>CM044448.1:102057607-102183960 GCA_024363595.1 Xenopus borealis | reverse complement strand
AAAAATTTGCCCCAAACCGAAGGTGCAGGCTGATAGAGCCCGCATTCCGGTTTTGGGTTCTAGTACTTTTAAAAAAAAAAAATGCCCCCTACAGGCGCTGGCTTACTCGCTCCAGGAGGGAGCTCGCGGTGAGAACCGCCATGTCTTCTGAAGCGCATGCGCAGTATGGAAAGCGGCCCCGTAAGTGTGGCCGCTTTTCAGTATGCGCGTGTGTGTTACGTCACACGCGCAGACTGCACATGCGCTTCAGAAGACATGGCGGCTTGCACCGGGAGCTCCCCCCCGTACGAGTAAGCCAGCGCCTGCAGGGGGCATTTTTTTTTTTAAAGTACTAGAACACCAAACCGGAATGCAGGGTTTATCAGCCCGCACCTTCGGTTTGGGGCAAATTTTTTGGGCCTTAGGTGCCCTTTAAAAAAGAAAATACTGTTATCCCCAACTGGAATGCGTGCTCTATCAGCCCGCGCCTTTGGTTGGGGATAACATTTTTACCCAACAGGTGCCCTTTAAGCTGGCCAGCTATGTCAAAGTCATCCCATATCTGGCCAGTCCTACACTCAACTTGTGTCTTATTCATTAATTCTATTCTGTTTATCTTAGGGATGCACCGAATCCAGGATTCGGCCGAATCCTTCTGGCTGGCCGAACCAAATTCGAATTTGCATATGCAAATTAGGGCCATGGAGGGAAATCTCGTGACTATTTGGCACAAAACGAGGAAGTAAAAAATGTTTTCCCCTTCCCATATGCAAATTAGGGTTCAGATTCGGTTTGGTATTCGGCTGAATCTTTCGGATTTGGGGGTTCGGCCGAATCCAAAATAGTGGATTCGGTGCATCCCTAGTTTATCTCTACCCACTCCCTGTCTGCTGTGCTGCAAATAGCCAGTTATAAACTAACACCTCCTTATAGGTTGCCTGCTAAACACTTACCTTGCCATTCTCAGCCGCAGCGGCCGCAGAGATCTGCTAAAATTGGCTTCCAAGGGAAATGCTAATTAACCAGTATATCAATTAAATGTGACTGTCAGTCTCTGCCCGCCCAGCTCCTGTATTTTTTATGTCGCTACATAAATGGTGTAATTTAAAAGTCTCATGACAGTTAGAATACGCAGACGGACTTAGATTGCCTAATGTCTGCAACTGACAGTTAGCCAATGGGATGTATCTGTTCCACTGAGAAAATATGATGGTGTTTTCTATTTATTGCTGTTATTCTACTTTTTAGTTCATGTTTTTCTCATTGCCTTTAGCAATTTTTTTATAGCTCTGTGTTCTCTCTTGTTTGACTTTGATTTTCTAGTGTCTTTGTTTCTTTTTGCAGTCACCCTGTGCCCTGCCTTTCACCTCTGCTTTGTCCTACCTCTTCCTCTTATCACATTTTTTTAATTAGTTTTGGCATTGTGATGACCATTGTTATGCTTGTTATGCACTTAAGTGCCTCCAGGGTACAAAATACGTAAGGCTGCAAAAATAGTATCATAAAAAATAGATTTTTTTTTCATTATATTCACTTGTCCATTCCCACCAAATGCTGCTGTTTAATCCCCTAATTAGCCAATCCCTATTAAAGCATGTAAAAAAATAAAATCCCATTTTTGCTTTCTTTAATGAAAAAAAATCTATCTCCAATATACGTTAATTAAAAAATGTGTACTGTTGTTATTATAAGAGACCTGACTGTATGAAGTGAAATTCTCCCTTCGTTTATTTATGTGGATAGGAATTGTCAGACAGGCCCTAACTGCTGTGCAGGGAAACAGAGTTGCCTTACTTCCCAGGCTTTCAGAATTCCAGCAGCTTTGTTTGTTTCCCTGTAGAGCAGTCAGCGACTTTATTTTGGATTTTATTTTTGCCTTTACATCCCCTCCACTGTTTCCAACTCCAGCTGCAGGGACAAAGGTCATGGAGCCAGATTTAAACAAATAAACTGGGATTCTATTTGGAGGATTATTTTGCTGCAGCCACTGGTTCTGCAGGGTTGGAGAAAGTTTGTATTAAACAATACAAAGACTATAAAATCCACATTAGATTACATGACAACACAGGCCTAGTGCAGTCTGTATATTCTGATTATTAATCAGTCTTGCTGTATCGGCTTCTGGCAGATATTATTTGACTTGTGCTGTTTTTATCATTTTTGATGATCCCTAAGCTTAGCCCAGATCACACTGAGCATGTGCACAGTCTTGGTCTTGCAAAGATGTATAACAAAGTTACAAGATCACAGCCCCCTGTGGCCAACTTTGAAAGCATAAATCATTTGTTTGATTAGGCTTGTGGTGCAGTAAGTTCATGTTTATGTTTAGTATACAAAATACAGCATTTCTACCCTTATTCTATTTTACACTTTCCTTGTCCATTAAAGCAGATTTTTGACAATAGATAAGCCGCAATAGTGTAAGCTAATGCAGTGTGCATTTCCTTACCTAAGTAAACTGCTCTAGAAGCTCTCTGTTTGTCTAGGATAGCAGCTACCATATTAGCTTGGAGTGACATCAATTTCTACCTGAGTCCCTCCCTGCTCACTCATAGCTCTGGGCTCAGATTACAGAAGTGAGGGAGAGGGGAGTAGGGAGAGAGGAGAGGGAGACAGGAGCAAACTGAGCATGCTCAAGCCCTAGCCCTGGAGGTTTAAGCTGAAAACAGGAAGTCTGATACAGAAGCCCATGTGTACTCTATAGAAGGAAAGAAATGCTGTGTTTCTTTTGACAGAGGAGTCAGGGCAGCATTACTTTGAGGGTTTACTGGTGTATTTATATAGACCTTTATGATAAAGCTTACTTCTTTAAATGGATTGTTCACCTTCCAAACACTTTTTTCAGTTCAGTTGTTTTCAGATTTTTCCCTAGAAATAAAGACTTTTTTCAATTACTTTCCATGATTTATCTATATTTAAAGTTGAATGTTGGTGTCTCTGGTGTTTGAGTCTGGCAGCTCAGTAATTCAGGTGCAGACTCTAAAGGCCCCCATACATGGGCCGATAAAAGCTGCCAACAGACCGAGTGGGCAGCTTATTGGCCCATGTGGGGCCATCCGACGGGCTTCCCGATCGATATCTGTTCCGACTAGTGATGCACAGAATCCACTATTTTGGATTCGGCCGAACCCCCAAATCCTTCCCGAAAGATTTGGCCGAATACCGAACCGAATCCGAACCCTAATTTGCATATGCAAATTATGGGTGGGAAGGGGAAAACATTTTTTACTTCCTTGTTTTGTGTCAAAAAGTATAGCTCCCTGGCCCTAATTTGCATATGCAAATTAGGATTCGGATTCGGTTCGGCCAGGCAGAAGGATTCGGCCGAATCTGAATCCTGCTGATAAAGGCCGAATCCTGGCCGAATCCCGAACCGAATCCTGGATTCGGTGCATCCCTAGTTCCGACTACCTGTTTCGGACGCATTAAGATCAGATAGTTGGGCCCTAGGGCCCACAATCGGATCAGCCCGGTATCACCCACTTCAATGTGGGCATATCGGGGGAGAGATCCGCTCATTTGGCACCAAACGAGCAGATCGCTCAGTCTATGGCCACCTTAAACTGCTACAATTGGCTGTACCCTACTTAAGGGGCCCGAATATGACAACACCATAAAGGCTACATTGAACTCAAGGGCCTCCAGTGGTGCATCTTTGGTGTAGAGAAGTCAAGTATAAGACAAGTATAAGGCTTCACTCTTTAATGGTTCTTATACAGTATGTATTTAATATGCTTGATTGGGTGGTTTTACAGTGTAGTTTGGTTTTCCTACAAAATAAACCATCTTGTTCTTATTTTATTTTCAGTAGCAGGTGAGTTTGGAACATCATAAGTGATGGTCTGTAAACGACCATTTACCTCTTATAACCTCCCTTTCTTGTTTCAGCTCTCAGCCAGAATGTGCTTTTAGCATTGAAACACACATATATCTATATCCAATCTCAGCCGCTCCGCTCTGCGGGTAACTGGGAGCCAAATATTTCTGAGCGTTAATCCATGGACCGAGAGGGAATTTGTAGAGCGTGAACAATAATGAGAGTTAAATTGCTCTACCATTTTAATCTTGCATGACCTGCATGGAGCTAATGCCTAGATGTAACTCAATGTCCAGACACTCATAGGGGCCAAAGGCATTTTGGTGTCCTTAAAGGGAAATTCAACCCCCTGGCACTCACCCCCCCACCCCCCTGTAGGCCACCCTTCCTCCTCCCCCCAGGCTATTGCCCCTAGGTCCCTACTTACCCCTCTGTGTAAATCCCCTCCAGCGAAGTTGGGTTTTCTGTGGTTCAGGCTAAATGGGTTTAGTTTTACTTTAAGAAGTGGGAAGTTTTTTAAATGTGTCCTTTCATGTAAGTGGTTCTTTTTTTGCTGCTGGGCCTTCAAGGCCAGGCCTGGATTTGTGGGCAGGCCACATAGGCCCGGGCCTAGGGCATCAAAATGCTGCGGGTGGCATTCCCCCAGCAACTGGACCTGTCCCCACCTGGTACTCTGCCACGGCATCTCAACTGGAAGAATGTGAAGGAGGTGACCGGCTCGAGGGGTGAGCTCTCCAGTGGTGGGGGGACAAGCAGGTCAGCATTGTGGGGAGAAGCGGGTGGGGGGTGAGTGCGGTTGGTGTGGGGAGGTTTGTGGCCTAGGGGCGCACATTTTAGAAGTCTGGTCCTGTTCTTGCCTGTCCCACTTATAGATGGACTCTTTCTATTGTAATACACCCACAGACACCATCAGCATTGAGTGCCTTCATTAATAACCATTTTTTTCTCTTTTAGCTTTATAAAGAAAGCCCCTCCGGTTACACTCACTGTAAAAATTACTTGTGGTTTCTTTTCTGCCCAATATAATCCCAATGCTGGAGGGAATTCATGAAAACCACTCAATTGGTGTTGGGCTGATTCTGTTCCACTCATCCTTGATGTAATCAAAAGTGCTTTAATCCCTGCCACAGTAACTTTAACTCTAATCACCCATGGGTTTGAGTACTTTGGCAGTATTTGCTCTGTACATGTATGGCACTGCCAATTATATGCAGCTTTTTCTAGGACAGCGAGTCCCTGCCATGCCGAGGCACAGGTTAAGATGACCCTGATGCCTGATGAACATTTTGCTCTGTATTATTGCCCTGCCTCAGTCAAGGTGCATCTTCATGGATACAGACAGCAAAACTTCCAAAGTGCAGTGTAATGGAAGTAAATGTTCACTAGACTTGTAGGGGTTTGATTTGATTCAGCCAGCACAATCTATTTGGCCTAAAACTAAAAGGGCTGGATATTGGCCAATTCCAGAATGGAATCTGGGAATGATTGATCTCTCTTGGGAACACAGAGGCTGATCAGTCTGAAGGCCAATACGCACAGATATCGTTTGGGATTTAAATTGTCCAGTACAGGCCCAAATCTGGTCTTCTGACAATCTAGATGAGACAGGAAAGAGCTTGTTGATACTTAGATAATGATCAGCAACATGCGGGATCCACTCAATTCAGTGCAGTTTCTTGCATTACATGTACGTGTTTTAGGGATTGGGATAAACTGAGGCTAGGGAAGAAGTACAGCTGTACAGAATAATAGCGTGGATATTATCGAGATGTTCTGGAACTAGACTGTTCAAATTGACTTGAAATTGATTGAGCCAGCCATATAAGGACCAATGTAAGCTGCCAACGGGGGGCCTCCTTGTCCAAGTTGATATCCGGTCTAAAAACATCCTGATATCTGTTGGTCATGCTTGAAAATCCATTGACCACATCTCCCCCAATGGGTCTCCAGTGGTCTGCACTATGCTCCAGCTGGCGGCCAAAAATGTAATCAAACCAGTTTGGCCCAGTGCATTGGTGGATCTGCTTGTATGGAAACCTTTACAATCAAGTGGTCTCAAGTTGTATAGCCAGCTTTGGTTTTAATAAGGTACTGTTTAGGCAAGAGGGCAGATTAGTTACCTCAATTTCAGTTTAAATCCATATTTAGTCAGCCATTGTCGATAATATAATATACTGTAAACACTAAGATTGAAAATAAAAGGGTTTACAATAAAAAATAACAACATGATACACAAATGACAAATGGGGGTTTATTCCCAGGTTGTCCATCAGTTTACGATGGGTGCTTTTTATGCCAGTACAAACACCTATATTGGAGCTCAAAAGAGGTGGAGTATGATATTGCCAACTATTCTGTAAGTCATGCTCAGCACCCTGCATACTGTAACTGCAGTTATGACATGCGTCACTTCTTAAAATTTGCTGTTGCTACCAACAGTGGTGCTATATTGAATGAATCACAAGAGGCTTTGATTGACTGGGGAATGTGTCAGCTGAAAAAGTAATTGACTGCTCACGTTATCCAGAAGAAATTAAGGAACTTGGGCAACCAGAGTAGCACTAATCGGCCAACTGTCTCACCAGGCAGAACTCCATGGCTTCTTATTTGAGGATATTCTGTTGGCTTGCTGAGCAAGTCATAACGTGGGAACAGCTGGAGAGATGACAACTGTTCTGATATCCATCTCTAACTTTTCTTCATTCAACGGCTGCTTCTTTTAGTGATGAGAAATATCTTACTTCCATTATTTTTTCTGGATGTTCTAATCACCATTTCTAATCAACTTAACTTTTAAAGGTGGATAACTGGTGGCACTTACAGGTTGAGGTGCTGTCAGAGAGCTGGCTTTGAAAACCAAGGCAAGCTCCAAAACATTGATCTTTTATTGCCTTTCCCTATTCTGCATTTTCTATAATGCCTGGTAAAGAATATTAAATTTCTACTCTCTCCAAGTCTCATATAGGAAGAAATATCTAATTTAATTTAAAAAGTATTTTTATGTTATTATTATTGTGCTTCCCTTACTGGATCAAACTCTTGTAATTATGTTATCTCATGCCCCAGTACAGGGACTCTGAACTTATGGAGTAGCAACCCCCAAAAATGTTCCTTGAGCTGTTTAGGACTGGTCTCCATACAATCTTTTACCATGAAATTTAGTAGTCTGGGGTTCAACTCTAACCTAGAGACAGTTCATGTGACTGATTCAGCCTGATTTGGGCCTTCACCTGGGATGCCAAATGTATAAATATTAAGGAAATACACTAAGTTGTCATTTGGTGACCGTTCCAAACATGGATCTTTTACTATACATCTAGATCAGGGATCCCCAACCTTTTGAACCCGTGAGCAACATTCAGAAGTAAAAGGAGTTGGGGAGCAACACTAGCATGATAAATGTTCTTGGGGTTCCAAATAAGAGCTGTGATTGGCTATTTTTTAGCCCCTATGTGGATTATTAACCTACATTTAGGCTCTGTTTGCCAGTGCACTTGGTTTTTATACCAGCAAAGCCTGAAATTCAAAAATAAGCTCCTGCTTTGAGGCCACTGAGAGCAACAGCCAAAGGGTTGGAGAGCAACATGATGCTCACGAGCTACTGGTTGGGGATCACTGATCTAGATTATGTCATAACAGTGACATAATATATGTTTATCTAGGTACCACTTAATTATTTGGGGATGAAATGAGAAAATGCCCTTTCTTTCCTGCCCTGAGTTTTTGGGCCACATGTAACATATTCTTTCTGTCCGACCCTGAAACTGTCTCTCAGTTTATAGTAGTGTGCACAGGGTAGAGTCCTACGTGGAACCGAAAACCCGCAACCAAGACCCACAACTGCCTTATCCGCAACCCAGACCCACAACTGCCTTATCCGCAACCCAGACCCACAACTGCCTTTATCAACAACCCAGACCCACAACTGCCTTATCCGCAACCCAGACCCACAACTGCCTTTATCAACAACCCAGACCCACAACTGCCTTATCTGCAACCTGACGACTACCATCTGCAGGACCTGCTTTACTTCCCATATGCTGATCAAGACAGTTCTGGTAGCACTCATCCCCCTACAGGGTTAACATATAGGCTGCCCCCTAAAGTTAGACATGGACCCTTGAGTTGCCTATATGACAAAAACATCCCCTGTTGTGCACTTATATTATTGCATTGTGTTAAATTATAGCTTGGCTTAGTTTTGAGTCTTTATTACTGAGACTGATCCTCTATTCCCTTTATAAACATTTCTGTCCTTCTCTGTATTTTCTCCTTTCTCTATTTTTCTCTAATCCTTGGTGCAGGAAACAACAATATTACTTCCTTCTCTAGATAGACCCTGTTTTTATTCAGGAACAAATATCTAATTGAAAAATCAGTTTTTCTTGGTGTTATCCATGTTTACCATAGTGCAATTTCCTCTTACTGCAGAAAATGTTCATTAAGATTAGATGCATAACTGTTTCCAAAACAATTCTTGTCCCTGCACAAAGGGAATATAGTATAAATTACAAATAAATATGGCCAGTTTACTGTTAATAATTATCTAGTCCTTCGGTCTCCATTCATCTGTACAGTTAATTAGTCTCTGTCATGGAATAGCTGGCTTCATTAGATAAAGGGATTTGCCTAGGATACCAAGGGCAGAATCTTATTACACAGATTGGTCTCAGGGTTATTTTTTGGCATGTGAGAAGATTTGCATTGGATAATAAATTATTGAAGCATTAAAATATTTTAAAGATCCTTATCTTGAACGGAAAGAGAGAAAGGGATCATGGAGAGGAGATCTGTCTTTGTGATGCTATGTATTGGCAGATGTGTGTGTGGGGGGCTCACAAGCTGCTTCGGGTTTCCTGCTGGATCCACAGGACTTAATCAGGACCGTTCTCTGAATATATGTGATGATTAGACTTGAAAGGATGCTTCTCTGTTTGAAAGCCAAGATGAGGTACTCTGTTTTTTAGTTTAACTGCTTTTGCTTGGCTTCAGACCATAATAAGGAATATCACAAGCAAGTTGAAGTGTTAGAGCTCTGCTGGGGTTCTCAGGTACAGATGCCATGCAGCAGAAGGGCCCCATACTGAAGAAATTTCCCCAGGCAAGTCAATCCACGTTGCTGATTATTGATTGAAAGGCTCAGTACTCAAGGAGTTCTTGGATAATGATTAGTTGGTCAAGTAAATTAAGAAGTGCTGATGGGGGTGTAGCAAGAACATATATCTAGATAGAGGTCTAATTTAGTTGACTCTCAACCCACTGCCAGTTCCAAAACCACTTTTCTGTGGTCAGAAGAACTAGGAAGGGACAGACGGCATGGAAGAGACCTGCGCAGGTATCAATGGAGCCACAATCCTCAGCCAGATTAAATGAGAATGAAACCCATTTATATCAGTTAGGCCTCCTGCAGAGGCCTCCCTCTCCCCCCGTTCTACATGCCAGTACCAGTACTGCCCTATATGCCTGAAACTTTTAATGAAATTCAGTTCTACACTGGGGTCGATGCCGGATTTCAAAGAAGGATCAGCAGAATCCTCTGCCATGATTGCCCTCCCTAATTCATATACAATTTCAACAAATATTGGTAAAACAAGTCAACCTCTAGACATATTGAGGCCTGAAAAATAATTTGTTGTAGAGCCCAGTAACATCTAGTTATGTCACTGATTCTATATTTAATTCTATACTAGCTTTTGATTCCTCGTGGGTGATTTAATCAGGGTCTGAATCAGGTTCAGAAACCCTAATTTACAAGATATTTATGGCTGTTGTGTATCATAGATATATAATTTCCACTGATACGGAGCTTCGAGGATTAATCTCTCCTGCTCTGTTTATCTGTTTATGTTTCAAGTCCGGTCCCAATAATAATACAGGAAGGCAAAATTTTTGTGGTTCAGCCTTAAATGAAGCAGTGTGATTTACACTAATATGAAATGATCTATGTGTCAGACATAATAACTTCCATTTTGCTGAGGCAGATCCCAAAGGAACGTCTCATTATTTCACACCCACTGAAGGATTCATTTGCATATGGTTAACACATGAGCACATAGCACTGCCATGAAATTAACTTGCCTACATCCCATTACTTTAAAATGGCAGGTCTGGGAGTTGTAGCCCAACAAGTGAACTATATAACATGGAAATCACGTATTATGGCCTTTAGGAAACCATTGCTAATGGGAAACTTATGCATGATTGATATGTAGAGGTTGATGTTCCATTTTTACATAGATAATTCCTTCTCTGCATTTGTAAGTATAGTTCTGAGATCTTGTGTTCAGTTTTGACTATGGCACCATCTGCTTGGAGTTTCCATGTTCTACCTTTGTTTCCATTGGAAAACTGCCAACAGTCAAAAACAAAATGGGGCTAACTTACAAACATCTGCTAGATTGTACAAGTGCAGGCTCCAATAACAACCAGTCAACGGTTACTTTTAAATATCTCGTACAGTGGTCTTTGGATTTATTCCTGCAAGCCCCCCATAATTGAGGTCTGTCATTTTGTCAGGGCTTCCCTTGTATCATACACCCAGTAATAAGAATATCTAGGAAATCAGATGCACTCACCCAAAATCTTGCTCTTATTGTCATTCAGTATGGACTGGGAGCGTGAAGGATAAAAAGAGGCATTTTACCCATATATGTATAACCTTAAAGTTCTTTACGCTGGGTCCACCATCCAAGAGTCTAAGCCCAACTAACAGGACTAGTCTCAGTTTTGAAAGCATTGGTCTAGAAAGTATATAAATTAACGCAAAGACTGCATTTGGGTGATTTTGCCTTTGCTGACATATTTTCCATCGATCTTCCTTGTGGAAGCCCAGGTTCTGAAGTTAGCAGTTGTAATCACTGGGGGTGTTTAACAAAGTGGCACCTAACTTTTATTAACCTATTCCATTTGCTTTAAAGATACATATATATATTTTCCTGCTTAGGAAAGAGTTATATTCTGCATTGAACTGGGGCCCCAACCAGGACTGCAAACATCAAGGGCCCCCCTTAGAACCTCAAAAGCCTCCCTCTTCGTTTCTGCTTCCCTCTTGTGTTATTTTCTTTCATTTAAATAGCAAAGACGTTTAATCCCACATGAATGTTAATTTTCTGTATTGTGTGTATTGAGGTCCATCATATCAAGAAAGGTGAAGTCCATTCTATAATTAACTTTCTGTTATTTTCATTTTAGGTGATGTTGGTGGGAGACTCTGGAGTGGGGAAGACATGTCTCCTTGTGAGATTTAAGGATGGGGCATTTCTGGCCGGAAGCTTTATCTCCACTGTTGGGATTGACTTTCGGGTAAGGACTTTCCTCATTTACCTTCATAGTAGCTTGTCCTCCTTTCTGTGTACAGCGAGGGGTAATGTGAAAGCTTGTTATGAGCATGAGAAATCACTTTGCCCTTCTCTAACCTTGCTTCAGGCACAAGTTTTAGAGAAATACAAACCAGGCAGGCTGACCATATGTCCGATATTCTTGAGCAAACTGATTCTTCTAAATGGTCGACCACAGCTTTTAAAGGTCTAATGGATTGTTGTCCCTTAGAATTCACAACAGTCCTTCCTAATTCTCTCTAATGCAGAATGATTTTCAATGTCCATGGTCAGCGAACGTTGAAAATTGGTAAACACAAGACAGGTCCATTAAGTTCTAAATGGAAAGGTCTGGTCTTAGTGCTTTCATGTCTGTACCGAAGGCAAATCTAAGTGGCTGATGTTATGATGCAAATCTTGCATGTGCCATTAAACATGTTATGCATGATTCAGGCAATTGATCAGGGCGGATTCATTAAGTTCAAATGTGGCAGTCCTGGGGTGGGGGTCATTGGTTGGAAGCACCTCTGCCGGGGTACTCTTCAGAAGTATAAATAGATTGACTAATAATAACATAATATGAACCTTTGTTGCCACATCACAGAGTTATTCACCAAAATGTCCTTTGTCCTCTAGTGCTTGCAAGTTTCCCTTTAATTACAGACTATTTCTTGGCATGGATACAATGTACGGCAAAAGGAATCAAGGCTCGGGTATCATTAATGCAAACAAATGCTCTTCGTGGATTATATATTCATTGCTCAACGTGTTACCAGGGTTGCTTGAGCAAATGTCACTTCGGTGTCACATTCTCAAGGGTGACATGCCATAATAGATTGCCTCTGTTCGCTGCACGATAAACACAATCACTGCTTTTCCCCTTCCAGAAAAAAAAGAACCATAATCACTGCGTTTCCACCTGCGTGAATCTTAATCACAAGCTAACAGTATATCACTCCAGGAGATTTTCTCTCATTCATTATTTAGACTGCTTGACCTGAAAAGTGAGCTAAACTCCCTTTCTTGAAATAGGAATAGCTTTCTATGGAAATCAGGTGGTTTCATTCATTTACCTTCCCCACGTTACATGGCTAAAAGTATCCGGATACCCAAAATTAGGTTGCTGCTATAACAGCTCCTACTCTTCTGTGAAGGCTTTCCACTAGATGGTGGAACAATGTTGGGGGGATTTTCTTCCATTCAGCCACAAGAGCATTAGTGAGGCTGGACACTGATGGCTTGCAGTCATCATTCCAGTTTATCCCCTAGGTTAGGGCTATCCAACTGGAGGCCTGCAGGCCAGGTGTGGCCCTTCAAAGGATTTTTATGACCCTCCAGTCTATCCAGAGAAACATTGCTATATGACATCATCATTTTAATTCAATTCAGCCCTTCAACATGTTGTATGACATGGATTCGGCCCACTACATGTAGTACGTTGAACAGCCCTAGGTGTTTATTTGGTTTGAGGTCCAGTGTCGGACTGGTCCTCAGGGATACCAGGAAAACTCCCAATGGCCCCAAGTGGCAGCAGGCCCTCCTGCTTTTAACCATTTGGCCTGTTTCATAGTCAATACCTACTTCTGTATGGGAACAGAGAGACTAAATAGATATAATAAATAATATAATAGATAGAAAAGAGACTTGAAGAATAGAGGTTGAGTGAGTTTAGAGAATGGGCCCATGGACTCAGGTTTTCTGGTGGGCCCCTGGCATCCCAGTCTGACACTGTTGAGCTTGGTGATAGTCAAGTTTCTTCTCTTCCATCTTAGCAGACCCATTCCGTATCCAATGCACAACCAAGGAAAATATTTGGCTTGGTAGCGAAACTAAACTGGAAAAGGAAAAATAAGAAGAAAAAAAAAAGATTCACCTTGAAGCCTGTTCCACCTTATCCAATGTAATAGAACATATTTTACAGAAGCCAATAAGACTGTCCACTTCTGCAAACATAATGCAGTACTACTACCTTCTGCAGAAAATGATCTATTATTATCTATTACAGAAGCGAGAATGAGGGTGGAAAAAGTTCCAGACTACTTTTAAAATCAGAATTTCAGCTCTTCATGTGTGTAGAGCACTATTGCTCCAACACGAAAAATCGAAGCAAAGGGGGCGGCACTGACTTTGCCCATCCAGGCCAGAACAGGGGCCAGAATGTTTCTGTCATTGTACAATGTTATGGCGGCTACAGTATGTTGGCATATGGGTGATTTAAGCCATTTCCAAAAGTTGTCCACAAAAGTTTGGTCATGTAGTATTCCATTTATTACCGGCTTTCCAAACAATGCAAAAACCTTGATCTTTCAGATCTAAGTTGTAGAGATTGTAGAGAGTGTTGCTTTTCAGCAGATGGGGTGGGGGTGGGGGGGCTGATTCGCTTCCCTTATTTCCATAGCACTTATTCAGAAAGTGGATATTTTACAAGGAAATTGCTCGGTGCCTCTACTGTGAAAAATTCACCTGTAATTTTCAGTAAAATGTTGCGATATTTGGAAACTTTGTAAAATGTTGCCTCCATCTGTGTTGTGTTTACCATTTCCCTTTAGTGATTTAGAGATGAGAACAGGAGAAATAGACTAGGAGTGCTTGTACTTCATTTTATAGAGCTTTTTCACACCAGGGGATCACAGTTCTGTGGTATTTATTGTGTTTTTCTATGCGTTTAGTTTCAGCGGAAAAAAACATCTTTCAGTTGGAGTAAGTGCCGTGTATTTTCTCTGTATTATCAAATCCCGATGGCTTTTCTTCCTTATTATTCCATTTTTATCATAAGAAATGTCCCTTGCATGATTTAAAGACAAGCTGCTTATTAATACCTTTGGTTCTACGTTTTTGTAAACTGTATGAGTATTGAAGATAAGATTTCTACTTAAAGGAATTGTTCAGTATAAAAATAAATACTGGGTAAACATGTTTTCAATATAGTTAGTTAGGGAAAAATGTAATGTATAAAGGCTGGAGTGACTGCAAGTCTAACATAACAGAACACTACTTCCTGCTTTTCAGCTCTCTTTTGTTTACACTGACTGGTTGCCCTGGTTACCAGGCAGTAACCAATCAGTGAATTGAGGGAGGGCCACTTGGTCAAAACTGTTGCTTTTGAATCTGAGCTGAATGCTGAGGATCAATTGAAAACTCACTGAGCAGTTATGTCCCATGTGGCCCCCCTTCAAGTCGCTGACTAACTCAGAGTTAGAGAGCTGAAAAGCAAGAAGTAGTGTTCTGGCTATTATGTTACACATCCAGTCACTCCAGCCTTTATACATTACATTTTTGGCTAACTAACTATATTAGAAACATTTTTTATTTTACAAAGCCTATCTATTTACCCAGTTTTAATTTTTACACTGAACTGTTCCTTTAAAGGTGAAGAAAATTCCCTACCTACTACCATAGGTAGTCTCCCCTCCTTACTCCCCCCCGCATAGTTAGATACTCCTGATATTGTCCCTAATCTCCAGTCTTTTTCTGTGAGTGCAGTTGGAGAAGTCTTCCAGTTCATGGCAACCAAAACTGCTGGAAATTGCCAAAGGGAAGGAAGAGGACCTGAAGAAAACCAGAGATCCAGAAGATTGTGACTATGAGCTCCAATGTGCTTACTCTGCAATGATACATGAGTAAACTCTTAGGGACAATTTCAGGGGTATCTAATTATTTGGGGGGGGGGAGCAGGGAGGGGGGGGCTACCTAGGGTAGTAGGTAGAGGATTTTCTTATTGGGGATTTAGTTCTCCTTTAAAGGAGAAATAAGACGTAAAATGAATATGTCGACAAATGCTGTATTTTATTTACTGAAATTACTGTACAGGTATGGGATCCATTATCCGGAAACCCCTTATCCTGAAAGATCCGATTTATGGGAAGGTCATCAACCTATTTCCTTTTTCTCTGTAATAACATAACTACACTGTGTACTTGATCCCGACTATGATATAATTAATCCTTATTGGATGGAAAACAATTCTCTTGGGTCTATTTAATATTTAAATGATTGTTAGCATACTTAAGATATGAAGATCCGAATTATGGAAAGACCCAGAAAACTCCCAAGTTCTAAGCATTCTTTATAACAGGTTCCATACCTGTACCGCCCCAGCGCTTCAGCAGCCCTAGAGCAGTAATGATCCAGGTCTTCAGGTGTCCCCAGAAACTCCCCATCTTGGATCTTGTTAGACCATCTTCTGTGTGTCAGGGGCACTGCACATGCTCAGTGGGCTCAGTGGGCTCTGAGCTGCTGCTGAGAAGCTGAGTTTAGGGGTTGTTGGACGTCATCAAGCAGAAAGGTTAATCTGTCATAGAAGCTGATGCAAAATGTGTTGATGTATTTAATGCAGTTAATGTGAACACAAATTAATTGTATTATATTACAGATGTGAAAAGAGAATTAGCCTCAATATTCTCTACAAGATATACCCATATAGACTAAAATCTTTATGAGAATTTTGATGACAATTGTTTTTTTTTTTTCCTGTTATAATTCAAACTTTTTAGATTTAGGTTTTGTGCAGAACTCTTCTTCATCATCCGATAAAGATGACCCTTACAATTTTAGAGTCAAAAACATTGATTCAGCAGTAAAAAAAAAAAACTCCTTGTTCTTGGCAGACGAGCAACACATACATCTTGGTGAATTCAAGAACGTCCTACACATCTCATCTAATATTGTTTGTCTTTTTGGAATGCTGAGTTATCTGGTCTAGAACTCTGTGTCTCAAGTAACTCATTTGCAAAATGATGGAATCCAACCCTGCAAGACAGTTATTCAATACCTTCTTTGCAATCTGCATCACTTTAAATCAATGCTGTGATGCCCCTTGGATGCGTTTCCTAGACAGGGTTGGTCAGAGTTGGCTGATATAATAAAACAAAGAGGGATGTAAATGAAGGGTAGAAGGAAAGACTTGTGTATGACCTTTGTTTGCCTTATGCTAAAAAACACACTCTTTCTTCTCTGTGATCCCTAGTGTTCATGTTCTGAGGAAGTGGACCTTTAGGTAGACCCTTCAATTAATCAGCTTGAACTCTAACCCTGCTTTCTAGGGTCATGTTATCTTGTTCACTTTTTCACATGGGCCCCATCTTTCTTGAGTTCCTCAATCCTGTCTGTAAAATTAAAGGGATTCTGTCATGATTTTTATGATGTAGTTTTTACTTCTAAATTACACTGTTTGCACTGCAAATAATTCACTCTACAATATAAAATTTCATTTGTGAATCAGTTGTAATATTTGTGTGTAGGTGCATCTCGGGTCATTTTGCCTGGTCATGTGATTTCAGAAAGAGCCAACACTTTAGGATGGAACTGCTTTCTGGCAGGCTGTTGTTTCTCCTACTCAATGTAACTGAATGTGTCTCAGTGGGACCTGGATTTTACTATTGAGTGTTGTTCTTAGATCTACCAGGCAGCTGGTATCTTATCCCATTGTTGTTAGGCTGCTGGGGGGAGGGGTGATATTACTCCAACTTGCAGTACAGCAGTAAAGAGTAACTGAAGTTTATCAGAGCACATTTCTGTTGATGCTTTTAAGAGGTGCTTGGATGATTTTTTGGACAGATATAATATCAAAGTCTATTGTGATACTAAACTCTACAGTTAGTATAGATATGGGCATATATGGTTTGTGTGAAAGAGTGAAGGGGTGTGTGTGTGTGTATGCTGGGTTTTAATTTGGAGGGTTTGAACTTGATGGACTTTGTCTTTTTTCAACCCAATTTAACTATGTAACATGACTGGAGGAAGCTAAAAAACTGACAATATGTCAAGCCCCATGTCCGATTTCAAAATTAAATATGAAAAAGTCTGTTTGCTCTTTTGAGAAACAGATTTCAGTGCAGAATTCTGCTGAAGCAGTACTATTAACCAATGCTTTTTGGAAAAAAAATAGTTTTCCCCCATGACAGTATACCTTTTAGAATCCAATATATCTACCTTTTCAGTAGCATTATTTATGTCACCAAAACTGAAGCAATGCCATTTTTAATTAAGGCACTGGCACCCAATCCTATCCTGCACCAGTCTTTATGACTGCTATAATTAAAGGAGAACTAACCCCCCCTTGTAACAACAGCCCTCTTAACTGCCTTCCATAGCCTCCCTCATCCCTCCCTCCCTGCCTGAAAAGCATAGTAGTGCAGTGGAGTGTCCCAGCACCATCTTCTGCCTCTTCACATTCTATTCCGGTCTCTGCGCTGACTCTAATGGTGGCCATACACTGAGAGGTCCGCTCGTTTGGCAATGTCGCCGAATGAGTGGATCTCTCCCTGATATGTCCACCGTGAGGTGGGAGATATCGGACTGATCCGATCGTGGGCTCTACTCGGGGGGAACCCAACTCGGCCAACGTGGCCTTAAATAATCCTGGAACCTCCTGAATTCCAACTTCTGACCAAAGCCATCCTGTATCTGCCACTTGTCTACCATGTGATGTTGCTGCCCTGTGACATCATCCTCCCCTTCCCTAGTGGGTGGTATGAAACCTGCCAGAGTGGTGCCAACCCTAGGAACCCATAGCAACGAGCCAGCCATTGGCACTTACAAGCCTGTGCTGAAGGCAAGCATGTGTTTATTGCAATAGATTCAGGTCTGGACTGGGAGTCAAAATCGATCCTGACGTCAGTGCGCAATGGTGCCAAATTCAAAATATTTAAAGGGAACTTTGTATAATTGCTATTACCCGTGATAGGTTTATTGCCTTGTACTTTGTGCTTCTAGTCTGTCCTGATTCCTGTGTTTGACCCTGCTTGTCTTATATACTACTCTGACCTCTGAAACCTGACCCTTGCCTGAAACAGACTTCAATTCTGCTTGACCCTTCTGATTGACTTCCTGGTTGACCCGTGCCTGCATACCGACTACCTCTTCTGCCTCATCCTATCTGATTGATTACCAGGTTTGACCCTTGCCTCCCTGACGATCCTAGCTATCTGCCTGCCTCGACCCAGCCACAAATCTGCCTTCTCCTGTTTGTACCGTGACCTTTGGCCTTACTGACTCTAACAACAGTCGTGCCCCTTTGCCTACCCAGAACTTTTCCCTTGCACCTCTCGTTAAAATCCAGGTGGCATTTGAGTAGCTGAGGGCTCCTCCCGAAGCCAAAGTGGTCACTTAACTGGTGAAGCATGAGTCTAGACCAGGGTGCTTGGTACATTCAGATGTAAAAAGAGTTGGGGAATGACAACAAGCATGAAAAATATTCCTGGGTGGTACAAAATAAGGGCTGTGATTTGCCATTTAGTAGCCTCTACGTGGACTGGCAGCCTACAGGAAGCTCTGTTTGTCAGGACACCTGGTTTTTATGCAACCAACACTTGACTCCAAGCCCTTCTTTGAGTGAGCAGCATGTTACTCACGAGGCACTGGTTGGGGATCACTGGTCTAAAGGCAATCGAAATAAAGTAGTCTCCCTGAATCTTACACCCCTGGGCAGCAAAGTAATGTCTTAACCTGCTTCGGTTTCCACCCCCATAACTGCTGCTTCCCCTAACCCTATACCATCTTTGGCACTGCCCAGTAAAAAGGTCATAACCCTACTGGTTACAATATTCAATCCCAGAACCTGTTTATATTGTTCTGAATGCAAAACAGGGGGGAAAGGTAATCTGATTTTGTATACACTGCACAGGAACTATACAGGATGGACAGTTAGAAATTGGGTACATTACATCCAAATTTTTTTGCCACAAGCAAGCCTACCTATACATGCCCAGTGAGTATAAGAAAAGGAAATATATTTGTGGTCAAAACCATGAGTATTTCCAGAATGTATCCGCATCCTCTGGGTACCATCCCTTTTTCATCTAACAACACATGTTAATTCCCTAGCCGTACATACATCCGTTTATTTTAGAGTTAGAATATTATTTGATATCAGGGAATATCTGGATCTGAGAGCTGAGCTTTGGGATGAGTTAGATGCATTTCTGCTTGGTGTGTTACTAGGCCAGAGAGTCCCCTTCCATCAACTAGAAGAATGAATTACCATGCTAGGTAGGAAAGCCATCCATTCTGTGTTCTGCAGCTGGATAAAGCACCTTGAGGGAGTTTTTATGCATCGTAGGATATTTATCAGTTTGGTGTCAAAATAGTGTAGTTTAATCCATGCTTTAAAGGCTTTAGGCAAGGTCACTGAATTAATCAGGTGTGCATATGAATTTTAGCCT
This sequence comes from Xenopus borealis, assembly GCA_024363595.1. Lineage (NCBI taxonomy): Eukaryota > Metazoa > Chordata > Amphibia > Anura > Pipidae > Xenopus > Xenopus borealis. Next base: position 102,164,686 of record CM044448.1, on the reverse strand, counting down.
TCCCTTTATACACTATCACATTTAAAGCATTTTTGTGTGCTGTTTTATATGTCTCTTCATATCTGTGTTTGTTGAACTTTTTTGGTTCCAACTTTCTGGATCTTTGTCCTCGCCCCAATTAATTATAACAGGATTACAGATATAGGATAACATTAGTGTATTAGCCATTCGGCCATAGTTCCAATTATATCTAGGGCAGAGAATACGTTTTCAATTGACCTTTTAGCTGGGCATTCCGGTGTATCTGGCATATGCTTTTTGCCTAGTAAGTTGATGATTGTGGGCTAAGAAGAGTTATACTTAGGCGGTGATGAGTTTTGGGTGGTAGCAAAAACTTCACAATGCTGAAGCCCAAAAGAATGACATTTATCTTTATGGCTATTCTGGTACCAGGGAAGGAAACTCCACATAATGCTTAAAAACTACCAGAGAACAAGGCAATGTTCAAGCGTTGACTCATTTTGAGCCTGTCCAAGCTGACCAGGCTGCTAAGATGACTGGTACACACTATTAGGCTAATGTCAAAGTGGAGATTGGCCAGCATTTTTGAGCCTTGGCTTCTTTCTGTGGAACTGGAAAGTGGGCAATTTTAATTGTTAAATGTATGGCATGTGTGTGGTGAAACCTTCATCTAAGTCATTGGCTCCTAAATTTGGGGCTGTCCACCTTGGAGGTGATATGGACCAGTTGCTGGGGAACTCAGCCCAAATGCTAGTAAGGGTGAGAAGGGTGAGGTGGGGGAGAATGTCCATTTGCTTTCCAAAGACACCTGAAATACCAGCTAGAAAGTCAGTCATGGTAATATTCAAGTTCCTAAATCACTAGTTCCAAACTTTAGGGCAGAGCACCTTGGAGGAGATGTGGACCAGCTGCTGGGGGAACTCAACCCAAATGGCAGTAAGGCGAAAAGTGGGATGAATGTCCATTTGCTCTCCTAAAACGCCATAAAGAAGCAGGAAAGCTACTAAGGCAGTTTACTACCAATAGATTTTCCATAATAGTACAAGCTAGACAGCTCTAGAAGCTCTTTCTGTTTGTTTAGGATATCAGCTGCCATATTAGCTTGGTGTGACATCACTTCCTGCTTGAGTCTCTCCCTGCTCACTCATAGCTCTGGGCTCAGATTACAGTTGGGAGGGTAGAGGTAGAAGGGAGAGGGAGAGAGGAGCAAACTGAGCATGCTCATGCCCAGGGCAAATTGGTTTGAGCAGATAACATCTAATTTTTTTTTTTGGGGGGTGGGGGCGTATTCAATTGAATAAAAATTGTTTGAATCATTCGAACGATTTTGCACAAAATCCTTCAAATTCCTAGGACTTTTTTCAGGACAGGTTCTAGGAGGTCCCCCCTAGGCTAAAATTGCAATTTGGCAGCTTTAAGGTAGCAAAGTGTCGAAGTCGAAGGATTTTAAAGGGTCAGTACTGCGAAAACGCAGTATTACTTTGGGTTTATCGGTGTATTCAGAAAAAACCTTTCTGATAAAGCTTACTTAGTTTTAACCTTTCCTTCTCCTTTAAAGAAGACATATATAATAAATGAAAAAACCTTAATTTTGTAGGCAATTATGAATAATATATGGTGTTGGTTTCACATTGGGCTAAAAATTAATATCTATAGAAATGGCCCCTTTATTGTAGCTCCATATTTCCAATAGATGTTCTCTGGTCCTTGTCAAGTGAGGGGTGGACGTATCCTAACCCTCCCTGCACAGTAGGCGGGGGACTGCCAATCAGAGCCCTGCAGTCACAAACAAAGGCAGGCTTCAGTTACCTATCAGGTCAGCCAAACTGCTGATTGTTTCGTATCCTACAGTGCAGTGAGCTGAGTGCTGCTGGCTCCCCTGCACAGCCTGGGAAAGGAGGCAGCAGGAACTGAGCGGGACTAGTAGGGTTTTTTTGTAGAAATTTACAACAATAATAATAATAATAAAACCCAACTTTTTAAAGCACATTCCTTATGTAGCTAAAAGAATGAAATGCACTGTTATATTCTTGTTTTTTCCATACTATATATATATATATATATATATATATATATATATCCTTTAAAGACTAGAAGATCAGTCATGGCTGGAGGGACAACTACAGGCTTATGTTATCTTCACTGTTTCCTTCTCTTTTGGACACAATGGAAAGCTTCCCTAGTAGCTTGAGGCCCCCATCTGTCAACAGAAATTAGCGATGGCGTGCATTTTTGGTGAAATTCACTGTTTACAGAGCTCCTTGCAGTGCAGCCCATTCTTCCCAAAGAAAAACCTTCATCAGCTATTGCCAGCATTATCCTGAGCCTGGAGTATTGCAGTTTGGGCATTTGTTGCTTCTCCTCTGAAGCTGATCACCTGTCACCATTTTTAGACGAAAAAACATTGAAAGGCAAGGCCTTGGCCCATCTGGGCTCACAATAGAGGAATAGCTGTCAGCTGAAGGATGTTTCCATGACCATAGACTCTCTCTCTTCTCTGCTCTTATACATGACGTATACAATTGATTTCAAGCAAAGCTAGAACGGCAGCTCTTTTATTCCACCTACTTAGCAAATCAATTAGAGGCAAAGGGAATATATATATATATATCCAGGTACGAGTCTAATAGCTTTTGCAGTTTACCCTTTTCTGTGCTCATCAGAAGTGTGCTTGAGTGGGTGCAGGACGTAGTTTTAAAAGCACTCTAAGCTCATAACTTTGCATTGCTTAATTGTACCCAGCAGAAGCGGCTGCATTTGCTAGATCTAGATTTATGTTCTGTCTGTAGCAGGAATAAGTGGGAGGGTTTTCTGTCACTCCCATGCTTGTTCTCTGCCACCACTAGTGATTTCCAGGCGTGTGTCTAAGCTATTTCCCCAAGCTATCCTGTTGTTGTTGGGTAATAACAGATGCAGCTGTCTTTGTCAGTATGAAGAGGGTAGGACTGCCATCTTTCCAAAGGATAAAATTGCAGGCTCTCACAGATCCCACAAACAGGCTTGTAAAAGAACTAAGAACTTTATTTAGGCCACAAAGTAGATTAACACATAGCCTTACGCGTTCCATGCCAGTAGGCACTTCACCATAGGGTTTCCATCTTTGTCTGTGTCTAATACCAGCCACTACTGGAGGAGGGCTAGGGGTAATTTTGCAGGGATGGGACAGTGGTGTTAGAGAGTTGGCAGATTGGGGGCCAATCCATAAGAATGGCTATTGTGGGACTGTGGATTGCTAAGTATCTAGGACTTAAATTGGTGGGTTGGGGTGGTGGGGATGTTTGGGGGATTACAAAGTTCCATATATTTGTATTGCCTGTAAAGGCCCAGTCTCATATAAAAAAAAGAATTACTGTATGATAGCAAGTCTACTATATATATATATATCCTGATGACGACCCTGTGCGGGTTGAAACGTGTAGATGTAAGCGTGGAATAAAGAACATTTTTTTTTATGTGACTGCTGATGGAACTTGCTGTGAGTGCTTTCCCTTTATGAATTTGTCACGGTTTTTTGGTTAGCACCCAGCTGTAGCCATTGAATGGTGAGTGCCGTTGGACTGTGTTATATATATATATATATATATATATATATAGCTACTCAAGGTTGGAGAGAAGAAAGGACCCCAATTATTATATGAAAGAGCAGATCCAACTTATGGAATGTCAGCTGGTTTTGGACTCCTAGCAACCGAAAAACAGACCTCTGCTTTCAGCAGGGAAAACTATCTTCTTCTCTTCTTTATTTACTGATACACCATCCACAAGCCAACACGGTGCATCAGCAGAATGAATGTTTAAACATTTCCGATAGTCTGCTGATATGGTTGCCCAGTCTACCCGGCCAGTTAGACATGCTGGAAACATAATTTATAAAGGGATTGTTGTACTTCTGTCCATTCTGGCCCCTTAGGTCAATGTCAATTGGGGAGAATCTTCACACATGCGAGGCAAATTTGAATGACTTTGGAAATCCAAAGCATCTTGTGTTTTCACAATGTTGATTTCCATTGTGGCTGGTGGGAAAGCATTTTCGTGAGATTTGATGCAAACAGTAGCTGTGACATCTATTCATTGTTATATATCAGGCAAATCACAGTTACTTGGACCACAATAACTTCTTAGCTCTTGTTAAGATCATTAATGAAGAACATAAAAGCTTCTGACCTATCAACATTTCAGTATTTTCAAGGGTCAGTATACACCAATTGTCAGCATGAGCCTGCTGAATATGTGGCTATGAGGCTTTATCTGAATCATTATTCTTCTTGTTTGCCTATATTTCTGTTAAGGCCCTCTTCTGACTTCTAAGCTATTGTCTGGTTGCTAGGGCAATTATTCTGCCGCATCCAGAGAGCAGCTTACACTTCACGACATTAATGTTAAAAACACAAACAATAGGAAATACCATTTATAGACTATCTTAGAAGCCATTGTCTGCATTATATTAAAGAGAGCTACCCCTTTAACACCAGGAAAGACTAAAAGAAAGGAAGACAAATACCTCCTGCCGGTTATTATTGATTTTCATGCAGAACAGCAGCATGCAACGCAGTCAGACTAATGATTTCAGTTTTTCTATCCCACCGATATATCCCTGCACCTTGATTTCTGCTAACTGGGTAGATTTAATGATAGCCTAGTGAGGTCACACACAATCATTGGACAGACCAATGGCATGGAAGCTATTGTATTTGTTTTCTTTTATCTGTTCATTTATTTACCATTAAGCACTGAAATGAGTGTATTATATATAACATGAATAGGAAGATGTTTAAAAGTATAAAGTAGAGTGTTCAATTGTTGGAGGAAGGTGCTGTAGCAGCCCGAGTTGTCCTGTTCATAAAAATAAATTCACTAGTGATGTTCAGGTTCATGCTGAAAAATTGGCATCCAAGTTCTGGCTTGGGTTGGGTATTAGTCCACATGGCCATTTGTAATCCATAATACCTGTGAAATGTGGTTGGGCTTCTTGTCCCTGACTGCATTATTGGTTGGATAGCATTGTCCAGAGTATTCTCCATCTGTAAAGTCATTGGAAAGAATAGGACATCTTGGGTCATCTAGTCTCTTCTTAACCTTGAGATGGTTGAGCTGAGATTGGGAAGTGAACGGTTGGGATAGAAAGGGTTAGGGCCACTAGAAGTCACCCCATGCTACCTAATCTTTGCTTGGACTACCCAAATTCTGCTACCTGGGTAGCACATGCTTTATTGATCACTTAGTATGCCGTTTTGCACAGGGTGCATCTGTGTGTGGTTTCATGTAGCCTGTAGGTTGCCCTCTGGTAAGGTACATCTATAAATACAAATCTGATGAAGAAACCACAAGCCATTCAAATTCAACCTTGTTGTGCCAGTGAAACCTGTCCAACCTCTAATTCACAGGTGCCCAACCCGGTCTTAATAAGAGAGGAGATTTAGGACGGAAGGCAAGGACCAGTTCCAGCACATAGGGTGTATAATATTGCTGGGGATTATATGGTAATGGACTCTTAAAATATCTATTAATTAACACTAGTTCTAGTTAACCTTGGGGTTGGAAATATACATCATGCTTTGCATGCGCAGTACAACATATATTCAGCTGCTAGTTTGTCCGTGTCCAATTATGTTATGTCAGTTCTTGTGGGACATTCCCAATGTCTGGTCATTTCCTATGACCTCGCGTGTGCTAATCTTGCAGCTGGTTCTTAGATGAAGGGGTAGGAACAGTTAAAGTTAAATGTGAAAGATAGTTATTATAACTACAGTATATCTTTGCCAGACTGTATTGCTCAGGTATTTCCAGATTCGGTGGAGTTAGACTCGACTGGGTTTCCTCCAGGTGTCGGGCCCATGAATACCACTCCAGCTCCCCCTCATAGCTCCTGTCCAGAAGTATATTTCTGATTCCATCACTTGGATCCGGTTTACTTTGGTTATCAAACAATATCATAACTATAGTGGAAGCAGACCCTGCTTCTGCAGGGGGTCCCTGGAGGTATACAGGCCCCATGAGAACCCAATTCATATACCATTTCAATAAATATTGGTAAAACAGGTCAACCCCTAGAAATTTAGGGGGCTTAAAAAGATGGTCCCTGCTGTTATTTGTACTTTGCAAAATTCTACTCTCATTTTTGTGCCAAGTAATGTTAAATGAACCTTTAAGTCTATTTTCAAAGATGGAATCGGTGTGGGAATTTCTAGATGAAGGGGACCTGATATTTCTTTGCTGGGGGCCCGGGACCATGATGTTACACCCCTGGTCCTAGAGAGGCTAGAAAAACTTTTTTTTTCAATTTAGTCTTCTATTGATGTTGTAATGTAAGCATTTATAACTCTGTAAATTAATTATAAGCCTGGAAATTTGCCTAAAAAAATGAGCGTTGTGCCTTTCCAGGCCAGCAAAGCTTGGTAATGAAATATTAATCAGTTCCTCCCTCCTGGATCAACTATTTCGCCTGTGAAGTTACAAAGTGTGGAGGAAGCCTACTGCCCTGAAACCTCCCAGAATTCATTGACTTTATCATTTCTTATACATTATTCCTGGGCAACAGACAGAGCCAGAGAGCAGGACTGCAGAAACCAAGTCTCTTTATTGATTTCTCTTTTTTGGAATTTAAATACCTGATTTGATTAATGAGGGAGTGGAGGGAGATGTAGCAATCCAAGAGAGAGCTATTCAGAAGGTGAAATTGTCAGTGTATACAAAGAAATGTGCATTATTAGATCTCAGTATTGGAATAATGAAGGTTCGTATGATTTTCAGATTGTGTGTGTGGATCATCCTGAAATTTTTTTAACCATGGTGATCGGTCGTTTAGTCGATCGGACAGGTTATGACAATATCAATAGCTGACTGTTACTACTACTTGTTGTCTATACCTTTCTTAAGATTGCTGTCTGTCAATTCACGGCCAGAACATCATCTGATTTGTTATTTTTACTACTTTATTTAAGATGAATGATTAGTTGTAGGTCGGTAGATTATCGCACATGAGAGTAAAATCTGCATGTCTATAGCCATCTTAAAGGAGAACTAAACCTCCCTTTAGCCAAAAGTCCCCACTGGCCCCCTCCCTGCTTCCCCCTGCACAGTGTTAACCCAGAAATGTGTCCCCTCTAAAAATACTGACCGCACATGCAGTCACCATAGCGGAGCTCACGGGCGCTATCTTCGGCGCTTCTATAATCTTTGTAAAGTGAGCACCGTATTGGTGCATGTGCAGTTGGAGCAATCGTCCGGTCTTGACAACTGCGCATGCGTGGAAAGTGACGGAAATTTCTGAAGACAAAGACACAAAGAATATCAAAGCACCGGAAGATGTTGCCCGTGAGCTCTGCTACGCTGACTCTGCATGTGTGGTCAGTATTTCTAGAGGGGACCCAATTCTGGGGTAACACTAAGCAGGGAGGGGGGTCAGTGGGGATTTTTGGCTAAAGGGGGGGTTTAGTTCTCCTTGAAGACTTCATACAAGGGGTCGTACAATGTGCAAGTGGTATTGCACACTTCATAGGACTCCAGAACTCTTGGACAACACTGATAGGACTATTACTGTGGGCATCTGGTCCTAGTTGTAAGGAGTATGATACATTATGTTATATGAATACTGTTAGTTTTAAAGTGGTTTTGTCGGATAGGAGAAGTTCCCAGGGGGAGGTTATATAAAAGAGAGAATGGCCATGGCTTCCTCTTTGGCTGATAGAAGGTCAAGGGTAGGATGATGGAGAGCCTGAGGTCTGTCACCTGAGATATGTGCTGAGAAAAGTTCTTAGAGAGGCTAAGTATTGTAAGGGCAGTTTGATTGTGCTTGCTGTTTTCAGTTAGAGTGAGATATTGGTTGTGTAGAGGAGCAGTAGAGCTCCAATGAGAAGAGAGTGAAGGTCCAGTGTCATGGAAAAACCTTGCCCAAATAGGGACCCAAGAAAAAAGGAGATTAGGGTAGCTAGGGTTCAATACTGCTACACAAGGTGGAACCAGTTTCTGTTTACTACAATACGCCAAACAATTGCCAGAAATTGGGCAGATATCCATCAAGCGTCTCTAATTTTTTCATTAGGGTGAAGACCGCAGTGGTCAAGAGCCAAACGCCACATCTCAGAACCTTTACAAACAAGCTGACATTTACAGACTGAGATTTAAACAAGTTGTTTACTGCGCTGCTTCTATTTTCAGACTGATGGCTTTGTCTCTTTGTCCTCACCCATTGCATTTATTCAGATCTTGTTTTTTATGCAGTCGTGTTTAGAGAGATCAGTTGTGAGATAAGAGTCCTCCAGACACAAAGCTCAGGCCTCATTTATGTGATAGTCCTTGGATATAGTACAGGCTGATTCACCAGTTCATGTAAGGGGCATACCAGTAGTGAGAAGAGCAGAAAAAGAAAACAAAATTAAATAAATAAAGGGAACAACAAATTATGCATAATAGTACATCAGATGGAGTTTCTTTATTCTAGGAAATTTGATTTACAGATATTTTAATTACTTCAGCCCTAAAAAAGCAGAAGTTGAGAGAAGCTGTTTCATTAAAGGAAAAACATTTTGACAGTGCTGGACGACATGTAAAATGTCAGGGGCTTGCAGTCCCAGACAGGCCACCAAATATGTGGACAGCAGCCAAATCACAGCCATCATTGCTGACCCAGGTGCTACTCCATCATAAAATCCCTAAGATATGGTCCCTACTTTGAGGCAACGACTTTAGAAAGGCCCTTACCTATTTCAGTAGAATAATGCTCCATGCAGAAAAAGTTAGGCCCATAGAGATCGGCTTAGCAGACCTTAACCCAACTGAAAACCTGTGACAAATTGGAACTCCAGGCCTAATCTCCCAACCAATGGATAATCCCACCAACAATGTTCTTCAATCAACTAGTGGAAAAGCTTCCAGCAAAAAGAGGAACATCATCATGTTGGGAATGAGATGTTGGACCACCTGGTGTCAGAGCAATACTATTTACCCCTGCTGGAGACCAATGAAAGATTTGGAAAATAAATTGTGTTTTGGGTTTTTCCCACCTTGTTTCATTATTCTTATGCTTGTGCTAGTTGTGCTTTGTAAGTGAGTAATAGGCAATTACCCATCATTGTTGTGGTGACACTGGTGACAGCTGAATGCTGGTGTCTGACTTAAATCCTTTCTCATTGGTACACATAATACCCCAGATTCACCATGGTGCCTGCTCTTTTAAGAAACAGCTTTGTGCTGTCCTATTTCTTATCATTGGACTGTGATCATTAGGGTTTTCTCTTTTGCTTACCCTTCACTAACACTTTTCTGCATTTAGGGAATATTCATGTGGCTGTGTGCCATGTTCTTAAAGGGAAGTATGCGCTTCTGATCAGTGGTGGGTAGTCTCTTACTAAATATATCCAGTTTTCATATAACTGCGTATTTTAACGATGCCATGGTGCTGTTTATTTTTTCTAGCTAAATCTCTGCTGACTATTGGTGTTGCAGGGTCATAAAAGGGGCCCAGGAGGGCAGCACAATCACAGTCTCCCTGTCGGACAGTATTTCTATATCCATTGTCTTGTCCTTGTAGAGCTGGCCATTTCCTTGCTCTTGTTTACCTTTCGTCTGTCATATCCCCAAGGGCCACTCTTGCTGTCATTCTCCCAAGGGGCCGCTTTTATTCTTACTGCTTGAGCTTCATTTTTATTCTCTGCCCGTTGTCTCGCCGTGCGTAAGGAGTGCACTCAGGATAAACATTCTTTCGAAATCCGTCTGTGGCTTTAGAGATCTATTCATGGCATTTCAATGTGTTTGTCTCCAGATCTGCCATTTAGCCTGCAAATAAATATATCCAATCTCCGAGTACTGTTTCTTTATTGGTCCGGGAGTGCGGCTAATGCGCTGGCTCCTACAGTAATGCAATTATACACGTACATTAAATTAGGGAACTTGTTTCTATTTGCACGGTGTGTTTATTTACATGCCGCTAGTTATGTTGTGCTACATAGCTTAGTGTTGCATTAAATACGTGTTCCGACTGTATCATCAAGGCCGGAATCTTTTGTTTGTTCCTCGCGAGTGTCCCCCGTATTATGCATAACCAATCTTGTTTGCTCTTGATTGTAACTTGTTCCTCCCTTCACAGGCACAATTTAATTTTAAGAGCAGATAAGCAAAGGAGATGAAAGGCAATCATCAGTCTTGCCCTTTTGTCTTCTACTGACAGTCAGTTTGAATGTACCCATCAAGGTTAATTATTCTCTTCTGTGCTGTTTTTTGGTCTCAGGCTTGTTGTATCTTGTATGTGTATCTTGGTTTGTTATTCTAGTGATGTAAACTGGCAATTTCTAGTCTTCCAGGCTGGCTAAACACTTGTGTTGTAATCCAGCAGTGCATGGCCATGTGGCCTATGGAACGTGGTCTTATTGTTTTGTGTCTATTTCTAGCCAAATGTGATCAGTAACAAAATACTTAAGACATGGTAGCACCAAAAACCTGTAATGGCACAAAGGGTGTTTTGACCATCATTGTCATCTGGCAGAAGACATTGGTGCTCACAATACCCCTGTCTGCATGTCTCTGCTCCATGATGATATTCCATTTAATAACATTAAGAGCAGCAAAAAATGGACAGGGTCATTTTACCCATATTTGCTCTCCACTGCACGGCAGTAATCAAATCCATTCATGCAGGATGAGTATAGTGACTCTTTAATGGAAGAGTTCTTCTCACCAGAGTCAGACTGATCTACCAGAATACCAGAGGATGTCCCGGTGGGCCTACATACTAGTGACATAGTTAAATCCAGTTGATAAAAGATAAAGTCCGTCAAGTTCAACCCTTCCAAATGAAAACCCAGCATACATACACACACCCATCCATACCTTCACATAAATTATATATACCCATATCTACACAAACTATTTAGTATCACAATAGCCTTTGATATTATATAGTTACATAGTTAAATTGAGTTGAAAAAAGACGAAGTCCATCAAGTTCAACCCCTCCAAATTAAAACCCAGCATACACACACACACCCCTCCACTCTTTCACACAAACCATATATGCTCATAGCTATACTAACTGTAGAGCAGTGGTTCTCAACCTGGGTGTCGGGACCCCTTTGGGGGTCGAATGACTCTTTCACAGGGGTCCCTTAAGGGGTTCCAGGAGCAGGTTCATCTCTCTCCCCACTAGCACTGGGGCAAAGTTGTAGCTCTCCGGGTGTTTGTACTGGGAGTTGTAGTTCAGTAACCTGTGTAGGGAAGCCAGTTGCACTACAACTTTCTATATCCCCTTAGTAAGGACTTCCATACAACTCTCCCTGCCCATTTCAAATTTGTAAATTTAACATGGTAATTGGGGTGTGGCCACAAAATGGGTGTGGCAAACATTTTTTACTGAACTACGCACGGAAAACAAACCTTTATGCAGCCACGATGTCTCCTGTACTTTCCTAACAATCTGGTCTGGGCTGGCAACATATATTACATAATATTTTAATATTTTATGGTTGGGGGTCACCACAACATGATGAACTGTATTAAAGGGTCGCAGCATTAGGAAGGTTGAGAACCACTGCTGTAGAGTTTAGTATCAAAATAGCCTTTGATATTATGTCTGTCCAAAAAATCATCCAAACCCCTCTTATAGTCATTAACAGAATGAGCATCACAACATCACCGGGCAGTGCATTCCACAACCTCACTGTCCTCACTGTGAAGAACCACCTACTCTGCTTCAAATGAAAGTCCTTTTCTTCTAGTCTGAAGGGGTGGCCTCTGGTGATCCTCTTTATGGGTAAAAAGCTCCCCTGATATTTGTCTATAATGTCCTCTAATGTATTTGTAAAGTGTAATCATGTCCCCTCACAAGTGCCTTTTTTCCAGAGAAAACAACCCCAACAGTCTCCCCTCATAATTTACGTCTTCCATCCCTCTAACCAGTTTAGTTACATGTCTCTGCACTCTCTCCAGCTCATTTACATCCCTCTTAAAGGGCACCTATGGGCCGAAAAAAATTCCCCCAACCGAAGGTGCGGGCTGATGGGGTTCTAGTAGTTTAAAAAAAAAATTGCCCCCTGCAGGAGCTGGCTTTCTCGCACTGGGATGGAGCTCCCGGTGTGAGTAAGCCAGCGCCTGCAGGGGGCATTAGTAGGCATTCATGCTCTTAGAAACACTTCAGAGTGGCCAACACACCATGTAAAACAAAAGTTGTCCTACAGCTGAAGGGCGGCCATTACTGGCAGTTCACTCATTTGAGGTTTATAAATCTACACCTTGAGAAATGATTTGGTGTTATGGCTATCCGGTGGCAGCATATATTGTTGAGTTGAATGTTCAGGATTGAGCTACATCACCAGTAGATAGGCTCTCGCTCTGTTTAACCCATTTTGATTCCTCCTAGCTGTAAGGGTGGTGGCACATGGAGGCATTTTAAGAATCTTTAAGCAGCATTTTTAAGCTGTCCAAAATCGAAGTACCAGTACCAAAAAAGTGACCCCTGTTAACCTGCAGAAACAAATTCCATAAAAATGTGGGATGTTTTTATGGACACTTAAACATGCGCTGCTCAAAAACAACTCTTGCGCCTTTACTATATTTACCCTAAAGACTCATGCCACATAGAAAGGGAAAGGGGAAGCTGTGACTTATGACTACAAATAGCAGTTAGTAACAATGGGCATGTATATTTATCTGCTGAACAGATGGTTTAGATTAGAATACAAACCTTGTTGCACATGGTAGCTCAGGCTGTGAAGGAGAATATTCCCATCACCTTGGAAGTGAAGCTAAGCTGGTCACACAGTAGAAGTTGATATGGTTTGATGAGTAGTTGATGGTTTGATGTCCTAGCTAAGAGATTTGGCTGTTTTTTTTTTAAATTCCTAGCACTCCCTGACGCTCACTGTTAGATTTAGACCATGGCCGTTGCTCAAGAAATAAAGATCTGTCTTCCATGTAAAAGTTTCTTTGGTGGTGTTAGATGTTCAAGCTTTTTGGTAGAGTTTTTGGGCCCAGAAGATTTGCTTCAGGCTGTTTGGGTTAGTCGGGAGGAGCATGCACACCTCGAATTCCAGACACCTCCACAGATTTTCAGTTGGTTTAAGATTGGGGCATTAGTTGTGCCCATTACGGTCACTCTTCCAGAACTTTTTTCCAAAGTCTCCTTCAGGAATTTTTTTAAGTCTCCAAAATTCAGGGCTTCCACCAGGCAGATGTGCTCTAGGCTATTCAGGTTGGTTGGGAAATGGCTTGCACACTTCAATTTCCCGACATTGTCACAGATTCTCAGGAATGAAGGAAAGGGAATGCCAAAAAATGAGTGTTTTAAAGCAATTAACATATAATGTCTGTTGCCCTGCACTGGTAAAAGTTATGTGTTTGCTGTATAAAGACTACTATATTTAATATAAATAGGCAGCAGTGTAGCCATGGGAGCTGCCATTTAAGCTGAAAAAGGAGAAATGGCACAGGTAACTTAAGGGATACTGTCATGAGAAAACGTTTTTTTTCAAAATGCATCGGTTAAAAGTGCTACTCCAGCAGAATTCTGCTCTGAAATCCATTTCTCATAAGAGCAAATAGATTTTTTTTTATTTTTAAATCTAACATGGGACTAGACATTTTGTCAATTTCCCAGCTTCCCCTGGTCATGTGACTTGTGCCAGCACCTTAGGATGCAACTGCTTTCTGGCAGGCTGCTGTTTTTGCTTCTCAATGTAACTGAAGGAGTCTCAGTGGGACTTGGATTTTACTATTGAGTATTGAGCTATTTAGGTTGGTTGTGAGATGACTTGCACACCTCAATTTTCAGACATTGCCACAGATTCTCAATTGGTTTAAGATTGGGGAATTGGCTTCTCCCGTAGCTGTCACCCATCTGGATTTTTTTTTGCAGTTGCTCCCCAGCCCAAATATTTAAAACAGGGTGGCTTAAAAAAAAATCAGAAATAGTAGTCACCAAGATCCATTGTAGGACATTCCATCCCCCTATTTGTATTTTAGCCACTTTAATGTTACTTGTGCCTTATTTTGGATCATTTTACTGCTGAAAGAAAAATTTTTGAATTTTCTTTAAACATTTTTTAAAGTCTCCCAATTATAATACTGGGTTGGACTTCCACCAGACAGATATTCTCCAAGCTATTCAGGTTGGCTTTGAGATGGCTTGTACACCTCAATTTCCAGATATTGTCACAGATTATCAGTTGGTTTCAGATTGAGATATTAGCTGCACCCATAGCTGTCACCCTTCTGGAATTTTTTAGAAGTTTCCCAGATTTATATCCATCCAGCCCAGGATATAAATCTGGGAGTCTTAAAAAAATACTTGCAGTCTCTAAGACCCATTGTAGGACATTCCATTCCCCTTTTCGTATTTTAGCCACTTTAGTGTTACTTTTGCCTTATTTCGGATCATCGTCCTGCTGAAAGATAAACATTTTTCACTGAGTGTTTTTTGTTTTATTTTTCCAAGATGCCCAGATCCTGCTGATAAAAAATAGTCCCACAGCATGGCGCTGCCATAGCCATACTTCATTTGTCACGGTCGGCACCCAATACCAGAACAAGTGCCAAGCACCCTGATCTCGGCTCGTGCTTCACCAGTAGTGTGGCCGCCTTTGGCTTCGGGAGGAGCCCTCAGCTACTCAGATGCCACCTGGACTTATACGAGAGGTGCAAGGCAGGAGTTCTGGCTGGCAGTGGGGCACGACTGTAAATAGAGTCTATAAGGCCAATGGTCACGGTACAGACAGGAGTTGGCAGATTCGTAGTCAGACAGGCCGGGTCGAGGCAGGTAGATAGCTAGGGTAGTCAGGCAGGCAAGGGTCAAACCGGGTAATCAATCAGAGGGGTGAGACGGAATCGGAGTCGAAGTACAGGCAGGAGTCAGAATACGGATTTCAGAATAGTCAGGAACAAGCCGGGTCAAACACAGGAGATAATACAAACAGGATACAATTCAGACGCACAAGGCTCAGAAGCACCAGGAAACAAATCCTATCACGGGCAGTTTGCTACTGAAGGAGCTGGCCTTTTAAACCCTAATTTTCCCGCCAAAGGAGCGTCAATTACGTGCTTGCGTCAACTTCGACGCGCGTCAATAAATGGCGACGAGTTGCGAGCGTGCGCCCCTAAGATGGCGGAGAAAAAACACGAGGCGGGCGTCCCCGCCGATGGCGGCGCAACAGGCGTCCCTGTTGCCCGCCAGGTAAGTTGTCTTTTCTTACATCATTGTAGGCAAAATAGTTCAGGATGGTTTATTTGTTTTCATTTTTCTCACATAAAACATCACAATAAAAATACAATTTTCACTTTCAGTGATTTGAAATAAAAATGATCTCCCAGAACGTGAGTGCCAAGACAGGCTGTTATGCTTCCCAGTAACATAACTTTTATTCTTTTCTTTGCCGCCTCCTTCGGCTATAGGAAATTGAACTGAATATATGTCCTGGAAGGGGGCTCATTAGGAAGGAGAAGATTGAACTTACACAAAGCTGCCGCTCTCAGGGGACAAGCCGTGGCAGTGCATCTTCTTAGGACTGTCGATAGAAAGGCATTCCAATTACAGAGAGGCCCAAGCAGCCCCCCCAGCCCACTAAATAGTGGCTTTCTATAGCATCTTTAGCAATCCTTGTTTTAGGAGTGAGAAGTGAATGATATATGGTAGGGCATCTCAGGCCAACAATCAGAGTCATGGGATCCCATAATACTCCATTAACAAGACCCTTCCCTCAGGGGACCCCAGTCATTAGCCCTCTGGTCACCTGAAAACAAGTAAAATTGTGCATGTTCATGCCTCTTATTGATACTAGGCACACCCCAATTATGCCTTAAACCGTACCCCTTAATCAAGCCAAGCCCCCCACTCCTACACAAGTCCTACCCCTTCCATGACCTTGGAATCACTGTTTTCCATCTTGTGCCACAGACCACTCATTGATGCCAATGTATTTGCACCCTAGTGACAGTGCCAGAGTACCCACCTAGTTGCAATTGCACATACTGACTGCCAGCTTGCATGTTGGCAGTAGGTTTAACTTTTCACCTGTAGTAACCCGCATATTCTGGTGGTAAAAACATTGCATTTTGGGTAGGGCTTGAACTAGGGGCGGGCATATGCCTAGGACATACCTTCCAACTGTCCCATTTTTTCGAAGGACAGTCCCAATTTTGACAGCTCAGCCCACAGTCCCAGACTGTTGCTGAAATGTCCCGACTTTCTCTTTGATCTCTGCACTGCACAGCCAGAAAAAGATACAACGTTTCTAAGATGTAATTGGCTTTTGGCTCAGAATGGCAGGTGCACATTTGTAACGATTTAAGATAAGCAAGGAAACAATTGTAACAATTTAAGATAAGCAGGTCTCTTGTGGAAACTGTGACTTGCAGCTTGAAGGGCAATTCACCTTCATTAGTAAAACTGTATTAACACATAAAACCTGACCCTAAAACCTACAGAAACTCTCTATAACCTGCCAAATTTTGGAAAAAAGTGTGTGGTATTTATTGTCAAGATCGCCTGGAGTCTTACCTGCAGCTCCGGGCGGCGTGTCCTACTACTCCGGCGTCACACCCCACACACTGCGCCGAATTCGATTATTTAAAGACGCTCTGGACGCTATTATGGCACCCAATTATAGGACCTTGTTTGCATGTTCCTGGGTGTTGTTTTTGCTCCTGTTTTCTGTGTTATTGACCCCTGCCTGGACCTTGTTATTGTATTTTTGCTGCCTTTCCCTGGACTTTGACCTTGATTCTGCCTGATCCTTGCCTGTACCTCTGCTTTTGGTCTTTTACCCCCAAGATTCTTCCTTGTTCCCGACTACCTCCCTAGGGTGCCGATAGGCCTCCCCTGACATTTATGGGGTGTCTCCATTAAATGGACGTGGTGACAAATTTTGTGCGGCAAATGTTTTTGTCCATCTTTCTGTTTGCCAAATGTTGGTTATGACAGGCCATGGGAGGGACATAAGCAAATTTATTTAAATAATAAACCCAGTCGCTATCACCAGAATAGACAGCTCAGAACTAGCAACCAAATGAAATCCACAAGATAAACACATTTTATTTGCTCAGTGCAACCAGCGCCTTTACTGAAGCAGCACAGGCCTTGCTATTCTCTCTGTCCCAAGAAACCTTACGCTTTTTGCACAATTTTATGTTCAGGCCGCTTGTGTTTGCACAGGGAGATAAGTTATGAAAATTGCAGGTTTTTTTTTAACTGAAAGACAGTGTGAGGGGCGGGGTTTGGGGGGTCTGTACAGGTGGTGAGAGAATATGATTTCAGGAAAGGAAAGCTCGAGTGCACATAGACATACGCATGTTTTTCCTTACTATATTCTCTTTTTCAGCGTGCTCGCTTCCTACCATTCTAAACCTTACAATCAGCAAGGCACATTCAAATTGTATAAATAAAAGTTATAGTTATAGAATGTGTTAAAAATGTATGTAATTTTAAATGTACCCCATACTGTAATTTAGGCTATTAGATGGAGGTATGTGACCATATAAAGGCACAAGGCTGCAGGCTGAGTTATACAGGGAACTCTGAGTATCACTCATGTATTATAAGGGATAATGTACCCCCTACTGTAAATGATAAGGATATTAGAAGTCACTGAGGGTTTCTGTGACCATAAAAAGCCAAGTCAAGTGCATTTACACAGGTCAGGGCACTGTGAGGTGCTCATACTTTACAAGGGGAGAGAGAAATAACATCACTAATCACCGCTTGTAACTGATGACAGTACTAAACACTACTATAAGGTTATCTTTTACTGATTGTTGTGGTTCCTACCTTCTCCTTCCTTTGTGTGTTTCATTTTGACCAGTGAGCAAAAGCCAGTGCTGTAGGTACAAGTATATCCTTCGCACTTTGCATTGACTGCTTTTCTAGTGTAGGTTTTTTTTAGGGATACACCAAATCCAGGATTTTATTCGGAATTCGGCCTTTATCAACAGGATTCAGATGTCGGCCGAATCGTTGTCCATGGCTGAACTGAATCCTAATTTGCATATGTAAATTAGATGTGGGAAGGGAAATCACGTAACCTATTGTTACAAAACAAGGAAGTATAAAAACTTTTTTCCACCTTTTCCTTTCTCTCCCCGAATTTGCATATGCAAATTATTATTTAGTTCAGTATTTGGCCAAACCTTTCATGAAGGATTCGGGGATTCAGCTGAATCCCAAAAAGTGGATTTGTTGTATCTATAGTTTTTTTTAGCTGCTTGGGAATTTCCTTGAGGTTCCCAGGACTCCCCATTAACCCTTCTACAACTCCCTGCTTCCCTCTTGCACATCCCAAGCAGTTGCCTAGCAGCTGCACGCACCTGTCAATCACGGGTCTCGCTGGAGGCCAGTCAGTCTAAGACGATATGCTTCTCCCGGCTCTCTCTATTGTATAAAGCTATTTTTGTGATGCTAAGCAACATTGATTTGAGTTGTAAGAGGAGGTTTTAGATGCCGAGATGTGCAAAGAAAAGAAATGAATTGGTTAGTAGTTGCACTCGCACACCCTGGCCTTCGAGGAAAATCATACCTGGTGCACAGCACATTGGGGAAATGGCATCTCCACTTCAATTCGATCCAAGAAAATTCACCGGCACACAGGAAAAGCTAGCAGGATAACCTGGCTAATTTATTAAATATATTGCAGCATGCAACGTTTCGGGGTGGTCCCCTTTATCAAGCATTCTTATTTGCTGTTTTAGATATACCAGAGAATTGGGGTGAACTCTTATCTGCTGTTTTAGATATACCAGAGAATTGGGGTGAACTCTTATCTGCTGTTTTAGATATACCAGAGAATTGGGGTGAACGCTTATCTGCTGTTTTAGATATTCCAGAGAATTGGGGTGAACGTTTATTTGCTGTTTTAGATATTCCAGAGGATTGGGGTGAACTCTTATTTGCTGTTTTAGATATTCCAGAGAATTGGGGTGAACGCTTATCTGCTGTTTTAGATATTCCAGAGAATTGGGGTGAACGTTTATTTGCTGTTTTAGATATTCCAGAGAATTGGGGTGAACTCTTATGTGCTGTTTTAGATATTCCAGAGAATTGGGGTGAACGCTTATTTGCTGTTTTAGATATTCCAGAGAATTGGGGTGAACTCTTATCTGCTGTGCTTGATATTCCAGAGAATTGGGGTGAACTCTTATTTGCTGTGCTTGATATTCCAGAGAATTGGGGTGAACTCTTATTTGCTGTGCTTGATATTCCAGAGAATTGGGGTGAACTCTTATCTGCTGTGCTTGATATTCCAGAGAATTGGGGTGAACTCTTATTTGCTGTGCTTGATATTCCAGAGAATTGGGGTGAACTCTTATTTGCTGTGCTTGATATTCCAGAGAATTGGGGTGAACGCTTATTTGCTGTGCTTTATATTCCAGAGAATTGGGGTGAACTCTTATCTGCTGTGCTTGATATTCCAGAGAATTGGGGTGAACTCTTATCTGCTATGCTTGATATTCCAGAGAATTGGGGTGAACTCTTATCTGCTGTGCTTGATATTCCAGAGAATTGGGATGAACGCTTATTTGCTGTGCTTGATATTCCAGAGAATTGGGATGAACGCTTATTTGCTGTGCTTGATATTCCAGAGAATTGGGGTGAACTCTTATCTGCTATGCTTGATATTCCAGAGAATTTGGGTGAACTCTTATTTGCTGTGCTTGATATTCCAGAGAATTGGGGTGAACTCTTATCTGCTGTGCTTGATATTCCAGAGAATTGGGGTGAACACTTATTTGCTGTGCTTGATATTCCTGAGATTTATGGTACATGATTATTTGTTATCCCATATGTTCCTGGGAGGCCAGCATTCCTAGACCGGCTGAGATTTGGGGTACATACTTATTTGTTGATCCATATATTCTTAGAGCCCAGTTTGGGTGAGATTCATGTGAATGTTTATTTGTTCTCTTATAAAGGGCAGTCAGGCTGAGATTTGGGGTGCTTGCTCATTTGTAGTCCCACATATTCTTAAATTCTCAGGCCAAAGTTCCGTTAGGGTGAGATGTACTTGTAGCCTTATTATGAGGTGAGTGGGCCCAGAACTGAGCAACTAAGGAGATGCCTTGAAGTTATAAACACATAATTGGAATGTACAGGACTCCTTCTTTCAACCCAACATAATGATATTCCTGTTAAAAATCTTAAGGTATTATTGTTTCATGAACAAAAAAACCCTCCATCTGTGCAGAGAAAACCTTTTTTGTTCTATTGCTCACAATAACAGGAATTCTAGATGCTTTTCAGCTCAATTGGGGCCTGACAATTATTGAGGAACAATCAGAATCCATTATGTTAACCTTTTTTTTCAGGAAACGCCTACATCTATTAACAATGATTACACATTCAAATGTCTCTCTTTTATTATTCCTGCGCTCACAAATTCCAGCAGCTCGGGCTTCTCTGGCTTCTATAGACAAATTAAATTACCCCTATTGTTTTAAGGTGTAAGGAAGGACTCACACATGGGGAATAGGTTGGGGTTTGGATGCGCATTTTATGGCAGCTGGGGATCCTGTACCGAATAATTTGTAACACAAAAGTACAATTTCCCGTGTTGTAGTAGGGTGAATGGGGCCCACCAGGGCTGCAACTTCAGGGCCCCCCACCTCTGTTGCTACATCTGCAGCTTAGACTTGTGGTGCAGATTCCCAGCCCCTTCTCTGTTATGTTGATTTGCACTACATTCAATTCGTCCAGTGGTGAGTCTGCCTAGGTCAGCAGGGGGGGTCCCAGTCTGACCCTGATGATATCCATGGTACTGGGACTTGGGTGCCTACTGAGTTTTCAATCTAATGTATGTTTTATTTATGCATTAAATCCAAAGTGCACTGCAGCAAAACAAAACAATAAGGGAAACTGATGAACGCCCTATTCTTCTTTACGCGTAGACCCCCCAACCAACTGTGTGAGCCAGTGAAACCTCGAGAAATCCTATGGGTCCTCCACTGCCAGACTCCTAGATGGGATTTCACTTCACATGGGGAACAAAGATTATGTAAACTGTTCCCCTTATTTAAAGGGGAACTATTGTGACAATGAAAATTTAATATAAGCTTTATCATACTGAAATAAGAAACTTTCTAAACACAATCAATTAAATATTCTACATTGTTTCTGAAATAATCACGTTTATCTTCACTTTTCCTCTCTCAGCAACTGTTTCTCTTAATTCTCTCTTCATGCAGCAGTTGGGTGTCAGATGAATGATCCAATATATCTTATAGGAGGGTCCTTTTGCCTGTATTAGAGTTCACTCTAGTAAAATCACCAGACATCATGGGGCAAATTCACTAAAGCGCGAAAATGCGCTAGCGACAGCTTCGCCGGTGTTCGCCGCACCGTTCGCAAGCCCGCCGCAAATTCATTAAAATGCGAATTTGCACTCAGGGCAGGGAATGTTAGCGAAGTTGCGCTACCGTTACTTCACCAGGCAAAGCGCAGTTACGGTAGCGATGCCTAATTTGCATACGGCAGGAAGTTAAACGTAAAATAGAAGTATATGTTCCAGCCACTACATTCCACTACACAAGCCCAGGAAACCTTTAATAAATAAAATAAAGTTGTCCTATTGCCCTACATGTGCCCCCTGTATAGTTGTGTTGCCATATGTTAGGGAATGTAGGGGGGAAGGAGGGTAACCCCTCCAAAAAATGTTTCGCTGTTTTTCAGACTATCACCCTACAAAAGGTAAAAGACGCCAGCGTTTTTTTTGGACTTAGAAAAATTTTTTTATTATTTTTTTCAAACTCCTTTCTATTGTATTGAACTTCGCCTGGTCTGACCTGGAGAAGTAACGTCTAGTGTAAGAGGTAACGTTCAGTAAAATGGTCATCTTAGTGAATTAGCGTAGTCACGTCCCTTTGTCAGTTTGCAACTTCGCCTGGCGTAAGGGTGCAAAGTTGCGCTAGTCTATCTACTTCGCTATCGAATTTTCGCCAGAGTCTAATTTAGTAATTTCACGAAGTTGCAAATTGACGTCACGCTGGCGAATTAGCGCTAGCTTTAGACGCTTTGCGCTTTAGTGAATTTGCCCCTATGTCTCTCTATGTGCAGAATTTTTGTTAGATTTTGTTTGTACTGCAATCGGTTATTTGAGTGAGCTCTAATTCATCTGCTAGAAAAGGAAGCCCCCCTATCATTCATCTGACACCCAACTGCTGCATGAAGACAGAATGAAGACAAAGAGATGCTGAGAGAGGAATAGTGAAGATTATTTTAGAAACACTGCAGAATTAATTGATTGTATTTGGAAAGTGGAGGAAGCTTATATAAAATGTTAATTTTCAAGATAGTTCCCCTTTAAGTCTCTTCTCCATGGGGGGGGGGGGCTCTCCCAACTGTATTATAAAAAAGTAAAATCCCATGGCCCCTCCCCATACCTGGTATACAAATGCAGATCTGTTTCAATAAATATTGGTGAAACAAGTCAACCTCTAAACATTTTGTGGACCTCAAAAATGATTTTCCGTGGGGCCCAGTAACATCTATTTACTCCACTGCCAAGGAGGTTTATAGAGTGTCAGTGATGCTGTTGGGAAGAGGACAGGGAAAACTGCAGGATTAGTGTCCAACACAAAAAACTGGGATGAGGGTTAAGTTCCCCTTTGAATAATGAATAACACACAAAATAACGAACTATTTTTAATTGACTTTAGACATCTGCCTGTGTCCCCGGTTCAGGGCTATGGAACATTGGCAGCCGTGGATGAACATTTTATTATACAGTATCCTAAATAGCTTTGTTATGGCGATTTACCAACTGCTGTTCCAAAGTCCATGGTGTGTTATCTGCAAATATCTCCAGCAACGGAGCAGCCCCAGGAAACAGAAGAGAATACAATGAGCGGCCAAGCATGACCAGCAAAATCCGATCATCCCCACATTTAGTGGAAGCAAATATCTTCTCTTCCCTGCAGGGGGGAACAGATAATGTCTCAAATGATCCGGTAACAGAGGTTGTACAGTGAATTTAGAATTTCATGCAATTCTAGATATGTGATCAATGAAATGCTAATGATGGCATTACAGCAAATTGTGTTATTCACTGTGGCGGTGATAATAGCACTTGGCTGGGCTTTGTGGCCCAAGGTGAGTTATTACACTGTTCCTCCAACTATTTAACTTACATTGTGTTTACCTTCCATATTTATATATATATATATATATACCATAAATATTTATGGATGATGCTATTAATATGCAGTGCTGTTGCTTTTGTTTTGTGGATTTTAAGATTTACGTTTTATGATTGGAGAGATGCAGAAGAGGTTCAGTGCCCTTGACGTCAAAATTGGATTGGAGGTTCAGTGCCCTTGACGTCAAAATTGGATTGTAAGCTCTTATGGGCAGGTGTGTATTCAGGTCCAGCACTGCACTAGACACCAGACTTGAGCCCGCCCTTCTCTCAGATCGGTGCATATACAAGACCTTCTGTACATGCACGGATTGAAGAAGACAGGAAAATTCCCCATCAATTCAACCACTCAAATAACTGATTCTGGTACAAACAAAACAACAGCCTTTTGCACAAATCCTGTATGTAGAGAGACATGATGTCTGGTGAGTTTAATAGAGTGAGCTCTAATACTTCTTCTAGGCAAAAGGACCCCCCCCCCTATATATACACACAACTTAAATAAAATTTCATTTTTGCTATAGTTCCACTTTAAGTATGGTGGATTGGAGCCACTATGGAAAGCTTGGTCTGTGCTTGAGGAACTGATAATCCCCTAGTGGGCTCCAGGTAACTTGTATCATCACTTTTTTTTTAATTTAAACCATAAGTCTATACAGTATGTCCCCTATTACAGGGTCCTGAACTGGGCCGTGAGCCTAGCGGAGAATTAACGAGGCGCCTCAAATTGGACGCCGGATAGACAGAATTGGATGTCAACTGATCCTGGTCCTTGCAAAAAAATTTGCCACTACACCCTAGGCCAAAAAAGGTTGGGGACCCCTGCCCTATAACATTCAGCATATTAGGGGTTGGCCATGGGAGTGTTGTTCTTGGATTAGGGGGATCATATCGGGATCCTACATCCATAATCCTACAGCCGCAGTCCCTTCTCAGGATGGACTTACACTTGTCCGTCATTTTTTAATTCCCCTCTGCCTAAAACTGATGTCCTTCAGGAACCCCACAAATGGCTGGAGCACACGCCCACCCCCCTCAACTGTTAATTGTTAGTGTGACTATAGTAGCTATTAAACCATAGCATAATACTGAAATAAAGCCCAAGCCGCCCCAGCGTCCATCTGTGCTGACATTATCAAGTGCTCCGCAGCAGCACAGTTTTTATTTTTTTGGAACTAATGACCCAGCACAAAGGAGCCACAACTAACTGGGCAAAAATGATGGGGTCCGTTAAAAAAAAAAACAAAAAAAAAAACCGATTTGTTAAAGCAGAGAATAACTGAAAACAAAATACAAGGAGAATAGCAAGAGAGTGTCACACACACACAGATTAAAGCTGGACAGAATTTATTGTCCTGGGCTACTCTCCCATCCTTCACTCCTTAGTTACCGATGTTGTGCGGAGGAAGCCTCCATAGATTCCATTAGCAATCTGGGTGACTGCTGATTGGCTCCCTGTATTATTCTGTGTTATATGGATTCCTTGTCAGCACATTTCTAGACTGGCCACTGTGTGCGTGGGGTGTAATATTGTAAGTATTGACTCATTTGCTGAACACGGAACACAATTAACATTTGCACAGGCTTTAATAACGCCAGAGGCACCTGCAGCAATGACCGTAGAATTGTGCCTCTACCATCACATTTTTTCTTTCGCTTCCTGAAAGAGTCTGATTAAAGCACATAATTGTAATTTTTAAAAAATATTTCTGTTTTCTCTGTAGTAATAAAACAGTATGGTAACTAAGCTGCGTGAATCCTTATTGGTAACAAAAAACAATCCTACTGGGTTTACTTATTGTTTAGTAGATCATATACAGCACCTGGGTTGTGTTCTTAATCATCTTTGTGTTGGTGTTGAGGCCACAGGTGACTATGTCTAGATCCTGCATTGGGGTGTTAAAGAGATACTGCTGTACTGCAAGTTGGAGTGATATCACCCCCCCCCCCCCCCCGCAGCAGCCTAACAACAGAACAATGGGAAGGTAACCAGATAACAGCTCCCTAACACAAGATAACAGCTGCCTGGTAGATCTAAGAACAACACTCAATAGTAAAATCCAGGTCCCACTGAGACACATTCAGTTACATTGAGTAGGAGAAACAACAGCCTGCCAGAAAGCAGTTCCATCCTAAAGTGCTGGCTCTTTCTGAAATGACTAGGCAAAATGACCTGAGATGCACCTACACACCAATATTACAACTAAAAAAAATACACTTGCTGGTTCAGGAATTAAATGTTATATTGTAGAATGAATTATGTGCAGTGTAAACAGAAATAAAAACTAAATAATGACATATTCCCTTTAAACTCTGTTCAGGCTGCACTCTTGTACCCCAATGATTGGCGCAAGGTATAGGTTGGCACCAGCCTTTGGCTTCTGCCTTCAGCGCAAGATGGGGAGGGCTGGCCAGGGGACTCCGACTACCTCCCAATGGCAGTTTCTTCTGGCACTGCATACAGAAACAGACACAACTCTTGGAGCCTCAATTACAAAGTGCATCACAAGTGCAAATGCAAAGACCATCCCCAATGAAAACAACACTTACAGTGTTCAGCAGTGCTGCATTCCGACCTGGACCGAGAGTCAAAATAGGCCCTGGCATTTCAGGTACACAGAGGCCCAATCAGCCCACTCAGAGGCACAAACAGCCCCCACCAGCCCACTAATTACTGAATTTTTATTGCACATTATACTAGCCCCTCTGGCATTTGCCATAACCCACAGATTGCCAGTCAGGGCCTGGCTGCATTCTTGAGATGTTGGGAAGGGGAGACACAAATGCATCCCTTTTCCTGCACCCAGCCTGTCCTACAACTCGTGCATCATTCACATGTGTATGTTAGGAAGCATTGGGAGGTGCAAAGTAGCCCTGTACTTATTCCCTAAACCAGATGATAAGGATGCAGGGGAAGGGTAGTGACATAGACCTTACAAGGAGTCTTTCCTTTGCACCTGTTTCACCATAATATGCACCAAACACAATTGCTTTTTAAAGGGCAAGGAAAGTGTAAAATAGAATAAGGCTAGAAATGCTGTATTTTGTATACTAAACATAAACATGAACTTACTGCACCACAAGCCTAATCAAACAAATGATTTATGCTTTCAAAGTTGGCCACAGGGGGCTGTCATCTTGTAACTTTGTTATACATCTTTGGAAGACTAGACTACATACACATGCTCTGTGTGATCTGGGCTTCTTAGGGATCGTCATAAATGATCAAAAAACAAAGCTGCTTGAATTCTGCATGGCTGGTAAGTAAGGCAGGGGCTCCCCCTGCTGTTCATAAGTATGATTGTTTCCCTGCCAGAAGTTAGGGAACGTCTGACAATTCCTATCCACAGCACTAAATGAAGGGAGAATTTCACTGCATACAGTCAGGTTTCTTATAAAAACGGTACACATTTTTTAATTAAAGTATATTGGAGATAGATTTATTTTTCATTAAAGAAAGTATACATGGGATTTTATTTCTTTGCCTTTCCTTGCCCTTTAAACGAGCATGAATTGCACCCCTTAGTACACTTGCACCTGTGTCTGGTAAATTGCAGATTGCACAAGATTTTATCATATTTTCTGCACAATGCAACTTTCTCTGCCTACAGCTCTTTACATTCACCAGGCTTACATAATAGGGTAAATGGTAATATCAGCAAGACTCATGTTTCTCTTTTAAGGAGAATGTAATCCTTTTAAATGTACCCATTGCAGAGAGGTGGTGTGTGCTTCAATACTCTATATACCAACCACCAAAATTCTTTTGCCATATAAGGACTCCATGGTGCTGCCATATCACTTTAATTGCCAGTGACATACAGCCTGGTGCCAGCGACACACATTTTGGTGAAAATGATACGATCATATATAGCCAGGGAAAAATATGTAAAGGGTAAGTAATATCCACCTGCATAATGGTGACTTACTCTCTGCTGGCTCCAGGGGCTGTTTAGATGTCTTGTTTGCACCATCCCCCATTCATATTAATTGTGATTGAATTGGGCAGGCATTTTATCTAATAGGAGGCTAAAAACAGAAACAGATTATGGTGCGGTGGGGAAAGGTTCAGCCTGCAGCCTGTTATTGTGTCACTTGCACTAAGTGAAATAAAATAGATTTCCCTTGCATTAAAAAGCTCTATAAATTGAAAATGGAAATGAAGCAGGCCCCCCGATGTTTTGAACCGTTGCAATTAACCAGGTGCTGAGGAAAGTGCAATTTACTGCTGGTGGGGGTTAGGTGCACCCAAGTAAATACAGTTTATTCTTTATCCTGGTCTGATGATCCTTTTGTTTAAAATGCACATGCCAGGGGTGCTTTACTGAGCCCTTACATCCCATCTCTGCTGCAGACTTGCACTCCAGTGCCCCTATCCAGTGGTTTAACTATAGAGGAGGCAGACCTCACAGTTGCGGGGGCCCAGAGTTGGCTTCCTCTATAGTCAATTTAACCATCCAAAATATTGAGTGCCTGCTGCTATTACAGGCAGACATGCTTGCTAGTGGGTGGCCACCATCAGGCGGGCACAAAGGGTACTCTCTTACTGGGCCTACTGGGGAGCCCGGATATGCTGCACTTTTTGAAATAGCTGGGCCCCCTTCGACAGCGACAAAGTCGTGCTAGAAATAAAATCCAATTTTTGCTTTCTTTAATGAAAAAGAAACCTATCTCCAATATACTTTAATTAAAAAATGTGTACTGTTTTTATAAGAAACCTGACTGTATGCAATGAAATTCTCCCTTCGTTTACTGCTGTGGATAGGAATTGTCAGACAGTCCCTTATCATCAATCATACTTATGAACAGCAAGGGGAGCCCCCACCTTACTTCCCAGCCATGAAGAACTCCAGCAGTTTGTTTGTTTCCCTGTTTGATAGTTTAGATCTCTAAGAAGCCCAGACCACACTGAGCATGTGTATGTAGTCTAGTCTTGCAAAGATGTATAACAAAGTTACAAGATGACAGCCCCCTGTGGCCAACTTTGAAAGCATAAATCATTTGTTTGATTAGACTTGTGGTGCAGTAAGTTCATGTTTATGTTTAGTATACAAAATACAACATTTCTAGCCTTATATTTTAGACTTTCCTTGTCCTTTAAGCCACCGAAGTCCTGATTCACCAAAGTCCCAATGCTGCAAAAAGACCTGAAGGCATGAAAGGAGCCGAAATTGAAGTCCAGAAGATGTGAAAAGACCCGAAGCCATGAGTTCACTGAACACCAATGTGTTTTTTTTTATTCTATTAAACCCCTAGCCACCAATGAATTATTTTAATAGCGCTATAGGCCCCTGCCATCAATATATATATATTTTTTTAAATATTCTCTGGGGCTCGAATGTTTCTTTTTAACTTGTAAGGGGGGAGGGTCCTGGCGCCAATATTTTTTTTAAATTATGATGGCTCTCACAACCAATGATAATTTAAAATCTTTTATGGGGGGCCCTGGCACCAATGTTTTTATTTGTGGGGATAGGGAGGACGGGGCCCTTGGTGGCCCACAAAATCTTGTTGTAAGTGGCCCTGTGATTTGTAGTGGAAGCCCTGGGCGGGCAGGAGGGGTAGATCTTAGTGTGCTTTTTGGGCAGTGCTGGTTGTTACACTGCTGACTCTGAAACTCTGGAGCTACTTTCCTCAGAATTTGGGTAATTCCAGGCTTTCAACAGCGGGTTGCCTCATTAGCCGTAGCAGACTTGTGCCAAAAGTATTTCAGGAAACAATATCTTAATGTTGCAAGTAACAGAGTCCAGAAATTTGCATCTATCATGCTAACACACAAACATTTGCATTAGTGGTGAGGCATCAGACCCACCTGGGACCAGTGCAAATCCTCTCACAACCCCATTTATGCTGGCATTTATGGTGAGAAAAAGCTGCACAATGGGTCAAAACATTTGGTTTAAGGCATCTGGCCAGAATTCACGTATTGGGTGCTAGAGTCCTGCAGCGGGTCGGGTACCCACGGGTTACCCGCAAAATCCCGCGGTACCCTGCGGGTTGATCGTAGAATTTCTGGATGCGGGTAAAGAAGCGGGCCGGTGGTTCTGCAGGTTGGCGGGTTGAGGGTCGGGTCGCGGATCCTCACTATAGGGATTTTTACTCCTTTTTCTGAGCATTTCCACTACTGATGATGTCACATCCGGTTTACAATTACAGCACTTCCTGTTTTTTCTGATCCTGGCTACTTCTGATGATGTCACTTCCTGTTTATGATGACAGCACTTCCTGATTCTTGATGGTCAGCGGGTCGCGGATCCGGATTGCGGATCACGGGTTGCGGGTACGGTTCGGGTCGCGGGTCCAAGCGGGTAAAAAGGCGGGTCGCGGGTTCGGGTCCGGGTTGCGGGTACGGGTCGGGTTCGGGTCCCAAAAAATGGACCCGCGCAGGACTCTATTGGGTGCTGACACAGGCAGGTAGCTGCTGCCCTTATTATCTCTGACCCAATACATATTTTAGAAGAGGAGCCGGCACCGTTAATAGAGTGCTACCCCCCTGGCACAGAGGTAGTCTCCATATCTGAGGGATTGCACAGTAACTGGCAGACGCTAATGTCTCCGGCGGAATGTTCAGTTTGCGCGGGGGGGGGGTGCAGACATGAAACAAGGGACTAATAATGCATTCCCTATTATCTGATTGATGCTTTGATGTTGAGGGAAGTTGAAATTAGCATCTTGTGGATGGTGACGACTTTCTTCCCCACCCTGGCACCTTCATCACAAAGACCTCTCCAATCTGCTTCTGCTGTCATTCTGCTGTCTAATTATCGTACTTTATCCTGACACCTCTGTTCCTCATCCGTGGGTACAGCCTTTCCTCCAAATAATTCAACAGCCAAAATGCATTGCCTTCATTTAGAATCTGAGCAGCCTGCCGGGGAAAATGTGGGACTAATAATATCTTCCTAATCACTTTAATATCTGTCTCCCGCAGAGCCGAGCCTTCTATACTAGCTGATATAAACACCGAATTTTACACTTTATTATCCTGCTCCAAAACATTCCACAGTACTTTACAGAGGTTATGTATCATTTATATCTGTCCCTGCCCCAGCGGAGCTTGCAGTCTAAAGGCCCCCATACATGGGCCGATAAAAACTGCCGACAGACCCATGTGTGGGGCCATCCGATGGGCTTCCCCGATTGATATCTGGCTGAAAGTTGGCCAGATCTCGATTGGGCAGGTTAAAAAACCTAGTCGGATCACGGGCGCATCTGTGCGTGTATGCGGTCCCGCGATCCGACCGCCTGTATCGCCTACACTATGATCCGATCATTGGGCCCTAGGGCCCGATATCACCCACTTCAATGTGGGCATATCGGGGAGAGATCCGCTCGTTTGGCAATATCGCTCACTCGGATACACGGGCAGATAAAGCTGCTGGTATCAGTCCTTTAGACCAATTTGGTAGCTTATCTGCCCATGTATGGGGGCTTCCAATGGGTCTTTCCGATAGATATCTGGCCACAATATCGATCTGGAAGGTTTAAATTTTCAGGCGATTGTCCTGCCTATAATCCAATTGTTCAGCCCTTTTGCCGAATGTTCGAATTACCCTGATATAGTCCTGCCGTTGGTGGGCTTATCAGGGAAAGATAAGCTTGTTTGGCGATGTCACCAAATGAGCGGATCATATAGTGTATGGAGTGTAGGTTGGAACTGCAGTATATGAACCAAATAGAAACAAAGGCACACTCCACACAATGCTTCAAAAAAAGATGAAAGCTTCTTTTATTCAGATGAGATCCACAGGGCCGGACTTGAGCAAGCGGAGCCGAGGCCACATGGTCCTAGCGCCGACGCACCCCCTGTGTGCACATGCACGCACTCTCATTACTGGAGCACCTAGTGCTCCTTAGGATGCGGCTGGATTAGGGTTACCATCATTCCATACTGCCAAGACCGGGCAGGGGGGGGGCCCGTGACATCAGTGGGCGAGACCCTGCCATAGAGGATCAGTAGCTATGACGTCAGGGGCGAGCGATGCAGCAGCAATTTGCTGACCGCCGTGTCAATCAAGGGAAGTTTGGATCCAGACAGTCCATCAAAATACCGGGCTGTCCAGGTCAAAACCGGGCATGTGCCAACCCTAGGCTGGGTGGCATGCCCCCTTAGGCCAGAGCCTCGACACAAATCCAGGCCTGGGGCCAAGCCCCTTCCTACTTTGTAAGTAGCACTTGATGAAGGGGGTTGGCCCAGAAATGTTTGATAAATGTTATGATAAGAAGTCTTTTGTTTGCAGCAGAGCCTACATAGTGCATGTCCCATCTCATCAGATTAAAAATAAAAATTGTTAAAGGAAAACTATACCCCCAAAATGAATACTTGAGCAACAGACAGTTTATATCAAATTCATTGGCATATTAATCTTACCAACCTTGTATATATGTTTAAGTGAATATTGCCCTTTTACATCTCTTGCCTTGAAACCACTATTTTGTAATGGTCTGTGTGCTGCCTCAGAGATCACCTGACCAGAAATACTGCAGCTCTAACTGTAACAGGAAGAAGCGTGGAAGCAAATGACAGCAACACTAATTAATTTTGTGAGGATTCTGGGAGTTAAAGATGGAGCTTTATAGGGACTGATGGTTTCCACTGACCAGAAGCTATAGAAACAGTAGATAATCTAGCTTTTGAGGGGCAATTTGAACAGGTCAAGAGTCTCCTGAAATGACTTCCTGTATGTCTGTCACACAAGAGTGCTGGTCAGGTGACAGGGGTTGCTTGGAAACGGGGCTTCCAGAGTCATCTATTTGAGAAGAGCAACACAGCCGGCCTTTAGACTAGGCCTCTAGCCACTGCCGTGGAGGACAGACCTGTAATTTGGGCGGAACTGGCCCAAATACTACCACCTGGAGGCTTGCCACAAATTCAATATGTATGAAAAAAAATTCCAATTGCTGTGCCCTTTAATTTCTAAGCTTCTTCAAGCAAAGTAGCACAACTGTCACCACAAGATGCAAACTGTTGCGAGCACAGTGTTGCAATGAGCCCTGCAGCCGGTGACATCTGTATGATCATAGAAATTCTAGCAGAAAACCTGTTTTTGTTGGTAAATCATTTCCTTGATCTGCTTTGTGATTCAGCTGCCAAGGGACCTAGGTAACTCCTCGCTTGCACCCACAGACAGTTCAATGTGTGATCCAGGCAGCTCTGCTTACAGCTTGGGAACAATCACTGAGAGAGCAATGACAGCAAAGCTTCCAAGTCTCCTTGTGTCCGCACTTGTTAAAGAACTATAAGAGTATCACATCAAACTGAAGTATGTTTGTGCTCATTCAGGGAACTCATGTATTACAAGGGATAATGTACCCCCTACTGTAAATTATAAGGATATTAGAAGTCACTGAGGGGTTGTTCTGTGACCATATAAAGGCACAAGGCTGCAGGCTGAGTTATACAGGGAACTCTGAGTATCACTCATGTATTATAAGGGATAATGTACCCCCTACTGTAAATGATAAGGATATTAGAAGTCACTGAGGAGTTGTTCTGTGACCATATAAAGGCACAAGGCTGCAGGCTGAGTTATACAGGGAACTCTGAGTATCACTCATGTATTATAAGGGATAATGTACCCCCTACTGTAAATGATAAGGATATTAGAAGTCACTGAGGGGTGTGACCATATAAAGGCACAAGGCTGCAGGCTGAGTTATACAGGGAACTCTGAGTATCACTCGTGTATTATAAGGGATAATGTACCCCCTACTGTAAATGATAAGGATATTAGAAGTCACTGAGGAGTTGTTCTGTGACCATATAAAGGCACAAGGCTGCAGGCCTCATAAGGGATAGTTTACCCCCTACTGTAGGAGTTCCCACAA
The DNA here is from genome assembly GCA_024363595.1 of Xenopus borealis. NCBI lineage: Eukaryota > Metazoa > Chordata > Amphibia > Anura > Pipidae > Xenopus > Xenopus borealis. Next base: position 102,131,795 of record CM044448.1, on the reverse strand, counting down.
GGTCTTCTCTTAGAGATGTTGTACCTTTTACCAACATTTAAAGTGTAATATTTTTTATCTTGACTGGCTTGAAAGAACATTGGCAAAATTATGCATTCAAGGATATTTGGTCACAGTGTTGTGCTGAACATAAGAACTGGATGCCTGCGTGGTATATTATCAGTACAGGTATGGGATCCGTTATCCGGAAACCCATTATCCAGAAAGTTCAGAATTACGGAAAGGCCGTCTCCCATAGACTCCATTATAACCAAGTAGTCGAAATTAAAAAAAAAACGATTTCCTTTTTCTGTGTAATAATAAAACAGTTGATCCCAACTAAGATATAATTAATCCTTATTGGAAGCAACACCAACCTGTTGGGTTTATTTAATGTTTACATAATTTTATATTAGTTTTAAGGTGTGAAGATCCCAATTTCAGAAAGACCTGTTATCCAGGTCCCAAGCATTCTGGATAATAGGTCCCATACCCGTATCTTATTTAGTTCACTGTCACAATCTTGTTATAGACTAAATACCTCTTAAAATCATCTACCATGCAGGATCTAATGGCACAGTAGGCTGAAGGGGCCCAGTAACCCATTTAGAGGTATCAGACCACTCTACCCACACTTTGCATAGTATATACAAACAATCAGTAATTTAAATAAAGGAGCTCAGAAATTATTTTTAAAGCAAAGTAAACATTAATTTATCAGCATTTGCAAACTGTAAGGCCAGTTAAAAAGAAAGAAAGACTTTTTTTTTTTTTTTTTAAATGCAGATGGCCTGTGAATGTGACCATGTGTTTCATGTACAAGACCAATTAGAATGGTGACAGATGATATGGAACCTTGCCATTGGCTGCTTTGCCCTAATTTCCTTTTAAAGGGATAAAGTCATGGTATAATCACAAGCTTTGCCAATATAAGTGCCATGTGCTCTTTCTTCAGATATACAAATTTCCTAATATATTTATTTGAAAAGTTCTGTTATATTTACTCTGCCTCTACCAAAGCTCCTGTTCCTTCCAGTCACATTCCTGTAACAGGCTTCTCATGGCAGCAATGTAGCTCTGTTAATGCAAGTAAACCTTATGAATAAAGGATAATGGATCCAGACACACTTAGCTTGTATGGGATCCATTATCCGGAAACCCAGTATCCAGAAAGCTATGAATCGTACAAATTTTTCAGAGGCTCGAAGGAAAAAGTAAGATTTTTTCGTGAAATCGAACGATCGGTATTCGATCGTACGATTTCATCAAGGAATCGAATATCGAGCAAAAAGATAGCCTAGAACTATTCGATAAGCATTCGATAATTGAATGCTTGTCGAATTTTGAATAGATTCAAGGGATTTTAGGGGAATTTTAGTAAATTTGCAGCTTAATGTTAGTAGCCAGTAGACTTACAGGTATGACAATCCAAATTATACTTTTTGTTTCACATCACTAATAACAAATAACCAGGCCACTGGGAATCATTCCCATTGTTCTCTTGTCCCGCTGTTTCCAGCCATACTAGATTACACAATTCAGCGAAGGAGAACTTCCCCATGGCCCCTAGAGTCCCATAGCTTAGAGCAGTAATGGGGCTTCACACTAAGAACATAAAAAGATCATTGGTCATGATGTCCGCTTCTCATTTGCTCAGCCAGCGGTGTTACAAAAGCAAATGCAACACAAATATCCAGGGGTGACGAATGCAAAAGCACTTGAATTATCTGGCTGCTCCTATTTGTACAAATACTGACAATTCGGTCAAACAATCGTTCTCGGGGAAATTGGCAACATGTCACAGTGTATCAGAGATCACATGCAAAGGCATGAATATGTAGGAGTGTGCTGCTGTGGTGCAGCATGTTGGGCTAAATTGTCATTTATTGAGATAGAATTGTTTCTTAACCCGAGGGAACTGTGACACATTTTGGTATTGGGTTAGATCAGGGGTCCTCAACCTTTTTTACCCATGAGCCACAATCAAGTGTAAAATAATTTTAGAGAGCAACATAAGCATGCAAGGTTTCAAAATAAGGACTCTATGTGGACTTGCAACTAACAGGAGGCTCTATTTGGCAATGCATATGGTTTTTATGAAACTGAACCTTGCCTTGAAACCAAAAATTCTAAATAGGCACCAACATGTTGCTCATGAGCCACTGGTTGTGGATCTCTGGCCTAGATTGATGATAGAAGGTTCACTTTTATCATTGCTACATTTAAACATGGGGATGTTTTGCTTGCGTGCAATAATGTGGAGGGAGGGATGAGAGGGTCTTGTAACAATAGCAAGAGTGTATGTTGGTTGGTTGGTTGGGTGGAATGCAGATCTAAGCCTGTTCATAGGTTGGAGAGGAGCCACCCCCAAAATGTTTTCTGGAGGTCCAACTCTTTGAATGTATGCCCCTGCTTGATTGTTTACATGCAGAGTCAGGCTAATTTGGGGCAGAATTTAAATTATTTTTGTGGGGCCCCCAAAGCTGGGCGTTGCTGACTAACAGGCCACAGGTGATCCTGGGTGGGAAAATGTTGCCTGCCTCTTCCTTGCTCCTTCTGACTGGTGCTGTAAAGTTCTTTTCGCTGCTCTTCCTTGTTCCACTGGCCTCCAGAATTTCATTGCTCTGGGGTGGTGCACTCATGGGCCCATAGTTTCAACTGACCTAAGGACAGGAATGTGTTGTAAGTATGATTGGTTGGCATATCTGTAGGTCAAGAGAAGGGATGGATATTATGTATCTAAGTGGGTTTAATTCCATCCAGCATGAAGAATGTCCAAACTGTGTCCTTCTATTTCTGCCTCAGGTTCCACCAGCTAGTAAGGGTTGTATCCATGGCACAGTTGGGCACCCATATATTCAGGTGCTCTGCAGTTGACATCGTCCTCCGTGCACATACGAGTCCTGTATGAATCACCTTCCTTGATGTGCCATGAGCCACCCATGTGCTTGCCGCTTACATGACGAATGCTTCGAAAAATCGCGTTTTTGTTGCCGAGACTAGTTCCTCCATAGATGTTATGCATAATATATAATATAAATCTTACTTTGACACTTTTTTATCTAGAAGAATTGCATTCTGTCGAATAAGGACTTTACATTCTGTATGTGCCCATTGTTGAGAACGTGGATGGAGGCTTTCTGGCCTTGAAATCAGTATTTCAAAGGGAATAATGTTCATAACAAGAAGGCCTTGAAAAGAGGCTGAAAGCTTTTTATGTAGAATTGACTTGTTTAGCTACAACATTGTCAGCTTCAATAACCTTGGAAATAATGTTCCATTTTAAACAGTAGGGACGAGTAGATATATCTTTATCTTTTTATGTAAAACTGATTTGTTTAGATACAACATTGTCGGTTTCAGTAACCTTGGAAATAATGTTCCACATGATACAGTGGGTACATGTAGATATATTTTTAGAATATTACCTTTATAGAAAGCTTTTTATATTGGATGCTATACAAAAAACTTGTACCCTTATTCAGATTCCAGGCATCTAGAACATCTAGAAAACCAGCAGGCCAGGAAGCCTGCAACATACTCCCATATCCATCAAAATCTGCTCCAAGGGCTTATTAGTTGGATTTGCAGATGGCTGTATGACCCCCCCCCCCCCAACCCACCATCAGGATTACACCATGTCTTTGCTTCTCTCTGTTTTGAAGAGACACGTATGTTAAGTGTGCAAAGCAGGCTACTACCGAGGATCCAAAGTGGTGTGGTTTGTTGGGGGAGAAGGGGTTTTGGAATAGCTTTAGTTCTCCTTTAAATAATGTAGACTAATCTTAAAGGAATACTGTCATGGAAAAAAAAAATTTCAAAATGCATCGTCAGATTTCAAAATTGAATATAAAAAAAAAATCTGTTTCCAGTGCAGAATTTTCCTGGAGCAGAACTATAAACAAGAGATTTTTTAATTTGCCTCACAAGCCTCACACTTGGCTGCTCTGAGTAGTCTGTTTGCACCAATAAAGTGCAAGCACATTTCTACAAGCCAGTCACTTAGCTCTGTGAATGATAGATTCTGGATTACTGATAGTGTTCCATAGTCCAGCGAACCGGTATAAAGCCAGAATTTATTTGCAAGGACCTGGGGTGCCACATCAAATTCTGACATGCCAGCATCAAATTTCATGTGCCCCACGTCAAATTCGGCGCCCTCCCTTCAAATTTGACAGCTGCAAAAAAATTTTTTTCGGGCTTCTGGCCATCACTCGATGTAGCCCGCCTCCGTTTGCAGCATGCCGTTAGGTTCCGCCCCTTTTTGCATCATGGCACACCCCCTTTCATTCCCGTCCCCCAAATTTTTGCAAAAGGTGGCAGCCCTAGTAGTGGGCTACGGCACGGTGGTTGGAGACCCCTGCCATAGTCCATGGCACCAGAGAAAGTCATCAGAAAGTGGAGGATGTGCTACACAAGTATGGGATCTGTTAACCAGAAAACGCCAAATTATGGGAAGACTATCTCCCATATACTCCATTTAAATCACATAATTATAATTTTTAAAAATGATATTCCATTTCGTTGTAATAAAACAGTACGATCCAAACTAAGATATTATTCATCCCTATTGGGGGCAAAACAATCTTATTGGGTTCATATAATGTTTCAATGATTGTTTTGCAGACTTATGGTAAGCAGATCCAAATAACAGAAAGATCCCCATATCCAGAAAACCCCAGCTCCCAAGCATTCTTGATAGCAGGTTCCATACCATTATAAGTCGGTATTGGTGTGTAGTTGGAGCCCATAGCCGTGCCAGCTGCGTGAAAATAGAAATGCTTTAACACAAAAAGCAACACCGATATTGATGATAAATAGTGATGGATGAATCAGACCCATTTCGCTTCGCTGAAAAGTTGTGAAATGTATTAAAGTCTATGGGTGTCAACATTTTTTCATGCGCTACAATTTATTTTTTGGTGCGCAACATTTTTCCCCTCCCATTGGAGTCTATGGGTGTAATTTTTGTTGCAAAACTTGCCAAACAATTTGAAGCACATGAACTCTTTGCTCATGTGTTGATTCCATTCCCTCATGGGTATCTGTGTAGAGAAAAGCTCCCGTCCAGTGTAGGAAATACAGACTGACAACTGGGCGTCCCAGGCTTTTTTTTTTAACCAGTGATCCATATTCAAATTTTAACTTTGAGTTGTGGAGCAACTAGAGTTGCCACCTTTTCTAGAAATAAATATCGGCCGTCCTATACATCATTATTCCCTATTAATAACATTGGGATCAGCCATCATTTTTACCAGCCAGATAGAAGCAACACAAGCATGAAAAATATTCCTATGGAGTAACAATTAAGTGCTGTGATTGGCTATTGGTAGCCCCTATGAAGACAGACAGTCTACAGGAGGTTCTGTTTGGCGGTACACCTGGTTCTTCTACAACCAGGACTTGCCTCCAACGTGGAATTAAAAAATAATCACCTGCTTTGAGACCACTGGGATCAACAACCAAGGGGTTAGTGAGTAACATTATACATGTAAGCCAGTTGTTGGGGATCAGTGATTTAGTGATACTTGCTTATATGGTTACTGGGCACCTGTTTAGCAGCTTTGCTTGCGTGTGTGTTTCCCTGGAAACCGCTTGCTTTCTTCATTCTCTTGCCTTGTCTCTCTCTCTCTCTGATTCTGTGCCCCCCCCTTCTGCTGATATAAGTCTCCATGCCGAGGCTGGAACGATTGTAAGCATTCCTAATAGGCATGGACTAACCGGCTCCTATATAGGGCCAGTAGAATATATTGATGATGCCAACTTAAATGTTCCTGTGTCTTATTTGCACTGTAAGAGGTTCCTTCTAGTGATCTCTGTATTATTAACCCTGTACTCAATGGTAGTAGTAGTGGCAGAACTACCAGGGGATCATGGGATATGCAAGGGATACCATGGAGCAGGGCCGGAACTAAGGGTAGCAGAAGAGGCACCTGCCTAGAGCTCACGGTCATGGGACGCTTGGCAGGTACCTATTAAGTGTCTTCTATCTACCCCTAGTCCTTGCTCGCTGCCCTCTCTACCTTTTCTCTCTAGGGTTGCCACTTGGCCAGTATTTTACAGGCCTAGCCCGTAAAACTTCTGACAAGACAGGGGCCGGTATTACAAATTTACTGGCAATGTATCTGCCGGTAAATTTGTAATACCCTTAACAAAACCCCCTGCCCACAATCCACTGGAAACGTAACTTTTGTCCACCGTCTGACCTTCGTCTTTTTACGTCTCGGCCTGCCCCCCACCAGCCAGTAAAAATTTTAGGGAAAGGGGGCAACCCTACTTCCCTCCCTCCTCCAGTGTCGGACTGGCCCACCGGGAGACCAGGAAAACTCCCAGTGGGCCTCTTGCTTCTAAAATTTTTGCATATTTCATGGTCATTCCCTATTTATTGGAACAAAGAGGCTTAATAATGGAAGAGTATAGCACAGTATGTAGTGAAAAGAGAGTAGGAGAACATAAAGGTTGAGTGAGAAGAGGAGGTATAAAAGTTTAGAAAGTGGGCTCTCAGCCTAAGGCTTTCTGGTGGGCCCCTGGGATCCCAGTCCGACACTGCCTCTTTCCCCCTACCCCTTGCCATTACTCCCTGCCACTCTGGTACTGTGCATGTGCCCAGTCTTGGGCTAGCGTGCCTGCCGGCCACGCCAGTTTGCCTAGAGCTGGCCGGCCAGTTTGCCTAGAGCACCCGATCGGCTTGGCATGGCCCTGCCGTGGAGTTACTGTGTCCCATAGTAAGGAGGATGGAGGCTGTGGTGTAGTGTACAGTAGGGCAGTTTGTGAGAAGGTGATTTTTAAAAAGGTTGTAGAGTAAAGGCACTCAGGAATCTACCACAAGCACCAAAACATTATCAGCCTGTTTATGGGGCACTACACCAGGCTTAACCAACAATATCTGGCCAAAAATCAGGCAGGTTTAGAATTCTCATCAGGAGGAGGACCACATCAACTCAACTGATGGCCTTTATCATTACTAGAATTGGTAGGCCAGCTTGTGAAGTTTCTTTATTCATCCGGCATCTGGTTCCCAAACTTTATGTCCTTAGATAAAGTAAAGTTTCAATAACTGGTAGACGAAGTTTCCGAAAAATCAGAAACTTTGTGACTTTCGGGCGCATGGGCAGCAGCTCCATACAAGCAGATTCCTCCAACTGCGCATGCATCCGAAAGTCACAAAATTCCTGATCTTTTATTTGGAAAGTTTGTGACATTCGGGCGCCTGAAAGTCACAAAGTTTCTGATTTTTTTTCCCGGAAACTTCATTCCATAATCTGTCTACCAGTTATTGCAACTTTACTTTATCTAAGGACATAAAGTTTGGGAACCAGATATCGGAACCGATATTTAGGAAACTTTGTGACTTTTGGGGCATGCGCAGTAGACCCACACCGGGGAAATCCCTCATACTGAGCATGTGCCAGAAAACGCCATTCAATCCAGGAAGAAGAGAGATCAGGAGAAGATGGCGCCTGTGAACGCCGCTGGGCAGGACCCGCAAGGAGGGGTAAGTAACAATTTAGGGGCATTTGCCATGGGGAGGGGGCAGGTAGGCTGGGGGGAGGGGGAATGGATTTTTTTATGTAGGGGTTGAATTCTCCTTTAATAGTAGGATATTTGCTGCAGGATGTAAAGTCAAAGCATTGCATTGCTAGGTAAGGGAAAAAAAATAGATACATCTTAATATCTCCAAATACCTGTCACCTTGCGGAGCCAGAGGAAGACATCTGTCCCACCAGGCAGATTATAAACATTTACATTGTGTAAGGGCAGAATTTATATTCTCTGCCAGTCTGCTGCTCTGCCATATCCACAGGCTCATTTGTCATGTGCATCTTATTCCCAGCACTGGAATTGGAGAGAAATTGCTGGGACGCTGAGATGTTCGGAGTGCTTTCAGAATGGGGAAATAAATACATTTACTATATATATATATATATATATATATATATATATATATATATATAGTAAATGTATAGATATAGATAAGTCTGGCAAAAATACTGGTGGAATACAAATAAACTGGCAAATTGTGTACCCCCCCTTTACTAACACCCCCCTCCCCAAATAATTGTACTTTACGTATTAATGTTGAAACTATATACAAAATAACGTGTTGAGAAACAAAAAAAATTGAATTTTTAAAAAAATGGCGAAGATGTTAGAATTAAGACTCGAAACATGTTGTGCAAATAAATATTTTTGAGCAGTATACCTGCCTCTTAGGCTATTCCTTGTTACCACGTATTTTGCTTTCAGTTGAACCTGTGCCTGTGTTTCTTGGTACTTAAGATTTCCTGAGGAGAAAACAGCTCCATTGTCTTGCTTTATGGCAGAGATTCCTGATATACACTTAGGTGTCTCAGTGGTGTCTCAGAGACAGGGATCAGCTGCTTTATAGCTACCCCTGTGTGCCAGTGATTCCCTTTTTCTTCCCATGTCTAAAGGTGGCCATAGACATAGTGCTTGTCGATCGGACTACACAATAAATTTTGATCGGGCAGCTTTCAAGGCACAAACACATCCGCCATTGTTAGTGATGAATCAGCAGATACAGGTAGAATTCAATTGTTTCTCCCAGTATATCTGACGATTCAGCTCTACACGTGTGTATTGTAACAAATTATCATAATTGTAGCGTCTATGGCCACCTTTAGTCAATTGGTATTGGTTCTACATTTCCTGGTTGCTGTTTGATCTGTGCTGAACCAGGTACTGTTATAGCAAGACGAAAGTGTAGCTTTTGTCTCTAAGGGCAGAGACACATGATGCTATTTGGGGGAGATTAGTCGCCTGCCGACAAATCGCCTCTTCCTCGCGCTACTAATCTCCCTGAACTGCCTCCTCGATGGCTAGAATCTAAGTCACCGGTGGGATGGCACTTGGAGTACTTCATTTTCCAAAGTTGCCCTAAGTTTCCTCATGAGGCAATCTTGGGCGACTTCAGAAAACAGAGCGATCCAAGTGCAATCCCACCTGTTATTTAGGTTCTAGCCAATGGGGAGGTTAGTTGTCCGAGGAAGAAGCGCTTGGACGCTAGGTGACTAATCTCCCCCAAATACCACCGTGTGTCTCTACCCGAAAGGGAACATTTATCTTTTGAATGGACTGTTATCGATAGCCCAGTTTTAATGAACTTTTCAGTTGGTCTTCATTATGTATGTTGTTTAGGTTGAGTTTCCATGAGAATCTGGTGAAACATTACATCTTCCTACAACAACCGTTGAGGTTAAATCAAGGTAGATAATTTGATCTGGGACCCCTAGAGAAAAAGAAAACATACAGCACATTAAGCAAATATTCCTACAAATTGGTCTTCGTTTGCACCCGTCTCCCAATTCTGTGATGTATTTAACAGACAAAGTTTGAATGAGAATTTATCTTTAAATATAGAAGTATAGCCCCTAGGAACTAATCTATCCGATTTCTCCCCCGCAGAAGAGTGGACGTAAGAGAGTCTGTGTAATAAAGAGAGTCAGTATAATCAAAGAGTCTACAATGATGACTCACTGGTAGTGAGATATTCTTGACATGTTGGTGAATCAGATCATTAAAATAGCACAGCACATCATTTCACTAGTTCCTTTTATTACTCGCTGACTTATAACCAAAGGCTCTAAATATTTGTTGTGATTAACAACCAAAACATATATATATATTAAAGTTTTTTTTAGAATTTATCCAATAGAAATAATGTCATGTGCAATTAAAAACTGGGATGATGACCACTGAGGTTAACTAGTGTTACAGATAACAAGGTCAACTTCTAATGTAGAAGCCCTCTGTATAACCCGCACACTCAAGTAGGAGCCTTCTCATTGACGTAGAGTCCCATTCTTGATGGGTAAGTTGCGTATACACAATAATAAACAAGGTACATCTACTTAAAGGGTTGGTTCACCTTTAAGTTAACGTTTGATATGTTATAGAATGGGCTTTTCATTTGTTGTCTCATTATTTCTTTTTTGACAAAGAAATGTCTAGCCTCTTGTCAGATTTCAAAACTAAATATAAAAAAAAAATCTGTTTGCTCTTTTGAGAAATGGATTTCAGTGCAAGTCTACTGGAGTAACACTATTAACTGATAATGTGTTTTGAAAAAAGCATGTTTTCCCATGACGGTAACCTATGTTATAGAATGGCCATTGCTAAGCAGCTTTTTAATTGGCCTTCATATTTCCTTTTTTATATTTTATTAATTATCTGACTCTTTCCAGTTTTCAAATGGGGATCACTGACCCCATCTAAAAACAAATGCTCTCTATGGCTACAAATTTATGGTTATTGTTACTTTTCATTACTCAACTTGCTATTTAGACCGTCTTCTATTCATACAGTATTCTAGTCCCTTATAGAAATGAATGTATGGTTTCTAGGGTAATTTAGACTCTATCAGTCCGATTGTTGAAGTTGCAAACTGGATTTCTGCTGAATAAAAAGCTAAATAACCAAAAAACCACAAATAATAAAAAATGAAAACCAGTTGTAAATTGTCTCAGAATGTCACTCTCTACGTCGTACTAAAAGCTAAAGCAAAGATGAACAAGAAAGATGCCTCCTAGAAATTTAAAATATATCATGAACAACTGCATCCCAAAAAAATTTGATAATCAAATCTGAAAATGAGGGTTTTGAGAAACAATAACATAAAAGCCTAGTCGAGGTACACTTGCTCATCACGGAACTCCTGCCGTGTAAGTAAAATAATAAAAAAAATATAAAGTAACCGTTACAGGAGTTACAAAGTTAAAAAATGCTGGTGACCCAAAAAAAGTGAGTGATGCTGATTTACGAATAGCATTTGTCTTTTGTTTTTTTGTATACTACATATACAGAGTATTAACCCTTAAGTAGGCTTTTTAGCAATGCTTGGATTATTCTTCAGAGATAGACCTTGATTGAATAAGGTAGTTTCTCTGTAATGGACTTGGAATTATGGACTTTAATGAATGAATATAATGCACTTTATGGACTTTAATAGATCAATATTGTAATTCATTGTGATTAATTAACGAAACATCTCACTATAAGAATGGTTTTAGTATTTATATAAATATATGCACTGGCACTTTAAAAGATGTATCTAACTAGGTGATTGAGGGAGGTCCTTGGGTAAGAAGGTATATATTCCCACAATGCTTTGTAAAATGTGCACTTGATAAAGAGTTTTACCCGAAACATGTAGTGTACCATACACTGCTACAATAAATGAAGTTTTGCAGTTAATTAAAGACTGCCTGGAGCTGATTATTCCAATTTTCTACAAAGTCTTGGATCACTGTTGGGGATTGCACCGCCCTTGGAATATTTTCAGCTACATGAACTAACTACGTTAGAGCCAAAACTTTATTTTGTTTAACTTGCTCATCTCGGTCTCAAGTCGGTCTCAAGTCAGTCTCAAGTATGCTAGAGTCTTCCTAATGTTGCCTTTTATAATTTGAACTGTCTCTAGGGGGCTGTCATTTGTGATTTGTTTTTTTAGTGTCCTTGGTGGCTGCTTGACTAGTTCCTGAGTGTTTCAGACTTAAACAACTCTTCGACTCTCTGACATAAGTGGTTCCTTGACTGCTGTTAGACTCCAGTTATCTCTTTACTGTTTCCTGAAAGATTGAGGCCTTGGCTGTTTCCTGGCTGCCTCGATGCTCATTTGTTTTCTGACTTGATTCTAGGCGGCTTCTTTAGGGTAGGGGCAGATGGGCAGATTTAGTTGCCTGCCTTCCGTCTGCTTGAATGAAGAATCGTCTGAGCTAATGCACTCGCGGTGTTTAGATTTCTGAAGTCACCTTGTGAGGCACCTTCGGGTGACTTTGGAAATCAAAGCCGGTGAGTGCATTAGCGCAGGCGATTCTTCATTCAAGCAGACGGAAGGCAGTCGCCAGTCGACTAAATCGCCCCAAATCTGCCTATCTGTACCTACCCTTACTGTTTCATAAAGGCAGCGGTAGACAAGGAGATTACCTGCCCACGACAAAAAAAACTCTTCTTCTGAGGGTGACTAATCTTCTCCAGATGCTTTCCCACTGTGATGAAGTGAATTGCTGTTGGTAAAACATATGCATTGCGTCAGATTTCTACAGCTGTTTGAAGATTCTTTATGAGATATCATTGGGCGATTAAGTGATGCATATGTTTTACCACTGCTGATTCACTTTATCACGGGTGGAAAAACATTTGCAGGAGGTTAGTTGCCTGCAGAAGATGAATCTGGCCATACAGTTTGCAGTTCTTATGGTTTCCTGTATGGTTTTATCCTCAAGGGTTCTTGGTTTCCTGGCTTCTCCTAGATGTTTCCTTTATTTGCGGCCTTGGCTGTTTTCTGACTGTTCTTAGATTCAAGAATTTTTTGTTTCTTTTAATGTTCCTAAGTCATTTTTTACTGTTACTCAACAGTTTGTGGTCCTCACTGCTTCCTGACTGTTCCTAGCTTCTTTGCTCCCTGACTGTAGGTGTTTTTGTACTGTTCCCTGTTTCATGATTGTTCTCAACTTCAAGCTTTCCTTGTAGGTGGTTCCTTTACTGCTCCCTTACAGGTCAAGGCCTTGACTGTTGCTATATTGTTTTGTGATTTGATTATTTCCGGACTGATCATGGGTTTACATGGTTTTCAAGTGGTTCAGGCCTTAGTAATTCACCAACTGATTCTTGGTGTCCTAGTAGAACCATTGCAAACCTCTGTTTGTATCTTGCCTGATCCAGGACTGACTCTTTAAGAAGTCATTAGATGGACATACCTTAAAGTAATTCTGCTGTGATTTTTATGGTGTAGCTTATATTTCTAAATAATGCTGTACATTACAAATAATTCACTCATATTTATTCCTGAACCAGTTACAGTGGGACTTCCCATTGTTTTACTGAAGGGCTGCAGAGGAGAAAGGGAGGGGGATGATATCAGTCCAACTTGCAGCGCAGCAGATAAGAGTGACTGAAGTTTATCAGAGCACAAGTCACATGACTGAGGGCACATGGGAAACTAACATCTATCACCATGTCAGATTTCAAACTCAAATATAAAAAAATCTGTTTGCTCTTTTAAAAAATGGATTTCAGTGCGGGATTTTGCTTGAGCAGTACTATTAACTGATATGTTTGGGGAAAAAATATGTTTTCTTTTGACAGAATCCCTTTAAAGGAGAAGTAAACACCCCTACAGTTAATAGCACCCATCCATCACCCTCCATTGGCCCCCTCCCTGCTTCCTCCCCACATAGTGTTCTACTAGTAAAAGTGTCCAGTCCAGCAACATTGACCTAAAAATGCAGAATAGCACAGCGGAGCTCACGGGTGCCATGTTCAGTATCTTGTGAAGTGAGCACTTTAGCTTTTGGCACATGCACAGTAGGTGCTGAAAAGCTCAGTAAATTACCAAAAAGAAAGAAGTAGTTCTGGAAGTTACTGAACATGGTGTCTCTGAGCTCCACTGCGCTCTGCATATAAAGGTCAGTGTTGCTGGATGGGACATTTATACTGGTAGAACACTGTGTGGGGAGGAAACAGAGAGGGGGGTTAGTGGAGGGTGGTGAATGGGGGCTTTTAGCTGTAGGGTGGTTTACTTCTTTAAAAAATTAGGCCAGAAAGTTGGAGAGTGCTTACATTTACTTCTAGACTCACTAAGACATGGTAGATGAGTCCAGCAGCTGAAATAACTTTCGAAATGAGCACGAAGAAGCTTGACCAGGAAGCCCCTTTTATTAAAGGAGAACCAACCCCGTTTTCTTCCTGTAATGAGTGGTGTCTTCGGGCACATGCAAAGTTGGAGGAATCTTCTGGTGTGGATCTACTGAACTGCACTGAAAGTCACAAAATTTCCTTTAAAAAAATTTTGGAAATGTTGTGACTTTTAGCTCCGCACTGGAAGATTCCTCCATCTGTGCATGCGCCCAAAAACGCCACTCACTACAGGAAGAAGACCAAAGGAGACAAGATGACTGCTGTGAACTCCGCTGGACAGGGCTAAGTAGGAGGGCTAAGTAGAAAGTTAGGAGCATTTGCCCAAGGTACCAGGTAGGCCGGAGGGAGGGGGGCCTATTTAGGGTAGGTGGTAGGGTTTTTTTAAAATGGGTTTGGTTCTCCTTTAAAGGGCACATACTCAAAATTTCAAAAACCTCTCATTTCAGCACAATGTCAAATAATGATTTATTAAAGTGAACCACCCTGAAGCTTTTATCCAGCATCTTGTTATATTCCTGTTGTTTACAAACTTACACCCTGCACAAAACCGTTCAGCACTTAAAGTGGAGATAATCAATGTTTTTGCAGCGATTCTGCCATTAATTATTTGGTTAATTATTCTTTAACCCTGTATGTCATGTATCTCGTTCTTAAAGTGGACCTGTCACCCAGACCCAAAAATCTGTATAATAAAAGTCCTTTTCAAATTAAACATGAAAACCAATTTCAAATTTTTATTAAAGCATTCATAGCTGTTTTAAGCTCATTTAAAGATCTCAGCTGTCACTCAAATATTGTCTGCCACTCCTCTATGCCTTAGGCATAGAGGTGGGGCAGATAATTACTTTCACTTTCCATTCAGCACTTCCTAGATGTCACTGCTCCCCACACATTCCCCCAGTTCTCTTAACCATTTAATTGTGTAGCCAGGACATGGGGATAGACATCGGGTCCCCCATTCTGGTGCACAAACAAGATTCTGAGATGATGCAAGGCTTGCCTTAATAACAGTGTCCACAAAATGGCTCCTGCCTGCTTTCTATAATTTTGAACTCCCAGACTGAAGGAAACAAGATTAAAATAATTTATATATTGTAATTAATGTTCATTTTGCTTGACTAATGTGATAAAATAAGATTTTGAATATTTTTTTGGGGTGACAGGTCCACTTTAAAACTGTCCTAACAGAAAATAAAGAGATTCCAGTAAACTGTAGTGGGGGTTTATTTTGCAAATAGATTTAGAGTTCATTATAAATGTATTAATTAATTTATCAGCTTAACACTTTACTTTCTGCTGCAAACAACTCTATTATCTTTTCCTGATCTGTAAAAGAACTGACTGTGGAGCAAGCAATCTTATAATACTTATTGAAAATATTAAAATAGGGTATAGTGAGTAGTGGGGACAGGGAAAGGAGGGTGGGCTCTAGGAATCCCACAAATATCAGAAGAGAGGATTGTGTGGAATAACAGGTAGAAGGAAGGAGATAAAAGAGAGGCAGAGTGTGTGGAAGAGGCAGGAGAGGAATAAAATAAGTCGTTTTTATGGTTGATTTTTAATGAACCCTATCTGCAGATGCGCTATTGCTTTTATGGGATTGCAGGGGAGGGAGACTGAAGAAGCCGTAGATATAAAAGATCTTCCGTGTTACTGCTCTATCGATGTATAGTGGAAGAGCTTGGCAAGCCAGACACTAAAAGAGTTCTGTGGTCTTTTACACAGGTCATGGGACTCCAAAATGACTTTAAGGGGGTTATCAAAATCCGAAATTTTCTCACTATTTTCTGAAAACTACTCCCAACCAAATGTAAATGGATTATCTCAACAAATTCCTAGATCGGAGCCGAAAAAAAGGTGGTTTTTCCCTTTAAAAGTCCGACTACAAAAAAAATCGGACTTTAATAATTAACCCCTATATATCCTTAGAATTTATAACCTGACGTGTTATTTCATACAATATAATATCACATATAATTGCAATTGTTGGAGAGATTGATATCCTCGTTTTGGTTTATTGTATTCTTTCTGAGAAGGCAGGGGAGGAGCTTATGTGAGGTCTTAGAGTGATAAGTATAAGGAAATATTCCAGTGAATATCGTGCTTTTCTTGTCTCAACTTTTCTTTTAGCTTTCATTATATTAGCTGTTTTACACCATGAATATTCGGAATTTGGACAGGAGCCCCCCCCCGCTGAGTTACTGATTCAGTAGTGACCCCTCACACTTCTCCTCCGGTTCTGCTCTCTTCTTTATTCTATTATCTATTGAGACAGGACTGAGAGAACCATCCATAGAAGCATCAGGTGAAAATTTCTGGATGTGAGAAGTGATGCTATTTTTTACTCAGCTGATCGACGACGTTTGTCTGTCTGTACATTAACCATGCAAATGCCTGCACTACATGGGTCTTCACGGTGCACCAGAAGCAACCAGGAAACTGTAAGGGACCCTAACACAATATTTGCCCCTGCTGATGTTGGCTTTTATTCTGATACTTAGCAAAATAAAGAAATAGAAATATTGGTACCTCCTTGGCTAAGCAATGAAGTGGCCCCTCTGTGTGAAGATTTACCTGCAGATTTACCTCATAAACATGATCAGGAAGCCAGCAGAATCGAGAAATGTTTACCTTCAGGATTTATCAGCAGCCAAATCAAATCATTTTTTCAGTATTTTATATTTACATTGTGATCATCAGTAATTCAGTCAATGAATTATACCTCCTGCTTATTTTTTATGACCTCTCCAGTGAGCATCAATGCAAGTGCCCCCTATGGAACCCTGCAGATCCCCCTGTGCCTTCTGAATCACATCCAGGAGAAGAACCCATGCCCCCCAGTTCTATTTCTGAGTCTGATGAATTGCAGATTGGATTAGGCAGTGGAAGGAGACCTGTTATTTATTTGTATCTTTTGCAGTAGGAAGAGGAATAAATCTGGATGCATGCTCCTGTGGGTGACATACCTGCATTATTTACGTTTGCCGCTGGGTCCAGTACAGTCATCAACATAAATAAGTGGCATATTTTTGGCTTTGCCTGTGTCATTTATTGGTTTACTTAGGCTGAAACACAATATATTAGTCCAACGTTGGGAAAGAGGCATATATTGAAACTAAAAATCAGTTGATATTTACCACCGGGCCCTAAACTCTCCCGGGACACAGTAGCTGCTTTAAATACAACTCATTTATACTAGGATTTCCACCTTTAAAAAAAATAAAAAATGGTTGGGGCAGCATGAATGTAGAGAGGGGACATAACGTTGGTGTTGTAATATTGAACATATGGTAGTGTTATTACTGATTATTAACGTACCTGTAGACTTTAGACAGGATGGCTACAGCAGGTCCAGGCCAGCAGAAATGGCCACTGAACCACATGGTGAAGCTTATTGGACATCAGTAGAATTCATTCTATGGATTTGTTCCTTCGTCCCTACTATGGAGGAGGTGCTCTTAATCATTTCACAAAGCAGATGGCAGAAGAAGAACACCATTAGCTCTTGAGAGTAAACTTGCTGGTCTGCCAAACATTTACACAGACCTACTTGAGGAGAAAAAATGGTGGGGGAATGAGCACACAACTCTATAAACAGGTTTTTTAATTTTGTTTAATTAACTGCAATACCTTGGAGCTGACTCTTCCATATATATCTTAGGGCGGTGATCCCCAACCAGTGGATCGCAAGAAACATGCTGCTCACCAACCCCTTGGATGTTCCTACCAGTGGCCGCAAAGCAGGTGCTTATTTGAATTTTTTTGGAGGCAAATTTTGGTTGCGTAAAACAGAAGCACTGCCAAACAGAGTCTACTGGAGGTTGCCAGTCCACATAGGGCTACCAAATAGGAACTTTTTCCCCACAGGAACTTTTTTCATTGAGTTGCTCCACAACTATTTTTATATTTGAATGTAGCTCATGGGTAAGAAATGGCTAATGGCTTATAACATTTTTTAACTCTCGGGGTGATGTTGAAATGCTTCAAATGTGCCTAAAATGCCTGAAAGTACTGGGTGTATATTGAAGCAGTATCCCTCAAAAATGCTGCATCCACCTGCCGAAATGGCACATAGTGCTTTCAGGAGTTTTCAACTAAACCCATTTAATCTCCTGAATCATATCACCAACACGCCAAAGTACAGCCCTGTTGCCCCATAACTCATAACATGTATTAGCACTGGGCCGCCTCCATCAATGGCCACTTGCACTCCTAGGCTCTCTGGTGGCCCATTGCCAACAAGAAGCATGTGCAATTGATGCCAGGCTAAATTGTCTTTAGCAGCTAGAGAGGTAGTAAAGCAACTGCCAACCATGCCCTGCTACTTTATCTTTAATGATGTACAGGGGAGTAGCACAAATTGGGGTGCATCTGTGGTTTGGTTGGGAAGGGAGTGAGCAAGGACTCTGCAGCTCCCAGGTTGTGTAAATGAGGTTAATGAAGGTGCAATTTGGATCCCCACAGCACAGCTACAAAATACAGCAACAATGTGTAAGCAATTAACAATAGTAGGTACAAGGGACATTCAGAAAATGCAAACACTGTATTAATTGAGACATCATTTCCAGTATTTCAGGATCATTCTTTCATGGACTTAATTTTCCCCCTGTAGTAAATCTCGCTCCTGCTCAATTAATCTCAGTTAAGTCTGTGTTCTGTACCGCTGACCAGCTCCTGCCGATGCAAGGGAGCCAATTATACTCCTGCCTAGGACTGCTCTTATACTAGTGGATAAGGGAGCTGGAAATTAGTTCACACAGTAATGTTTAATGATCCTTGTGGGCTTCAGTACTGATACCGTGAGTCATTGCTCTTAGGAACTTGCTTTTCAGATTCCAGTATCAAAGTCCTGGGCAATCCCAACAGCCAGGGATCACTTGCAAGGAAGGCGTTGATGTTCTTATGACACTTGACAGGCCAACGAATATGGCAACTGTAGTAGAACTAAGTGCAGTGTAGTCTGGCTTGTGCTTTACAGGTAGAATATCATGCATTTTTAGTTTTGATGCCTTAAGGGTTAATATACTAACCAGCTGAGGACTATTGCTTCCTTAGTAGTACTTTTTTGCTAAATTGCCCATCCATGTATATCTCCTGGTAAAAAGATGATGTCTCCTGATCATCAGGTGTACTACATATAGTATCAGTACTCTAGTATAACATCATAGTTTCTGTCAAGGGCAGTTTAACAATTCCTATTTCTTCTAGTTTGAAGTGTTATTCATATATCGTAGGCTGGTTTGGGTGCTTCCAGTGTCTTGTGATGGATATTCTTGCAGCAGTTAAAATGTACTTCGTTGATTTTTGATCCATGGCCATGTTTTGGGGTTCAGATTTTCCCACCAGTGTGTTTAGAATATCTAAATGTAGTGGGTGGGAAAGGATTATTGTCATTAAGCCTTCCAGTGCCTGACCGATCAATTTTATGAATGAAAAATCATTAGGCCTGGGGCAGACAGGGAGATTCGGGGAGATTCTGTCGCCTGGCGATTAATCGCTGGCGACAATCTCCCCGGAAAAAAAAATAAAGCGCCAGCGCTGATACACACGATTTCCGGAATCGCCCGAAGTTTCCTCACGAAGCAACTTTGGGCGATTCCGGAAATCGCCGCGCTGCGTGTGTATGAGCGCTGGCGCTTTTTACAGGCGGTGGACAGGGAGAAGGCAGTTTGGGGAGATTGTCGCCAGCGATTAATCGCCAGGCGACAGAATCTCCCCGAATCTCCCTGTCTGCCCCAGCCCTGAGATGCAAGATCGTTCAGTGCCCACTAACCTCACTATATTTGATGGATTTGTTGGATCCCACTATAATTGATCGTTAGGAAGAAACAAATCTTACTGTCTATGGCCAGCTTTAGAAGCTAATCTGACAATTGGATAACGCAGACAGGGTGGCATTTGCAAAGGTATTTACCACAGACTAATTGCATGGCCCACTGTGGTATTGGATCTTCCCCCAAGACCAATTAATATGTGATAGAGCCACTGACTGCAAATTAATTCCAAGGCCGACTGTGGTACCAGATCTTCCACCAACACCAATTAATATGTGGTCGAGCCAGAATCTAATCTCCATTGGGAAGGCATTGCTTTGGATCCAAAATAAAGACCCCAACAATGGTGGCAGCCAATATCTGATTGTGTAAGGGCACAATTAGAGTTTCTACATTGATGTTATTTAGTTTTAAAGCACGCAGACAATCTCAATCTTTCTTACTAATGGGGAATATAGTCTTATAAAAAAGGAAATCCACCTTTGTGCTACATCTGGTATTTGATTTCCAAACCAGTCAACAGAATCTAACAAATGCGCTCTGCCATGGCAACAATTGCAGACAACTTTGTAATTTGGGAATAGTCTTGACGGTGAAAATCAGAGAAATATCTTTCTCCGCACTTTTATCAGATTATTACGAAGTTCAATACTTTTTTTTTCCCAAGCTCATCTCTCTCTATGAATCTCATTGCCCTGTTGGCTGATTAAATTCCATATCATCTTGTCCTTCTGTGAGCATTCTAAGCATTGTTAGGAGGCCTCCAGATCTCATCACCAGCTTCAGTATCTGCAAGCAACAAATTGCAGAGGGTTTTGTATATTTTATTCTGGCGTGATTTCTTAAAAGCACAGGAAGGGGGAGATGCTTTTATTTCCCAGGATTACTGGATATCTGTGGAGGGGGGAGGGGGGTTTGGTCAAGAGTGAGGAAGAAGAGGGAGCCTATCCCACAAGATAAATCTAATCTGAGGCTCGGTAATGACAGCGGATATGGGAAAATCTTGTTACTCAGACAATGTGAGGCCGAATGCTATAAACTAGGGGTGAAATTACAGCAAGACCATGTTCTCAAATCTCATTAGCGTTTGCAAGAAGAATACTGATAGGACCAATCTGGCACTTTTATCTGCCGATCATGTTAAGGCAAAGGTGGCTGTCATTAAGGTTTCAGTGACTGATTTATAGACTCACATTCTTTGTAGACCTTCAGTGCATCATTGGTTGAGATAGCAGAAACATTTTCATATACATATATGCTGCTATGCTCATATTTAAAAAATCAAAGCAACTTCATTCATTCATTTATAAACATAGGCGTCATTCAGAAGCTTCCTAAACTCCAATATAGTACCGTAGCTCCTGATAAATGGTGGGCACAGTTGGGGTCCCATATTTTTTGAAAAATTATGGCTGCACAGAAAAGGTCCATGAAGGGAAAGGGAAGATGCAGTAATATAAAAGGCAGAACAGGCAGGTATTTTGATTTGTAGGGAGGAATGAAAGACGGCCAATTTTGATATAATTTGATCTGGTGGGGGGGGGGGTTTGTGTGGGCTGGGGAGAGAACAACATGAAACTATAAGAATGCATTGTAAATTTATAATTTGGTAAAATACCAGTTTGTTAGCAACCATTGTGGGGTTGGAAGCATCCATATCAAGTTGCTTGAGTTTTTCTTCTCCCTGTCTCCTTAATCGTCATTAAGTGAATGCTCTTTGGTGATCAACAACTATTAGTTGATGGTGATCTTACTTGGCCCTCAAGTACTCCTGGATGATAGAGAGTCCGCAATATTAAGTTAATGGTCAGTCATGATGGCTTCTAAACTAGTGATGGGCGAATTTATTCGCCAGGCGCAAATTCGCGGCCGGCGTATAAATTGGCGAAATGCCTGCGAAAATTCGCTGCCAACAAGAAAAAAACGAGTAGCGTGCCGAAAGCGACGCGTCGAGAATGGCGCGACACCCATCGTATACGACACGACAAAAACGACGTGAAGCGACTCGTTTAGCAGATTTTTCGACAATTTGCAAATTTTGCAGCGAAGCGGCATAGATTCGCCCATCACTATTCTAAATCCATTGTTCTACTCTACCTTATATCATATGGAGTATGGGGAGGATCAGGCCATATTACAGGGGTGTGTGTGGTGCAGTAGAGGCTATTACACCTTAGCAGAAAAACATTTGTCCCAATAAATGTCCAGTGTAGCACTGATAGTGTAATGCTAATTTGGGCTACTGTCTCTTTACATACTGAATGCGGCAAATGAGAAATTTTGAATGCTTTAGAAATCCTGAAATGGAATACAAAATGTTTTATGTTTCGTGATTAAAAATCTCTTAAGGTGGACTTTAATTAGAAGTTTCCCCCTTGTAGTCACATTATTTTAGTGTCTAAGAAGCATTGCAAACTGATATTTAATACAAGTTCTTCTAAAACAACTGAACTTGCTGAGTAATCATTGAAGACATGTCACTACTCATCCGAGCAGCTTTTTCAGTTCAACTGACTGATGTGGGAAGTTCTCAGCATATAAACTCTTCCACTAACCCAATCACAACGGCACATAGTAACTCTTCAAAGAGGTGACATCTGAATGTGACATCTGACCCAATACAGAAGTCACCCGAAGGACTGGATCTAGGGTTGCCACCTTTTGGAATTTTTTTTACCGGCCGGCGGGGGCGGGACCAAAAGGGGGCGGGGCGTGATGTCAAAGGGGGCGGAGCCACGCGAGCGATCGGATGAAGACGCTAGAAAGGTAAGTTTTTCACTGGATTTTAGGCAAGGCAAGGGCCATTTTTAAGGGGTATTACAAATTTACCGGCAGTTACATTGCCGGTAAATTTGTAATACCGGCCCCGGCCTTGGCTGGTGTTTTACCGGCTAAGCCGGTAAAATACCGGCCGGGTGGCAACCCTAACTGGATCAGGCATGAGACCCAGCAATCCTTGCAGCTCTTAATGGAACAATATAATCATGGCCCCAATGGATTTACCAACAAGTCAGAGCCCAGCTGAAGTCTGACCAACAAATGAAAAATTTGATTAAATGTTCTTCAGAATCAAACAGAAAAATCAAGTAAAAAGAAGCCTATTGGTCAAAGGACAGCTTTTATGTTCTGGCTTAGAAATTCTCCAATAAAACAAAATAATTACAAAACAAAAAGTCACCTCTTTGAAGCGTTACTTTGTGCCATTGTGATTGGATTAGTGGAAGAGTTTATATGTCGACACACCTGAAGAAGCTGCTCAAATGAGTAGTGAAACATCCTCAGTGATTACTCAGCAAGTCCAGTTGTTTTAGAATTACTTATATTGGATATACCATGGGGGAATGAAAATTGCCATATTGCAAACTGATATAGAGCCACATGTAGTACACCCTACATAAGCAACTGGAAGTGCAAGTGCATGGGAACTCTATATTCTCCTGAAAATAATACCCAGCATGGGGGCAACCCACTAATTAGGGTAAACTCCCCTTTTGCAAAGTAAACTTATATTGGAGAATAATGTCAGACCCAATTTATTATGTGAGCTGTTAATAAAAAAAAAACAGCGGCATTTGAGTGGCAGAAGTGAAGAATGGATTCCGTACAAAATTAGACAATGCGATAATTACATTGTGCACACAGGACGGTCATACTGTTTCCCATGTACAGTGAGAAAACCAAATGAATCTGTGATGGAAAGGCCATTGCAATGAATTGAAGCGATATATTACTCCCGGCTGTGTCTGCTGGCATGTGTAATAATAGTCCCTTGTATGGATGCTTGCACACCCCAGTGCCTTTAATTATCACCCCCCTGATAGCTGGATAGGCTGGTCATTTAGGGCTAGTCCAGACGAGGAGATTCGGGGCGATCCGTCGCCGGGCGACTTTTTGCCGCGACGGATCGCCCCCGAATCTCCCGGAATAGGTAGGCATTGGCGCTGCTTCAAAGCGCCGGCGCGTGTTCACACGCGGCGACGCGATTTTCAAAAGCGCTCCAAATTGCCTCGCCAGGCAATTTGGAGCGCTTTTGAAAATCGCGCCGCCGCGTGTGAACACACGCCGGCGCTTTGAAGCAGCGCCAATGCCTACCTATTCCGGGAGATTCGGGGGCGATCCGTCGCGGCAAAAAGTCGCCCGGCGACGGATCGCCCCGAATCTCCTCGTCTGGACTAGCCCTTAAATGGAAAATAAAAGCGAAGTGAGACTTTTGGGAGGATCTCAGAGAAGCAGTTCATAATAGCTGGAGGGCCTCACTTTTCAAACAGATTCATTCTAATTTATTCATATCTTCTGTGAGTTGGCTGGGGAAGTCATTTTCTCTTCAAACTGCCTCATTTGGCTAATTAACTGTAATGTGCAGCAGCCACAGATACTGTACACAACTCAGGATACTTCTTTCATATAGAGGAACAATTCTTCAATATGCTGCATGCACAAGTTGCTGGATTATTATAAAATGATGATGTCATCCAAAGAGGATAATGGAGCGCTTGAGTTGTCTGGTAGCCATGGTTGCTCTGCTATAATGATATGGCCTTCAGCATATGTGGAGCTTTGGATAGAGCCTTGTTCATGCCACTAAAGGCAGCCCTTTACAAAAAAAACTCCAAAAGGTTCTTAAATGCTTTCTTAACAACAGTTAAGTCCAGGCCCATGGAGCATATTTGTCCAAGAGGCCCCCCAGTTGGACAGTCCTGTTTTAGGGTCTAAAGGCAGGAATCCCCAACCTTTTCTACCCGTGAGCCACATTCAAATGTAAAAAGAGTTGAGGAGCAACACAAGCATGAAAAGGTCCCTTGGGGTGCAAAATAAGGGCTGTGATTGGCTATTTGGTAGCCCCTATGTGGACTGGCAGCCTACAGGAGGCTCTGCTTGGTACTATACTTAGTTTTTATGCAATTAAAACTTGCCTCCAAGCCTGGAATTCAAAAATAAGCACCTGCTTTGAGGCCACTGGGAGCAACATCCAAGGGGTTGGAGAGCAACATGTTACTCACGAGCTACTGGATGGGGATCACTGGTCTAAAGGTATAGGAACCTTTTGTTTTTAGAACAGAGCTCCTCTTAGGGGTTTGAATAGGGGGCCCACTGAATAGGGGTTTAAGGCCACACAATGCAGCTGTGTAATAAGTAACAATGGGAAGTTCTAATAGAACTAGTAGAATCAGGCCCAGAATAGCAATCTGTGGGTTCTGGCAAATGCCAGAGGGGCTGCTGTAAGATGCCATAGACAGTGGTTTGCTGGGAGGCTGTTTGGGCCTCTGTGTACTTGAAATGCCAAGGCCTATTTTAACTCCCAGTCCAGACCTAAACACAATGGTGAAAGGAGGTTAAGAAAGCAACAACAAGACGGCAAAACTGCCAGAGTAGAAGTTGAAGTGCCACTCTCAGTACCCTTGACACCAACCCTCAAGTTGCATCTCTGATTATAGGGATTTAAGCCAAAATATAAAACCAATCATTTCTCAAACCTCTTTTAATTATTTTTTTTTTGGAGAATTCCTAAGCTCAAACATAAAAGCAGTCCTTTGACCAATAGTCTTCTTTTTGTTAGATTCTTTTCACTGAAGAACATTTAATCACATTCTTCATGTGTTGGCTCAAAGTTCAGCTGGGCTCTGACATGTTGGTAAATCCATTGGGACCATGATAATTTTGTTCAGCTGCAAAGATCGCTGGGTCTCGGGTCTGATCCAGTCCTTCAGGTGACTTCTGTAATGGGCCAGGGTCGGCCAATATCTTGCCCCTTAATCCATCATATTACATCATAACATCAACCGCACAAATGCAATGCATCGCTAACAGACTGCAAGCTCTGTGGGCCAACATTTCAAGTTTCTCTTATTCTTGTGTACAATTTGGCTTTGAAAACGACAAAATCAACAAAAGCTCAGCCCATTAGAGTACACGACAGGGAAAGGATGGAGATACTCCACAGAGGCAGTGACACATCAACGTGAGATTTCTCTCAGCCCCATTGTGTAACATCTACAGCACAATGCTCTTTAAATGCAGCTCACCTCCTCAGCTCTACCTAGAGAGTAATTAGAAGCTCTCAGCTTGTCTATCAAACCCTCCGATACTAGATGAGAAAGGAATGTAAAGGCAGCTTTTCTTTTCTTTTGTTCTGAAGTCAGTGAGATTTACAGGAACCGGCCAAGGATAAATGTGAATAATGCAGAAAACTGGATGGGTCAACATTATTATAAAGTAGACAGAGGGACAGAAATGTTACGTACTGAACTTACTTTAGCATTCTAGAGGTTCAGTAGCTCTTCAAATGATCCAGGACTTCAAAGTTGTATATATAGCAGCTAACCGTCCTGGATCTTGTTTGACCATCTTCAGTGGGTCAGCGGCACTGCACATGCTCAGTGTGTTCTGGGCTGCTGTTGTAAGATTAGGAATCATTGGAAGCATTAGCACAAAATGAGGTTACATCTAGTATAGAAGCTACACGTTTTCTTTTCTTATAGTGAAGCTTTTGTTGCAGCTGCTTTTACTGGGAGCCAGCAGTGTCGGACTGGGACACCAAGGGCCCACCCAAAAACCTTAGACCAGGGGCCCACCATAAAACTTTAGACCAGGGGCCCACTCTCAGTACTAATATTCTTCATCTCCTCAATCAACCTCTATTCTCCTAGTTTGTTTTCTTTACATACTATCAGGACTGGACTGGGAATCAAAATAGGCCCTGGCATTTCAGGTACACAGTGGCCCAATCAGCCCACATAGAGGCCCAAACAGTCCCCACCAGCCCACTAAATACTGACTTTCTATGGCACCTTATAGCAGCCCCTCTGGCATTTGCCCTAACCCACAGATTGCCAGTCCGGGCCTGCATACTATAATCAATTATTCCATCTATTTAGCCTCTTTGTTCTCATAGAAATAGGGAATGGCCATGAAATAGGCCAAAAGTTTAGCAGCATGAGGGCCCACTGACACCTTGGCCCACCGGGAGTTTTCCTGGTATTCTGGTGGGCCAGTCTGACACTGGGAGCCAGTACTGCAAAATCGCATTAGTTGGGGCAAGATGGGCAACAGTAAGATGGCTACAGTAAGCTTTTCTATCAGTATTGGACTATCAACTACCCGTCAGTTGTAATTAGGGTATTATCTTTCCCTAGCATGAACTTAGATTACATTCAGTACAGGGGAAGAACTGGGAGTTTCAAGCTCATGTCAATGTCACCTCCATGATTCTAGCTCTGCTGCTTCTTCCATGTCACTGTCACAACCTAATCAGGTTAGAATTGGGAAAGCTGGGAACTATACTGTCCAAAAATAAGAGATAACAGAGAATCTGACAGGTGGTTATTATGCGTAATATGAAACTGCCTGCCAGAGACCTACGATTTAGACCCAATGCTAAGGAAACATTGATTTCCTCTTATTTTTTCATTTTAAAGGATCCTCTCCCTGTAGCAGTGTGCTTGAGAGATGATCAGAACAATAGTTGTCATTAAGACTTAAAAAAAAAAACAAATACAAAAAGTATTGTAGAAGTGATACCTATATTGGCTAACAATAAAAATACATTGCAAGCTTTCTGAGCACCAAGGCCCCTTTGTGAGGCAAAATACAAATGAGTGCTAGAAGGTCATAGCATATATACTATTAGATCAGTGAAAGGTATTCATGGGTAATAAATTAGGAAGTTACAGATAGATAGAGATAATACAATGAATTAGGGTGGGTTGTAAATAGTCAAGGAGTCTGGTTTCAGTTAGGTGACAAAGTGTGACATGAAACCTGACCCTAAGTTTAAGGACAAGGAAAGTGTAAAATAGAATAAGGGTAGAAATGCTGTATTTTGTATACTAAACATAAACATGAACTTACTACACCACAAGCCTAATCAAACAAATGATTTATGCTTTCAAAGTTGGCCACAGGGGGCTGTCATCTTGTAACTTTGTTATACATCTTTGCAAGACTAGACTACATACACATGCTCAGTGTGGTCTGGGCTTCTTAGGGATCGTCATAAATGATCAAAAAACAAAGCTGCTTGAGTTCTGCATGGCTGGGAAGTAAGGGGGGGGCTCCCCCTGCTGTTTATAAGTATGATTGTTTCCCTGCCAGAAGTTAGGGACCGTCTGACAATTCCTATCCACAGCAGTAAATGAAGGGAGAATTTCACTACATACAGTCGGGTTACTTAAAAAAAAGGCACACATGTTTTAATTAAAGTATATTGTAGATTGATTTCTTTTTCGTTAAATGGGATTTTATTTCTTTGCCTTTCCTTGCCCTTTAAGGCCCTGTCTCAATGCACTGAATAACTCCATACATTTGAATTCATAAATCTAACTTTCCAGTTCATTTTTAAAGTCTCCTTTTAGAATAAAACGTGCATGTCCTGAAGACTGTGATTTTAACTGCAGAAGTGTTGCCTCACTGGTGTATCACATGACATGGTGTTGATTTTATGTCTGTGATAGTTCTTTCTTGTGCGCAATTTTTCACCAATGTATGTGCCTCCTGTAGAGCACCTAGTACTTGTAATCATGTATACCACATTGGATTAAGTGCAGAAATAGTAGTGCAGAATGGTGTATACTTTTTATGTATACGGTTCCTCTCTTGTCTGACAAACAAAGTGGAGGGGAGCTGCTTTTAAAATGTGTTTTTTATTATTAAGAGGGTGGTGGGTGGTCTTGACATACTTATCATTGTCCACACTAAAACATCTTTCTTTATTATTTCTTAGTGTTTTTTTTGCTAACGGATATTATGGCAACCATGATGTGGTGTGTACAATGAGGTTGATGAGCAGGGCCGGTCATACCAAGTGCGGGGCCCAATTGGAACCATTTTGGTGGGGCCCCCTAGAAGGAATTTTGCTGTCTGTCGCAGGGTCACAGAGCTGGATGGGCAAATAGTGGCTGCTTTCCCTCTGTCCAAGTGACGGGTGCCAGTTGGGGATGGGGGCAGGCTGGGCAACTGGGAGAAAATGTTCCCTCCCTTTTTTTAATATATGTGCGCTAAAAAATTTTGATAACCTCTGTAAACTGTGTTGGTGCAGCACCATGGATTACATAAACAACATTTATTCATTTCACTTGTTATTTGGGCCAATTGGGTTCGGGGTGGGCTGGTTGAATTGGGGGTGGGCTGGGCCAATCAGGTTCAGCTGTGGCTGGGGCCAATCAGGTCAGAGGGGGCTGGGCCAATCTGTATTAGGGGTAGTCTGGGCTACTGGGGGATTAAGGGAATAGGAATCAGAGCTCACACTGGAGTGGGGCCCCCATAAGAGCAGGGCCCAATTGGGCCAAATTGGTCCAATGTGCTTAAGACCGGCACTGTTGATGAGAAGTCAAGAAGAGGGAACGTGTGTTTTTCAACATTTATACACATCCAGGGCCATCATCAGCATTCACAGGACCCCATACTACTAGTTAGCTGTTGCATCCCCCAGTGGGCCCCAATTATCAACCCATTGTTCACCTGGGCCCCTGGGAGAAGCGTCCAGTCAACAAGTACTGTGATCCTTCAATGAAAAAAGTCCATGATCCATCCAAATAGACCACAAGTTCGACTCCCTTTGAAACCTCAATCTCAGTTTTGTATCTCTTGGGACTCCATATTCCCCAGTTCCCATGACTGCAGAACTCTATGATGGTGGCCTTGTACACACCACTGAAGCATCTTTAGATGCAAATGGACCTGGTATAAAACAAGCCTTGCCAACTCCCATTATTGATCAAGTAGGACTGAACAGCCTGTTACTGAGCTGAAACACCCAGAAGCCCTGTTGGAGGACATATGTTATCCTTGCCAGGCACTTAATTAAGACCAACTCTTGCTATCATAACCTCAATCTTAATTTTATATTAGCAGGCGGCCGTTAAAGACTTCACTGTGACAGAATAATCATATTTGTGGCCTCTTGTAACACACAGTGGCTTTTAGTGCATTGGCCCCCTGGAAACATCCCTTGACCTTATGTTCGTGATTATACAGAACTAATCCGCCTCCTTAATTGTATGCATTAATATCTGTGATCACCAGCATAGCACCACTGATTAGAGACATCTCCTACTTGATTGCTAGGGAACGGAGATGCCCCTTCTCAGCCCCCCCTGCATTTTAATACAGTTGATGCATGTTATGAATGCATAAAAACTGCCGCGTTTTAGGTCTTCATCCATTTGACTGAATTATTTGTGTTAAAATGTGTCCTCGCTGTTCTCTTTCCTTTTTACTTACCGTAAAGGAAGGCACAACTGCAAGAGATACAGAGATTTGTGGCTGTGCTGCATCTGTGGATATGTGGGGTGTATCTTCTTCTTCCTCAAGCTATGCTACTCTGTGCAACCTGGGGTATCTGCAGTGTTGGACTGGGACGTCAGAAGTCCACCAGATTCAGATCTTGGCCTGTGGAGAAATACAGGTCAGGAATTCACTGCTCTGCTGCTCCTTTGCTAATCAATGTGACTGCACCGGAAATATTGCCTTCACTAGATATTTATCAAAAGTAACTCAAAGCAACTGGACTTGCTGAGATATTTTAATGAAGACGTTTTACTGCTCATCCGAGTAGCTTCTTCAGTTCAACTGACTGGAGTAGGGAAGTTCTCGGCATATAGACTCTTCCAACAATCCAACCACAACGGCAAATTGTAACTCTTCAGAGAGGTGACATCTGAAATTCACAGTGGTGTTGATTCTGTGTAGTTACTGTGATAGGATTACCAATATGTCATCCAACTCCTAGACACAGGTGTTACTTGTGAGAGTTGCATGAATGGATGTGTCAAGAGTTCTGAAACCTCCAGCATTGTATGTAGCAGACAGGTGGTGTCGAAGGCCTCCGCCTCTGTTCAGGGATGGTTTCTCCACCTTAACATGCATTGCCTCTTTCACACCTCTTTCAAACCAGCGGTCTTCTTTATCCGAAATTTGGACATTGCTATCTTCAAAAGAGTGTCCCTTGTCTTTTAGGTGTAGAAAAACAGCCGAGTGTTGCCCTGTAGAGTTCGCCCTCCTATGCTGATCCATTCGCTTATGGAGCAGTTGTTTTGTCTCCCCAATAACTAGGGAGCAGGCAGACATGACTTTCCTCCTCAAGCCAAGATCTAACTCGTCTTACCCTAACCTTAAACCAAAAGCCCACCCTCCATATTGTTTTTCGTTTTCTAATTATCCTCTTTGCACTAATGGATAAATAGTAGACATATAACGCTAACAGTTTGGTTGAGAAGAAGGACCTACAGGCTTCTGGCCCCTTGGTACCCCGGTGAGCCAGTTCTATACTTGGGATCTGCCATACAAGATTCTTGGTGCAGGTGGCCTGATGGACATCATTGATCTCTTATAACAGGGATCCCCAATCTTTTGAGGCCGTGAGCAACATTCAGAAGAAAAAGGAGTTGGGGAGCAATGCTAGCATCAAAAATGTTCTTGGGGTGCAAAATAAGTGATTGGCAACCTGTATTGAGGCTCTGTTTAGTAGTACACCTGGTTCTTATATAACCAAAACCTTCCTCCAAGCCTGGAATTCAAAAATAAGCTCCTGCTTTGAGGCCCCTGGGAGCAACATCCAAGGGGTTGGAGAGCAACATGTTGCTCACGAGCTACTGGTTGGGGATCACTGTCTTATAACATCCTTGTAGAGCAGGTCAGGTTACATGTCCCATCAACACTAAGTCCCCTGCTTAAAATTCCTGAAGAATAGATGTTCTCCAGTGAATCAAAGCTCCAAACTGCAGTAGAAGGAGCAATGTAATGGTCAGGTAGCAACAAGATGGTTTTGCACCATGTAATGGATGGGGAGATATTCCTGACTTCCTGACTCCCTTTAGTAACATTGACTTGAAACATCACTTTCCCCAGCTTAGAGTAAACCATAGCATCAGTGTCCATAGGCATCTGTGTGAGATTACATAAGAAATTTAGCCCACAGAAGTATAATTATTATCATCATTTTTTGTATATTACAGATTAATAAGATTGTATGAGACTTTGGATGGGGTCAGGGGTTCAGATATAACCATCCTTGGTTTGGATGCCAAAGTTCTTTGGCCTGTCTCAGAACCAGGGACCTTGTATCGAAGGAACGAATTGGAAAGCTTGAATATTTTCTGCTCATAGGGTTAACAGTTAAGCTCTGGAATCTGCAGTGCCCCTTATCTGCCCCTTTTTCCCATTTACTCACAGTTCTGTACCATCCATTCTGTGGTTCTTCATTCCTGAAGATGCATTGCACATAAATCTACTTAAACCCAGCAAGCACAGTAATCATAGAAAGAGCTGTATGTGCTGCTGTTATTATAGTGCAGTTTTGCCCCAGGGCTGGATACAGCAAACAATATACAGAGGCTTTTTACATTTCATATGTGTGAGCAGAACAAGGCAATAATTATACTGACTGACATCTGAGATGTTTAGAACCCAAGCAGGGCTGTCCAAACATGGCCGTCTGGCTGTAGTTCTGTGGTATCCATTATACTCAGCCAGTGGAGAGCATAATTAAAGGAGTCCCTGGTGGAATTGTATCTATTCCTTTAATTCAGTGCACAGAACTATGTGTTAACACTGGTATGTTAGCAATGTGGAATTACATACCAATATTCTCCTACTTGAGAATTGTGACTTGTTCTCCTCTTAATGATGGTGCTTTAAATCAAAGGCATCTGCATAAATACACCTTCACGTGGCCTTGCTTATTGTTATCCAGCTACCTAGAACAGGAATGGGACAGCAATATGTCTGGTCTACATCTGAAGATCTAAATGTTAGGTGGTCACAATATCTAGCATGGGGCTAAACATATTGCCACACATAGTTTTGGACAGGCTCTTTTAAAATGGCACACAGTGGCAGAACATCTGACATTAAGAGCCTACTCTCACAACAGTTAGGTAGTACTAAATGTAATGGGTTTCATAAGGTCTTTGGGGGAAATAAGAGTGAGCTGATGGGAATTGTCTTTTTATGAGGCACATTAGGGCTTTGGCCCACTGGGAGATCCTTCTGTGTCCTGATGGCTAAATGTCCTTCCAAAGTGCTTCCTAGTTACCATGGTCGCTGGCCTGGACAACATGAGCCCCAGAAGTATCTCAACATAGATTCCTTGATTCTTGGGATTGTGGTAGGGGTTTTTTTATGGAATGGGTTGAATTCTCCTATAAGTGTTATGGTTGGCTATTTTGTAGTGTTGGTTTATTTCTACCTCTATGACCTCGTATATAAAGCAAAACCAAGAGATAAGGCAGTTACAAATACAGGAGGTAGTTTATTGAGTCCAAATATAGACAATAGGTTTTGCCTGGGTAAGCTGTCACAGCACCAACGGAGCATGACTTCTTTGATGGTACGCGAGGGCTCACCAAAGTTCTCTCCCAGGACACAAGTTTATGTACTCCTTTTTACATCATACAGGGTGTGATACAAAGACATATACATTTTATCTTATAATAGCAGAATATTCCTTGTACTTCTATGCCTAAAGTATTTGCTGAGCATTACATTTTACAGAAGGTATTGCAACATAAGTTTCATGGTTCCAGCGGTCTCTAGAAAGCTGTTGGCTATAGATAACCACTGGTGGTGAAGTCAGTTATTGAGCAACATCCCTACACTGGGCCCCAAGAGACATATTAACATGGTTTTAGAATTATCGAGTAAGCAATTTAGCACTATGGCCTTCTATCATTCCTAAAGCTGACCACTGTCTTACAGATGACCTTATACCCATAGTCTATCCTGTCTTAGGCCTTTGGCATTGCGGCATCAGAGCATATGGGGGACTTAGATGATAGATATAAATCCTATATTGTTTGATTACACTCTTGACACTAGCCATTCACCTGTCAGAGGACAGACTGTTCTCATACAAATGTGGTAATATAAATATGGCATATAGAAAATATATCAACAGTAGCCCCTATGTTGACTTTCAGCCTACATGGGGTTCTGTAAACTTGGTTTTTATGTTCCCAATCCGAAAAGCCCCCAAGACAGGAACTGAAAAACAAGAACCTGTTTTGAGGTCACTGAGAGCAACATCTAAGGGTTTGGTGAGCAACATGTTACTCATGAGCCACTGGTTGGGGATCACTGGTTTAGGGTAACCATACCACTATGATACTTTGCTGTGGACCCACCAGTGCCTTAACATGGCCCTGATTCATCTACTTGTCCTTTAAGCAAGCGGTTTTATTTGACTGATTTCTTTTTTTCAGCCATAATATACGGCCAATACTTTCTCCTTGATGGGAACGAACCTTCATAGTCCATATTGGTGGCAAAACAATCCTATTGGGTATATTTAATGTTTAAATGTTTGTAGTTGACTTAAAGTATGAAAATCCAAATAAAGCATTCCTCCAAACGCTTTAAGACAAGCATTCCTGATAATAGACTTCATGTCTGTAGTTAGGCTTAGGGAGTCTTAAAAGCCAGTGTTCCTGGTACATAAAATATAAGTGTAAATATTAGATCAAGGAGAAGAATCCTACAGAGGGAAATATCAATATTTGCAGAGAATTTCGTGTTTTTTATGAGTTTTGTGCCTAGAGAAACTCTTGTCAGTCGGTTTCATTCTCTCCCTTGTTTTTAGGTGTATAACTATTCCTGTGTGTCTGATTGTGATATAGCCATTAGGTATAATTAGCAGGAAGCCTCACCCCCCGTCTTTGCCTCTGCATCTCATAACAAGTGTTAATGAGACATATTGTGTGTCCTTGTGGAAGCAACGTCCTTGAATTCCAAATCTTTACCTTCCATTTGAAATATTGGCTCTTTAAGGAATCATCAATAAATGACCTACTCATAAAAAGGATATATTCTAAAATTATGGATGAAGGCCAAGACCCCTGGGACTCCGCATCTTATTAAGATTCCCGTGGTAAATAAATGAGAAAATGGAGAATTCATTGGAACATGTAATATGCTGTAATTAGTATCTAATGAGATGCCACCACTGATACCCTGCTTGGCTGGGATCCCATTTGGGATGAGTAGTTGAGGAGTAATGAGCAAAATAACAATATCATGGCTCAGAATGGTCTGCTTTGTGTGTGTGTGGGGGGGAGGTGACCCCCAGCATGGACAGCATTTCAGGGTTGAGGCCAGCACAGAAGATAATTAAAAAAAAAACCCAAAAAGGACAAAAGATTAAAAAAGAAAGAAAGCAGTGTTGGATTCTTCTATGAAGTGAACCTTAGAAGTAGCTCCTCTGTGGTAGGGGAAAGACTAACATTATGGCACTTGTAATTTTAATTAGTGTCTGGGATGGATTCTGCTATAAAGAGCAGCAGACCCAACCTGGATGGATGGATATACATTTTATAGGGAATAATGAATCACTTATTGTAAATTATAAAAATATTAGAAGTCACCCAGAGGTTTTGTGGCCAGATAAAGGCACAAGGCTGCAAGGAAAGTGTTTTACAGAAGTCTCGGAACTCAGATGTCTACTATTCTCATATTATAAAGAAAGAGTTCATTTTTTTTGTATAATCATTTTATGTCGGAGTCAGGGGTGTAACTACAGAAGAAGCAGACCCTGCAAGTCCAGGGGTGGGCCCAGGAGGTATAGGGGCCTCATGAGGCCCTAAATAATGAGCAATTCCAATATCTATTGGTAAAAAAGGACAACCTCTGGTTATGTTTGGGGGCCCTAAAATGAATTTACTTTGTGGCCCAGTAACATCTAGTTAGGCTACTGGATGTATTGGCACCTGTGTGTATGTGTGTGGCTTTAATAACCCATTCTGGTAATAAGAAAGAGTATCCACTTACTTTTGGCCATGTAGTGTATAATCAGCCATACAAAAACTTTCAACATTATGGACACTGATTTGGAGGTTGGGATCTTTTTACTTGCAAAAGGGTGGCGGTGACACCTAGATAGACTCCGTGTTGCTTCACAGTATCAAATAATATTTAGAAAAGTCACTCCCAGAATCCTCGAGGATTTGTTGGAATAGACCAGTTTTTTTTGGCGAAGGAAATAGGTCAAGAAACAAATGGGTTTCCTATAATGAGTTACAGACGATTGTAGTGACTCCTGCTGGTCACATCCAAACGATCGGAAAGAATCTGAGACAATACCTTTAACCATGTAAATATATAATATAGATGTCACCCATAAATATGTAGCAGCTGGATTCAATGAGAAACGAGTGGAGTAGATCCCACCACCATAAATAGTCTCCTTTGTGCTCAGCCAAGGCAGCGGTAGGTCAAGGTCAAAGTAAATGACACACACTACTATCAGTTGGAATGCAGAGTGATATACTGTATGCACTCTTTCAGTTAACAACATGCAATGTTTTGTTTCATGCACTTAAAGGGAAACTGTCATGGGAAAACATTTTTTTTTTTAAAAACACATCAGTTAATAGTGCTGCTCCAGTAGACTTCTGCACTGAAATCCATTTCTCAAAAGAGCAAACAGATTTTTTTATATTCAGTTTTGAAATCTGACATGGGGCTAGACATTTTGTCAATTTCCCAGCTGCCCCTGGTCATGTGACTTGTGCCAGCACTTTAGGAGGGAACTGCTTTCTGGCAGGCTGTTATTTTTTCCTATTCAATGTAACTGAATAGTACGCAGTGGGACATGGGTTTTACTATTGAGTAACACAAGGCAGCTGTTATCTGGTTACCTTCCCATTGGTCAGTTGTTAGGCTGCTGGGGGGGGGATGATATCACTCCAACTTGCAGTACAGCAGTAAAGAGTGACTGAAGTTTATCAGAGCACAAGTCACATGACTTGGGGCAGCTGGAAAATTGACAATATGGCTAGCCCCATGTCAGATTTCAAAATGAAATATAAAAAAATCTGTTTGCTCTTTTGAGAAATGGATTTCAATGCAGAATTCTTCTGGAACAGCACTATTAACTGATGCACTTTGGAAAAAAATTTTTTCCCATGACAGGATCCCTTTAAATTGTTTTCTATCGGTAATTGCTGCTTTTATGCACTCAACTTTATGTTCTACTGATTTTAGGACCCCTGCATGAAACCTTTTGATTCGCTCTTTAGTGAGGCATTTCTGACTTAACAATAAAATACACAATAAAGGAAAGGGAGAGCGATGGAAGGGAGATGGGGGGACTGATGTGGACATTAATGTAGTGGGGAGAAGTTGTGCCTGCCACGCCAAGAACTCCTACTGCACTTCATTTAAAGGAGAAGGAATACCATTTTATATTTGGGTGCACCACCGAGTGATTACTTTTACTTACCTGACAAGCCGGGCCAGTGCTCCTACTTGTAGAAAACCGCTCTGGCCTGGGGTTATTCTAGCATGGCCTCAAGCAGGTGCTTATTTTTTAATTGTAGGCTTGGAGGGAAGTTGTGGCAGCATAAAAACCAGGTGTAATGTCAATCAGAGCCTCAATGTAGGTTGACAGTCCACATTGGGTCTACTAAATGGCCAATCACAGCTCTTATTTGACACCCCAGGAACAATTTTCATGCGAGTATTGCTCCCCAACTCCATTTACTTTTGAATGTTGCTCACTGGTTCTGAAGGTTGAGGAACCTTGCTCCACATGATCCGAATTGCAAGAGGAGATCCACCATGATCTGCCCGAAAGCAGAACACCACAACTGCCTGGTTGGGATTGTCCACTATTGGGTTGATAATCCCAACCAGTCAGTTGTAGATCTTCAGATCCACCACTGAAAAACAGACAAAACAACTTGTTAAAAACATTCACGGCACCACCACAGGTTGCTTTTGATTGGAAGGATGAAACTATCTTCAGTTGCAGAGGAACCAAGCTGTCCTCGGATTAAAGAGAAACAAAAGCAATTAAACAGAATGCTCTGCCTGCAATGGCAGTAAGCACGACCCCAATCAAACTCAATACAAAAGAAGCCGCCTACACTTACAAAGACTTAACCACAAAACAATCGCAGGCATTAAGCTGCTGAAGAGTTTCTGCTTTCCCCCGGTCGCAGGGATAAAATGTTATTTGTATTGTTCAGTATTGCGTATTCATTCTTTTCCTCTTTGTCTGGGATTGGTGCTGAGATCCAGGTGTAATACATTAGCCTCTGCCTAATACATAGGCATGTTCCCAAGCCTGCAATTGGCTGATTACACATTAATTACACATTACTTCTGTCTACAAGACACTGGGATGATAATATTTCTGTGAATTTCCCAAGGCCCTTTGAATAAATTTAATAGGAGTAATTAAACTGGAGACTTTTTTGTTTTTCTCAAAGCAACTGTATTGCCAAACTTTCATTGAAAGGGATCAGGGAGTAGCAGGGGACGTTTTACAGGTAGCGGTACAAAAACAACAAAAAAAGTTTATTTTCTAATGATGGGGGTATGGCTGAAGGTCACACGTGTAGCTCTGTGCATTGTTATATTTGCTTTATTGATATTATTATACAAAGGGTGGTGGAACAGGGCCTAGATTTGTCTATGGAGAGTTTCATTCATGTAGGTCATGATACTGCTGTATCCAGTAGAGGAAAGTCTAACGCAACTGGAATTTCTGAGTTTTCCTGAAAACGTTGAACTGAAGAAGCCACTTGGATGAGTGGTAAAAACTTTATCCTACTAGATGCTCCAACTGCCTCCCCAAATCATCCTGGAGTAAACTTGATTAAACTGACCTTTATGGAGGGGTTTAACATTCTATATTAAAGTGCAGTGAGATGATATTGGGACTACAGCTGCCTTGCTTGGCTGGGGTCTTGAGTTCAGTTCCAGCCTGGGCATTATCTGGAATCAGTTTGTATGTTCTCTCTGTGTCTGTAGGGGTTTTCTCAGGGCACTTGTAAGAGGTACTAACCGTGGTGGTGCACCTGTACAGTGCGCACGTATATATTTAAAGGCATGCGTCAGCGCGCAATGTGCCAAATTTAAAATATTTAAAGGGGCATTTTGAAATATATCATTGCCCGTGATAGGTTTTGTACCTGGCGCTCTTGCCTTGTATCCTGCCTTGCTATTTCTATTCCTGATTCCTGTGTTTGACCCTGCCTGGCTTTAGACTATTCTGATATCCGTATCCGGACCCATTGCCTGCTATTTGGACTCTGATTCTGCCTCAACCCTATATGATTGATCACCCAGTTTGACCCTTGCCTGTCTGACGTTCCTTGTTATCTACCTGCCTCGACCAGGCCTGTCTGACCACGAACCTGCTAAATCCTTTCTGTACCATGACCTTTGGCCTTAAAGACTCTCTATACAGTCGTGCCCCAATGCTGGCCAGAATTCCTGCCCTGTACCTCTCATTTAAGTCCAGGTGGCATCTGA
The DNA here is from genome assembly GCA_024363595.1 of Xenopus borealis. NCBI lineage: Eukaryota > Metazoa > Chordata > Amphibia > Anura > Pipidae > Xenopus > Xenopus borealis. The sequence goes on along the minus strand of CM044448.1, from coordinate 102,093,135 downwards.
GTAGTTGAGGGCTCCTCCCGAAGCCAAAGGCGGTCACACTACTGGTGAAGCCGAGCCGAGACCAGGGTGCTTAGCATTTGTTCTGGTATTGGGTGCCAACCGTGACAGTACTCCTGATAGAATAGGGTTTGTGTGTGAATGTGACAGGGACCTCAGATCCAGCCATATCCTAAAGCAGGGGTGTCCAACCTGCGGCCCGAGGATGGATATGAATGTTGCCCAGCTTGAAACACTCAGTTCCCGAGAAAATGTCATAACAATATAATAAGTCTATTTAATATCCAGGTGTCCCATATTCCAGTGTAAAGCTCCACCTGGTTATCCAACTGGTATTGTAGTTCTTTTCTGTGCATTTTATTTACTTTTACAAATCAAAAGTGTTTGTGTATTTTATGTGCGGCCCCAGACAATTTTCTTTTTCCATTTGTGGCCCAGGGAAGGCAAAAGTTTGGACACCCCTGTTCTAAAGTGTTCAGTTGTAATGACATGAATGAGAGCCCATAAAGCTTTGGACAATTGAATGTGACAACATTTTTGCCCACAATGGACGACTGGTAGCACATTTACATATGCAAATTAGGGTTCTGATGTGGTTCAGGATTCAGACAAATCTTTTATGGAGGATTCTAAATCCAAAACTGGTGGATTCAATGTATTGCTAATATATACATCATAACAGTACAACACTGGGATTAAGAGTAGAGTAGGCTCAGTGGCATAACATTTGGGGCGTGGCCTTATTCTGGGCGGGAGCAGCTGGAAACCCCAGGCCCAGCATCCACTCACCGCCACCTCTGAGCCATGAAAACCCATAAAATATACCTTGTGCAAAATTGGTGAATTTCATAGAGACTGTTTTTTAACCGTGGGTTTTGTTTTAAAAGCTTCCAAACAGACTGTGCCGTTAACAAAATTGCTGTAATTTACAAAATGGATTCTTCAGGGACGCTCAGGCCGGAACATCATAAATCATATTTTAGCTACAGACTAATAGCACTTATTTATTTGGTGTGCAGATGGGTGGAATAAATAAGGCGTGGAGGAGCTGGAAGGAGAATAATATGTAAATAGGAAATGACAATGTAAAACACTGTATATTGCACATAATCAGGCCAGGGATTAGCAGCAAGAACAGGAATTCCAGATTACTAATCCACCACTCACTACGGGCCCTATTTATAACCTCTCAGACAAGGTTTACTCCTGCAGGCACAGTAGGAGGGGCCTGTTTATAAGGACAAATAGCAAGCTGGTATTTCAGTTGGGGGCGGGCAGTTTATGTAAAGCTGGAATTAGTGGAATTTCTGATTTAGAAACAAAAGCTCCAGCCAATCGTTTGGGTTGAATGGAAGTTCACATAATGCATATTTATGGCTTGGACGGGAAAGCCTCAGAAATCAAAAGTAAAGGCATGTATGCAGGAACAATGCAGAATTTGGTGTACAATAAATGAATGCAGGAACATACAATATAATACATTTTCATTAGCATACCCCCCCCCCAACATTTGAAAATTATAAAAAGGGCCAAAACATCAGGCGTGTTCATTTTACAACATTTGGCAGGTTATGAAAGTTTGAGCACATTTCTGGGAGTTTTAATGCAATGTGGTATAACTAGGGATGCACCGAATCCAGGATTCGGTTCGGGATTCGGCCAGGATTTGGCCTTTTTCAGCAGGATTCGGATTCGGCCAAATCCTTCTGCCCAGCTGAACCGAATCCGAACCCTAATTTGCATATGCAAATTAGGGGCGGGAGGGAAATTGCATGACTTTTTGTCACAAAACAAGGAAGTAAATCATGGTTTCCCCTTCCCACACCTAATTTGCATATGCAAATTAGGGGTTGGATTCGGTTCGGTATTCGGCCGAATCTTTCTAGAAGGATTCGGGGGTTTGGCCAAATCCAAAATAGTGGATTCGGTGCATCCCTAGGTATAACAGTTTTGCTAATGAAGCTGAAATTGCCCTTTAAAGGACAAGAAAAGTTAAACTAAAGAAGTAGGTATAAATGTTGTATGGGAATAAAAATCCTTCAAATTCAAAGGATTTTTCCTGCAATTCGATTGGTCGAACGATGGAATAGGAAATATATTCGACCGAACGATAAAATCGTTTTTTTTTTCGATCAAAAATAATGAAACCCAATGCGGTAGGTTGAAACTGGCGAACTAGGCAGTCGAATAAAAATTTAAAGGGGAAGTTATTGGACTGTCGAATATTCGAATAGATTTTTATTCGGATCGTTCGATTCGATCGAATTTTCAAAATTCGATGGTCGAAGTGGTCTTCAGAAACATTCGAAAATTAGAATTCGAATCTTTCTGAAAATTCGATCGAATTTCGAATCCTTCATGTGGATTTAGTAAATCTGCCCCACAGTGTAATGGAAATATAGTCACAATATAAGGCAGATTAGTCATTAATACAGATAATTACTACATGGCAGCACAGGAACCAGTTCAACTAGAATCAGAATTTAAAGGAGAAGAAAGGTTAAAACTAAGTAAGCCTTATCAGAAAGGTCCACCTAAATATACCAGTGAAACCTCAAATTAATACTGCTCTGAGTCCTCTGTCAAAAGAAAAAACAAATTTCTTGAATTTTATTGTGTACACATGGGCTTCTGTATCAGGCAGGAACCTTCCTGCTTAGCCCTGGGCGTGAGCATGCTCAGTTTGCTCCTCTTCCCCCTCCCTCCCTTCTCTGTTGTAATCTGAGCCCAGAGCTATAAGTGAGCAGGGAGAGATTTAGGCAGGAAGTGATGTCACACCAAGCTAATAGTGCAGCTGCTATCCTAAACAAACAGAGAGCTTCTAGAGCTTTTTTACTCAGGTATGGTAAAACATTCTGCAGAATAAATATAGTCTTATAGCTTGTACTATTGAGGCTAATCTATTGGCAATATTGCATTGCTTTCCTGCAGCATCCGTTTATATTACAGGGAACCTCATTTTCTGCTGCTGGATAATTAGTGACGACCCCTAAGTTTAGCTTCTCAACAGCTGCTCAGAGCCCACTGAGCATGTGAGTGTCACAGACACTTTCCAAGATGGTGACCCCCTGTGACAAGTTTGAAGTCCTGGATCATTGCTGCTATTGACAAGCTGAAACTTTAGCCTCGTGCAACAAATTCACTATATAAAACATGGCATTTTTAGCCATGTTCATTTTTTAGGGTTTAGTTCTCCTTTAAGCTGCGAATCTCTGTTCTCTTGCTGATCTTTAATAGTTACAATTGTTTCTTTGCTTATCTTAAATTGTTACAGTTGTATCTATGTGCAGGTGATAAGTGTTATGGGCTCTCTTCCAAAATGCAGAAACTTTGTATCTTTTTGTGGCATCAGTGCAGGAGATCAAACAAAAAAACCAAACTTTTCAGTAAGAAAACTCAGGACTGCCCTGCAGAAAATGGGACAGTTGGGTGGTATGACTCAGTGGCTGGTAAGCAGTGGTGAGTAGTAGTTGTTACTGGGCCCCACAGCAAATTCATTTAGGGCCCCCAACAAATGTATCTGTATCTGCAGCAAATTGAGAGCAGAATTCTGCCATAGGGAATTGTAAGATCTGTCGCTTATGCACAGGTTCTTAATTATATTCTTTATGATCATGACAAATTCCTCTTCACGTGCGTAACATAAATAACCATCTGGGACAGCTAAAAATATATTCTTGCTGCCCGAGCTTTCATTAGCTTCAGTCCATTCAGCATAGGGGCGCGAATGTTTGGCTCCTGAGGGAGCTTCCCCTTCCCATTAGTCTTCTGTGAGATACTCTACTTGTTCTCCTTGTGGGATAGTGGATATAACTCCATGAGCTTGCCTCTAGCAGCGTCTATGTACCAGGTTACTTGGATCCTGATAACACCCACCTGCCCTTTTCTTTTTCATTATTTATATATCACTATGGTCGAAACGCGTTGGGCTCACTTATTTTTGTAATCCTTTCTTGTTGCAATCCTTTCTTGTTTTTTTTTTTTTATTGTGTATACGTTTGGAGACCCTTATGGGGAGTCGCCTATGGGTTAGCACCTCGTATCTTATTTTAAGGGTCTGCGCCTTCTTACTCTGTTTTTAAACAATGACCCTAGTGTGAGTGAATGTGATTGGGAGTTTTGATTGTAAGCTCCACTGGTGAAGCGTGCCTGAACTAAAGCAACAGGGGTGCAGGGGGTACACGGTCCCTGTGACTTTTTGTGGCTTAGGGGGGTCCGACTGAAGCTGCAGACTTCAGAAAGGAGGGTGGCGCTCACAGGCCGGCATCATCTTCATCCAGTCAGCTTTTCTTTAACGCGATTGGTCACTGAGGTCTCAGGGAAGGTGCATGGGAATCGGATAGGCTGGAGGGGAAGATCAAAGTTGACCCCTCCAATCTCTATTCAGCTGTACCAGGACTCCAGTGAACAATCGGCAGTACAGATAGAGACTATCACCCTCCATTCTGCATCTCCCTGACCGCACTTGGGTGCTGTTAATGAAGTAATGGGGGAATCCTGACCACCAATGTTTTTTTAATATGTAGGGGGGCTCTTACCACCATATTTTAAAATGAAGTGCAATTTAGGTTACAGTATGTCCCCCTTGATGTTGTGTCAGGCTTTATAATCATTTTGCCAAAAGTGTTTTTACTGTTTTAGCACTTGTGTCTCTGTGGCCTTTTTACTGGGGCCTAGGGTGGAGCCTGGGGCTTATCTGGGGTGGGTGGAGCCAAGGGGGCCCAGAAAATGGTGTGATTACTGATGACCGCCCTGTATAGCAATAACAAATAGTAAACAACCCAAGTGGAACCTTAGAAATGTTGAAACTTCAACACATTGTGCCCTCTCCTCATCCCCAAACCTTTACTGATATCTGTGTCCTTTCCTGTTTTTCCCCCCACACCTACACAGATCTTTGTGCTGTCTCCACCTCCTCTCTAATCTATGTGACCTCTCCCCTTCTTCTGTGATCCCCTTGCTATCTCTGCCTCCTCTGAACCCTTCACTGATTTCCATGCCCTGTCCTCTTCTCTGTTTGTATTGTAATCCTTGTGCCCATTTGACTCTTGCTTCAGCCTTTGCTGAACTTTTTGCCTCTTCCCCATTCCTTTACTGATCCCCATGGGCTCTGCATCTACTACCTGGTTCTGTTGTGATCTCTGTGTCTTCTCCACCTCCTCTTCACTGTTTCAGCATTGTTCATGGTTTCTGAACATACAGTATTCCCAGCTCCTTTTCTGATCTGTATATTTTCTACTCCTCATCTCTGCTCCTTTCCTAATCTTCATGTCCTCCCTGCATGTTCCTCTGCTCTTCTAGTGTTCAATGTGTCCTTGCTACCGTCTCCCTGCTCTTTCCTGAACTTAAAGGAAAACTATACCCCCGAACAATGTAGGTCTCTATAAACAGATATTGCATAAACAACTCATATGTAAAACGCTGCTTCATGTAAATAAACCATTTTCATAATAATACACTTTTTAGTAGCATGTGCCATTGGGTAATCATAAATAGAATAGACAGCCTCCTGGGATCCTAGGATCCAACGGTGCACACAAACATACCAAACAAATTATAAAGTTAGGTCACATGAGCCAATTAACAGACAGAGTTGTGTCTTTTGCTTCCACACTTCTTCCTGCTACAGTTAGAGTTGAAATATTTCTGGTCAGGTGATCTCTGAGGCAGCACACAGACCCTCACCAAATGAGGGTTCAAGGCAAGAGAAGTAAAAGGGTAATATTTACTTAAATATATATTCTAGTTTGGTAAGATTCTTTAATATGTCACTTAATTTGATATAAACTATCTGTTGCTCAAGTATGCGTTTTGGGGGTATAGTTTTCCTTTAATGCCCTTTCTGCATTCACCCCCATCTTCTTTCTCTCCAGCCTTTCTTTGATCTATGTGCCTTCCTTCTTTTCACTCCTCTACATTCCCAATTTCTGTGCCCTGTGTGCCCCCTCTCTGCTTCTTCACTTGTCTTCATGTCTCTTTCTCCTCCTCTCCACATCTCTGCCAACTCTGTAACCTCATTCATTCTTTCCAGTCTTCATGATCACTGTACTGTCATCCTCCTCCTTACTATCTGTTTATTTCCTGATTTCTTTCTCTTATCTTCTTCCTCTCTCTATCTCCATACTGCTCCTTTCTTCTCCACCTCACAGCATGTATTTTTCCAGTGATAGATCCCTTGACCACCTCACTTCTCACCAACCTTTCCACAGCCATGTCATTTCCATGGCCAGTAATGTAACTACCCATCTCTGGGCTAGGGTGCAGGCTGTGAAGAAAACCATCCGCCTCCCCAGTACAATGAAGATGTTCTAGTTAGATATAGATTTATTTATTTATATTTATTTATTTATTCCAAAGTACCTATTATTAACATTTTAAATAAGGTTTACAGGCAAGAAGAACAGAATACTTTTTCATGTAAAAAGGAATGTCTGCAGGTGCATTGCTGTTAAGCCCTTTCTGTTCCACCACAAGTCGAATCCCCTCTGAGCCTGTAGAATACTCTGATGATTGTGTTTTCTGAGCCTGGCACGAGATGGATCGGTTCCCAAGCTCCTGACCTAGGAAACATGGCTGCATAAAGGAACTGCTGGAGGTGCTTGAGATAAATAAGAACATTCACATTGATCCATTGATCTAAGCTATGGAATTGGCAGGAGTAGCTCTCGGTTTGGCCGTGGTCCCAATCACGTCCCTCTATCCGTCACAGCTCACAAAACAAATGCACACGTGAGGGCTCTTATTGATGAGCACAAAAACATCTCAGGACAAGCCGTTATGCCAAGCGTTCCTCTATCTGCCTTGATTTGTCTGTGCCAATTTGTGCTGCAACTCACAACTCACAATCTAAATTGGGAGAGATGCACGGTGCTGTGATTAGAGCTGAAGAACTATTGGCTGGCGTCCACTTTGAGGGAAAATGATTCCTGGCTGATATATATAATATAGACAAAGAAGGAACATCAGGGGGGTTTTGCCTCATCTTGAAAGCTTAATTGTAATAATTATTTAGCAGGTAAACAGTTCATGTTTACTCGACTGCGTTATTGGTTTTTACTTAGCAGCTTGTGTTTTATGCTGCTGGCGGAAGTCATATTGCTCTACCCCCTAATTGGACAGCAGAACAGATTTGTTATGACCCCTTACTCTACAGAACTGACCAGCAATTGGGGCTTAGCAGTTTTACATTAGCAGTTTATAAATACTGTACATCTTAGAAATCCTCCTTTTCATCTTAGAAAAGCACCTTGAGCAATTTTTAATCCATGTAAGGTTTACTGGTCCTATAATGACGGTATGATGAAATGGATAAACCTCACCAAAATTCTTTGTGCTTTCTCCAAATCCATTGTTAGCACAGATGCAACAAACTGTTCATAGCAGCTTCTTTCAGTTCTTATTCCACCGAGTTTATTTCATGTTCTTTTCCAACCATAACACCGGCCAAATAAAACCGGTGACATTTGTTTTATTTGCTGAAAGCAGCTTTCTGAGCAGAAGATAAATGGGCCAATATATCCCTCACAGTGCAATAAGCACCCTCGTTGGAAGTGTTCCCACCCTGCGAAGAGAGTGCAAGGGCCTCTCCATCTCCCCCCGCCTCAGTCCCCGGCACTGAGTAATGGTAACACATTTTCTATTGCCACTTAACGCCATGGCTGCTAATGAAATTTTTTACTTTATCTACTCGAGATCTCTTATAACGACTTCCAATTAAACAAGTAACACCACAAATGATGCCTGTGTTTATACATTTCCCCTAGTCTGGAGCACGGCAAAGGAACATCACACTAGTTATGGATTTAGATAACAGTGTTTTGTGTCAGGCTTCTTCCTGAGAAAAGGGCAACTAAAGTCAGGGACCAACAGGCCTGGACTGAGAGTCCCTGGCATTTCAAGAACACAGAGGCCCAAAAAACCCCCACCAGCCCACTAAATACTGAATTTTTATGGCACACTATAGTAGCCCCTCTGGCATTTGCCAGAACCCACAGATTGCCAGTCCAGGCCTGGGGACCAAGGTTATTCTTGGGTGGTGGAATATGGTCTGTCTGGGCCCCTAACGCCCTTCTCTGCCTCCCCACCTCAATGGGTCCACCACCTCTGTATACATACCTACTTTCAGTGGATGGCTAGTGGTGGGGGAGGAGGAAATATACGGCATACCCAGAAGATATTCTGGGCCTCCACTGCCCAAGCCCCCTCTGTATGCTAGGGGCTACTTTAAATGAGAACAAAAGCCTGCTAACAACCCCATGGCCCGTCCACAGGCCTCTATCCCGCTCCAAAATGATCAGATAGGAAAACAAAAGCAACAGCTATCTGTTTTCCTATTTGATAATTGTTGTGTAGTGTGGTTAGGTTGGTGGGCACATGTTGCACTGCTTCTGGTCCTCCATGAACTTTGCCACAAGAGCATGCACATTTGAAGCCCACAGGGCCAGCCTACAGCCATTCCTCTTAAAGGGCACCTATGGGCGGAAAAAAATTCCCCAAACCGAAGGTGTGGGCTGATAGAGGTTGCATTCCGGTTCTAAACTCATCTGTGAATGAGGTTATCTCAATGGCTGCTCCCAGTAATGTAATATTATTTCTAGATAAAGGAGGCAGCCTCAGTAGAATAACCTGTACACATATCATGTAGAAATGCTATAGCAAAATAAAGAGAATAGAAAGTCCAGCTTAGAGAGAGGAAATGCATTGTCCCTTTAAAGGAAAACTATACCCCCCACCCCGAACAATGTAGTTCTCTATAAAAAGATAAAACAGTTCATATGTAAAACCCTGCTTCATGTAAATAAACCGTTTTCATAATAATATACTTCTTTAGTAGAATGTACCAAAGGGTAATCATAAATAGAAACTGACATTTTAAAAAATAAGGGCCGCCCCCTGGGACCCTAGTATTCACGGTGCACACAAATATTACAAACATGTTAGGTCACATGAGCCAATAAACAGACAGAGTTGTGTCTTTTGCTTCCACACTTCTTCCTGTTACAGTGAGAGCTGCAGTATTTCTGGTCAGGTGATCTCTGAGGCAGCACACAGACCAAGGAATGTAAAAGGGCAATATTTACTTAAATATATATTCCAGTTTGATAAGATCTTTAATTTGCTACTTAAAGGAGAAGTCAACCCAATCAGTGCTAAAATCCTTCCCCCCTCTAGTTCAGCTCTACTGCGCTTGCGCTGAAAGTCATAAAGTTTTCTGATTTCATGTGACTTTCGACGCATGCGCAGTAGAGTTGAACCGGCAAATGCTTCCTACTGGGCATGCGCCAGAAGAAGCCGATGGATCCAGTTGCTTCAATATTCATTTTGGGGTAAAGTTTTCCTTTAACCACAAAATCTTCAGATACAACTGATTCCATTGCGCTGCCTCTACATTAATTATACTAGAAACTACTAGGCAGTCACGGCTAGAACAAAAAAAATGTGAGTTTCCCAAGTGGAAATTTCCCACGGCATGTGCTTAAGAAGAGTCGACGCTAAGGTCACTTTTAATAGGGCGGTTATTTGTTCTAATTAGAGAATTAGCCCTGCCACTTACTTAGAAATGAGATGACTCGCTTAGGAGACTTTTATATTATGAGCCGCATCCTTTACATAACAAATCTGGAGCAGACACGGAGTGTAAAAGGCAGTGGTGCTAATTACTGCTTGTATCACATGTAAATAACCCTCTGCCTGGGGAAACGTGTGGAATCAACACTGAGATCAACGTGCATTACCTTCTTAAAGGGATACTGTCTTGGGAAAACATGTTTGAAACCTGACATGGGGCTAGACATTTTGTCAATTTCCCAGCTGCCCCTGGTTATGTGACTTGTGCCAGCACATTAGGAGGGAACTGTTTTCTGGCAGGCTGATGTTTTTCCTTCTAAATGTAACTGAATGGAACGCAGTGGGACATGGGTTTTACTATTGAGTGTTGTTCTTAGATCTACCAGGCAGCTGTTATCTTGTGTTAGGGAGCTGTTATCTGGTTACCTTCCCGTTGTTCTGTTGTTAGGCTGCTGGGGGGGTGATACCACTCCAACCTGCAGTACAGCAGTAAAGAGTGATTGAAGTTTATCAGAGCACAAGTCACATGACTTGGGGCAGCTGGGGAAATTGACAATATGTCTAACCCCATGTCAGATTTCAAAATGAAATATAAAAAAATCTGTTTGCTCTTTTGAGAAATGGATTTCAATGCAGAATTCTTCTGGAGCAGCACTATTAAGTGATGCATTTTGGAAAAAAAAAATTTCCCATGACAGATCCCTTTAAAGGAAAATTTGTTTTTTTCTTTTATTTCTTGTTTGGGCGTCAGTCTGTGAAACTGGGCAATTTCACTTACTGCAACAGTTTCCACGTGAAGTGGAGAAAGAAGTACAAATTCATCTTATTCATTGCTTGTCCCTCGCTTCGGGCACTTTCTTTCTTTCTTTCTGACAATTAGGGACAGATTTACTAGGGGTCGGATTTCGAAGTGGTAAAACTTCGAAATTCGACCATCGGCTAGTTAAAATTCGATAGTGTGTAAGTGCTGCCACCTTGTGGAAGTTGGTGTGTGCCCTTCATTTGCATAATGACAGGGAAATCTTGTGAAACTTCTAGAGTTTACTAAAGCTAGGCATTCTGGGTAGAATACTCAGGGCAGTGCTACAATCTGAGCATGCTCGTGAACTCATTTGCATGTTGTAGTCACAGTATGGACTCCCTCAGTAAGAGAACCCATGGGATTATTTTAAAACTGTATATGTAGTTTGATTAAACATGTTTAGGTTGCACTGGTCAGATTGTTAATATGTGTTTGATTTTTTTTAAAGAGACAGTACTTCGGAATTCGATGGTTGAATTTTCTACTTTTTTCCAATTCAAATCAAATTTTGGCCTATTCAATCATCAAAGTACCCAAAAATAACTTTGAACTTTTTCAATTAGAAAATTCCCTTTGACCCTTAGTAAATCTGCCTTAAACAAGTAGGTAGTCGCTAAGGTTATGGTGACCCAAGTAACATCTAATTGAAGAAAGCAGATCACTTAACATGTATGGGGCAAAACTCCCCTTTCTTTTGCTTTTTGCAAGTTGCTCTGTGGGTTTTCACTCTGAGGGGCAGCATTTTGTACTCCTATTTGGGCTTAAAGGGCAAGTAGAACAAGGTTAAACCCTTACACTTCCATCCTAGGGTTGCAAGTTTAGAGTCCTGGCAGCTCTGCATTGAGAACAGGCAGGTGATGGGTGGCATGTGGGCATATATGTGATGGAATTAGGGGGCATCCAGACGTACTGTCTAGGCATCACTAGATGCAACAAGGAGCAGGAGAGCCCATGGCACTATCAGGTCAAGTAAAGGGCAGTGCTGCCTTCTGAACCTTGCATTGGACACCTGGGTCAATGTTGAGCCCTTAAAAGTTCAGCAGAAGGAGAACTGATTGTGAGATCTGTGTCCATGGCTACACTACAGCTTGTTTATATAAACTATAGTAGTACTTATCTGTTATCTACTGTGTATCCTTTGCTTGAATGGCTGCCCCCATGGCTACACATATAAACTATAGTAGAGTTTCTGAAACAAATACACCAGTTTTACTAGTGCAGGGAAACAGCACATTATATTGTCATTGTTCCTTTAAGGACTGTCCTCCCTAAATGGGGACCCTTGTGATCTGACGTGCATTTGTGAGTAGGTTGGTTCTGAGAGACGGGGGGGGACGTTACATATTTTAGCAGTGAATAGATGTAACCAGGTAATGCTGCTTCTCACTCACATACTCACATGGGGATTCCCTTTCTGTTTGTTTCTTTTCCAGAACAAGGTGTTAAACGTGGATGGAGTCAAAGTGAAATTACAGGTAAGATTTGTAAATAAATTTGACTTTGGGAAGCGGAATCTTTTTCATTTGTTGAAAGGGAATGGGGGGTGTTGGATTATATCACAGGTAGCTTTCTGTCCCGGCTTCCAATCATATCAATAAAAGGGTCGTGGGAGGGGTTTAAGGTGAATAGCATGTGTTTCTGATAGGCCAGTAGAGTGACTTAGACCTTAAAGAAGAACCAAAGCCTCCCCACCATAAGCCCCCTAAATTTCCAGGCATTGCCCCGTCTCCCTCCCCATGATGGGCTTTAGTATAGAAAAAAAAAAACATTAAAAAACTTTCCACCCTTAAATGCAGACAAGTGCAGCAGAACTCCTGGTTGGTTGCCATCTTTCGGATCTTCGTATAGTCTTTGGGTATCAATGCCGATTCGATGAAGATCCGCAAGTTGGATCTCGGTTTCTCCGCTGCACTTCTCTGCATTTAATGGTCAGAATTTTTTTAAAGGGTCAGAATTCATCACAGGGAGGGAGAGGGGGGCAATGCCTGGAAGCTTAGGAGGGCTTACAGTGGTGGGGGGGTTTAGTTCTCCCTTAAGGGGCAAATCCACCTAGGCTAAAGCTGGTCATACTTGACAGCTTTTCTGCCCGTTTATGGGGGCTTCCGACAGGTCTTCCCAACCGATATCTGGACACGATATCGATTGGGAAGGTTGGATTTTTTTCTGACCGATCCGTCGGAAGTCCATTGCGCTCCATGTAATCCAATTGTGCGGCCGAACATTCGGATTACCCCGATATAGCCCTGCCCTTAGTGGCAAATTGGGGAAAGATCTGCTCGTTTGACGATCTCGCCAAACAAGGGGATCTTTGCATCTATGGCCAGCTCAAAATGTTGGCTTACACATTAGAGTAACCCTGAATCTCTTAAAGGGGTGGTTCACCTTTACAGTAACTTTTATTATGTTATAGAATGGCCAATTCTAAGCAACTTTTCAATTGGTTTTTATTATGTATTTGTTATAGTTTTATAGTTATTTGTCTTTTCCTCTGATTCTTTGCAACTTTCAAATGGGCGTCGCCGTCCCCTTCTAAAAAACAAATGCTCTGTAAGGCTACAAATGTATTATTATTGCTACTTTTTATTGCTGATCATTCTATTCAGACTCTCTCCTATTCATATTCCAGTCTCTTATTCAAATCAATGCAGGGTTGCTCGGGTAATTTGGGCCCTAGTTACAAGACAAATGCAAATTGAAGAGCTGCTGGATAAAAAGTACTCAAAACTCAAAAACCGTAAATAATAAAAAATTAAAACCAATTGCAAATTATCTCAGAATGTCGCTCTCTACATCATACTAAAAGTTATCTCAAAGGTGAACAACCCCTTTAAGGTGGCCATACACGAAGAGATCCGCTCGTTTGGCGATGTTGCCGAACGAGCGGATCTCTCCCCGATATGCCCACCTTGAGGTGGGCGATATCGGGCTGATCCGATCGTGGGCCCTAGGGCCCAACGTTCGGATCAGTACGGGCGGTCTGATTGCGGAACCGCATCAACGAACAGATGCGGCCGCGATCCGACGGGATTTTTAATCCTGCCCGATTGACATCTGGCCGACTTTCAGCCAGATATCGATCGGGAAAGCCCGTCGGAGGGCCCCCCACACGGGCGATAAGCTGCCAACACAGTCTGTCGGCAGCTTTTATCTGCCCGTGTATGGCCACCTTTACTGTATGAGACTCTGAACTGATCAGTGATGCATGGGTGGTGCAAATGAGCAGAGATCCGCTTCTCCAAACCAGCAGATCTCATTGTGTGTGGCCAACTTTGGCCACATGGTCCTTAGGCTACCGCAAGCCCTACAGACTAACAGCACAGGAAGCTGGGGTGCAGATCTCGCTTAGAAATTTAGAAAGAAGATGTAGTCCGTATGTGCAAGCTATTCCACCCCATTGCCCGCTATGTTGGGTAAACCACTCACTGGCATTTAAAGTGTTGGTTCACCTTTAAGTTAACCTTTAGTATGTTATAGAATGGCCAATTCTAATTAGCTTTTCGATTGGTCTTCATTATTTATTTTTTCTAGTTTTTTTTTATTTACCCTGTAAGGCTACAGATTTATTGCTACTATATTTTTTTTTACTTATCTTTCTATTCACACCCTCTCCTATTCATTTTCCCGTCTCTTGTTGAAATCAGTGCGTGGTTGCTAGGGTAATTTGGACCCTAGCAATCAGATTGCTGAAATTGCAAACTGGAGAGCTGCTGAATAAAAAGCCAAATAACTCAAAAACCACAAATCATAAAAAATGAAAACCAATTGCAAATTGTCTCAGAATATCGCTCTCTACTTCATACTAAAAAGTAGAACAGCCCCATTAAAGGGGAAGATTGTGACTTCAGTGTTGGATAAAGCTTTTTAAACCAAGTCTTCGCTACCAGCACTTTTACTATTACGCTTTACCATCTTTCCCTGCAGATTTGGGACACAGCCGGACAGGAAAGATTCCGGAGCGTAACCCACGCATACTACAGAGATGCACATGGTAAGTGCTGCAATCAGTACTAGCAGTAAAGGGGAACTAGCTAGCAGGTCCATTTGTGGGATTTCAATTTGTGAAATAGGGGGCTTTTATTAGCAAATGCAACAAGAAAATTGTGTTCCAGTAAATAAAAATAAATAAATAGGTATTGGGCACTCTCAGTGGTGTAACTAGAGCGCAAAAAAATCTCATCCTCCTGCCCTCTTCCCCACACCCTGCCTCCAACCCACCCTGATTCCTACCCCGCCCACTCCTCACTCTGACTCCGCCAATACATTACCCTGACTCCGCCCACTCCCGCCAGACTTGCTTCCCCTTTACTCGTAGGTAAGAGAGAGCGGTTGCGGACCGGTTTTTTTTTTTAATTAGCTATAGGAAACAGAGCCCACAGTCCAGAAATCCACAAACAGGCCATATATATATATATATGCTCGCAACACGCTACACTTTTGTGCTGAACATTGTTTTGTTGCTTGTGTTTCTCCAGCTTTACTCCTACTGTACGATGTGACCAACAAGAGTTCTTTCGACAACATCCAGGTAACAAATCACAGCCAAGTGTAACTGCCACACAGTAGCCCTAGTAGAACTGACCCCTTGTAGCTTGCAGGCTGTGCTGGACATGTTAGTTCATGGAGGACCTTCAGTTATTGGAGAGGACTTTATTTAGCTTGTCCTTGAGAGTGGAATTGGTTTACTGTTATTTTCCAATAGTTTATGCACAATATCATTAGACAATTGCAGCTGGAAAGAGAAAAGGGGAATAGAGATAAAGTACCCCCTATGTATTTAGCATCACACTCTAATGGGCTCATTACTCACCAGAGGTTAAATGACTATGTGCTCCCCGTCTGGTAGCCTCAATAATGTCGGCTGAGGTTGGGAAGTAACAGTAATTGCACGTCCTTGTTTTTGTGTGATTTATCCCTGTAGGGGCATTCTTGATAGGGATGCACCGAATCCAGGATTTGGTTCAGGATTCAGCCTTTTTCAGCAGGATTCGGATTCGGCCAAATTCTTCTACCTGGCTAAACTGAATCTGAATCCTAATTTGCACTTGCAAATTAGGGCCACAGAGGGAAATCACATGATTTTTTGCCACAAAACAAGGAAGTAAAAAGTGTTTTCCCCTTCCCACCCCTAATTTGCATATGCAAATTAGAGTTTGGTTCGGTATTCAGCCAAATCTTTCGGGAAGGATTCGGGGGTTCGGCCGAATCCAAAATAGTGGATTCGGCGCGTCCCTAATTCTTGACACGGTGTTACTTCTTGGCAGTCTGCAAGAGAAAGCAATGCGGGTTGCCAGGGAACCTGGAGGTTGAAACAGGCGGCCAATGTAGTGAAGAGTAGCCAGTGGCCGAAAATCAAAAATCCATCCAAGGACTGAGACACGGTCAAATGGTCAGAGTCGGGCAGGCAGCAGATTTTGAGCAATGAAGAAGTTCAGGATGGGCAGCAAACGGGGATCAGGAACAAATCTGGGTCACAACTGAAGATCAGTGCCCCTTATGGGCACACCTGGTGATTCTGGGGTATTAGTCACCAGGCAACTAACAGACTAATTCCCCCTGTCTTGCGCCACTATAATGAAGTCCCCTGCGCCATGACATGCGTCGCTTCGTTTTCCAAAGTTTCCTCGTGAGGCAACTTCGGGCGACTTTAGAAAACGAAGTGATGCGTGACTTTTCATTATATCGGGCACAAGACAGGGGGAAGCGGTTCGGGGAGATTAGTCGCCAGGCCTTTTCTCTTTTCTCCCAGAATCGCCATATGTGACCTTACACTTAGCGCTCACTTAAAGGAAAAGGAAAGTAAAAACTAAGTAAGCTTTATCAGAAAGATCTATATACATACGCCAGTAACCCTCAAAGTAATGCTGCTCTGAGTCCTCTGTCAGAATCATCTATAACATATTAAATGTTTACTTAAAGGGCAAGGAAAGTGTAAAATAGAATAAGGGTAGAAATGCTGTATTTTGTATACTAAACATAAACATGAACTTACTGCACCACAAGCCTAATCAAACAAATGATTTATGCTTTCAAAGTTGGCCACAGGGGGCTGTCATCTTGTAATTGTTATACATCTTTGCAAGACTAGACTACATACACATGCTCAGTGTGATCTGGGCTTCTTAGGGATCCTCATAAATGATCAAAACAGCACAAGTCAAATAATATCTGCCAGAAGCCGATACAGCAAGACTGATTAATAATCAGAATATACAGACTGCACGGGGTCCTGTGTTGTCATGTAATATAATGTGGATTTTATAGTTTTTGTATTGTTTAATATAAACTTTCTCCAACTCTGCAGAACCAGTGGCTGCAGCAAAATAATCCTCCAAATAGAATCCCAGTTTATCTGTTTAAATCTGGCTCCATGATCTTTGTCCCTGCAGCTGGAGTTGGAAACAGTAAAGGGGATGTAAAGGCAAAAATAAAATCCAATACAAATCTCTAAACAGTCACCGACTGTTCTACAGGGAAACAAACAAAGCTGCTGGAGTTCTGCATGGCTGGGAAGAAAGGTGAGGGCTCCCCCTGCTGTTCATAAGTATGATTGTTTCCCTGCAGAGCAGTTAGGGACCATCTGACAATTCCTATCCACAGAACTAAATGAAGGGAGAACTTCACTGCATACAGTCAGGTTTATTATAAAAACAGTACGCATCTTTTAATTTAAGTATATTGGAGATAGATTTCTTTTTCATTAAAGAAAATAAAAATGGGATTTAATTTTTTTGCCTTTCCTTGTCCTTAACAGGTGAACCACCTCTTTAACTTCTTATAGGTAGAAGTCCTTTAAAAGACTTCTTGCTGGGTACAAGTCTGATTTCCTTTGGCCGCTGTTAAGACTGGGGTGGATATTTTTGAGCTTTAATGGGTAAAATGTATAATTGTCAGAATGTAGCGGTGACCGAAGTCTTGACTGCAGCTGCTTCGGAACGACGTAGTGCAGTTTCCTTTTCCAAAAATATTATCTGGAAATAATAAATCATTTTTTAAGATCTGTCGGCTCACTGTGTAACTCAGGCTTCAGAACACTTTACTGCTGCAATTAGTGGGGGGGGGGCATCTTCCAACTCCAGAAGGGCCCCACTGCGCGAGTAATGTGACTTTCTGTCGCCTTGATGGATTTCCCTGTTTCTCCACCTGAAAACAAATGTTTTTTTATTGCTTTCCTTTGAGCAAGTTTCTACGAAAAAAGAGCGGAAGATTCGTGTTAAGCTGCAGACTCAGTTGGGGCCTTGCGAGAATGGACGCAGTCATTGCTCAAATTGACGCCTTTTATTAAAGGTGCTTGCACCCTGACATGTTCCTTGGTATAGAAAAAAAATGGGTGCAGACATTGTTTTGACTCCAAGGGTCATAAGTGAAGTTGTCTGAACTAGTTTGTGGAATGGGTTTGGTTGGAAGAAGATTAGTTATTTAAGGGTTTTTACATATTGTAATTGGCCAGCTAAAGAACCCAATAGGGTAGTTTATGTCTAGTAACCCATAGCAACAAATCGAAGAACCTGGGTTTGAGCAAGAACAATGGGCATGGTCCAAACAAAGCACCCAGATTTATATTCAAGAACCTGAGTTGACTGTAGCAGTATTCTACAATAATGTGCCATTAGGCTTGATTTTATACAGGTATGGGATCTGTTATCCAGAATGCTCAGGACCTGGGGCTTTCCTGATAGATCTTTCTGTAATTTGGATCTTCATACCTTTAAGTCTACTAGAAAATCATGTAAACATGAAATAAAGCCAATAGGCTTGTTCTGCTTCCAATAAGGATTAATTATATCTTAGTTGGGGTCAAGTACAAGTTACTGTTTTATTATTACACAGAAAAACAAAATCATATTTCATAAATGGAATTATTTGATTATAATGGAATCTATGGGAGACAGCCTTTCCGAAATTTGGAACTTTCTGGATAACAGGTTTCCGAATAAAGGATTCTGTACCTGAACAAAGAATCAGTAAGAAAAGAAACGCTGGCCCTGTGCTGCTCCCTAGCGCCCATGATTGGATCATTCTTATACCTCCCACCTCAATGTAGGCATATTGGGGAGAGATCTCTCTATGCATGACCATTTTTAGATGTACCAGGCAGCTGTTATCTTGTGTTAGGGAGCTGCTCTCTGGTTACCTTCCCATTGATCTGTTTTTAGGCTGCTGGGGAGGGGGGTGATATCACTCCAATTTGCAGTACAGCAGTAAAGTGTGACTGAAGTTTATCAGAGCACAAGTCACATGACTTGGGGCAGCTGGGAAATTGACAATATGTCAAGGCCCATGTCAGATTTCAAAATGAAATTTAAAAAAATCTGTTTGCTCTTTTGAGAAATGGATTTCATTGCAGAATTCTTCTGGAACAGCACTATTAACTGACGTGTTTTGAAAAGAATCAGTAAGAAAAGAAAGGTATGAGTCGATTGTTATAACTCAAAGATCCCTTTCCTTATTTACATATTCCCCATCACTGGAGTGGCTTCCACCCTCATCCATTATGAAGCTATGGTTGCTACCTGACTGGTATTTTACAGGCCTGGCCGTTATTTTTGATGGCTGATCCCAATGTTATTAATAGGGAAAAACAGATAAATATATAGGAAGGCCGGTATTTTTTTCAAGAAAAGGTGGCAACCCTATGTACAGCCGGCATGGTTTTTACCCTTTCCTGTGGAATCGGCACATGTAATCACACAAACTGCTCCATCCTTCATTCTCCGAGTTAGGAAATGTCACATTAGAATCAATGCCGATCCGGAGAGGCAGCTCATCATTGTGACGGTTGAAGTGCAGTCTCTTCTGTAGGAAGGATAGGGGGGACTCAGTACTCCCTTCTTTCCATCCCCCTGCTTTGGCAATGGAGCTGCTTTTGGGGGGAGAGGCAAGCTGGTTGTGAGTTTTTTGTCTTGCAGATTCCATGTCCCAGCTACTATAGCAACCTAACTGGCCAAGTTTCTTAAAATTGTCCATTTTTGGCCACTCGGGTTGCAGATAGACAGGAGCCAGAAAATGAAGTGACTTCTGTTAGTGGGAACACACGTTTGAATGCGTGACTAGGAATGGGACTTGGGCACCAGTATAGATGCCCCTCTTGGCACCTAAACCTGCAGCTGGTCAGCCTTATAAAATGATGGTCACGAGGAAGGTTTAGGGCACAAAAGCAACAGAATGACATGTAATTACACAGCTGACAATGAGAGAGAAGGCTCAGCACTATGTTATATAGAGAGAGAATGGAGGAGGAATGAGCCACTCAATCCAGTGTTGCATTGGAAGGCTTTTATTTCATGTGGGTGATGGTGATTGTATTATGAGAATATAAATGTTGTTGATTACGGAGAAGAATTTCTAAACTGCCATTTGGCTATTGTTCCCCCGACTCGTGCATTTCTGTTGAGGACTCGTACTTCAGGCAGTTGTAGTAAAAAGGAGTCAATAGAAACATTTTTGCTCCAGGGCTTGTAAGAAAAGAAATGTTTGGAGCTGAAAAGACACACACCCATAACCATATAAAAATGTCATTCCTGAACCAGCAAGTGTATTTTTTAGTTAATATTGATGTGTAGGTGCATCTCAGGTCATTTTGCCTGGTCATGTGCTTTCAGAAAGAGCCAGCACTTTAGGATGGAACTGCTTTCTGGCAGGCTGTTGTTTCTCCTACTCAATGTAACTGAATGTGTCTCAGTGGGACCTGGATTTTACTATTGAGTGTTGTTCTAATGGTGGACATACATGGGTCGATAAAAGCAACCAAGTTGGCAACTTAGTGGCCCATGTATGGGGCCCTCTGACAGGCTTCCCAATCAATATCTGGCTGATGGTTGGCCAGATGTCGATCAAGCAGGGCTAAAAATCCCTTTGGATCTGTTCGTTGATGCAGCCCCATTATGCAACTCCGTGGCAGGGCTGGAACTAGGGGTAGGCAGATTAGGCAAGTGCCTAGGGTACAAAGCTAGGGGGGTGCCAGGGACGCACTGTCTCTGCCTCCTAACCTCTAGTCCGGTCCCCTCTTGCCGGCATGTGTGGTTCTTTCATGACAATTTTTTTTTCTGTGAGCGTCTTCTCGCATGCGTGCTCGTGCCTGTTGGGCTGCTATGACCGGCCAGGCTGCCTAGGGCCCATGATCAGATCAGTCCAACATCGCCCACCTCAATGTGGGCATATTGGGGAGCTTGTTTGGCAACATCGACAAATGAGCTGATCTCTCTGTGTATGACCACCTTTAGCTCTACCAGGCAGCTGTTATCTTGTGTTAGGGAGTTGGTTACCTTCCCATTGTTCTGGTTAGGCTGCTGGGCAGGGTGATATCACTCCAACTTGCAGTACAGCAGTAAAGAGTTACTGAAGTTTATCAGAGCACGAGTCACATGACTTGGGGCAGCTGGGAAACTGCCAGTATGTCTAGCCCCATGTGAGATGTCAAAGTTAAATATAAAAAAATCTGTTTGCTCTTTTGAGAAATGGATTTCAGTGCAGAATTCTGCTGGAGCAGCACTATTAACTGATGCATTTTGAAAAGAACATTTTTTCCCATGACAGTATCAAATACAATGCTGGAATTGGGGGCTGGCAGGTGAGGCACGTGCCTTTGGGAATAGTGGTAGGGGCAGGTGGAGAGGTGCAAACAGGAGCAGAGGGAGCAAGAAGTGAGATTTGGGTGGTCATGAAAGCCAGGCAATGGAAGGAGAGGATTAGATATGCAGGAATGAAGGAAGTGGCATGGGGGGTGTCAGGCTGGTGGATGCACTTGTCATCAGCATTTAGACTGAGGGTTACTCTATTACACCAGTGGTTTCCACACTGTAGGGCTTGGAGCAGTGTTGGACTCATCCTGAAGGACAGTTAATGTGAGAATAGGAGTGAATGGTAATTTGTTCTTCTAAATACAACTGAAAGCTCATCTAGAAGTTTAGTTAGGGATCAATAGGTGGTAAAGACTTTTTTGCACTATGTAATCTTTGAAATTACTTATCTTATGAGCTCAGAGGGGCCTTCACCAAAGCTTGGACCTTCAAGTGGGACTTGAACTGTTGGCAGGCCAGGATTTGTGGAAAGGCCACATAGGCCCGGGCCTAGGGTCGCAGGATTTTAGGGGGCGGCATGCTGCCCAGCCACACCCACATTGGTCCAGAAACTCTGGGGATACGCAGGAGATACAATATTTTTCAAATTTCCAATGTGCCTATCCCCATTGCTCTGGGCTTGAAGATGAAAATTTGTGAATAAAAGGCAATTTCCCAGGGGGGGAGGGGTTTGGGGGGGTTGGGGCGATGAATGGCAGTGTGTCTAGGGGCGCCCGCTATGTAAATCCAGCCCTGACTGTTGGACAATCACTGCCTTACATGATCTCATATATGGCTGTCTGTCTTTTAAGGTGGCCATACACGGGCCGATAAAAGCTGACGATAGGCGAAGTCGGCCGCGTTTTGGCCCGTGTATGGTGCCCTCCAACGGGGTTCCCCAATCGATATCTGACGGAAAGTCGGGCAGATGTCGATTGGGCGGGATTAAAAATCCCGTTGGATCTCGGGAGCATCTGTTCGTTGTTGTGGTCCCGCAATCCGACCACTGGTATGCCCTCCATTGGGATCCGATAGTTGGGCCCTAGGGCCCATGATCGGATCAGCCCGATATCGCCCACCTCAAGGTGGGAATATCAGGGGGAGAACGAGCAGATCTCCCGTGTATGGCCACCTTTAGAGAAAATAACAGGCAGATGCCTTCTATTGGAAGAGCTGGATGCTGGCAGTTAGTAGAGTTATATTTCATACAGGCAATAAGCCAGATGAGACTAATCGGCTAGGGCAGTGGTCCTCAAACTTGGCCCTCCAGCTGTTAAGGAACTACAAGTCCCACAATGCATTTGCCTGACTGTGGCTGTCAGACTCCATCATTGCATTGTGGGACTTGTAGTTCCTTAACAGCTGGAGGGCCAAGTTTGAGGACCACTGGGCTAGGGTTTCCAATGTGGCGGACAGCTTGCAATCAGTGATTGGGGAACCTTCCAACGGCAAGTGTATCTGATCAGCCATTAACAAATGCTAGCTGCCTGAATCCTGCTCAGTAATACAAACAAAATAAATCAAATAACAGGGTTTGTAATTGCCTGCTTATCCCAATAATATAGTGTAAGTCCTGTATCAAGATATGTAAAAGGGTCTACTGATGACTGTGACTTTGGGAGGGATACACTTATTATTCAGTACTGTGCATGCTTCAATCCATAAATTAATTAATATTGGTGAGAGGGAATGGAATGCATTTCATTAATAAAGGAATCAGCTTGCCTGGTTATGGGGACCGATGGTTTGGGATGAGGAGACAATATATGATCCCTCTAGTAAGCACAGACTCACCCTCAGCTACGGGGTACAGCTATGTAGGTGTGTATCTTATTGACCCCATATATCTTCTTCTTCTTATAACAGGGGCCCCCTAACCCCATCAAGAACAGTGTTCACAGAATGTGAGGGTGAAAGACATGCTAATGCCTGGGTTATACAGTATGTTCATATACAATACATCTCCATTTGGCCACCAGAGAAAGAGGTGCCTTTCACCCAGAGAATATGAGAATAGGTCTTAAAGGGCAAGGAAAGGCAAAGAAATTAAATCCCATTTTTACTTAATGAAAAAGAAGTCTATCTCCAATATACTTTAATTTAAAAATGTGTACCGTTTTTATAAGAAACCTGACTGTATGCAGTGAAATTCTCCCTTCATTTACTTCTGTGGATAGGAATTGTCAGACGGTCCCTAACTTCTGGCAGGGAAACAATCATACTTATGAACAGCAGGGGGAGCCCCTGCCTTACTTACCAGCCATGCAGAACTCAAGCAGCTTTGTTTTTTGATCATTTATGACGATCCCTAAGAAGCCCAGACCACACTGAGCATGTGTATGTAGTCTAGTCTTGCAAAGATGTATAACAAAGTTACAAGATGACAGTCCCCTGTGGCCAACTTTGAAAGCATAAATCATTTGTTTGATTAGGCTTGTGGTGCAGTAAGTTCATGTTTATGTTTAGTATACAAAATACAGCATTTCTACCCTTATTCTATTTTACACTTTCCTTGCCCTTTAATAATATAAAAACAGAAGTAGCCTTTTTTCATTTCTTATTATTTGAAGTCATTTACATGTGGTGCCAAGCAAAATGGGCATTTCCCTAAAATGAGTATATAAATCTGGTTGCTGAGAGATGGGTACCAATAGCAATGCATAAGCCTAGCTATGAGCAATATGGAGGGCAGGGTCTTGCCTCAATGTCAGCCGTGAGTGTGTCAGTGGAGTCAGAGACTGATTAGTGTTCATATATATCTGGGAATGACTGTGGGCATCTTAGGCGAGGGCATGGATAAGATATGATCTTTCCTGTTATCGCCTGAAAATATCCTTCCTCCCCAAGGCAAATAGAGAAATAGAATCCACTTGTCTCTCTACATCTCCTTCCAGTTTTAGAATCAGTGATCAGGTGCCAGCTGTGCCCCAAGTAGCCACTGCGCTTGCTTTAAGGGCAATGTTAAGTGACCCTCAAGGTCTGTTGACCCAATTATTTAATACTCTAAATATTCTGCAATGTTTCCTGCAGGCAGAGTCATTATTAGCCTTTGTGAAAAATATATTAAATTAAAAAGTCAGCACCTTGGGCTGTAGGCGAAAAGACCTGAATGTGCAGAAAGAATGCTCCCCCGTTGCACAAGACTCTTCATTGTCTTACCAGACTTGCTTGGCACGCTCAGTGCTGACTGGAAGCTTATCTGTTGGCTAATAAATAATTAGTAGTGCTTATTTGCTCCATTTCTGGACAGTCTGGAAAATAGAAATATTATTATCAATCTTTCTCAGTAGAGCTGGAATGTGCACATAGCACCCACATAGAGCCATGTCAGTCCTGGAGAAGCCCCACCAGTGCTAGGAGACATCAGACTTTTATTGACTAGGGTGGAAAGTCCATATCCCATGTCAACAGTACACTTCAATACTGATTTAACTGGAGCATTGGAGAGAGTTTGTGCTCTATTACAAGCCCTTGATTTGTTCTGCTCTGTCAAGGAAGGTGTCACAGTAACAGGGCACAATACTGGTGGTTTCAGGCCATAGGGGCTTGTTGGTGATCACACTTGGTAATAGGCAGGTGAGCCAGCAGGGGATGTTCTAGAGCAGTGATCCCGCAACATGTTGCTCCTCAACCCTTTGGATGTTGCTCTCAGTTGCCTCAAAAAAGGTGCTTATATTTAGTTGCATAAAAAACAGATGTACTGCCAAACAGAACCTCCTGTAGGCTGCTAGTCCACATAGAGGCTACCAATAACCAAATACAACACTTATTTGGCACCGCCAGGAAAATTTTTCATGCTTGTGTTGCTCCCCAACTCTTTTTTACATCTGAATGTTGCTCATGGGTGATAAAGGTTGGGGATCCCTGTTCTAGACAGAGATCCCCAACCAGTGGCTCAAGAGTAACATGTTGCTCACCAACCCCTAGGTTGACCTCACGGCTGCACATTTTTGAATTCCAGATTTGGAGGCAAGTTTTGGTTGCATAAAAACCAGATGTACTGTCATATAGAACTGCATATCCACATAGGTGCTACCAAATAGTCAATCGCAGCAAATACTTGGCACCCCCAGGAACTGTTTTCATGCTTGTGTTGCTCCCCAACTCTTTTACCTTTGAATATTGCTCACAGGTAAAAAAAAAAAAAGTTACGGGCCCCTAATCTAAGAGGTATGAAGGCAGTGAGAACAAATGTAGCAGGGTTTGACAACAAGATGAGCAGAGGAAATGATAAGCTGAAAATTGGCAAATTAATGAGGAAGGTGAAGAGGACAATCCTGTAACATCAACTGTGTTACCCCTTGTCCTATTCACCTCCCTCATTACTAAACAGGTCCCCTTTCCACAGAATGAAGTACCAGCACTTATAGAGTGGGGCCTATGGAATAATAGGGAACTATACTTATAGTATATCCTACTTTTCTCAATAAAGGATTTTATAGCAAGCAAGGCAGCCATTATAGGTGCACTAAGTATGCAGGGATACCAGGAGATTGACTTGTACAGGGTCCAGGAGGAAACAAACCAGGGTCTCTTTTGTGAGATCCAACATCTCTGGGCCAAGTGGAAACTCATTTTCTACCCCCGACATGGCAGATGCAACATGCTCCTGTATTCTGTTCTCTGCTTGCTTTTCTAGAATGTGACCCAAAGAAGGGGCAGAATTATGCTGGAGGGATGGGAAAAAAGAGCATTGTGGGGAAGTTATCTTTGGTATTTTAAGTTAGAAAACATATGCAACCCAATACCCATCCCCTAAGGGCACTGCACTCCAATCTGACCATGAACACTTTTGGTACCCCTTAGTGTTCCTACACTTACATCAGGTGTATCAATGAATGTCCCATATAGTCTAGCTATAGGAGGTCCCCTAAGTCCAACAACAGGAGGAGGCTATCCCATTGGGCATGTATGTGTGCCGAATAGGAGCACTTACTGATAATGGCATTGGGAGCCATGCAGGCATCTTCAGCACAAATAAGGTTAACACACCCCTTGGCCTCTGGTCCTGGTGGTGGAAAGAAGTGACATTTGCATTGTCTGGAGATCAATAAACAGAGCTGACTGCGTGATATTAATCATTCATAAGGGCGCTGTCATGTTCAGCCAATCTCTGCTGGAAGATGCGAGGGGAAGAGAAGGGCAGCTGCGGCCATAAGGAACAGGGAAATGTCTAAGGCCATTTAATAGAGGATTTGGGGGAAACAACAAATGGGTAACTGGTAGGACAGGAGATGACAAATATAAGGTTAACAGATTTATAGCTGCATCTCTCATTAACTATCTACTGAGATAGTAAAGAACATCTGATATTGAGAGAGCTGATTGGCTGGTATTTTCCTGGGTGAATTCCTAGACCAGTAATATTAAAGGAAAAAGAAATGTATCATAACTGGGGGGGGGTTAGGTGGCTCCTGGTGATTATATAATGTATTATATAATGAATAAATGACCCCCTATTGTAAAATATAAGTATATTATCAAGAAGAAGTTCCATGACCATATAAAGCAAGAGGCCTAAGGCCAAGTGCTTTTATACAGGTCATGGAACTCTGAGGTTACATCTATTCTCCTTATATTTTCCAACAAGGGGCACTTTTTTTATTATATTACACAAGTTTTAGTGAGTCATGTGACAAAGGACATCACTAAGCTCCATTTATAACTGATGACATCATTGTTTATAAGGATATAATTTACAGGATATTCATGGCTTTTGAGTATTATAATCACTTACCTGAGACCCTGAGGTGGTGCTCCTGTTCATTGAATATTACGCCGGCCTAGAGTCCTACTGCAGAAGGTCCATGTTAACTATGTTCTTCTTCTTTCTGGTTAAGGTGCACAGCCAAAGTAGAGTGAAAAGCCAAAATTGGAAGAAAAAACCCCAGCATTTCTCTCTACTGCGTATGTGCACCTGGATTGGGTCCACAGAGAAGTATGGAAAAGCAGAAGAAGAAGAAGATTGCAACGTGGTTCTACTGCAGAAGAAGTGCCCCAGGCAGGAGCACAAGCCCAGCGTCTCAGTTAAGCTATTACAATCAATGGAGGTGTCTAACATTTGGCACTGCCCAATGATTTTGATTTTCCTTCCCCTCTAATACTCAAGCACTCGACCAGACTATACATTATAGTGTTGATGCCTTGGACCTCTCCATATCTCTCAGACAAATGTTCTCTTAATTTTAAGAAGTGTAGCACCCCCCCTAATTCATATTTTGTACTTCACTTCTTGTACTTGAGCTGAACAACTGTAAATTGATCCATGCTTTCATCTATTCCTTGGGTTTAATTGTAAATCTTTTTTCCTGTGCTCTGATGAATGGGGAGGCCTTTAATGTCTCCCAGCGAGGAAAGATAATCACAAAGGAGTGAGATGTTTTATGCTGGGGGTTCTGCGATCATTTCTGCCTAATTCTTCTTTAACTCACAGAAATAATACATCGGCATATACTGCAGGTAATACAATTGGGTTCATCTCCTGGACTTTGGCCGAGTTTCTTATATTGGACCAGTCTCTGTCCTGATAAAGTAGGAAATATAACTATTATGTGTTGCCTGTCTACTGTAGCAGTGAGTAAGTAGGTTGGTGGTGTTTCAGTGTGACATAGCATGGCCATCTCAATCTTGAGAATTTTAGTTTTTTCAGACGTTCATTACAAGGAGTAGCTCGCCAAGGTCAGCCTAGTATGTAAACTCAACGATGAAGCAGGAAGATCTAGGTTTTTGAGGGGGTAGAAGGAGACAAGAATTTAGTTGATGGAGACGTGCTACCTTCAGCCATATGGATCTCCCTGGCCTTGTGTCACTGGCCTGTTGATCTCCTCATTTCGTGGTGGTCGCACATTCTGTCCTAGAGAGATAGACATTTGCATTTGTCGTTTCCCAATTTGGTTGGTTGAAAAAGTATAATATGAACTTTGTGAGCACCAGGAGCACAATTTAGTGTACCCATGAATCATAGGGCCCATCTGCTCTCCTACATCACATAGGGGGTGAGACCTGCAAACAAATAAGGTGGTCTAAATACCATATACCCTGATCACCCCACTGCACCTTGTTATGGCGAAACATGCCGCTCATCCACCAAGCTCTTAAACTTTTCAGGGCCCCACTCTGGGGCAAGGCCCCTGATAGGATTCCCACTTATCCTTCCTCGGTGGTGACCCTGCTTCTGCTTGTGTCATCCCCCACTTGACCACACTGGAATAGTTTGGGGAACCCAAATATTTTACAAATGAGATACTCTAAGGCTAAGGCCAGACGGGGAGATTTGGGGGCATTTTGTCGCCTGGCGACTTCTCGCCGCGACTTGTAGCCCCCGAACCTCCCCAAATAGCCAAGTCCTAGGGCGCACTGGTGTTGCTTGAAAACGCCGGCGCCTATTCAGACGGAGCGGCGCGATTTTTGAAATCGCTCCAAATTGACTTGCGAGACAATGCCCCCGAATCTCCCCGTCTGCCCTAGCCCTAAACTTGCATGCAGTATTACTCTCTGTAAATGGGCTATAAATCAAGGGTGTAGCAGCCCGTGTCTGAGATCACACTGTGATTAGCACATAATATTAATTAAGGGTTGAGCTGGCGCTGTGAGTACAATGTGTAATTTATAGGCCTGGTGCCTCCCATATTTAACTTCCAAGAGGCCCACAGTAATCAGGTTCTTATGCTGTGTAGCTCTATTACTGTTCCTCTTTATCTTAATATTCATTAGATTTAGGGACAGAACATTTTGGCTGTTAGATGTTTTATTCCGAAGCAATGAACCGAAGGAACAAATTGAGGGGAAACCATAAAACAGCTTTTTTTTTCTTGTTACTGTTAATTAAAAGAGGGCGCGGGTATACCACTGGGCCAGTTGTAGCTGTTGAGGTGTCAGAATAAGTTACATTACAGAGCAGCAATAAAAATCAAAATGTGTGCTGAACAGCAATAAAAGGGAAAAGCATTCTTCATTTCTGGAACAATTCCTACGAGTCGGCTGAATCTCTGGTAAATGGGAAGGTCTCACCTCTTTGTTGTGTAGAGGGCACAGCTGCAAGTTGCTGCTTTACCATTGGATCATGTATAAAGAACCATCGCGTTTCACATCGAGGTGTCCATTGTTACCACTGAGTTGGCATTATTAGGCCCAACAAAAATCTTGGGGTGACATAATGGGGAGACATATGCTGGGGAGTCTGCCCCCCAGCATGTCAAACAGTAATGTAGATTTATGGAGGCTTAGCCTCCCCTAAAAGATCAACTGTTTTTGATTCAGATTTATATCTTATTGATAAATTCTCCAGTGGAAAGATTTCCAATGGTAGCCTCTACAAGCCTCAAGCCATCACGGTAGCAGTTATTTATATCTATATGCTCCATTACCAGCCTTATTGTGTGTTATGGTCTTGACAGTAGACCTTGGTGTTATCACTTAATCCAAGAGTATGGAAGGAATTGTGAAGGTCTGCAGATGTGTGTGCAAAACAGGACACTGCCTGTCAGGAAACTGCTTGAGACAGGAGCCTAAGTGCTGGATAACCTCAAGTTTTATTGTAACAAAAATACACAGACCTTGCTGGATACAATAACAAGTCCAAAAAGCAGGCTGAAATCAATAGGCAGGCGGCAGACAAGGAGAAACCGTTTCCAGGCAGAATGGTTAGGACGGGCAGAGTTCATTCACAAAAATAAAAATGCAGGCCAAGGTCAAAACCGGGAGATCAAATACAAGAAGTGATAGGGAACAAGACAAGGTACCAGGAGACAAGATTCAGGACACAAGATTTAGGACACAAGATTCCTGATAAACAGCATGGAGTATTATGACTAATAATCCAGCACAGGAGGGTTGGGAAAACAGGCCTTTATAGTGCTGTGATTGCCAGTTAGCCGTCAGATGGATTGGGGGAGTGCACTACCACTGACTGGCCTGGAAACAGTAAACCCAGAGATCTCAAGCCAGGCCAGCACCACAACACCTCCTGTGGCTCAAATGGGAAGAGCCTGGAATCCAAAAGGTCCCTGGTTCGAAACCAGGGAGTTCCTTACACTGCCAGAGGCTTTTGACAGGGTTTGAAAGAGTTTCCAGGATCGTTGACGGCTCTGAAGACTGAGGGGCAACAGAAAAACCCAACAAAGGGACTGTAGATTAGCAGTCTTGTAGATGGGAAGAGGGAATAGGGAATGAAGCAGTGATAGAACTCTGATGACCCTTAACAAGTAGAAAACCTAGTTGGGATCTGGTCAGCAGTGACCCAATTGAATAGCCCATTTATTTATTGGCATCCATTAATAAGAGCATCTGGAAAAGGCCTCCTTTCCTTGGGGTTACATTATGGCCAAAAAAGCAACTCATTTACTCAATGGGGCAGATAGACAGCCTGTCCAGTGGGCCCCATGAGCAGCCCAGTGATTATGACCAGGGGCTGCTTGTCCCATCAATGCACAGAAGGGCATGAGATCCATTTATTTTTATATTTTCTGAGGAGGATGTGCAGATGCAAAAGTGTAGGAGATACACTTTAGTAGGGGCCATTGACTTACATGGTTCTAAATTGTACCAGTGATGTCAAATATAGCAACATAGATAGGAATATAGATTGGTCTAGTTGAAGACACTCAAAGCTAGTGGTTGCTATGAGTTAACTGACTTCAGTTTCTTATGGGTGACATTATAATGCAACCCCTAATTAATTATTAATTACCTCTAAGTGGCAAATGCTGAGAGGACAAATATTGACGAATATCTGGGTCGGTCCGTTGGAGTGTTTGTGTAGTGCCTGGACAAGTCAATAGCATGGTCTAGAACTTTCAAGGTTTTCTATTTTCAACCACATGGAAGCTTTAAAGAAGAAGGAAAGGCTAAAATTAAGTAAGCTTTATCAGAAAGGTCTATATAAATACACCAGTAAACCCTCAAAGTAATGGTGCTCTGAGTCCTCAGTCCACAGCATTTCTTTCCTTCTATTGTGTACACATGGGCTTCTGTATCAGACTTCCTGTTTTCAGCTTAAACCTCCAGGGCTAGGGCTTGAGCATGCTCAGTTTGCTCCTCTCCCTACTGTAAGCTGAGCCCAGAGCTATGAGTGAGCAGGAAGAGACTCAGGCAGGAAGTGCTGTCATGCCAAGTTAATATGGCAGCTGCTATCCTAAACAAACAGAGAGCTTCTAAAGCTGTTTACTCAGGTATGGTTAATCCTTCTACAGAATAAATAAAGTGTTATAGCTTGCACTATTGTGGCTAATCTATTCGCAATAAACTGATTTGGTAGCTTTCCTTCTCCTTTAAAGGGATACTGTCATGGGAAAACATGTTTTTTTCAAAACGCATCAGTTAATAGTGCTGCTCCAGTAGACTTGAAAAAATCCATTTTTCAAAAGAGCAAACAGATTTTGTTGTATTCAATTTTGAAACCTGACATGGGGCTAGACATTTTGCTAGACAATTTCCCAGCTGCCCCTGGTCATGGGACTTGTGCCAGCACTTTATGATGGAACTACTTTCTAGCAGCTGTTATTTCTCCTACTTAATGTAACTGAATAGTATGCAGTGGGACATGGGTTTTTACTATTAAGTGTTGTTCTTAAGCTGGCCATAGACGTAAAGATTTTTGAAAGATCCAATTGTTATCGTGAGACCACGATTGCCTCAAAACGATCGTTTAAATGCCCGATGTGTCCATCAACTAAAAAGACCATTTCAGGCAATATTGCAGCAAAACTGAAGGATCGCAGCCTGCTTGTGCTGCAAACATAGGTAGATTGCATGGGGACCGATAAAGATTTTCTAACCTGGCCAATCAATCTGGCCAATGTCGGACGAAAAATCGTAAGACGAACGATCGTTTGTATCCCACTAACCGCACGATAATTTGACAGATTGGTCGGACTTTGCTAAGATCGGTCGTTCGGCAGGGAAAGATCATTGCGTCTATGGGGAGCTTCAGATCTACCAGGCAGCTGTTATCTTGTTTTAGGGAGCTGTTATCTGGTTACCTTCCCATTGTTCTGTTGTTAGGCTGCTGGGGGGGTGATATCTTTCCAAATAGGAGTACAGCAGTAAAGAGTGATTGAAGTTTATCAGAGCACAAGTCACATGACTTGGGGCAGCTGGGAAATAGACTATTTCTTGCCCCATGTCAGATTTCAAAATGAAATATAAAAAAATCTGTTTTCTCTTTTGAGAAATGGATTTCAATGCAGAACTCTTCTGGAGCAGCACTATTAACTGATGCATTTTGGGGGAAAAAACATTTTTTTCCCATGACAGTATCCCTTTATGGAAAGGATTAGAAGAAGGAAAAGTTAAGCATTAAGGACAGGATTGAAATTGAAAGTGCCAGTAGGCAGATTACTTAGTAGAGTCTTTGGTCCAACTACTCCTGCTGCATCTGTATGTACTCTAAAGTGATATTACTGGCCGTGAGAGATAAAGCCCTGTGGGCTGAGGCTGCTGTTAGTTGCCATTGTATCCCACCAGCTTGGTTTTCCCTGAATAAGTTAATGAGAACTATAGGCACAGCAAGGTGCAGAGTCATTAAAGTGATTAGTGGTGCTCTGGTCATTAGTATGCAGGAAGCAACTGTCTGTCTTTTTGATCGCAGCATTGTGAGAATACCGGGTGACAGTTGGCATGGGGATCTTGCTTCCCCTTCAATGAGATGTTACAAGCTGCAGCTGTCACCTCTCCTCTGGGCTTACAGCAGCTGGAATGGACTGGACAGCACTCAAGAGTCGTTTCTCACTGCCATACAAATGTTTCCCTCCCTGTCATTATCTGGTATGGGGAACTGAACGTTCTGTGAGCAGTCGGTAGCCACACAAAGAGCCCTCCCTTGTTACTGTCACTCCAAGCTCAAGTCTTTGTTCCTGATACTGGTCATGCACACGAATATAGAGAGTGCGCACAACAGATAATGGTGCGAAGAGCAAATAATTGTGCACATTGGGAATTTTATGTGAAAACATTTAGGACAGGTACGGGACCCGTTATCCAGAAAACTATCGATTACGGGAAGGTTGTCGCCCAAAGGCTCCATTTGATCGGAATAATACAGATTTTTAGAAATGTTTTCCTTTTTCTCCGTAATAGAACAATACTTTGTATTTGATCGCAACTAAGATATAATGAATCCTTATTGGAAGCAAAGCCAGCCTATTGGGTTTATTTCATGTTCAACAGATTTTTTAGTAGACGTACAGTAGGAAGATTCATATTACAGAAAGATCAGTTATCCGGAAAGCTCCAGATCCTGAGTATTCTGGATAACAGGTCCCATACCTGTACCTATTTGGATCCATCGACGACACTGCAAAGGTACCTTTTAAAAATGATGTCCATAGAGACAGGACTGGAACACTCAGTGCTCCATAAGGCCTATGCTTAGGCATCGCTGGTGAGAAGGGTTGGCCTTAAAGGAGAAGTAAAGGCTAGCAGCACTTGGGGGTGGCATATGTTCGGTACCTCCAAGTGATTGTATTGATTTACCTGTAACCCCAGGCTGGTGCTCCTATCAGCAGAAATCTGCACTGGCCCAGGGTTATACCAGTGAGTACCACGGAGAGATCCTCTTCCATCTTCTACACTCTTCAATTTTCCCGGGGGGAAATCGCATGTGCTGTACGAAATAGGGGACTTTGAAGTTAAAGTCGGCTTCTCGCTCTACTGCACATGCGCAAAGGAGGAAGACGAAATAGAAAGCTCCATGGTGCTCACCGGTATAACCCCGGGCTGGTGCAGATTTCTGCTGATAGGGGCACCGGCCGGGGTTACAATACATACATACAATACAAACACTTGGGGGTGCCTAACATTTGGCAAGTAGTGAATATTTTAAAGGATTTGTTCATCTTGAAACAAATAGTTGTTTTCAGAAAGATCACCAGAAATAACGACTTTTTCAAATTACTTTCCATTTTCTATGTGTGACTGTTTTTCTAATATTGAAGTGTAAAGTGTCATTTTTCACCTTCTAAGGGCTAGTCCACATGGGAAGATTCAGGGAGAATTGTCGCCTGGCGACTAATCAGTGCTTCCTTGGGGCAACTAATCTCCCTGAATTGCTTACCCATGTCTCGAGCCCGCTAAAATGAAAAGTCACTTGCGCCTATTCACACGTGGCGCTGCGTTTTCCTAAGTCGCTGGAAATTGCCTCAATTTAGTAGAGCTGTTAGCCATATTTCCATTAGCCTCAATGAAATATAGGTCAGGAATGGGACCATTTTTGGCCCCAAATACAACCTAACAGACTGTGAGAGGCTGAGATATAAGCCAATGCCTGGCTCTGAACAGCCACATTTATTTATTCTTCCTGAAGAAGACTTTCCACTTCTTAGGTTGTTTTTTTTTTTTTTTTGATTTCTGCTTCCATCTTGTGGTGAACTGAAAAACTGCCAGCAACCCTCAAAAATCAAAGTAAAAAACTCAGCTGGGATTGTTTTTTTCTATGTTTTGTTAGTGATAACCTCTAGGGCAGGTGTCCCCAACCACCAGGCCACGGGCTGTGCTGAAAGGGGAATCCTATGGTCCTGTCTGCTTTTTTTTTGGTAAGCTTGAAATGCTGCTAAGCAAATTCCCCCCCTACCGCTCCATGGAAATATTGTCTTGCTTGAAACTGGTCCGTACTGCAAAAAAGGTTTGTCAGGGATCTCTGGTTGCCTAGTGTTGAGCTGATGATAGTTATCTTCAAAGTTGCTGAAACGTTGTGCATTACAATCTCACTAATAGTATAGTTGACAAAATCTTCTCTCCTACAAACGTGAAAGCTCCTCCTAAGTCCGAGCACATGCAGCAGGCAATTTGGGAAGCCGCTTATTCCACCCATATTACTATCAGTACCCCTGGTCCAGCAGGGAAAAATCAAGAAAAGAATTGGAAAATTCTATCCTGAGATAGAGCAATGCATGATATTTCTCAAGCCTCTGCTATAATGCTCTTGTTTTTCTGTTGGGGTAGTCTGGTTCCTTGAAGCAGGAACAAAAGATCACATCTTTGTCTCTTTACAGGCCTGGCTAACAGAGATTCACGAATACTCACAGAAAGACGTGGTCATTATGCTCCTAGGAAATAAGGTACGGCTGTATAGTAACTTGCCAACATTAACAAAGTTTATGGTAGATTTCATGAGCAAAAAAGAAAAATTTAGTTTGTGATATTTTTGTGCTTCTCTCTGGGAGGCAAAAGGGAGTGATTTTGGGAGCTTCTCATCTAGCTGAAAAGCGCTCTGGGCGCCTTCCAACTAAGCTGCTCATTATCCCTACATTTTCCTTTTTGGCAGTTTTGTGTTACTAAATATATCCAGTTTTCATAACATTACATACAGTATTTTGAAACTGATTTGAAGTTGTTCCTTTCTTTGCCTTGCAAATCTTTCTTATCTCAGTCAGTCTGTTAACTCATACAGAGAATGGAGGGGATGGAAGTGAGAAAGAAGGAGAAGGAAAGCAATTGGGGACAAACGTGGATTTACATTCAAATGAGAACAAGGGAAAGGGTAATATGGAGAGCAAATGCAAAAGATGGAAGAGAGCAAAGTGGAACTGGGGAAAAAAAGGAAGTCAGACATGGTCAAAAGACAAATAAGTCAGAAATAGTCAAAAGTCAGACATGGTCAAAAGAAAAAA
>CM044448.1:102009756-102023566 GCA_024363595.1 Xenopus borealis | reverse complement strand
TGTGGGACTTGTAGTTCCTTAACAGCTGGAGGGCCAAGTTTGAGGATCACTGAGTTAGGGGGTCTCACAATATAGAATGCACATATAGTCTTTGTTTGCAGAAGGTAAATGGTCAGCCGAGAAAAAGGAGTTCACAATAAGGATGTTTTATCTTGCATGTAAGAAATGAGGTGAGATAATTGAAGCTAATTGCAATATTTTTGGCATTTTTTACAAATACATTTGCTTCATTTAGCAAAGCTATGCAGTTTGGTAATTTGGAGCAGAAAATATAAATGTTGCATTTGTTGGAATGTGTACTTCACAAAACTATGATTTTTGGAATTTTGACCTTTAAATCGGAAGTATGCAGATCTCTAGAGTGGTGCTTTGGAAATTTGGAAGTGTACAGCTGGGAGTTATTGACCTATACAAGTGAGAGTTGAGCAGGTTTGCACATACATGGAGAATAACCGTAGGAGATTCCAGGACAGACAGTTGTCGGAAGGATGCTGTGCATTCAGGGTAGGGAAGGGCGGGACTTTGCTAGTGCTTTGCAACATCACTGAAAGTTGTTGCCACTCCCACTCAGCAATTGCTTGAACTGGTTCTCAGAGAAAGGCTCCTAAAAGTATATCAATTATTTCTTTTATTTTAAAAAAGTAAGCATTTTTGGTAAACAAATATATATTTAAGAATATTATTATTTCCATAATATCTGTGAACAATTTTATTTTCACGATAGCTCCCCAAAAAAAAAAAAAAACAGTGTAACCCTTCCTGGCCCTAGTTGTGTATGCAAATGAGGGCTCGGCATCCCCTCTTTCACAAAGGATGTGGCCAAATGCCATATAGTGGATTCGGTGCATCCCTCCCAGTAACATTTTCAAGGAGACATTTAAAATAAAATGAAGGCATGGTGGCCCTTTCGAACCTTGAGTGCAAAACACAGCCTTGATCTTACCTAAATTCACGCATTACTGCCACTCCAGAAGTTGAGGGAAAAAACTGTGGTTATTTCCTTAATGGGCTCCTCCTCGTTCTACGGACTGATCCACGTGCAGCGGCTGCACTCTGAGGTTTCCACGTGGTGATGAGTTTTCCATTGCATATCCTAAGGACGTCCGTCAACATACCCTTTAAATGTGCATTTGATGTTTTAGCGCAAATGATTTTCCCGAACCACTGGTTATTCAGTCTGGAGGGGAGCTTCCCTGCTTTTTGCATTTCACACCTTTTCACACACTTCACGGGCGTTCTTATTCTGCCCAGTTTACGATTCGGTTTAGCGACATTACTGTTATGGGCAAGTATGGCCAATTTGGTCCTTGCTTCCATCGATGCTCTACCAAGTGCTGAACTGGCTTTGTACTTGCGCATGTGGCTACGGAAGGCAACAACGGATCCTCCATGGCAGCCATTAGACAGATGAGGAAAGTCTTTTGTTAACTGCGGGTCTTTAACAATTTCCTGAAGATGCTTATAGGCTGGACTGTCTTTTTTCAACCAGCCAATGGCCTTCCCCTCCTGCTGCGTTAACGGCTTGTGGGCACAAGAACAATATCGTTCTAAATCATTCCAGTTATGTTGGTCTGTAACATGATACAGAAGAGACTGCCACCTTTCACAAAGCATGTTCCCATCCCCACCACAAGTTTTAATACTCCACCAAAAATGGTTGATAATGGGACGTATCCATAAGCCAATCTTTTCACCCATCTTTTTCTTACTGGCTGAGACTAAGCGCTTGTTTAAGTCTTTGACATAATTGCAGACTTTATGCTGATGGTTAACGTCTGCATATTTCTCTCTCATTACTTTCTTGATTCCAGCATGGCGATCTGTAGCAACTACATGCACTTTAAAATCTTCTTCCAGTATCTTGTCAAGGCAATTCTGAAAAGCCCTCTCTGCAGTTAAAGATCTGCTTGGGGCAGGAGGAGACACTTTGAAGTCCACCACCTTTTTTGAGGCCACATCTATCATAGTATAGGAACAATATTTTGCTGTGCTTTTGGAGCTGCTGTACATCCCATCCCCAGCTATGCAAAGAGGTTTTTTGCCAATTTTTTCTTTCACTCTCTGATGCTCCAAACGCCAGTGATGGTCAATAGTTCCAAAGAGAAATTCCTTTTGATATCTACAGTAAGTTTTTTCTGATAACTGCTGCATTCCTAAGAGGTCATTCATTTCATGGACTTCCTTAAAATTAGAGCCACTGAAGAGAATGGCAGCTGATAACAAAAGATTACCAGCAGCAACCCGCTCTAAGCATGGCAGGCTTTGCCACAACTTGAACGGATGTCCATTTATACAATACCCAGTAACTGAGAGAAACGAGCCATCTACATCTTTTCTGAGGCCTCCCACTGGAGCTGTACTGCCTACTCCAGCACCACAAGTGAGTTTATAGAACAAGGTATCCAGGCAGGACTCAAAGACCAAGAATTTCCTTTCTTTCACCATATCCTCTTCTGAAATGTCTTCAATGATCACACTGACTTCATGAGTAGTTTCCAATGGGAAACATGGTGCTTTCCTCTTTTGTGCATGTACGTTGGATCCCCCAACAGAACAGTTCTGGCCAAAACACAACGTTTGCTCATCGCAGAAAGGTAAAGGCTTGGCCATGGTTTCTTTATTTTTATTGCTCTTCACTGGCATTGCAACTTCCAGAGATTGCACAGCTTGATCAATGGCAATAGAATCCACCTCTGTTTGAGTGCTCGCATCTCGCTTTATGCCAGCCAAATACATTCTATAGCAATCTGCATGGCTCATGAATGCAGCTGGTTCCACCATAAACTCAGAAGTTGATGCTTGCTCCTGGGCCAGTGTCTGCAGTCGTAACTTTTTAGCATGTGAACGACTGAAGACTTTTTCTTTTATCAATGGTCTCCCCTTGGAGTCAGGAAATTTAGTTGGCACCGCATCTTCCCTCAAAGCCTTGGTACTTCCTCTAAACATGTAACATTCTGGGGCAAAATGGTCAGAGCAGATGCGATAATTGTCATTTTTCTTCTCGTCCAGAATGCACTGTGCATATCCATCGAGATCATTGAACTCCTGGCCAGTCTGCTGAAGCCATCTCTTTATCCGTTCCAAGTTATTTGGGAATACGTGCAAAATCACATCAGGGTACTGCGTTTTCTTTCCGCTTTTGTGATGGCAACCTTGGACTATACACTTTGGCATGTCTGCTCTGTGAAACAATAATATTCTCATTTAAATCAAGTGTTATGATACAGCACTGTAGTGCTACAGCTTGAACAAATATATTGTATATAGACATTTGAGGATGTAGATCTGCGCTCCGATTTCTTCAGACCACAGTTTTGCACATTTTCGTGCTATAACCCCTTCACCAGGTTGCACTTATAGTTGGATGCTGTGCTTGAAGGTGCAACACTGGGCAGATCAGAGACCTCAGGTGCCATAACCCTAAAAGACTAAAGCAAAGATACGATAGTTGTAATCATCGAACAATCTGACGTCCCCAGCTACCGGCCTGCAACTAATGTTCAGTTAAAATAAAGTAGTAAAAGAACAGATCGGCCGATGTTCTCGCCTTACAGCAATCGTATGAAAGTTTATGTCCAACAAAGCTGGGAGCAATCTCCCAATGAAAATGGTCAGATCGGAAATACATGCAGAGATATGATCGCCAGCAGAGATTGGATCTTTGCATCTATGGCTTAATTTTCCAGCTTTGCCTTAAAAGAGAAAGTCTTGTTATATTTGGGGGTGCCAAAAGTTAGGCATCCCCAATTGAGAAAACTGGCCCGGGACTCTTCCAGCGAGCAATACAGAATGACTTCCGGCCTTTTTCGTCTCACGGCATGTGCAGTGGAGTGAAAAAAACAAACTTTAAAGCTAAAGGCCGGCTATTTTGTAGTACTGTGCATGCATCTACCCAGAGAAATTTGAAGAAAGAAGAAGCAGGAAAGCACTCTGTGGTTACTTAAAAATCTTCAAAGACTTTTATGCGAGTGATTTTAAAGGGATTCGGTCATTATTTTTATGCTGTAGTTTTTATTTCTAAATGACACTGTTTACACTGCAGTTAATTAACTACCATGTAAAATTTAATTCCTGAACCAGCAAGCGTATATTTTAGTTGTAATATTGGTGTGTAGGTGCATCTCAGGTCATTTTGCCTGGTCATGTGCTTTCAGAAAGAGCCAGCACTTTAGGATGGAACTGCTTTCTGGCAGGCTGTTTCTCCTACTCCTGGGTTTTACTATTGAGTGCTGTTCTTAGATCTACCAGGCAGCTACTATATCATTACCTTCCCATTGTTCTGTTAGGCTGCTGGGGGAATGATTTCACCCCAACTTGCAGTACAGCAGCAAACAGTGACTGAAGTTTATCAGTGCAAAAGTCACATGGCTTGGGGCAGCTGGGAAACTGACAATATGTCTAGCCCCATGTCAAAATGAAATGAAAAAATGTTTGCTCTTTTGAGAAACTGATTTCAGAGCAGAATTCTGCTGAAGCAGCACTAATAATGGATGCAGTTTGAAATTTTATTTACCCATGACAGCATCACTAAATCATTTAAAACAAAGGTGGCCATAGACAAGAAGATCCACTCATTTGGCGATATCTCCAAACGAGCGGATCTCTCCCCGATATGCCCACATTGATCTACTGTGTATCCTGTGCTTGAATGGCTGCCCCCATGGCTACACAGCAGCTTGTTTATATAAACTATAGTAGTACTTATCTGTTATCTACTGTGTATCCTGTGCTTGAATGGCTGTCCCAATGGCTACACCGCAGCTTGTGTATATATAAACTCTAGTAGAGTTTCTGAAGCAAACAAACCTGTTTTTCCAGTGCAGCGCAATCTATACATTATATTGACCTTCTTTTTAAGAACTTTCATCTTTTAGGTTAGTGTTCCTTTAAACCCCCCCCCCCCCCCCCCCCCCCAACATCAGGACACAGGAGTTGCCACACTGAATCAGCCTCTAGGACTAAGGTGAACCCGACCACAGCCCGAGCGCTGCCACACAAGTCCTGGGACTCTGAGGTGTCGTCTTTACCTTTGTTTTTTTATTTTTTCCTTCAAAGTGACACATAAAATGTCCGTACAATTAACATACACATGTTGATTCGGGAAGGGACAAAAAAGAGCCTCACATCAGTCAGAGCTTGTAATGGAACGTTGTAGAAAACATAAAATACGCCGCTATGCTAAAGACGAAGCCCGTAACCAATACTACACTCTTACCTCACAAGCACACAAACACCTACTTCCGGCCCGCACCTTTAGTTTACATAAAGCAGTATCCCCAATTCTATTGGTCTATGCTGTAACGTGACCTATCCTACGCCTAATCACAGCTCGGGATAACACGCACGTTTTCAACGCTGCCGGGGATTGCACAGTTCCATCCGCGTTGACGCCCACTTAGCGGAAATGACAAGGGACTGGAAGTCGCTGATTGGCTGAAAGTGATACTCGGATTTCGAGCAGCCGGAATTTGTAGTTCCCTATATGCTAGTTTAAAGGAGTGGGTTTTAAGAAATGAACTTCAATTCCCAAAATGCTGTGCGCCGGGAATTCACGGAATCTGTTTTTTTTTTTTTTTTTTTTTTTTAAAGTTAGGGGGAGGGGGTTGCTTTAGTAATGTAGTGGAAGCCGGAAAACAGGGCTACGCATTGGTGAGTTGTGCTGCTATGGTGAATTGCTTACTAGTGAGTGAACCTGAGTTTATGGCGGGGATGAAGGTTTAGAATGAGGGGTCGGAGGCTGGTCTGGCTGTATGTTATTTGCTGGGGATATATAAATGAATTGACAGGCGGCTGGAGCAGTTTTAAGGGAGGGCATGAAGGCATTGGGCCCCCAGTGTGAGATCCAGTACAAATCGCCTGTAGGAAATCCAGCTGTAAGTGCTGCAATGATTATGTGGCAGCTAAATCCATCTGCAATTGCCTGCACCACGTTACACAGATTATACATATATCCAGCAGAGCTTACACTCTAACATCCCTGTCATAGTCACACACTTGATGGTGTATCAGGAGCCAATTCCCCTGTGTGTATTAGACAGTGGAAGGAAACATTGCAGAGCACTAAATAAGTTGCCAGGATACAATCCCTGCCCTTCACCTTTTGCTGTGACTGTTTTGTTGAGCAGGAGTTTGTAATGCAGGGGTGGGTGAGGAATCTAATTATATCTCTTGCAAGAGACAAACCTGGAGGAGCTGAAAGGGATTCTGTCATGATTTTTATGATGTCGTTTTTATTTATAAATTACACTGTTTACACTGACAACAATTCACTCTACAATATAACATTTCATTCCTGAACCAGCAAGTGTATTTAGTTGTAATATTGGTGTGTAGGTGCATCTCAGGTCATTTTGCCTGGTCATGTGCTTTCAGAAAGAGCCAGTGTTGCACTATGGAACTGCTTTCTGGCAGGCTGTTGTTTCTCCTGCTCAATGTAATTGAATGTGTCTCAGTGGGACCTGGATTTTACTATTGAGTGTTGTTCTTAGATCTACCAGGCAGCTGTTATCTTGTGTTAGGGAGCTGTTATCTGGTTACCTTACCATTGTTCTGTTGTTAGGCTGCTGGGGGGGGGGGTTGATATCACTCCAACTTGCAGTACAGCATGACTTAAGTTTATTAGAGCACATGACTAGGGGCAGCTGGGAAACTGACAATATGTCTAGTCCCATGTCAGTATTCAAAATCAAAGGAGAAACAAACCTGTAATAAAAAAATCCCTACTCCCAACCCTACATAGACCCTCTCCTTCCCCCCCCCCCGCCTAGCTGCCCCCCACACACAAATACCCCAAACTCTTTACTCACCCCTCTGTGCAAATTCTGTCCAGTGGAGTTCATGGGCGCCATCTTTGATAATATTCGGAATGAGATTGGCGCATGTGCAGTTAGAGCAATTTCCTGTTTAGCGACAGCTGCGCAAATGCTGAAACTTGCGAAAATTGCAGAAGCGCCAGTCTCATTCCGAAGATTAGAGAAGCGGCTGAAGATGGCACCCGTGAAGTCTGCTGGAGAGAATCTGCACAGAGGGGTAAGTAAAGAGCTAGGGGCATTTGCCTGGGGGGCAGCTAGGCTGGGGGGGAGGGGCGGTCTATGTTGGGTGGGGGTAGGGGTTTTTTATTACAGGGTTTTTCTCCTTTAAATATAACAAAATGTGTTTGCTTTTTTGAGAAATGGATTTCAGTGGAGAATTCTGCTGGAGCAGTGCTATTTTGTGTTTCTCTGTTTAGCTAAAGAAATGTCATAAACTAGAAATCCATACCTGGAATCTCGCTTGACTTTCGGTAGCATGTTTAACAAATGTGTTTCTCTGCCCCGGAGTGTTCGATTGGGTTCCAAAAAAATAAATAAAAAAACATCCCGTGGGTATTGGTGAATATGTGAGTGTCGAAGCAAAGAAACCTCTACAGGCACGACACAAGCAGTGTATGCAGAATCAACTTTGAACAGGGAGGGAAAATGTTTGGCGCTTGAGCTGTTGCAGAACTAAAGCTCCCAGATTTCAGTCACAAGCTTGACTGCTGGGATGATGGTTATTGAGGGGCTGAATGTTGCTTTAGTCCATACTAGTGAACAAGCACATTGTATAGGCACGGTATATAACTGCTGCAGTGCTGCACAGTGTGCTCTTCGAGTCTCTTAATTTTTTTTTTATTTTTGTCTTATTATGTTATAGAACCAATTCTGAGCAATTTTTTATGTGCAGTCTTCTTCTGACTCTTTCCAGCTTTCAAATAGGGGGTCACTGACCCCAATCTAAAAACAAGTTCTCTGTAAGGCGACACATTTGTTGTTATTGCTACTTTTTATCACTGATCTTTCTATGGAGACCCTATCCTATTCATATTCCAGTCTCTTTTGCAAATCTAATGCATGGTTGCTAGGGGAATTTGGACCCTAGCGACCAGATTGCTGAAACTACAAGATAAGCGCTTCTGAATAAAAAGCTAAATAAGTTTAAAAAAAAAAAAAAAATACAAAATGAAAACCATTTTCAAATTGTCTCAGAATATCACTCTCTACATCATACTCAAAGATAATTTAAAGGTGAACAACCCTGTTACGTTTTCCTTCATTATTCCAAATGCTGTTGTTATTTATACCTAGTGAGCCTTTATTATGGATCCTACCCGGTTAGTTTAGGTTTCCAGGATTGCTCCGTCTGTTGGTTCCACCCCTTTGCCTAGCTTAGGGTTTAATTCCAAAACTACAGTCTCCAACCAGTGTAAGGGATTGAGTGATGCTGGGGGTTAATGGTGCTGCTGGATTCCTGTCTGTGGTCTAATCCTGTGCAAATTCAAAGCAAAAAGCACTTGCATGTCTTCTGTTCTTCATCCACATTTGGCTCTTGGGTCCATTTAATTTCTGCTCCTCCCCAGTAGAACCACGGCAGTCAATACCCCCTTTCCTGAAGGATTCCCCACCTAATGGTACCAGAGATATGCTATAGGCAGCACATTGCTCATTAAAGGCATGGGAACAGCTGCCAGTGGGGAAAGGGGCCACTCACCGTCCTATAAAGTCTGGAATATTGGGTTCAT
Organism: Xenopus borealis; assembly: GCA_024363595.1. Lineage (NCBI taxonomy): Eukaryota > Metazoa > Chordata > Amphibia > Anura > Pipidae > Xenopus > Xenopus borealis. The sequence goes on along the minus strand of CM044448.1, from coordinate 102,015,027 downwards.
TCTAAGCAACTTATTGATTGCCCTTCATTTTTTTTTTAAATTCTTTTTGCGTTATTTGCCTTCTTCTGACTCTTCCCAGCTTTCAAATGGGGGTCACTGACCCCATCTAAAAAAACAAAAACAAATGCTCTGTAAGTCTAGAAATGTATTGTCATTGCTACTTTTTATTTCTAATCTTTCTATTCAGGCCTCTCCTGTTCATGTTCAGATCAGTGCATGGTTGCTAGGATGAAGAGGGAGAGCTGTAATAAAAATGAAAAACAATTGCAGATTGTCTCAGAATATCACGGTCTTACTGCTAGATCATACTAAAATTGCTTTCAAAGGTGAACAAGCCCTTTAGGGCTAGGCCAGACAGGGAGATTCAGGGGCATTTTGTCGCCTGGCGACTTCTCGCCGCGACTTGTAGCCCCCGAACCTCCCTGAATAGCGAAGTACCCAAGCGCACTGGCGTTGCTTGAAAACGCCGGCGGGTATTCACACGGAGCGGCGCGATTTTTGAAATCGCTCCAAATTGCCTCGCCAGGCAACGCCGGTGCGCTTGGGTACTTCGCTATTCGGGGAGGTTCGGGGGCTACAAGTCGCGGCGAGAAGTCGCCAGGCGACAAAATGCCCCCGAATCTCCCCGTCTGGCCTTAGCCTTAAACATAATGTCAGCTCTCAAAGAAATACTTAAAGGAGTTGTTCACCTTCCAAACACTTTTTTTCAGTTCAGTTGTTTTCAGATTGTTCCCCAGAAATAAAGACTTTTTTCAATTATTTATTTTTAACTGTTTTTCCTATGTTTAAAGTGTTAAAAAGTTTAAGTCTGGCAGCTCAGTAATTCAGGCAAAGACTCTAAACTGATACAATTTTGCAACATTTAGTTGATCCATTTCTCAGCAGCATCTCTGGAGTATTAGCAACTATTGTATCAATTCTAACCGCTGCCCTTAAAGGAGAAGCAAACCCAAAAGTTAAAAAACCCTACCCACCATAGACCCCTCGGAGTTCACTGGCGCCATCTTCTTCTCTTCGGTAATCGACCGGGCGTAGCAGCGCATGCACAGTTGGAGCAATTTTCTGTTTTGCTACAACTGGCGCCCTTGAACTCTGATGCCTGTATCTTCACCGGGGGGCAAGTAAAAAATTAGGGGCATTTGCTCGGGGGAGGAGGTAGGGGGTCTATGTAGGGTAAGGGCTGTAGAGTTTTTTTTAACTTTTGCGTTCGCTTCTCCTTTAAACTCGGGTATTCTGCTCAGCAGGGACCACCTCCCCAGAACTGCTTTTTAGAAGGTGAAAAATTACACCTTTCACTTCAATATTAGAAAAAAAACGTAAAATACAAAGTAATGAGAAAACGTCTTGATTTCTGGTGATTTATCTGAGAACAACTAGGCGTTTGAAGGTGAACAACCCCTTTAATAAGCCTCCATCTTGCCACAGGATAGAAACCACTCTCAAATAGGGTTGCCACCTTTTCTGGAAAAAATACCGGCCTTCCTATACATTTATTTATTTTTTCCCTATCAATAACATTCAGCCATCATTTTTACCAGCCAGGCCATCATTTTTACCTGCTACACTCAAATATGTTGTGGGCTCTTTCCAAGGGTTTCCATTTATATGAATGGCAGGGGGCGTAGACCGTAATCATGGTGCCCCCCCCCCCACGGTGGCCTGTTTATGATCTCATTGGTCACATGGGAGTCCTGGGTTTTGAGCCTTACCGACAAGTAAACAGGTCCCCAAAGAATGAGTGTGGCCTATGCCCCTCAACCATTACCCGTTGGGGAAGGTGATTGTCTTGCAATGAGTCTGCATTGGGCTGTATATAATCCAATGGTTGGCCCAGGCTTCTCTCTATCTTTACAAACATATTTTGTGTTTTTGTTGGATTCTATAGTCTTTTTCTTCATACCCTGTCAATGATTTATCTAACATACTTTATGCTAATACAGATAAGTAACCTCGCCGAGATCACCGCAGATATACAATCTTTGGCTGAACTGAAAACAGGGGCATAAATGAAGGCATTTCTGCTGCACATATTAAAAAGTAGTTATCCTATATTAATAAAAATTAATACCAGGATCCTTGAAGGGTAAATTAAACGCTGTACAGTTTTGGTTTACATTTGGTTTTTTTTTTTTTTATTGTTTGAAGTCTTTGAGTGATTTAGCTTTTTATTCAGAAGCTCTCCAGTTTGTGATGTCAGCTTGCTGGTTGCTAGGGTCCAAATTACCCTAGTAACCATGCATTGATTTGAATAAGAGACTGGAATATGAATAGGAGAGGCCTAAATAGAAAGAAGATTAATACAAAGTAGCAATAATAGTGAATTTGTAGCCTTACAGAGTATTTGAAAGCTGGAAAGAGTAGGAAGAAGCAGATAAATAATTAAGGGCACTAATTGAAGGCCAACTGAAAAGTTGCTTAGAATTGGCTGGCCGTTCTATAACATATAAAAGTTATCCATGCTGCAAGAAGGGATACAATCGGTGCTGTTATTACACTGGGTTGTCTCTTTAGTCTCTCTGTCTCTCTGTCTGTCTGTCTGTCTCACATGCACAGGATCAGCTCCCGGGCTGTTGATTGGTCAGGGACTTTCCACTTCTCACTAACTTATCGCCCACTGCTTGTTGCATGCCTTTCTGTACAGATCACTCCTCTACATCCCGGCCAGCACGCACACACTCAGACTTGGGACTGTCTCCTCTGTACGACCAGCAGGGAAATGTCCTAGTGAATACATCGCACAGTTCCGAGCAAAGGTGAGCCAGCATTGACTAATTCACAGATATTGGGATTGTTATTATTATTTTACAACATTTATTCTTCACATCTTGTGATATAAATGAACCTGTGGCAGTCTGTACTCGCCATTTACTCTTTATGGCACAATATAAAATGCATATAAAGTCATATATGGGGGGGGGGTCCTGTGCTGATGCCATTTGTTAAAGGCCCATACCTTTTATAAGGGGATATTGGGAGTTGTAGTTTTGGATCCAAAGGGCTGCTGCTTAGAGTTGTCAGTGGCAGGGCCAAGATTAGAAGAGATTTCATACCTCCCAACATTTGAGAAATATAAGGACAAAAATGTCTGCTGGGAATAGGGCGTCAGAATTTATTTTTATCCACGCCCATTTCATGGCCACACCCCCTAATTACCATATCCATTTTACAGCTTGGCAGATTATGAAATGTTGGGAGTATTAGGGCTATGCTTTATGTGTTAGCACTAGGGATGCACAGAATCCACTATTTGGGATTCAGCCAAATCGTTCGTGAAAGATTCTGCCGACTACCGAACTGAATGGGAACCCTAATTTACATATACTCGGAAAGCTTCATTTTCCGAAGTTGCCTCATGAGGAACCTTCGGGCAACTTTCGAAAGCCGCCCCCCCTTGAGGGTGCCCCAATTATTAGCTCACCAGTCTCTTAGGCAGTGGGCTCTGCCAACAATTAGAATGGGGCCCCATTGAAAAAAGATATGCCATGGCCATGCCCTTATCCCAGGCCCAGCCCTAACCCCATCCTGCCCACTCACCCTCTATATATATATATATATATATATATATATATATATATATATATATATAGTACCTGCATGTTTAGAAGCAACCCAAAAACAATGACGCAGTAGCCAAAATTATTCTAAAAATAAAATCTTTTATTAAGACATATTAACGCGTTTTGTGCCAAAGGCGATGAGTAAGTGCCCATTTGACACAAAATGCGTTAGGCTTTGTATATCCTAATAAAAGATTTTTTTACATTTTCTAAATACTTATTGTAATGTTCAAATTTGGCGGGCCTTGTACTGGGGGGTCTTTTGATGAGTCCACAACGTGATCTCTTTGGAGCAGAGCTATACGCCACTCCTTTTATACTCCCTACTTTGCCTCTGTTGTTACTACTGGTACTGCTTTAATGCTTCTAGTACAGGCTCAGAAAGAGGTTCAGCTCTTAAAGGAGCAGTTCAATCTTAATCTTAATTTCATGGCTTCCCAGCACACATTTTCATTTCTCATGCAACCTTTTGTTTTATTCCCTTAATTGACAATGCTTGAGAAAAGGAATGCCTTGTGGAAGGCTGGGGGATCTCGCTCAATATTCAATGCATTGTTTGGCTTGACCAGTGAGAGTAGGTCAATAATCTAGTCCAGTTGGTAGAGTCCTCCCCCCAGGGTGCTCCAATTATTAGCTCACCCGTTACCTAGGCAGTGGGCTCTACTAACAAGTAGAATAGGGCCCCATTCAATTACCCATTTGATACCCAATATCAACTGGTTAAGCACACTGTAAGAGTAGCTGGGAGTTATAGTTTATTATAGATTGCTATGTCATTATTTTTTTTTTTTTTTTTTTTTTTTTTTTTTTTTTTTTTTTTTTTTTAGATGGAATGATTTTATTTCCCACATTGAGTAAAGGTTCTCTCTCTCTTCACCCCCATATATATACTTTAGTCTTGGAGAGGAATCACTGTTGCCTCTTCTTTCCATGACGTCTCCAATATGCTGGGCAGTTGAAGGGGAAATGTGTAGGGAGAGAAGCAATTTAATGAGAGAGAGAGAGAGAGAGGCAGTCTAATGAGAAAGAGAGGCCACATGGAACCTCTCCCATCTGCCACTCACTTATTCAGCTGGACCTTTGCTTTACTAGGTTCCAAATCTAATATGAGACATTTAAAGGAACATTAACACCAAAAAAATTTGTGTTTAAAAGTAAAAAAAAGTATCATGTAGTGGTGCCCTGAGCTGTTAAATCTGATGTGTTTGCTTCAGAAACACTACTATAGTAAAACAATATAAACAAGCTGCTGAGTAGCAATGGTGGAAATTGAAAAATGGCTACACGGCGCAGGATAAGCAATGGATAACAGATAGCATTATGTTCTACAGAGCTTATCTGCTGTGTAACCTGAGCCTTTTCTCCTTTGATTAGTTGCCCCCATTGCTACACAGCAGCTTATTTATATAATCAATAGTAGTGTTTCTGAAGCAAACACAGCAGTTACCAGCGCAGGGCAACACTGCATTATATTTTTATTACTTGAAAACAATTTCATTTTTTGATGTTACTGGTCCTTTAAGCCTTCTGATTCTGTAGCTCTTACATTATTGGTATTTTAGTGCTTTTCTCTTGAAACATTACGTTGGACTTACACTGGTGTTGGAGCAGGCTTTCTAACACCCACATTCCTCCTAAATATAAATAAGGAACTTCCAAATATAACAAATTCAATATTAACTACCAATTCCTGTTTAGTATCCCCCCCCCCCCC
>CM044448.1:101942144-101959983 GCA_024363595.1 Xenopus borealis | reverse complement strand
CCCCCCCCCCCGAATCTCCAAGTGTCTCTGCCCATAAAGGGATTCACATTTCTAGATCAGAACAATAAATTATCCTCACTGCCGGTGTCTGTTTGCTTTCAAACAAATGACCAGTAAATGATTCCTGCTGATTGGCTGTTATCTAAGTGACTGGATCTGTAGCAACAGTTGCACCTTTTATTACAGAGACCCCCCATATCCGGTTCCTCTTTTTTTCCCCACCTACTATTTCTTGTATACAGAGCGAGGACACTGCCTTGTGGTATGTTTTAATACAATCTGATATCATGGTTTTCATGTTGTTTGCTGTGACTGTTTTGTCCTAATGAACGTTTGAATGGAGCCACCTTGCACTCTATTAGTAGCTAGTCATGAAAAGATACTGAATAGGAATGAGAAATAAACTCTATAATAAGGCCGTTAAAATACATAATGAGGATAAAAAGGAAAAAGGAGACTATTGGATAAGTGATGATCAGTCATAGGATTGGTTGATGAGATATTGACATAATAGAATGAGCAACACTGTCCTATTGCTGCTTCATAACCTTTATTTATTTATGTTTTATCCACCCCCCCAGGATGGAACCATTAAAAGAGACCATTTGCAGAAAGAAAACAGTGGTGACATTGGTGCCAAGACGGAGGATGGGTCCGGGATCCTACAATTTCCAAATCCTTCTCCGTTTGCTCGTGGCTCTGCTGTTTGTTAGCCTTGCAATACTGGGGTGGGTCATTATGAAGAAAAACGCGCATATCCAAGAGCTGGAGAATCAAGTCCAAACTCTGAGCGCTCAGGCGAGGAAACTCACAGAGATCATTGAGGTTTGCGAGAACAAAGTCCAAGAAATGCAGCCACCAGAGAACCTGGCAAATACTTCAAAGTATATATACAAGTTGCCAAGAATATTCATGGGACCTTAATATGTCCAGGTCCTGCATTTATATGGGCCACGGACTTGCCTGGTTCCACAAACTCACAGGGCCACACCAATCTTGGATGCGGGTTGAAATGAAACTTTTTGCTAATTTTTATTCTTAAATTTAATTCTCATCTTCAATAACATATATGAGCATAAAGAAAGCACCAATAAAAATGATGACAAGAAAATCTGTAGAGCATGAGCTGACTCGTCCCTTGGCTTTTCCTGCACGACCTGTCGGAGGGTGCCGGGAGTTGTTCTCTAAATACAGCTAAAAGGCTGCCGGTTGGGCAACACTATAATAACGCTTTCCTGATTGGAGGGGTGGAAATTGATTTAATTAAATTAAAATCAGCAGCCAGGTCTCGCGTACCTGTATGGTTTTTTTTTCTTCTGATTTTGACTCTGAGCAGGGTTGCCAGGTCTAATTTTCAATTGGTCAACTACAAAACCAGCCAAGAAGCCCTTCAAAAGTAGCCCAATAATAACATGTGCAGTGAAAAAAGTCTAAAGAATAAATGTTAAAGGGCAAGGAAAGTGTAAAATATAATAAGGCTAGAAATGCTGTATTTTGTATACTAAACATAAACTTGAACTTACTGCACCACAAGCCTAATCAAACAAATGATTTATGCTTTCAAAGTTGGCCACAGGGGGCTGTCATCTTGTAACTTTGTTATACATCTTTGTCTGACACTGGCACTGCACATGCTCAGTATGGTCTGCTTGAGTTCTGCATGGCTGGTAAGTAAGGCTGGGGCTCCCCCTGCTGTTCATAAGTGATTGTTTCCCTGCCAGAAGCACTAAATGAAGGGAGAATTTCACTGCATACAGTCAGGTTTCTTATAAAAACGGTACACATTTAAAATTAAAGTATATTGGAGATAGATTTCTTTTTCATTAAAGAAAGTAAAAATGGGATTTTATTTCTTTGCCTTTCCTTGCCCTTTAAGGAGCGTCTTTTTCACTGTTTTTCAGATTTGTCCATGAAAGTAAAATAGGACAAATGCACCAGTCACCAGGGATGTAACTACAGAAGGGGGCCCAGGAGGTATAGAGGACCCCATAAGACCCTAATATATTACAATATTGGTAAAACACATGAGTGATAAGTGATATCCCTGCAGTGAGCACCAACTATTTGATTTTTTGGTGTGTTACCATAATGAGTGTGGACATGGTCTTGGGGTAATGTGGGTGTGGCTTAAAAACTGGGAGTGGTCAACACTGGCTTCCATTATTGGCCCTCCACTATGTAGGCCAGAAAAAGCCCGGCCCTCTGTAACACAGAAGTTGGACATCACTGCTCTAGTCTAGAGCATTAAGAAAGCACCAATAAAAATTGACTCGAAAATCTGTAGTGCATGAGTTGACTCATAAAATAAGGCTTTGTTTGTCCCTTGGCTTTCATTGCATGACCTGTCAGAGGGTGCTGGGAGTTGTACTTCAAATACAGCAAAAAGGCTGCTGGTTGGGGTGGAAATTGATTTAGAGGCAGTTGCTACATCTAAATCATTAAATTAGCTGAAATTGAGGAAAGTCACTGAAAAAAAAACAAATGCTTAAAGGGATCCTATCATGGGAAAACATGTTTTTTTCAAAACATATCAGTTAATAGTGCTGTTCCAGTAGACTTCTGCACTGAAATCAATTTCTCAAAAGAGCAAACAGATTTTTTTATATTCAGTTTTGAAATCTGACATGGGGCTAGCCATTTTGTCAATTTCTCAGCTGCCCCTGGTCATGTGACTTGTGACAGCACTTTAGGAGGGAACTGCTTTCTGGCAGGCTGTTGTATTTCCTTCTCAATGTAACTGAATAGTACGCAGTGGGACATGGGTTTTTACTATTGAGTGCTGTACTTAGATCTACCAGACAGCTGTTATCTTGTGTTAGGGAGCTGTTATCTGGTTAACTTCCCATTGTTCTGTTGTTAGGCTGCTGGGTGGGGGAAAAGGAGCAGTTCCCTCCTAAAGTGCTGGCACAAGTCACATGACCGGGGCAGCTGGGAAATTGACAAAATGGCTAGCCCCATGTCAGATTTCAAAAATGAAATCTGTTTATCTCAGGGCTTTATATTGCGCAAACAACCTCCGAAAGACAAATGAAATAGGTACAGGTATGGGATCCATTACCCAGAATGCTTGGGACCTAGCGTTTTCTGTCTAAGATTTTAGGGTCACTATGAAAGCCATTTACACATAATAAAAGCCAACAGATTATTTTGCCACCAGTATGGATTCATGCAGCTTAGTTACCATCCAGCACACACACAAAAAAAAAAATATTGGGCTTTCCTGTAATTTAGAACCTTCTGGATAAAGGGTTCCAGATAAGAGATCACCTATGGCTACATTAGTCAGAATCTTATGTTGTCTCTCTTGTTCCGTTTAAGACTTAAACTGGGCACTGCTGTTGGTTATATACACCAATATGTCAACCCACTGGGGGTCTTTATAAACACTGGGTGCCTGGGCTATTGCACCTGCTGCGCCCCCGCTAATTACACCGCCATAGGCAACCCCTGAGGCTCCAGAAATCCAATCAGTGGCCAGCCAAAAAGTGTCCTGCAGCAGGATCAACTGGAAATATGGAAACATTGCACCTAACGGCTCAAGCTAAGGGGAAACAGAAATACTTCTAATACACTATATTTAATATATAATACACTATATTCACTTTCATTCAAGACTCATTGCAGAGTTTCGAGCACCAAGAAAGGTCCCCAAAACAGCATTCCTCTTGCAGTACCTCTTGCGACATGACTATTTCTTCCAGCGATGAAATAAAACGTGTAACTTAAAAAGGGCACGAGTTGTTTATTATTATTATTATTATTATTATTAATTTATCCTTATTTCCTTTCCTGGATATCCCATAATAAGATGACAGAGGGACATTATGTATTGCATAGAAAAATAACACACAACAGTCTAATACTGAGACATTGCCGGACCAACTCCTCAGCACGGCAGATTATCCCCACAGTCCCATAATGTTGTTGAACATCTCATTGATGGGAGTTGTAGTTCAGTCTCAAGCAGCTTACCTCAGGATTTAAGGGGTTAATTATATCAAATATAGTTTGTAAACTAAAAATAATGCCCGTAATCGTTATGTTCAGAGCTAAAACAAAAGTCAGTAATATTGGAAGTTACCCTACACTGATTTGCCCTTCCAATAAGCGCCGGCCAGCAATGGCTGGAACCTTTATACTGACAGAGCTGTGCAATGAGTGCAATGAGTGCAATTAGTTATAAATAAGGACCCATGTGGGTGTTATGGGTGCAGTGCCGTCACTCACTGGCGTTCTTCAGACAGTGCCGGCAGCAGGTCGGCAACAGAGTTCACGTAGTAATCAGGAACCATAGAAAGGGTCCCTCTATCCTGATAAGACTTTGCATCCTCCAGGCTGGAGAAACCAGTCAGTGTCAGGAGAGTGCGGATGCCACAAGTGGAGCCCATCTGGATATCAGTATCTAGTCGGTCTCCCACCATGACAGTCCTTGCGGGGTCCAGTCCGCAGTCTTTGACGACACAATCATAGAGGAAGGAGCTGGGTTTCCCGATGACTTGAGCTTTGCGGTGAGCAGCCGTCTCCACTGCTCGCACCAGGCAACCAGTCCCTGGGGAAAGAATAAAAGTTTTAGCCGCCGAACCTAAATCAACCTGACTGTCACCTGAAAACCTATTTCAATATTGTGTACAGTTACTCTACCTTACAACAAATGAAGGAGGGCATACATCACAGTAGCTCAGCAGTACCATGGCCGGAACTGAACCAAGGACTCAGACACCAGGGTCCTGAGTTCTATACTAGGCAGGGCACAATCTGAAAGGCATTTTGATGATCTTCCCCCAAGCCTGTGTGTTCCTTATAATACTGACCCTTCTCTGTGTGCGATTGCGACAGGGACCCTAGACTGTAAGCTTCTATGGGACAGGCCTGATAATAATAAGGTATCATTTCTGCCAAGTGCTACAGAACTGTGACAGCACTATAGAAATATCAGGAAATTTTCAAGAACAGATTTGTACTACTGCATTATACACACACCTCTGAAAATAGAAGGAACGTCTCTTTAATCTCTAACCCCCCCAAACCAGGTTACTTTTCAATTTTTTCTACCTATTTATTTAAAATGTTTGTGGGACAGACCATCATCATCACCCTGAGAAACTGGTTCTTAGTATGGGAGAAGTCAGGTTAAAGTGATATTGCCACACTAAATCCCTTTCTTTGTCACATGGGTACATATATATATATATATATATATATTCACACTTTGTGATTCGGAACTACAGGGCAGGACCAGGGCTGTCCAAATCAGTGAAAGGTCCGTGGGCTAAAAGTGACCTTGCAGGGTAGATCTACCCGCCATAGAATTCCTGTAGGCTCCACAGACACGGCAACATCATCTGGATATAAAACAGGGGCCCTGAACACTGTAAGTCTGCAGATCTTCCTATCATGAGGATAAAGTCAGTCAATACTGCTAATCATTTTTTTGGATCAGGCCTACAATAAATAAATCAGTTTATACAAAGATACTTTGTATACCATTCAGCATATGCAAGCAGTAAGAACAGGGGAAAGTAGGAACCCTACAATTACATCAGCAACCTACACCCCTTTAATAGGACACTACTGCTTGCACTTTAGATTGGATTGCCAATGGATTTAGAAGCAGAGACATGTATAGGCAGCAGTAACTTAAGGTTTCATTTTTTTCTAAGTGTAAAGGGCAAGGAAAGGCAAATAAATAAAATCCCATTTTTACTTTCTTTAATGAAAAAGAAATCTATCTCCAATATATTTTATTTAAAAAATGTGTACCGTTTTTATAAGAAACCTGACTGTATGCAGTGAAATTCTCCCTTCATTTACTGCTGTGGATAGGAATTGTCAGACAGTCCCTAACTTCTGACAGGGAAACAATCATACTTATGAACAGCAGGGGGAGCCCCTGCCTTACTTACCAGCCATACAGAACTCCAGCAGCTTTGTGTTTTTATCATTTAGGACGATCCCTATGAAGCCCAGATCACACTGAGCATATATATGTAGTCTAGTCTTGCAAAGATGTATAACAAAGTTACAAGATGACAGCCCCCGGTGGCCAACTTTGAAAGCATAAATCATTTGTTTCATTAGGCTTGTGGTGCATTAAGTTCATGTTTATGTTTAGTATACAAAATACAGCATTTCTAGCCTTATTCTATTTTACACTTTCCTTGCCCTTTAAGTATGAAATTCCAAATACTGGAGCAATCCATTATCTGGAAAACCAAAGGTTCCAAGCAATCTGGATTGCAGGTCCAAAACCTGTACCGTCTTGTTCACAGCACCCTGCTTAACCCACTGGCAGTTACTGAATGTGGATAAAGAGCAAGCCTTCCTCTTCTGTATGTCACCATAATGATTTAGTGCATATATATATATATATATATATATACACACACATGGGAATCTCTGTAAGGGGGGGTGATTTAAGTGCAGTGCAGTAAGGTGAGGGCGTGCATGCATGTTCACATCAGAGTATTTGTGTAGTTGTTAGGGACTATGCTAATCATACCAAAGCAGTTATAAATAGCGGCCTGGGAACCCTTGCCTGCTGCCAACTGCAAATAGCTCTAAATAAAGGGCACAAGCCTGTAAATGCCCTTTAAGCATCTTTTAGCACTTTGCTTTGCATTTGTGGCCCCCGGGACTGTGTGTGGCCCTTCCCCAAGGCCCATCAAACTGCAGAAGGGTTCACCAAGCAGGAAAGCAGTGTAACCATATACAACCGGGTTGCCCAAGAGGTGTAGGGGCCCAGAATGATACATATTTAATATAATGCTATGAATGAGGTCTTGTACCCAATGTTTAAAAGAGGGGCCCAATAACTTCTAGTTTTAACCAATTAATTTTGTATGCAACTAGCAGAAAAACAACTCTCAGCTTCCCCAGAGCCAGAGGGTCCAGATCACTTTGGCATTGCTGGTAGGAAATTAGATTTAGATAGAGTAAGTAGTAGGGTGTTAGTATGTGGTATAGCTTTCCCCTGTCATTTCGGGTAGGAAATTAGATAAATAGATATAGAGGACAGTAGGGTGCTGGTACCTGGTATAGTTTTCCCCATGGAATTGCTGGTAGGAAATTCGATAGATGATAGGGTAATAACGGCCGGAACTAGGGGTAGGCAGAAGAGACACCTGCCTAGGGGGCAAAGGTGAAGAGGCACTGGGCAAGTACCTTTCCAAAAGTTTTCTGCCTACCCCTAATCCAGGTCGCTTGCTCCCCTACTGCTCTTGCACCTTCCTCTTCCCTCCCTCCATCACCACCCCTCCGTCCCCTGCCCTTCCCCTTCATTACTCTGCCAGTGTCTTGCTATTTTGCCGTCTTCTTATTGCGCGTGCGCACACGGTGGGGGCCTGGTAGCCAACCAGGTGCCTAGGACGCACTTTCGGCATGGCCCGGCCCCGAGGGTGATGGTACCAGATATAGTTTTCCCCCTGGAATTGCTGGTGGAGATTTAGAGGTTGAGATGTGGTAGTAGGGTGCTGGTACAGACCCCCCCCCCAGCATTGCTGGTAGGAAATTATATAGAGCAGGGGTCCCCAACCTTTTTTGCTCGTGAGCCACATTTAAATAAAAAAAAAAAAAAAAGAGTTGGAGAGCAACACAAGCATGAAAAAGTCTATGTGGATGTCAAATAAGAGCTCTGATTGGCTTTTTGGTAACCCCTATATGGACTGGCAGCCTACAGGAGAGAATGTTTGGCAGGACATCTGTTTTTTATGCAACCAAAACTTGCCTCTAAAGGTGGCCATACACGAAGAGATCCGCTCGTTTGGCGATGTTGCCAAACGAGTGGATCTCTCCCCGATAAGCCCACCTTGGGGTGGGCAATATCGGGCTGATCCGATCGTGGGCCCTAGGGCCCAACGTTCGGATCAGTACGGGCGGTCGGATCGCGGGACCGCATCAACGAACAGATGCGGCCGCGATCCGACGGGATTTTTAATCCTGCCCAATCGACATCTGGCCGACTTTCAGACAGATATCGATAGGGAAAGCCCGTCGGAGGGCCCCCCACACGGGCCGATAAACTGCCGACACAGTCTGTCACAGCTTTTATCTGCCCGTGTATGGCCACCTTAAGCCAGTAATTCAAAAATAAGCACCTGCTTTGAGGCCACTGGGAGCAACATCCAAGGGGTTGGAGAGCAACATGTTACTCACGAGCTACTGGTTGGGGTTCACTGATATAGATGATAGTAGGGTGCTGGTACCTGGTATAGTTTCCCCAGCATTGTTGGTAGGAAATATAATTTAGATAGAGTAAGTAGTATGGTGCTGGTACATGGTAATGCTTTCATCCCTGGCATTGCTGTAGGAAACTAGACCGACAGCTGAATTTGGGGTGCTGGTACCTGGTATCGCTTTCCCCCCTTCCAGGGGCAGCCTGGTATCGGTGTTGGTGGCAATGAAGAGGCAGGAGGGATCCTGCAGGTACTGAAGTGCCCGGTTTAGTTTCATGTAACTGAAATGCTCATCGAATCCGACAACCACAGCCTTCACCTCGGGGTCGGGCTCCAGGGAAGCCCAGTCCTTGGTTGTGCCGGTCACGGGGTCGGCTCCGCAGCCAAAGTGAGGGATCCCCGCGGCCCCGAATTCCTCGCTCAGCGCCCGACCCCCAATCAGATAGACTTTGCCCTGGAGTCGGGCGATGTCCCGCAGGTAGATCGCTGTACAGTGCGCGGTGCCGAACACTTCTCCCGGCTCAGCCTCGAAGCCCAGCCGCCCCAGCTTCTCCGCATACATGCAGCGGGTCTTCGTGCTGTTGTTGGTGAGGAAAAACACTCGCTTCCCTGCTCGCTTCAACCCGTTAACAAGATCGGGCGCCCCGGGGATCGCCTCATCCCCCCGCCACAACACCCCATCGCAGTCAAAAAGAACCGTGTCCACCGAGGCGAGGAAACGCCGGGAGAGTTCCCCATTCAGACGCGCGCACTTGGACGCTGCCATGACTCACTGGCGCCCGCCAACCGCACTTGGTTTAAAGAGTATCCGTGTGCTCGCACGCAATTGGCCAAGGGATCGTGGCGCCATACACGTATTGGTTGCGATAAGCGGGTAGCAAGTTTAGCAGCCTTTCAAGCATGACAGGCAGAATGAGTGACGTGTGGAGGATCAGTTGAAATATTGTACCCACAATTCATTGATTTCGATTCCTACCCACAATTCCTTGAGCAGTGATGGGCCAGGAAGGGCTTTTGACTTGTCCAGCAGGTGTGCTCCTTCCATACAAAGGTCCTGTATAAAAGTAGAAAGAAGAGTGCAGTCGCTGTCATTGCTATTATTGCCCTGATTGCTGATTGGTCAGTACACTACTTGCACCTTAAAGGAGAATTCAACCCCTCCTGCGCTAATGCCCATCCCCTACCCCCATATGCCTCCTCCCCTGCCTACCTCTCCCCTGGGGCAAATGCCCCTAAGTCGCTACTTACCCCTCTGTGCAGGTCTCCATCCAGCCAGGTTCCCTGGAGCCATCTTCTACAGCGATGCCTTCCGTCTGTGCTCTGCGGCGAATACTGCACGTGTGCCCAAAGTTCAATCGGCTCCAACAGAAAAAGACGTTGCTGTAGAAGATGGCGCCCGGGAACCTGGCTGGAGGGGACCTGCACGTAGGTTTAAGTAGCGACTTAGGGGCATTTGCCCCGGGGGAGAGGTGGGGGGAGGCTGGGAGTTAGCGCAGGAGGGGTTGAATACCCCTTTAAGCTGGCCATAGATGCAAAGATGAGCGGATCTTTCCCCGATATGCCACTAACACGGCAGGGCTATATTGGGATAAACGTTCGCCCATATGATCGAACGATCGGATTACAATGACGCCAAGGGACTCCGACAGGTCGGTGGGAAGAAAATCCAACCCCTCCGATCAGGACTGGACTGAGAATTAAAATAGGCCCTGGCATTTCAGGTACACAAGAGGCCCATCAGCCCACATAGAGGCCCAAACAGCCCCCACCAGCCCACTAAATACTGACTTTCTATGGGACCTTATAGCAGCCCCTCTGGCATTTGCCCTAACCCACAAATGGCCAGTCCGGGCCTGCCTCCGATTGATATTGTGGAAGACATGTTGGGCAGATAAGCTGTCAAATTGGTCTAAACGATCGGCAGCTTTATCTAGCCGTGTATGGCCAGGCTTTCCCAGTAGTCACAGGTCTGCAGTAATGATGTGCTGGTCAAACTCTAACCCTAGGGCTGCGCATGGTTCAGGTCTCCAGAGACGGGTCTAGGGTTGACATCCAGCTGGTAAAACACCTGCCAAGGCCGGGGCATTACAAATTTAGCAGAAACCCCTTGGCCCGCCCCCAATCCGCTCAAAACGCAACTTTTCTCTGCCAGGATGGCTCCTCAACCCAGTGTTGGAGTGGGGGCCCAGGGCCCACCGGAGCTATTGCCCCAAGGCTCCCCTGGCGCCGCATCAGTGCACATGCATTTTTTGTTGCAACCACCGACAAAGGTGGTTGCAACCTCTAAAAGAAGATGTTGGTGCAGACCTGGGCCAGTAAGGCCCACAAGAGTCGGGGCCTACCGGGTTTTTTCCCATTGCCCCGCCGGCCCAGTCCAACCCTGCCTCAACCTGCCCCGTGATGTGGCTCCACCCCCTTTTACATCACAACTTTCCTCCTTTACATCGCGGCCCACCTCTTTTGTTCCTGTCCCCACCACCAACTGGTAGAAATTTTATCAAAAAGGTGGCAACCTTTGAACCCTGATCCCACGGGTCCTCTTCACTGTGCCAGGTGATAGGAGTATTTATATATGCACTCTCCACCCACAACACTTAGTTTGCAGTCCACTGAGAAGCCCTCTCCTATCCTTTGAAAGATTAGATTGACAGTGAGATAGACACTAGGTAGGTAGATAGATAGATGGACAGACAGATGATAGCAAGATAGATTAGATCTATAGATAGATGATAGATAGTTAGTGGTTCTGGCATGTCTGTGGAGACATACAGGGCCGTAATTAGATATCACGGAGGCCTGTACAAAATATTTTTTGTGGCCCACAAGCCCCACCCCAGATCCTGACCACCCCACAGTTAAAAGTCCACACAGACATCAGTGCTAAAAACGGGAAACCCCCCACACCGGTTGTAAAAAGCCATTGATGGTCAGGGCCCCCTACAAAAATCATTGGCGCAAGGGACCCCATAAAGGTTGTCTTTAAAAATCATTGGTGATCAGGGCCCCCCATAAAAGTTTTTTTTTTTCAAACCATTGGCTCCAGGGACTCCATAAAAGTTTTTTTAAATCATTGGTGGTCAGGGCCCCTCATAAGTTTAAAAAAAAAAAATCAGGGCCAGGCCCCCCCCTTCCAAGTTAAAAAATACATTGAGGCCCCAGAGAATATTTAAAAAAAAAAAAAAACATTGGAGGCAGGGGCCTGTAATGTATTATAATAATCCAATGGTGGCTAGGGCTTTAAAAAACACACACACACACACATTGGTGTTCAGTATAACTGAACTCCTGGCTTCAGGACTTCAAGTTCAGCTCTTTTCGTGACTTTGAGTCTTTTCGCAGCTTCGGGACGTCAAGTTTGTCTCTTTTCAACACTTTGGGTCTTTTTGTGAATTCGTCAGTTCGGGACTTCGGCTTTCAGCGGTTCAGGACTTACGAATAGGTGGCATGGCTTGAGTGCTGCCAAGGGGGCCCCTTCTATTTTAAAAACTGCAGCACAGTTACGCCCCCTTCAGGCCCGGGCCCAGTACAGTTGTGCCCCCTGATGGCAGCCATGAATATATACAATAAACTGACAGCAGCTTTATCTTCCTCCTCAGCACCAGGACTGACACAACATGACACAGAGGTGAAGTCCCTGCTATAGGCTGATGATCTCCTGCTCTTGCCACCAACAGAGAATGACCTGCAAGCCAGTCTGGCAATGCTGGAGAAATGCAGCACAACTTGGGCACTGCCCATCAACCCAAATAAAACAAAGGTCAGGCTGTTTCCATAAGAAGAAGAAGATCTGTATAAACAAGGGTCACCCCAGCTATATCTTTTGTCAGGCTTTGTAATGAGGAGCATCTCCGTGCCATATTTATGCCACCTTATCATTAAAGGATATGTACACACTGAAAACAACTTAATGTAAAATTGCTTGGTTCAAATTTAAGTTTACTTTTAGTATGTTATAGGATGGCCAAGTCTAAACAACTTTTAAATTGGTTGTCATTATTTATTTTTTCTATAGTTTCTTATTTATTTCCTCTTTTCTTCTGACTCTTTCCAGCTTTCAAAAAGAGGTCACCGACCCCATCTAAAAACAAATGCTCTCTAAGGCTACACATTTATTATCTCCTATTCATATTCCAGTCTCCTATTCAAATCAAAGCATGCTTGCTAGGGTAAAATGCACCCGGTTACCCAGATTCTCAGAAATACAGCAGTTCTCTGCAAACTGGAGAGCTGCTGAATAAAAAGCTAAATAACTCAAAAAGTACAAATAATAAAAAATGAAAACCAATTGCAAATTGTCTCAGAATATCACTCCTATATCATACTAAAAGGTGTGAAAAACAGTTACCCCCAACCAAATGTGCACTGACCGCTTTTCTTAATGCGCATGATGTCACACGCGCGCAAATGCACATGCGCAGAGACTGTCATGGCGGCTCGCACCGGGAGGGAGCGCTGGCGGAGGGCATATTTTGAAGAAAAAAAAACCACCAATACCCCCAACCGGAATGTGGGCTCTATCAGCCCGCACATTTGGTTGGGGGTTAATGTTTTTCACGATAGATGCCCTTTAAACCTTTACAATCTACTTTTTTTCCCTTTCGTTTCTAAGGTACAGGTATGGGATCCGTTATCCAGAAACCTGTTATCCAGAAAGTTCCGAATTACGGAAAGGCCGTCTCCCATAGACTCCATTATAATCAAATTGTCCACATTTTTTTAACTGATTTCCTTTTTCTGTGTAATAATAAAACAGTAGCTTGTACTAAGATATAATTAATCCTTATTGGAAGCAAAACCAGCCTATTGGCTTTATTTAATGTTTATATGATTTTCTAGTAGACTTAAGGTATGAAGATCCAAATTACAGAAAGATCTGTTATCCAGAAAGCCCCAGGTCCTGAGCATTCTGGATAACAGGTCCCATACTTGTATAGGTAATTTTAGACTATATTAAACAAAAACAACGCATTTTGTAGCAACAGCAGCACCTTCTGGTGATTTTGGCAAACTCCTTTCTTTCCTCTCTGACTTTAGCAATTTAGGCAGATTGACCGGCTGGTGGCACAGTTGTTACAAACTTCACTCTATACATGCACAAGATAAAGTGAGGGAAGAACAAATTATATAATTGTATACATTTTGGAAATGAGAAGAAATAATTTAGAGCTTGGTGCTTTGAGGATTAATTTTACATCACTTGCGCATTCTGCACTAGCGCCGTGGACCCCCCTACCCCTGTCCGGCGCTGAAAAAGTGAGTGGGGGGGGTCAAATTGAAGGCCGCCTCAGGCAGCGAAATGGGCTGGATCACCACTGTGTAAAATCCCTGCCATAAAGCAAGGCAGGCTTCTGTTGTTGGCCAGAAAACGCTCATCCCCAGACACTGAAATGCTCATTTATAAACAATGGGGCTAAATTGCACGAGTACCGTTGCCATTTGTAATTAAGCAGATCTTTTGCTTTTTTCTTCCTGTTAGGCTAAGGCCAGACGGGGAGTTTTCGGGGAGATCTGTCGCCTGGCGACTTATCGCCGCGACGAATCTCCCCAAATAGCTTGTTAGCGCTGCGCACCCGCTAGGCGTAAAGTCGCCTGCGCTTATTCACAAGCAGCGGCAATTTTCAGCGACTGAAAATCACGCCTCTGCGTGTGAATAAGCGCAGGCGACTTTAAGCCTAGCGGGTGTGCAGCGCTAACAAGCTTTTCGGGGAGATTAGTTGCCTCAAAGACGTGGCGTTTTGTCGCCAGGCGACTAATCTCCACGAATCTGCTTGTCTGGATGACGCCCCTTTTGAGTGTCATTTCCATGACTCCACCCCTTTAACGACACTTTCCGCCCCCGCACTAGCCGGTATTTTTTTTTTTTAAAAGGTGGCAACCCTACGGGGCAATGAGAGGTGCACTCAAAAAGTGGCTGGTTTCATGGTAGGGTGATCATACATGGTATGAAAGTTAAAAATCCAAATTTATTAGGTTTAATTAAAAGCATAGAGTAGTACACACAATGGTAGATGGAAGAGGCAGGGGAGTACATGGCTTCTTACTGAAGAGCATGTGGGTAAAAAAAATTGTCTTTTTTCAAGTTATAGATACAGTGGTCCCAGGAATTAGGAAAGGTGACATAGAAAAATCCCTTTTGGAAAAAAAAAAAAAAGAGGCTTTTTGGATTTTTACTATGGATACGGTGACATCTAGGGGTCTCAACAGGGAATGGGAACTTATTTGCTTTATAGACTGTTTCATATCTCATTGTATTTTGTTCATTTATTTATCTATTTCATTTTATGTTTTGTTTTGTTTACTTGCCTAATTCCTTTTGATTCAGTCTTTATTGGCATCTATATTTGATTTATTATCTTATTTACATACCACTGTATGAACTACTTAATAAATTCTTTGCTGGCATCTTACGTGAATTTCACTTTCCATTATTTAATTGATAATTTCATATCTAATCAATGTATATATTTTTTTTATATAAAACTTTATATAAAACTTATTTACATAAATAATAGTAAATAGTAACTTATGTAGCATAAATAGTATGCCAGCAGGGGGCACTTTTGGCTTCTGACGAAGTGACCTGTGTAGTCACGAAATGCATATAGCCATGTACTCCCCTGCCTCTTTCATCTACCATTGTTTGTAGTACTCTATGCTTTTAATTAAACCTAATAAATTTGGATTTTTAACTTTCATACTGTGCAGTAACAGAACTAGGTGGGGGAAGGCCCTGGTACAGGCCCTGCAGCCCCCCCACCTGCGACTAATTTCTGCACCTGGCTGCAGCAGGCGCGAGACTGCCGGGGGGGGGGGCATGAGGGGGTGTGGGCCCTGGCCCAGTTGCACCCCCTGCTCCCCAGGTAGTTACGCCCCTGACACCATGTGTGATCACCCTACCATGGAACCAACGTCTTTTTGAGTGCACCTCTCACTGCTTTGTCTTATACAGTCCACGTGACCAGAGTGGGACAGTCTGGCTGGACGGAGGGTAATTACTCTCACCCGATCTCACTTGCGGAGTTTGGAAGCGTGAAGTACTTATGTATGACCAGCAATGTTGTTTTAGACTCTTCATCCTAGGGTTGTCACCTTTTGTGGCAGGGGGTGAGGCGGGTGATATTTCATGAATGTGTACAGGGCCGCCATCAGGGGGGGGGGGCCTGAAGGGGGGCCAGGCAGTGCTGCATTCTCCAAAATCTGAGCGCCGCCGAAGATGTCCTGCTCCTTGCAATGCTGATGCGGAATTGCCGAAGACAGTCGAAGTCCTGAGGCGGCAGAAAGACTCGAAGTCACGAAGGAGCCGACTCTGAAGTCCTGAAGCGGCAAAATACCCAATGTCATGAAAGGAGCTGACAATGAAGTCCTGAAGCGGCGAAAATACCCAAACAGCTTTAACTGAAGTCCCACAAGGTCAATTCTACTGACACCAATGTAGTTTTTTGTTTTTAATCCCCTGACCACCAATGTTTTATTTTAATAGCCTCCTGCCACCAATTAAAAAAAATATATTTTATCGGGCCGGACTTTTTTTTAATTTGTAAGGGGGACCCTGCCACCAATGATTTTTTTTTTTAAATACTTTTAACTTGTAAGGCCCCCCCTTACAAGTTAAAAGTATTTTAACCCTGGCACAAAGGTTTTTTTCTTTTAAATATTCTTTGGGGCCCCAATGTTTTTTTAACTTTTAAGGGTACAAAGGTTTTTTTAAAAAAATTATTTTTTGGGGCCCCAATTTTTTTTAATTTGTAAGGGGGGGCCCTGGCACCAATGTTTTTTTTTACTTATAAGGGAGTCCTGACCATCAATATGTGTGTGGGGGGGGTTACTTTTTTAGCGCTGATGTCTGTGTGGTCTTTTAACTTTGATGTGGAGTGGGCAGGATCAGGGGTGGGGCTTGGGTGCCAGGGTTGGCGGGGCCCCCAAAAATTTTGTTGTGCGGGGCCCAGTGATCTCTAATGGCGGCCCTGGATACGTGACATGTAGGGTTGCCACCTTTTATGGAAAAAAATACTGGCCTTCCTATATATTTATCTTTTTTCCCCTTTTAATAAAATTGGGATCAACCATTATTATTACCAGCCAGGCTGGTAAAATACCGGCCACATCAATGTGCCAAAGCCATACTTCCCAACATTTTGGAAGTAAAAAAGAATGACAACACATTTTTTTGGACTTGCGCTGCAAATTTTTTTTGACCATGCCAATTTTGGTGACCACACCCCCTAATTACCATGTTCATTTTACAAAATTTGGCAGGTTATGAAAGTTTGAAAATGTTTCTCCTTATCTAAACTGTTACAATAAGGTCCAGACTGAGAATTAAAATAGGTACACAGAGGCCACAATCAGCCCACATCGAGGCCCAAACAGCCCCCACCAGCCCACTAAATACTGACTTTATATGGCACCTTATAGCAGCCCCTCTGGCATTTGCCAGAACCCACAGATTGCCAGTCCGGGCCTGGTTACAATTACTTGTTTTCTTATCTCAAATTTGTTACAAAGCATATTATTTGCACCTGTTATTTTTTCTGGGCTCTCTGTCAAAAGTCAATTAGGTTAGAAACTTTTGTTTCTTTTTCTGGCTGTTCAGTGCAGAGAAAAGAGAGACTTTCCAGTACACATGAGTGACTGCGGGTTGAGCTGCCAAAAGAGGGACTGTCCCTCCTGAAAAGGGACAGTTGGGAGGATCTGCCCAATGGATATAAGGCATATGATTATGATATGACACAGAAATGCACTCCGTGACCGTCTGAATCCTGGACGTCACAGTGGCTATCACACAAATGAAGTTGAGGAAGTGCCAAGAAAGAGCTGAATGTGTCACTAGCTTCCCTCTACTATTCTCTATCCCCATGTGCCCTTCACCCTTCCTGTTTCTGCTGTATCCCAATACCACAGGCTTGTGCCCTTGCCCAAAACACAGATGCCACATTTATATATTATACCATGATTTGAGTGTTTAAAACACATTTTGGCATGTGCCCCGACTTTTCTTTCTCACATCACTTCTTTTCATCATTCACACGCTACAGTCCTGCCCTTAACCAACATGGCGGCCGCAGTACCCTAAAATCAACACGTTCTACGTTCCGCCCCTTTTTGTCCTCCCGCTCCTCCCTCGCCCAGTTGGTATGACGACACAGTCGTAAATCCGCCATTTTGCCTTGTGCTGCAGCCGCTGTGCGCTCGGTTCTTGCGACAGAAGGAGGGAGAAGTCCCAGCTGGGATGAGCTCAGAGCTCGGTGCGAGGGCAGAGGAGGCTGCTAGTTCAGCCGGCGGCTTCGTCAGCCTGGAAGTTCCTGGTACGCCGCTTATCACTTGCTTCAAGGAGGAAGGTAAGAGCAGGGACATAGGGCTGGGCGCTGAGTGGACTGTGAGAATTAAAATGCGGCCATTTGATCTGGTCCCCCCTCACAATTACCGGGGCCCCCTACCGGCTGTGGGATGTACATAAACATACACACCTGTTATTATATTGTGCAGAAGTGTGTCACTTTAGGGCCACCATCTCTAGGGCCCCCTGTACAACTTTACTGCTAAATATTCTCTTTGTAGCCCCCCCTGTTCCTCTGCCTGTAGCCCAACATAGGCACCCATAGATATTGCTATTGTTTACATCAGGGATCATAGGCACCCATAGATATTACTATTGTTTACATCAGGGA
>CM044448.1:101875780-101894415 GCA_024363595.1 Xenopus borealis | reverse complement strand
ATAAAAACAGTACACATTTTTTAATTAACGTATATTGGAGATAGATTTCTTTTTCATTAAGGAAAATAAAAATGGGATTTTATTTCTTTTCCTTTCCCTTTAATGTTGGGGCAAGTCTGTTGAGCCTATTCAAGGAAAACCATGCCCCTAACACAATGTCGGTCTCAATAAAAAGATATTGCATACAACAGCTCATAAGTAAAAGTCTGCTTCTTGTAAATAAACTATTTTCATAATACATAATACACTTTTTTAGTAGTATGTTCCATTGGGTAATCATAAATAGAAAACTGGCATTTTGAAAAGTAAGGGCCGTCCCCTGGGATCCTAGGATTCACGGTGCACACAAACATACCAAGCAAACTATACATGTTAGGTCACATGAGCCAATTAACAGGCAGAGTTGTGTCTTTTGCTTCCACACTTCTTCCTGTTACAGTGAGAGCTGCAGTATTTCTGGGCAGGTGATCTCTGAGGCAGCACACAGACCAACACTAAATGGGGGTTCAAGGCAAGATATCTAAAAGGGCAATATTTACATATATATATATATGTATATATATATATATATATATATA
This sequence comes from Xenopus borealis, assembly GCA_024363595.1. Lineage (NCBI taxonomy): Eukaryota > Metazoa > Chordata > Amphibia > Anura > Pipidae > Xenopus > Xenopus borealis. The sequence continues at coordinate 101,893,837 of CM044448.1, read as the reverse complement.
TATATATATATATATATATATATATATTCCAGTTTGGTAAGATTCTTTAATATGCCACTTCATTTGATATAAACTAGTTTTCCTTTAATGCATTCAGGGTGGCGGTAGCTGCAGGGTTTGCCTTAGTCTGACATCCAGTGTGATATTTTATTATAAATTATATAAAATAAAATTGCTGGTTAATTGGCTCTAATCTACCTCTGAGAACCAGTGATGAGATGATAATAAAGTCCCTACTCCTACAGTGTGCTTATGCTGGGAGCATACCAGTTATGGGTACCAACTCTACAAGCTTTGGGTCCAAAACACTGTCTAATTTTCAAAACCAGCCAAAGTCAGCTACAAAGCCAGCCCAAAACTATCCCAGAGGCACTTCAAAAAGAAATAATACGTGCAGTGAAAAAAAGTCTAAAAAAATAAATATATGTGAAAATATGCCTTTCATGTTTTCACTGTTTCCCACATTTTTCCCTGAAGCCAAATGGGATAGATTTGCCCATCATAAGGTTCTAATATATATAAAATTGCAATAAATATTGGTGTAGACATTTTGGTGGCCAGCAGCAGGGTCGGACTGGGGGGCCTGGAGCCCACTGGGGCTCTGCTTTAGGGCAGCTTTTTTACCTCCCAACATTTTGGAAGTAAAAAGAGGGACAAAAAAATTTGACATGCGTAGCGCGGTGAGTTTTTATTGACCAGCCCATTTTTTTGGTCACACCCCCTAATTACCACGTTCATTTTAAAAAATTGGAAAGTTTGAAAATATTTCTCCTTTCTAAACTGTTACAATTTATTTTCAAAATTGTTACAAAGTATCCTTTTTGTACCAGTTAGCTGTTCTGGGATCTCTGCCAAAGCCAATTAAGTTAAAAACGTTGATTCTTTTTCTGGCTGTTCAGTGCAGAGAAAAGAGGGACTTTCCAGTACAAATGAGGGACAGCGGGTTAAGCTGTCAAAAGAGGGACTGTCCCTCTGAAAATGGGACAGTTGGGAGTTATGCTTTTGCCTGCATTTTTTTCCTGGTTTCCTGCTGGCCCAGTCCGACCCTGGCCAGCAGATATTTGACCCAATATTAGCTGAAATTGAGGAAAGTCACAGGAAAACATGAGAATGCTTAAGGGCTCCTACACACGGGCGTTTTGGACCTGCGCTCCCCTGCGTTGCGTTTGGCTGCGTTCAGCCGCTGGGGAGCGCAGGTCTAGACGCACCTCATTTTGTTCAATGAGGTTGTACCCACGAGACGCGTGTAAGCGCCGAACGCAGGTTCAGACGCAACATGCTGCATTTTTCCTGCGTTCGGCGCTCACATGCGTTGGTGTGAGTACAGCCCCATTGAAAATAATTGAGTGCGTCTATACCTGCGCTCCCCTGCGTTTGAACGCAGCAAAACGCAACGCAGGAGAGCGCAGGTAAAAATGCTCGTGTGTAGGAGCCCTAAGAGTGGCGGGAGACTGGGGTACAGAACTCAAAATCTGGTAATTCCTGACCTACACAAGTAAGTCCTATTGAATGCTGGGTATTGTAGTCTTACATTAAACTTGGCAATTGCGAAAATTGTGAAACAAAAACTACATTACCCAACATGCATTAGGAGACACAGGCTTGGCATATTAGGGCAAGAAAACACTTTGAAATCATCTTGACAGGTAGGCACCCGGACTGGACCGGAACTTGGTGAGGTCAGCTTCCTCTATAGTTTGGGGTTAGCTTCCTCCTGCAGGCTTGCATGCTCTTGAGCTGGTGGGAGGGGAGTGCCTGGAAGCTGCTTCCTGCATTCGGCGCCGGGCCCCTTAAAAGATTTTTGTGTGCACAGGGGGTGTCCAGGAGTTGTTAGCAGAAGCAGGTGCGTCGCAGGGGCTGCTGCCGCCTGAGGCAACAGCCCCGATGCCGCCCCCCCCCCTCCTTTTAGCGTCCGAGCAGGACACCTCACTAGTACAGTGAGCCCTATTGCGTTCGCTGCACTAGCAGAGCCGAATTTACATTTTAAAGAAATTGAAATTCTGCTCTTAAAGTTTAGTGTCCCCTGTCAAAAGAGGGACTGTCCCTATAAAAAAAAAGCATTTTTTGAAAAGTTGCTTTGAATTAGCCATTTTATAATATTCTAAAAAGAGGGACAGTCCCTCTTTTGACAGCTCAACCCGCAGTCCCTCATTTGTACTGGAAAGTCCCTCTTTTCTCTGCACTGAACAAACAGAAAAATAAACAGTTTCTAACTTAGTTGGCTTTTGGCAGAGAGCCCATAACAGCTAACAGGTGCATCTAAGATGCTTTGTAACAATTTTGAGAGTGAGAAAATAAGTAATTGTAACAGTTTAGATAAGGAGAAATATTTTCAAACTTTCATAACCTGCCAAATTTTGTAAAATGAACATGGTAATTTGGGGGAGTGGCCACAAAATGGGCATGGTCAAAAAACTGAGCCGCGCTACAAGAAAAAAAAAACTTTTTGTCCCTCTTCTTACTTCCAAAATGTTGGGAGGTATGAGTTTGTACTTTAAATTAGTAGCCCAATTTGGCAGGAAACCTGGCAACCCTATATGGAAGATTAAAAAAAAAAAATTTTTTTTAAAAGCATCTTGGCCACTTCCTGTTATACCTCTGACCATGTAATCAATACCACATCCAACTTTCCCCAATAGGGTTGCCACCTGGCCGGTATTTTACTGGCCTGGCCAGTAAAAATGATGGTTGATCCCAATGTTATTGATAGGGAAAAAGAGATAAATATATCGGTATTTTTCCCCAGAAAAGGTGACAAACTACCCCCACAGCACCACAAAAAAAAGTTCTCAGGGGCTCAGGTAAGTTTGTTAGGGTTTTAGGCCATTTCAATTGTGGTTATAATACATTTGGGTGCAAATTATGGGTGAGGCAGATGACTTCTGAAATATAAAGGAGTTGAAACGTCTGCAGCCTTCTGTGGCAAAATGGCTGCCTGCAGCAAAAGCCTTAACTTCCTGTCACAAACTGTGGTGTAGAGTCCTTGGGACCCATACCCAACCCGTACCTGCAATCTGCAACCCAGACCCGCGACCCAACCCGTAAATACCTTATCCGCCACCCACTGACAGGAAGTGCTGTCATTGTAAACCTGAAGTGACATCATCGGCAGTAGATGTGCTCAGAAAAAAGGAGTAAAAATCGCTATTTAGAAGATCGGCGACCCTCAACCCGCAAACCCACAAAACCACCGAACTTCTACATGCAATCATTATCATGCATTATCTCATTTGTGTTTTGATTGGTTGCTTTCTGTATAAATGCTCATATCCTGTAGCTGACATCAGAGCCCATGATTAAGTGCCCTACCAGGTATTTCTTTTATATACTTGGGATGGGGGCAGAATATCTAAATGTGTGCATGCACCCTACAAGTCACTGCAAGGAATAAAGATGGCAGCCCCATGCTCCCAGCTGAATACCCCTGCTGGGGCATTTTTTAAAGAGGCAATGTGTGTATTAAAGGTGGCCATACACGGGCAGATAAAAGCTGTGACAGAATGTGTCGGCAGTTTATCTGCCCGTGTGGGGGCCCCTCCGACGGGCTTTCCCGATCGATATCTGGCCGAAAGTTGGCCAGATGTTGATCGGGCAGGATTAAAAATCCTGTCGGATCGCGGCCGCATCTGTTCGTTGATGCGGTCCCGCGATCCGACCGCCCGTACTGATCCGAACGTTGGGCCCTAGGGCCCACGATCGGATCAGCCCGATATCGACCACCTCATATCGGGCATATCGGGGAGAGATCCACTCGTTTGGCAACATCGCCAAACGAGCGGATCTCTTCGTGTATGGCCACCCTTACACTTTCTTTGTCTTTTAATAACAGTAGGATAAAAAAAAAAATCTGCTCCTCTTTTATGACCAAGAAAGAGGTGACCTATATTGCATGTTCTCCTATTCTAAGTAGTGTAGTCACATGACAGATTTCTCCTCCTTTGAGGTACAATGTGGCATAGACATTCCGGCCTGCAGTCCAGTGCTTTTATTGTACTGTATTTTCTTACACCCAGTTCAGGTTCAGACTGCCCAGAGCTAAACCATTTCTGCTGTTTTGACAAGGTGATCTATTTTTAGAAAAGTTTTTTTTTCTGCCCTTGAAGCTATTTGGAGCTTTGTTTGATGGCAAGGATTTGCCTGTAGGTCACCAATGCCCAAATAACGTTTAAACGGCTTGAAAACAAAACGTGTTTGTATATTGTCCCTGATGAACTCTATTATTTCTCCATTGCCGGAACTTTTTATCGTCTGGAAAAATCTGCATTCCAAAATTATTTTCCACTTTTTTGGGATTCATTTCAATGTTTTTTTTTTTAACCAGTTTGTGTTCTGATTTATAAGACATTAAAGGAAAACTATACCCCCAAAATGAATACTTGTGCAACGGGTAGTTTATATCATGTTAAGTGGCATATTAAAGAATCTTACTAAACTGGAATATATATTTAAGTAAATATTGCCCTTTTACATCTCTTGCCTTGAACCACCATTTCATGATGGTCTGTGTGCTGCCTCAGAGATCACCTGACCAGAAGTATTTCAACTCTAACTGTAACAGGAAGAAGTGTGGAAGCAAAAGACACAACTCTGTCTGTTAATTGGCTCATGTGACCTAACTTTATAGTTTGTTTGGTATGTTTGTGTGCACCGTTGGATCCTAGGATCCCAGGAAGCTGTCCTTATTTTTTAAAATGGCTATTTTCTATTTATGATTACCCAACGGCACATGCTACTAAAAAAGTGTATTATTATGAAAATGGTTTATTTACATGAAGCAGCGTTTTACATATGAGTTGTTTTATGCAATATCTTTTTATAGAGACCTACATTGTCCGGGGGGTATAGTTTTCCTTTAAGAATTAGCCATTCATTTTGTTTGGCAGGGAAGAATTATCAGTGAGAGTGCGGCAGACTGCTGTCAGCCAAGCCAAGAAATCGAAGAAAGTGGCCAAGAAATCGATGGTTTAAAGATCACTGCTTTCATGTCTCACTTTCAGGAAAGTGGCACATCCCGGGGCCCTCCCCAAATGTCAGGAACACAAAGACTGGAAGAAAATGCCACTTGCGGTTTCTTGTCATTTAATTGCTCATCTGTGCTAAAGAGATTTTCCACCCGGTGTGTGAGCTTCAGTTGCTCAATCAGAACAAGCGTTGTAATTAAAAATACTGGTGGAGTTGTGGTGGGAAGCTGGCTGTGAAGGGAGAGGATTGGATGGGGGTGTAAGTGGGTTGACTAGGGGTGTAACTGAGAGTTTTGGAGAAGCTACTTCCAGTATAATATTTTATTGCAACCCTTTTATACTTCCAGATATGACATTGACCAAAGATGTTTTGCAATGAAGCTAGAAGAGAACACCATCACCAATATAGCCACCCACAGTGGATAAGTAAAAAACAATTATAAATAGGTAACAACACATATGTTTATATGTTGTTACCTATTTATAATTGTTTTTACTTATCCACTTTCATATACATTGTATCTTAAAAGCTTCCATCTCCTGTACTGAGGTTATGATTGTTACTTTTTTTGTACAAATGTATTTATAGTTTTAACGGCACTTTGTTTCATTGTATTGATTGCTGTGTAATACCCAAAGATCACCCCTGTGGGTTAATGTTTCAATGGGAGGTGTTTTTGCTATGGGTGGTTTCCTCATTCCCCTATTTAGGGGTGGGGGGTTGTTGTGTTATCTCATGCTTCTGAGGAAGTGGCGAGACGCCACGAAACGTGTCAAGCATGGGGCTTGTCACACTCACAATTTCTGCTTTTAACGTGATTTAATAAAAGATGAAATTTTAACTTCAAGAATACCGACTGAGTGCTCCGCTGATCATTCTAATTGCAAGCTTCTAAAGAATCAGCCTTGACCGGTGGCTTTCACAGCGTGCCAGCACCAACGGAGGTATTAGGTGAGAGTGTCTGCTCCCTTCTTCCCTTTTGAATTGGATAAAGGTGGTCATGCACCTTCGTGGCACATCAGTCTGTTAGGCCAATAAGCCAATCAATCGGACTCATTTACATGTGCAAAGAGGTATCAAGGGGTGTTAGTAGAACACAACAGCAGACAATTGGAAACATTCCCAAGAATACACTAGAGAGTTTCTAGTGGAAGGAATACTCTTGATGGTGGGGTATTTTTGGCCTTACTACTGCCTGAGACCCTCACCACCTTCCCTGTCATGTTTGCATAACTGTTGGGAGGGGGGCGGGAGGGGGTAGTTATTGCTAGTACAGAGATATGCATTTATCATGGAGACAGCTGTTTTTGCCCTTTCTCTGCTGGTAAAATATGAGACTGTTGGCATCCAGAGACCCAAGGATACGTGCAGTGGCATAACTAGATCTTACTGGGCCCCACAGCAAATAATTTTTTAGGCCCCCAAAACGTCCAGTGGTTGACCTGTTTTACCAATATTTATTGTAATTGTATATGAATTAGGGCCTCATGGGGCCCCTATAGCTCCTGGGGCCCCCTGCAGCTGCAGGGTCTGCTTGCTCTGTAGTTACGCCCCTGGATACGTGCATGGACTTTCATATTGTTATATCAGTTATAATACCAAGATGACTGGAAGTGGTGATATTTTGCACACAGCAGCAGGTTTGTTATATACCTTTAAAGGGGAAGTAAACCCTTCTTGCTTTTTAGCAAATGTTCAGAGCCTCTGCACAACCCCATCACTTCCCTAGCTTACCTGTTCCTGCATCTCTAGTCCCAAACTGCAGAGATACACAGATACCTCAGTTGCAGGTTTGGTACATACTCACTGTTCCAGAACCACTAGACTGCTAAGCGGTTGGCTTGTGGCTGAAGAGGGGGCAGGAGGGCTTTAAACTATGTGTATACTTTGTTTATTGGTGCCAACACAGTACAGTAAGTCCATGGGTGGGCAACATGGGTGCACTATATACAGCTAAAATCCTCAGGCAGAGTAAGCAGCTGGTCTCTGCCTAATCCCCCCCAAGTAAGATCATCAAGCGTAGTGGAAATAAGAGCCTTCCAGGCCACTGTGGCCCCTAAAGGGTCTATGCAAATTCAATTCTAAGCCCCTAGAGAAGATTTAGCAGTTAATCTCTGCAAATGAATTGCTGCTGAGCACCCAATGGGAGTGGCTGGCACGTGCAATCTGACCTGATAGATAACTACACTGAAACTGAGATATTAATAACATCTGTCATTAAAATGATTCTCCGTGGTATTCTGTGTGACAGCTCCTGTTGCTTTTAGCCTGCTGTACCAGGCTGTTTGTTCTAAATACTCCCCAGGAAAAAAAACACCTAGAGAGACATTTTGGGAACATATTGGGGAAACCTTGCCTCGGGCACTTTACTTAGGGACACAAAAAGCTGCCCTTGGTAACCTTAAGATCTCCCTTCTTTGTCCAGGCCTAAAGGTGGCCATACATGGAGACATCCACTGGTTTGACGACATGGCCAAACGAGCGGATCTCTCCCCGATATGCCCACCTTGAGGTGGGCGCTATCGGACTGATACGATTGAAGCCCTAGGGCCTAATGATGCAGTCCGCAATCAGAGAGGATTTTTACTCCTGCCTGATTGACATCTGGCCGACTTTCAGATAGATATCGATCGGAGGGCCCCATACACCGGACAATAAGCTGACGACTTGGTCTATCCGCAGCTTTTTTTATTACCTCCCCATCATTTAAAAAAACATCTGAAATTATAAAAAAAATTTGCTTTTAAAAAGTGGTGCTTGTGTATCCCACAAATATGTTTGTAAGCAGTTAATGTTCGGACTGCATTAATCATCTGTAATCTTTTCCCTGTGTGTTACAGATAACTGCTGAAGCACAGTCTTAGGCTTAGTCCAGACGGGGAGATTGGGGGGCGATCCGTCGCCTGGCGACTTCTCGCCGCGATGGACCGCCCCCGAATCTTCCCGAATAGCTAGGCACCGGCATAGCTTGAAAACGCCGGCGCGTGTTCACACGGAGCGGCGCGATTTTTTTAATCGCTCCAAATTGCCCGGCTAGGCAATTTGGAGCGATTTTAAAAATCGCGCCGCTCCGTGTGAATAAGCGCCGGCGTTTTCAAGCTATGCCAGTGCCTAGCTATTCGGGGAGATTTGGGGGCGACCCGTCACAGCGAGAAGTTGACAGGCGACGGATCGCCCCCAAATCTCCCCGTCTGGACTAAGCCTAAGGGGCAGATTTACTAAGGGCCGAATTTTCGAGGGCTATTTTCCCTCGAATTAGATCCTTCTATGATTTTCGAATGAAAATTCGATAAAATCATAGTAAAGTTCTATGGGTTTTGGCCGCTCTTCGATTGTTAAAAAAAAATCGTACAAATCGATCGATCAAAGCGTTCGATCGTACGATTGGTATTTGAACATAAAACTTAGAAAAGAGGCCTATGGTGGGTTCCCATAGGCTTCTATTGCAATTTGGTAGGTTCAATTTAGTGAAGTAGGCGGTTGAAGAAAATTTTCAAGGGGAAGTACTTCGATCATCGATTGTTCGATGATCGAAGTGGCCAAATTTGCATATTCGAATATTCGATTAAATCGTACGATTGGAATTCGATCGAATTTAGTAAATGGGCCCCTTAATGTCAAAGAGCAATTCGTGCCTTATTATACACAGCCTTGTTATTGCTCCTGTTCTGGAAACATACATTCATATGGGATGGTGTGTTTAGTAAGGCAGGACAGTACCAGTAACACTTCACATGTCCAAGCTCCAAGCTGAAATTCTGGTTTTGAAATCACAATTGGTGCCTCCTGATCTATAGCATTCATAGGGTGCAAAGGGCAGGGGCGTATTTGTATTAAGGCACCAGAGAGCCTGTGCCTAGGGCATCAGGTATTTCTGGGGGGGGGGGGGTGCATATAAATTTATTTTTTAATTTAAATAAAAAATTCCCAACCTCTGCCGGGGATTTCCATAGGAGATTTGGTGAAGGAGCTGGGGGGATGAGGGGTAGGGGGCCGGGTTGGTTTGTAATGTCACATTCGACAAAGTGCTGACGTCATACACACAGTGTAGGGGAGTGTTTAGGTCTGATGCTTAGGGTGCATAAGACTTAAATACAGCCCTGGCAAAGGGGTGCAATTAGTGCTCCCCAAATGTCTAATAAAATAATGTACTGTGCCCATGCCCTTCCCAGAGATATTGTTACTGGTCTCCTTACAAGGGGGTTTGCTAAAGACCCATAAGCTTTGGTTCAGGACCCCCTCCTTATCACTTCCATGTACTGTAACTGCAGACATCTCTCCCTTATTTATATACCTGGCTTTGGAAGGAGCAAGGGGTTTAAATAGGCATGGTCCACTGTAATGGGGTCATGGGCAGAAATCTCCCATAATTCACTCTAGTTGAGGTTGGCATCTCTGAATCTATGTGACCAACAATCATCTCAAAAGCATTAAGCACTGGATAAAACCAGGGGACCTGTTCCAATGAGGTGAGTTAAGAAATTTGCCTCAGATGGCAGCACCTTATTGGTTACCAGGGATGGCAGAAATTCCTGATACCTTTCTGAGCCGGATTTCTGGGTTTCAAACAGAAAATTCTTCTAGTGCAGAGAGCACAATTGCATGCCCCCCCCCCCCGAGCTTTACTCAGGTATGATAAAGCATTTTGCAGAATAGTGTTCTAGCTTGCACTATTGTGGCTAATCTATTGGCAATAAACTGCTTCAGTAACTTTCCTTTTCCTTTAAAAGCTGAAAAAAAGTCAGAAGAAGCCAAATAATTAAAAAACTATAACAAAATAAATAATGACAGCCAATTAAAAAGTTGCTTAGAATTGGCCGTTCTATAATATACTAAGAGTTAACTCAAAGGCGAGCCACCCCTTGAATTGATTTAAGAGGACAATAGTATTAAAAAATCTGCTATTGGTTCCTTAGTGAGATCCCAATGCTATGCAGTACTTAGCTGTAATCTACCTGTCTAGCCCTCCAGCCCTAAGAACAGATCTCAGTGGGGCCCTCCTATACTTCATGCCAGAAAGTTCTGCTGTCATTGGTTAAAGCTGGCCATGGACGCAAAGATACCATTGTACAAAACAAAGTTTCAAATGATTTTCAGACCAACTGTGGATCGTCCTGGCATTTACTGATCTGATTTGTTATTTTACTACTTTATTTAATCTGAATGGTTGGCGGCAGGTTGTAAGATTGCGACTCATAATCGTCCATCCGATACAACATCGCTACGAAAGACGCTTCTAGGCTGCAGTTTTTAGTTGGCGCTCAGAGCAGTGCTCACAGCTCACCAATAGTTTTTAGTTGCTGCTCAGAACAGCAGGTGTTTCTTTGCCCTGTTTGGATACATAGGTGGTAGACAAGGGCGCTCTTAAAGTGCCAAGAACTGAATTTTTGCCACCCCTGGTACCCAGTCGGGCACTGCGTCCTGAGGCGAGTTTCTCAACTCCCCCAGCAGCACCCCACTGGAACCCCAACCGGAAATTCAGCTCTTCCAGCGCAGAGCACAATTATGCATTCTGTACTGGTGTCCTGGCCCTTTCTGCCGCCCTCGTGGCCTCAGGCAGTGGAGGTGCCACGATCGCCCCTGGTGGTAGACCCAGGGCTGCCATCAGGGGGGACAATGGTTCCAGGCCCGATGGCTTCTATATGTTAAGGGGGGACCAGCCATGCTGAGTTTCCTGGATTATCCAGGCTTCCTTTGAGCTGCCGAAGTTTTTTTAAAAAAACCTTTGGTTACTATTTTATTTAACTTGGTGGGGGGGGGGGCTGGCAGCTGATATTTTTATTTTTTAACTTTGGGGGTCCGGGCCACAAATGGCTGACTACCAGGGTTTTTTTTAATGTGTACCAGTCCCTGGGTACCAATGTTTTTTTTTCACCTTGTGGTTGGTGGCAGGTTGGAAGATTGCGACTCATGATCGTCCATCGGATACAACAGTGCTACAAAATATGTTGGCTCTGTATAAAAACATGTTGATAATAAGTACAAGGGTGAAATCTATGCCCATCTTCAGCAGGAGGCTTTATCATAGAATGCGGCTTTACCGTGGGAGTGCAATTCTGTCCTGCTACACTATTAAACCGGCTGGGGAGCCGCAGAATAATTATTGTATTCCTTTTATTCGGAATATTAGTGGGAACGCTTCTAGGTTGCATTTTTTTTATTTTTAGACAAGTTCTAACAGCTCACCGATAGTTTTTAGTTGCTGCTCAGACAATGCTCACAGCTCACCTATAACAGCACGTGTTTCTTTGCCCTGTTTGGATACCTCGGTGGTAGACCCAGGGCCGCCATCAGTGGGGGGGGCAATGGTTCCAGGCCTGATGGCTTTTATATGTTGAGGGGGGACCAGCAGGGCTGGATTTACATTTGGAGTGCCCCTAGGCCCACTGCTGTTCATCACCCCCATACTCTGCCCTTTATTTGCAAATTTTCATCATCAGGACCAGAGCAATGGGGATTGGTGCATGGGAAAAATATCGTATCTCCTGCCTATCCCCAGTGTTTCTGAACCAATGTGGGTGTGGTTGGGCAGCATGCCGCCCCCTAAAATCCTGTCACCCTAGGGGCCCAGGTCTAGATGGCCTTTCCACAAATCCCGGCCTGGGACCAGCCGTGCTGCATTTCCTGGATTAGCCAGACTCCCATTGAGTAGGAGCCGGGTTGCGCTGACGTAGGAACCGAGTCACGCCGAACACCAATTTCGTTTTTTTGGGGGCCCCTGGCAGGTGAAAATGTTGTATGGGGCCAGATGACTTGTGATGGTGGCTCTGGGTAGACCACATGGGGCACTGATTATATCATAATAGAGGAGAACCACATCAGTGTCCTATGCAGGCCCGGATTTGTGGAGAGGCCACCTATGCCCGGGCCTAGGGTGGCAGGATTTTAGGGGGCGGCATGCTGCCCAACCACACCCACATTGGTTCAGAAATTCAAATTTCCATGTGCCAATTCCCATTGCTCCGTCCCGATGATGAAAATTTGAGCAAATAAAAGGGAGGGGACAGGGGCGACAAACAATAGAGGGCCTAGGGGCGTCCGCCAGGTAAATCCGGGGCTGGTCCTATGGGACTGTCAAGTATACATAACTAATCCCTGGCTAGATCTTTGTTGGACAGACCCCATACCTGGGACAATGATATGACAACTACGTTGGTCAGGAGTTGGCAGCTATCTAGATTGCAGCAGGAGAAAGGGGACATTCATTGGAAAAGTGAATGAACTGAATCTTATTCCACTGTGAGTGAATGAATACTCCATTTGTTTATATAGCGCCAACATATTCTGCAGCACTGTACATAAAGGTACATAAAAATCTGCATAAAAGTGATAATGAGGGCCCTGTCCCCAAGGGCTTACTAAAAGTATAATAGACTTATAGGAGAGATATGCTTGGATTATATTTAACCCTCTCCTATCCTCTCTTGTCCATCCAGTGCATATGTGAGGATCTGTGCATGTGTTCTCCTATATATAGATCTAAATGTCCATCTCTGTGTGCAGTTATGACTCATTAGCACAGCAGATGATGATGCCTGTTGGAGATTAATCCTCTCCTTACAGTGCAGCAGCTGTAGCGCACTACAGGAAGATTCCTGCATCTGTTGCAAATTCTGGCATGTGATAAAAGCTCGCAGGGGCTAAATCTCAGCCTTCAGACATCCCCTGCTCCTCCCTCATTGTTGTCTCCCCCTCCCCACAAACACTCACACACACTGGCACATTCCCCCCATCTCCACCAGGCTGCGGTCGGCTTTGGCAGACACCAGTAGATGCTCCAGCGAGCGAGGAGGGAGCCTGTGGGTACCAGATGCTGAGGAATGGCCCAGAGTTAGCTGCAGGAATGTTGCCCACTCCTTGAGCAGAATGAGCTGCTTGGGGTGAGTATGCCATCTAACTCATGCCCACAGGGGACTGCCATGCTCTTGCATTTACAGCAGGTTCACTTTACTTACTGTCCCATGTAGCAGCCCTGGGAACATCTTCAGGAACTCTATTTCTTAACATGGAGTCCCTAAATGTTGGTAGACTGCAACTCCCAGCATGCTTTCCCTCTTGGTTATATGTTGAAGAATCCTGGGAGTTGTAGCCCAGCCAGATCTGGGGACCCAAGGTGAAATAAAGGGCCCTAGACCAATTGGGCCAATTGTCAGGTCAGGGTTCCCGTCTCATATTACTATAAAGACTGAAGGGTTTGCAGCAGTGCAGGCTGCACTAGTCTGAACCTGCAGGCTTGTCTATTGAGTTTACACTTTAAAGTTGACCCTTTGTTATGTTAAAATGTCAGTATGAGGGATTATGTGTGCACATGCACTAGTATTTTTACACAAACACACTAGTGCTGGGGCTGTATTAGGGGAGCATGTGAGCATTAACACATTACAATTCTCTGTTTGTGTGTTTACTGTCAGCAGAAATGTGCACAATGTGCTGGTGCACTGCATCTCTATTCAAGGTTCAAGGAATCCGATTTCATTCTCTAGGGGAAACTGCACCCGGAAATGTGAGAAATGATTGTGCAGTTACCGGATTCATAGGCCTGAGTCTACACCGTGCAGTTAAAGGCCCTCTTAGAAAATATGGTTGGAGGGGGGTGTAAGCAGGGTGACTAGCCAAGGTCCCACAGTTTTCCACCCTCCCATGACCCCACAGATTCCCCTCCTCTCTGGGTATAAGATTCAGTTGTATTAGTAAGTGTACTTAGTCATGGGATTAGGGAATGGGGCAGTAATTGTGGGTTGTGTGCATAGTAAGGCAAGGTAGTATCAGAGGAAGGGTTGGTAACTGTGGAAGGTTGGACAATTTTTGAAGCACCGGTAATTTTCTTTGATAAATACTGATCCTTTCAGTGTTATTATTCGTTTCAGTCGTCAAAATTGCTTTTTGGCGAGCTGATGGATCCCAGCGCTACCACCAAGCTCTAACACCCCATTGAACTGATTGCTCAGAGCACTAACATTGTGGGCACTTCTGGCGGCTTTTATAAATGAGTTAATTCATGAAGCGCTTTCTCGGACAGTCAGGAAATTGTGAATAAATGAGAGACAATTCAGACTGCTGGGAAACCATCAGGATCCACTTACTAAAAGTTTGGCACAGGCAAGAGCTCAGGTGAAATGAGTTCCATGTTATTATGTGAGATGCCAGGAGAGCTTGGTACAAACACACAGTTAGTCAGTGCTGCACGTTTCATTTGTCACTGGGAGGGCTGGGGGCACACGTGGGACCTGCCTGTAAACCTGTTATATCAAAGGATTATCATCTGCTCTCATTTACCGCTCACTACTCATCTATATTGCTACTGCCTCCTCCCCTGAGCAACCTGCTGCCATACTCTCTCTCTCTATCTTATGAACCTGCACTTTGTAGCTGCATGTAGTTACATAGATAAATAGATAGATAGAAATATGATAGCTTTATAGACTGACAGACAAACAGACAGACAGACAGATAGATAGATTAGGAGATTTATAGAGACAAAGAAATACATATGAAATATAGATAGATGTTAAATAGATAGATAGATAGATGATAGATAGATAGATAGATAGATAGATAGATGATAGATAGATTAAAAGATTGATAGAGACAAATAAATAAATACGAAATATAGATAGATAGATAGATAGGTGGTAAAAGATAGCTAGATAGCATGTAGGTACATAGATAAAGAGACAGCCAGACAGACAGACAGACAGATAAAGATAGATAGACAGACAGAAAGATAGATAGATAAAAAGATTGATAGAGACAAAGAAATATATATGAAAGATAGATAGATACATAAATAGATAGATACAAAGAGATTGATGGAGACAAAGAAATAGATAGACGTGAAAGATAAATAAATTGACAAACAGATGATAGATAGATAGAGAGATAGAGAGAGAGATAGATAGATAGATAGACAGACAGACAGACGGACGGACGGACGGACGGACGGACGGACGGATAGATAGATAGATAGATGATAGATAGATAGATAGATAGATAGAAAGATAGATCGATCGATGGATGGATGGATAGAGATAGATAGATGATAGATAGACAGACAGACAGACAGACAGACAGACAGACAGATAGATAGATAGGGGAAGATAGACAGACAGATAGACAGGGGAACTGTGCCAATGAGGGGAGATGAGAAACACACCTTAGACAGAATAACCCCAGCAATTACCAGGTCGGCAAACAGCAGCTCCGTGTAGGAACAGTTACACAAAAAAGTGTGTTATAAGAATGACAATTTAATGTTGTGTTGCACTGCACTGGTAAAACTGGTGTGTTTGCTTCAGAAACTCTACTATAGTTTATATAAACAAAATAGACAGCAGACCCCCCATGTCTCACAATTTGGAATCCTAAGGTGACCCACAGTTTTGTGCACCACCCACACTGCACACAAAATAACCCACAAAGTCATGCCATTGGATAGGCAGATAGATAGAAACATGAAGAGATACATTTAAAAATGCTTGATTTTGGGGGAGCCTTATATAATATCAGAACTGACACCCTACAACATGATTTTTGGGGCCCTGCCCTCCCAGGCCCCAACCCCTGATCCCGCCCACTCCGCACCACATTTAAAAGACCACACAGAAATCAGCGCTAAAAAAGGTACAGCCCCCATTATTCCCTGACAGCCGTTCCACCTGCTACATGTGAAAGCACTTGTAAAGGAGTCATATTAGGAATAAATTCCACTTGTTAATGGAGTGCTCTGCCCCTGTATTCCCTCCTTTCGGATCAGGTGCCAAACGGTACTTTACCAACCTGCCTCGGGTCAGGAAAAATCACTTGCAGCTCATCTCCAGCCCGAGACATTGCTGCCTTTAACAGCCTCTCACCTGGCTGCCTAGGGAAACGGAGAGCAGGCACGGGAGGGGGCGTAGTGCTGTAGAGGAGGGTGGGGCTACTGACTAGTTGTCTGGAGGCGGGGCACGGGGAGAGCGCGTATTGAGGGGGGGCAAGGGAGAGGACATATTGTGAGGTGATATGTCCATTTAAATACTGGTATGTGATGGGGTTGTAATTGAAGTTAAACAGGGTGCAATGACAATATCGTGGGCTGCTGCAACATAGCGCTCAGTGTGAGGTGTGGGCCGGTGCTGGAGCAGTGTGGGCTGTTCACAGTCTAACAAGGGGGGGCCAGGCTCTTCGAAAAGTGCAGCACTGCCAGGCCCCCCTTCAGATTCGGTTCGGCCAGGCACAAGGATTTGGCCGAATCCGAATCCTGCTGAAAATGGCCGAATACCGAACCAAATACTTGATTCGGTGCATCCCTAGTTTTATGCAATATCTTTTTATAGAGACCTACATTGTTTGATGGGTATAGTCAACCTCCGAGTCTAAGTTCTTCCAAGAGACTTGTTTATCTTAAATTGTTACAAAAGCATCTTAAGTATCTATTCTGGGCTCTCTGCCTCTGAAACTTTGTATCTTTTTCTGGCAGTTCAGTACAGGAGATCAAAGATAAAGTTGGGATATTCCAATAACAAACCTGGGACTGCGGGATGAGCTGTAAAAATCGTGACTGTCCCGCGAAAAACAGGACAGTTGGGAGGTATGGTACCCTAGTAGGCCTAGAACTGGCCTTGGACCAGGCCTGGGCTGAGATCCAAATAAGGCCCTGACATTTCTATTACACAGAGGCCCAAACGGTCCCCACCAGCTCAATAAATAGTGTCTATGGCATCTTACACCAGCCCTCAGGCATTTGCCAGAATCAACAGATTGCCAGTCTGGGACTGCCTGGGATCCCTTTGTATCACAGAGTGCACTTGTGGAAGAAAAGTCATAGATACAACAGTAGCCATAAATAGGGTTGCCACCTCACCCCTTTAAAACTGAACACATATGGAATACACAGCCTGCATGGCTAATTAGCAATTTATTTAGATGCATGATGCATGGCTGCACATAAATCAGTTCAGTCTGCAGCATGCATCTAAATGTATTGCTAATTAGCCACGCAGGCTGTGTATTCCATATGTGTCTTTGGTTTTAAAGGGGTGAGGTGGCAACCCTAGCCATAAAGCAGGTAGCGTTAACTGCTCTGCTGGTTTTCGTTGCTGTGAGTTGTAAGATATGCTTCAAATGTTGCACCTGTTATTCCTCCCCCATTACTGTGTATGTACCATGCTCTAATGATTATGCCAATATTCTGCAGTGCCCAAATGTTTCTCCATGGCATCTCCATTAGAACCTTGGCTCAGGCATGGGCCAAAATACGAATTCTTCATTTCCATGCAGGAAAGTGCGACTACTCTATCTGCATTAGTGAAACCCAATTCCCTCTCCTCCTATTTCCGTCTGATTGCGGCTGGTGGGGGCATGGGGTTTGCCACATCATGCGGCAAAACGCCTAGGAGCCCCCTGTGTCTCTTTATAGAGTGGATGATGCACATATATTTATAGCCCTAGACTGTTACTAGGGCGGTTCTGCTGTGTGATCCATGTGTATACAGTATCTTTGTATTGTTGTTATTCCTGGTCTGTTACACAGTTTCTGCTTATGCATATTTGATCTCAACAAAGTGCTGAGTTCTTACTGTAAGTGTAATTTGCACTCTGGCAGCAGGCATTGGAACTGTAAATCAGACTGTAAGGATGGGAAGAATAAATATGACTATGGGAATCACAATGTTTGATCTGTGTGCTGGGATTAGAACAGGGCTGCCCAAAAGGTAGACCAGGATCTACCAGTAGGCCTAGAGCTGGTGATCAGTAGATCTCAAGCCACAAGTCAACAAACAGCTTGACTAAATCACCCTCCTGTTTCATGCTCTTCATTCAGATATTTGTTATGTTAAGATTACATAAGGAATAATTGTTTGTTAAATATATCAATACAAATGATCTAATTAATCAATATGATATTTAAGTAATATTTTCCATGGAACATAATGCTAACAGTGCTTTTATGGATGTAGATCATAATGGGACAACACGATTAAAAGTAGACCTTGCATAATTAAAGTATGGCAGTCCTGGATTAGAATGCTAGATCTGTCTGCAGGGATCAGAACTAGGTATGGCGCGAACCGCCGAAAAAAAGTTCGCGAACATGTTCGCGAACTTCCAGAAAATTAC
>CM044448.1:101836570-101862697 GCA_024363595.1 Xenopus borealis | reverse complement strand
ATACATGAGTGATACTCAGAGTTCCCCCCTGTATAACTCAGCCTTGTGCCTTTATATGGTTACTATATATAGACATGTAATTGCCGTTCAAAGTGGCATTTGTTTATCCTTTTCTTGTCTCTGGCTGTGACACTGGAAACAATGTAACAGAAGTCTGTTTTATCAATTTGCTCCATTGTTCCAAAAGTCAGAACCAGCAGTGAAGGGTATACAGACAGCCAAAATGTTGATTATATCTATAAATAACTTTAAACGGTTTAAAAAATTTTTTACCTTGGAAAATGCATTTTTCAGTTTTTTTGGCTGGCGATTCCCTTTTAGCGATATAACTTGTTTACTGTGCAAGGGTTAAGCTTTAGTGCAGTTATTGCCTCTTTTGCATGTGTCTCTAGGGGAGGTGTGTGTGGGGGTGGATTGATCTGTTTTTGCTGCTGGAAGTAGTTAACCCTTATTATTCCAGGCAGTTAAAAAAAATATGAATTTGCGCTGCATATATATATATATATTTATGAACAGGAATTTAGGGCAAGTTTTCACAGGGAGGTGATGTGTTATTTCTTATTAACACCCTGTGTCTGAACTTGTTCGTCAGCTGCATCTCCTGAACTTAAAGCGTCGGTATCTCCCAGCCCCTATCAGGGTCTCACCTCTATATAAAAAAATATGCATGAGTTTAATTTCGGCTGCTGCATAATCCATCACGGGCCTAGCGGCTGTATCCATAAATCTCCATCTCCGTGGTGTGTATTAGCACTCATCTAATGTGATGACTTAGTCCCTGGATAAAAAAGCTGCTTTATTAGACAAAGCCAGACTTATCTTTCGGCAGTATTTTAATCTAAAACAGCAATAAATAAATAAATACATACATAAAACATACCTTGAAAGAGGGACAAAAAGAGTTTTTGTTGTGGTCGCACAATTCATGAAACGTCTGCAAAAATTCGCCAGGTGAAACAAGACGCCGCCATCCAAAATGAGATGGTGGCGTCCAAAACAAGACGCCAGAGAATGTGTAACGGTGTCCAAAAACGGACGGCCGCGTCCAAAATGAGACTCCAGCACCATTTTGCAAATTTTTTAGGAAATTCAAGAAAAATTTGGTGAATCGAAACACCCCAGATTCACCCATTAATGCTGATGACATCAGAACTCACCGCTTATAACTGATGACATCAGAACTCACCACTTATAACTGATGACATCAGAACTCACCGCTTATAACTGATGACATCATTTATAAGTGATGACTAGTGATGGGCAAATTTATTTGCCTGGCGTGAATTCACAGCGAACAAATAAAATTTGCAAATAAATTTGCGGAGCGCCTGCAAAAATTCGCCTGGTGAACATTTTCCAACGTCCAAAAATGGACGCCCGCGTCCAAAACGAGAAGGGGGCCCTGGGACAGCAGCACCAGTGAGCTCCCCAGTCCAACCCTGAGCTGGAGTGTCAGAGAAACTCAGGAGGATTTTCAACAAACACCACATTCCTGTGTTTTTCACTGAGATAAAAACTGGCACACCCAAAGGATCCAACACCCAAAGTAAAACAAAACAATGTGGTATGCTCAGTCAAGTGTAGTGATAATTGCACTGATCCATACATTGGGGAGACAAAACAACTGCACACCAAGCGAATGGCTCAGCATAGGATGGGAACTCTACAAGGCAAGACCCGACTGTCAGTGGCGTAACTACCAGGGGAGCTGGGGGTGCAATTGCACCAGGGCCTGCTCCCTCTCAGGGCCCTTGTGCTAGGAGAACTCCAATGAGCAATTCATAGGGGAGAGCCCGATGGGGGGGCCCGGGTGCCAATCCTGCACCAGGGCCCACCAGTGAGTAGTTACGCCACTGCCGACTGTCTTTATACACCTAAAAGACAAGGGACACTCCTTTGAAGATAGCAATGTCCAAATTGTGGAAAAAGAAGACCACTGGTTTGAACGAGGCTTGAAAGAGGTGCTTCATGTCGAGGTGGAGAAACCATCCCTGAACAGAGGAGGGACCTGCAACACCACCTGTCTGCTACATACAATGCTGTTCTAACATCTGTACCCCGGTGGTTTCAGAATACTTTACACATCCATTCATGCAACTCTCACAAGTAACACCTGTCTCTAGGAGTTGCATGACGCATTGGTAATTCTATCACAGTAAAAAGCATTCAAAACCTCTCTTTCAGATGTCACCTCACTAAAGAGTTACAATTGCCATTGTGATTGGATTAGTCAAGTGGAAGAGTTTATATGCCGAGGACTTCAGTTGAACTGAAGAAGCTGCTCGGATGAGTAGTGAAATGTCTTCAATGATTACTCAGCAAGTCCAGTTGTTTTAGAATTACCTATACTAGATATACCATGACCAGGATGAATGAAATTCTTCATAGTCATATGGACATGTTCCATTGCTAATTGCCTGAAATTAACGATGTGCAAAATTTTTTTGTAAGGTTTTGCCACAAAAGAGATTTCCATAGACTCCAATAGGTGAAAAGTGAAAAGTGTTGCGTGTCCAGAAATTGTTGCACGTCAAAAAAAAAAAATTGTTGCATGTCCAAAAAAATTTGTCGCCCTTAGACTTCAATGCATTTAGCAATTTTTGGCACTTTTCACATTTTTGTCAAAGTGAAAAGGGTCAGATTCACCCATCACCGCCTGGAACATCATTTTTGGTGCTGTGCATGGTCAGACAGAGAGAGCACAAACATGACTTGGGAACAATTCATTTAACCCTTATAACTCCTACTAGGATCAGACTGGACTGGTTTGGTGGGCCCCACCCAAACTACCCCTGCTCCCAGCTGTGATCCAAAACATAGTGTTCTCCTCCCACTCCCCTGATCATGGGCGAAAGTAAAGACAAATAAGATACACATGGTAGACACACAGGCGGAGAGGGTGGTGAGTTCATGGTCAGACTCCCCTGCTCCCCTGATCTGAAGGCTCATAGAGAGATTTCAGATTTGTTCAGGGTTTCAGATTTTGATAAGAGGAATTGCTTTATTAACCAGTTGTTGACACAAGGAAGCAATGTATTTTCTAGCATAGAGTAATAGAGACGGGTATTGGTTATTAGAATAATTTGTGGGGAAAATAGTGTCCAAAATGCCCAAGAGGCACATTTTAGGTGAATTTATATGGGGGAACTCTAGGTCATTCACCAGAATGTTAATGATATTTTTCCAAAAGTTGGCTATTGGTGCGCAAGACTAAATCACGTGGAAAAAGATTTGTATTTCTTGTATTGAATGAGTTTATCCTTACTGGAAATTAAAAGAAAACTTTATCAGTTCTCTCTTTCTTCCTCCCAGTCCTTGTGATGTCTGATATTACCTGGAGCCATTCGTCCATCACAAGGACATACGTTTGGTGGACCGAGTTTAAAGAGTCCAGTATAACCTTGTAATCAATTTTTTTATCAGATGAGTGTAGAGGAGCTTCCACGTTAGACATTTTTGAAAGTAATTTGATCTTTTTTGTTGTTTTTTTTTTGGCCAGCCCCCTTTTACGACCTGCCATACCAGTCTAGTAAACCCCATTTGGGGGTTGAAACGCGTTGGGAATGTTGTGTTTTGATGTTGGTTCCTGATGAAGACTACATCTTGAGTTGATGTTGTCTTTGATGATAATTCTACCTTTTACTTGTATCTGATCAAGGTCCTTTTATGGGTTGAAAAACACTAGAATTTTTTTGTGGCAGTTTTTCACAGTACTACTGTTGAATACCATATTTTTTAGACTCTCAGAACTTGCTATATGAAATTACTTTTCTTTTTATCTTACTGATTTGTGTAGGCAATATTTTGTTTCTCACTTCTGTTGTCATAGTGATAATTCCTAATATATATCTTGTGTCATGTGTATGGAGTGTCTATTTTTTCGAAACTTTTCTTTCTGTCCATTTATAGCTACTGAATATTGTGATGTCTGCAGGTTTTGCTCCTGTAGGTGGCCTTCCCTCTGTGTTTTTGGGTTTTATTTTTCCTTTGTAGCTTCTCTTGTGACACCTCCTGTGGAGGTGTCATTGCTTCAGACTGCAGGTTAATCATTGTGTTGCAGGCTTCAGGTTTTCCTATCACCTCCAATAGTAACATGTTGTGATGGTCCCTGCCATAAAAACAATCTCCATGTCTATGACTTGCCCTTCATTCTGGCCCCTATTCACCCCAGAACTGGTCCCAAAGCTCATTTCCCATAAGGCAGCTCTCCCTGGCCTGCCCACTGCCAACCAAATTCCCAGCTCTGTTGTTTCATCACCACCACCCAAATTTTTGGCCAGCCCCCTTTTAAGACCAGCCATACCAGTCCAGTAAATTCTACCACAAAGATGACATAACAGGGAATAATTGGAGTGGACTGGATTTGGGGTGTAACAAGGCAGACTAGGGAAAGCAGAAGGGGAGAATTTGGGTCAGTAAGCTTGCAATATCGCCCCAGCCCATGGTTTACTGGCTAGACTGAGACATGTTAACTGTATTTTTCATGTGTCACCCTGATTTAAGCCCTAGTCATCCGCAATAATATGTGCACCTGAAACCAAAATTAGCTGCACCATTGAATCACCCAATGTCCTCCAATGTCCAGTCGAAGCATTGGATCCCTTCAGATGTTGGCATGTCTGTAGGCCTGGGAAATACCAACTTTGCCTATGGTAATTGGTCCAATCGCCTGTTTCTGTATCTAGGCATGGAATACCTCTGTGATGCCTAATGTCATTATATAGTACAGCAGAGGGTACATATCCCCTAGATACACGACTGCTTACACATTTTACACGACACAGTTGTTACAGCCTTGTATAGGGAAACCCAGGCAGTTCTGCTTCACTTGGGGATGCTGTATCACTGTAACCAGAAAAATAAATTGGCCCCTAAGGCTCCTCAACTTTTGCTTCTCTAGGTGGATTTCTCACTCCTGGTGTTGCCAGGGCTGCCATCAGGGGGCACAGCGAGTACAACTGTACTGGGCCCAGAAGTTTTTTTTAAGTTTGAAGGGGGGTCTGGCTGTGCTATGCTTCCTGGATTAGCTGGGGACCCCATGGATGACAAAGTCAACAAAAAGAACCGAAAGCTGATGAAAGGAGCCAAAAGCCACAGAATGGTCCAGGAAGTCTATGAAAAGACACAAAAGCTGACAAAAAAGGAGACAAAAGGCCCAGGCCACCAATGGTTTTTTTATAACTTGTGCAGGGGCCAGGCCACCAATATATATTTTTTAATTTATAGGGGGGCCTTGGCCACCGCTGGCTTGTTATAAATTGTGTGATGATAAAAAAAAATTATTTTTATAACTTGTGGTGGGTCCTGGTCACCAATGGCTTGTTATAACTTGTGGGGGATGTTTTTATTGTTTTAGCTCTGTGTGACATTTTTTACTGTGGTGTGGAGATGTGGGATCTGCGGTGGGGCCTTGGGGACCAGGAGGCCCAGAAAATTTGTTGTACAGAGCCCCATGATTTCTGATGGCGACCCTGTGTGTTGCTGAGGTTTTCCTGAACATCGCTAATTCAAATGGCTGAATTTTTGGTTTTGAAAAAAAAAATGAGGGAACCATAAACTGGCACATGTACTTTGTGGCCTGTTGTGATTATTTCCATGATAAACTATCTTCCCACCAAGTTTCTCTATATTCCTGCATGTGACACTAATGTTTCCCACTCCATAAATGTCGCAAATGTGTGAGATAGGATGGACCTTTATTCAGGCATGGAAAGCTCCTACTATTCAGTTGTCACAACACAGCGAACATTGTGTAGGCACCGGGGTCCAGGAGGGAGAGAGGGCATAAAGAAACCCTCTTCTCCTCTGCAGTGATGGATATTGCTGCATTAAAAATAAAGAAAACATACACTGCAGTCTAGTAGCACCAGGGCCTACAATTATACTGTCCCAGCTCAACAGCCATTCCCCCATCACTCTGAATAGAGATTTCATGGCAACCTCTGCCCTGATATTCATGTTTCTCTAGCATTGTAGTCAAATGACGTAGGCACAACCAATCACTTTCCATTTGCAGATACTTCGTGAGGAAAATTCGGGCGATTCCGGAAATCGCCGCGCTGTGTGTGCACAGGCGCTGGCGCTTTGTCATTAATACTAACGGCAGACAGGGAGAAGGAAATTCGGGGAGATTGTCGCCTGCTATTAAACGCCAGGCAACAGAATCTCCCTGAATCTCCCTGTCCGTCCCCAGCCTTAACACAAAGCCCCCTTCAGCTTCCCAAATGTGACCTTGTATGTTGTCCTGTATGTGGCCCCGAGGGAGACTCCCGTTACAGGATCTCCTTGCAAACTACCTGTACACCTCTTCCCCCCCAGGCAGGATCATGTACGAGCTATTCCCTCTAATACACCGACCAGAGGAACTCTAGAGAGAAAAAAAAAAACCCAACAAAACAGAAGTCTGTTTGTCTAATTAAGCATTTAACAAAGCGGCAAGAAAATTCTAATTACCCATCTGTATGCAAAGCCCATTGTGAAAATGATTCAGCTAAAGAAAGTGTCAGACATGAATGTGCTAGGTATCAATTACACCGATTTTACCAGTCGAGTCAGCCTGGGTGAGCATTTGAATCTAATAACTGTTAACCCCATGAAAGTTGACTTGCATATGTTGTATGACACGGACAGGCTTTTCCAATTTCCTCCAATTGGTTTTTGCTGAAAAGAAAGCTAGTGTGTTTAAATATTCTGTACTGAAATAATCAAGTTTATCTTCACTATCCCTCTCTCTCTCGTCATGTGTTTCTCCTCACTCTGTATTCTTTCAGCAGTTGGGTGTCAGACAGTCATTAGATCCAATATACAGTATCTTATAACTGCTGCATGAAGACAGAATGAAGAGAAACAGATGCTGAGAGAGGGATAGTGAACATAAACTTGATAATTTCAGAAACAATGCAGAATATTTACTTGATTGTATTTACAAAGTTTCTTAAAAGGCAAGGAAAGTGTAAAATATAATAAGGGTAGAAATTGTGTATTTTGTATACTAAACATAAACATGAACTTACTGCACCACAAGCCTAATCAAACAAATGATTTATGCTTTCAAAGTTGGCCACAGGGGGCTGTCATCTTGTAACTTTGTTATACATCTTTGCAAGACTAGACTACATACACATGCTCAGTGTGGTCTGGGCTTCTTAGGGATCGTCATAAATGATAAAAAAACAAAGCTGCTTGAGTTCTGCATGGCTGGTAAGTAAGGCAGGGGCTCCCCCTGCTGTTCTTAAGTATGATTGTTTCCCTGCCAGAAGTTAGGGACCGTCTGACAATTCCTATCCACAGCACTAAATAAAGGGAGAATTTCACTGCATACAGTCAGGTTTCTTATAGAAACTGTACACATTTTTAAATTAAAGTATATTGGAGATATATTTCTTTTTCATTAAAGAAAGTAAAAATGGGATTTTATTTAATTTCCTTTCCTTGCCCTTTAATTCGGTATGATGAAACTTATATTATATTTTCACAATATTTCCCTTTTAAATTCTTCCGAAAACCGGTTGGAAGCAATAAGTCTGGACATGACACAGGGTGGCAAAATGCTTGCAACCACAACATGTGTTCCATAAGAATTTAGATAACGTGTTTATAAAGATACCTAGGAGCTCAGGCTTCGAGTAGCACTGAACTAGAGATGACCTGAACCAGAGTCCCATGCTACACACGCTCCCGGATGATGCCTGGTCAACTGAGCATGACACTATAGGTGCCTAGATCAATGTGTTTACAGGTAACTGCAATATCATCTCTTGACCAAATTTGCTACCATTTGGCAATGCAGGAACTGAAAAAGTTTGCCTATCCAATCCATATATGACTAGGGTTGCCACCTTTTCTTGAATAAAAATACCGGTCTTCCTATATATTTATCTTTTATTCCTATTAATAACATTGGGATCAAACTTAAAAAATACTGGCAAGGCCGGTAAAATACCGGCCAAGTGGCAACCCTATATATAACTGATGGTGTGATGTTTATACAAATGGCCTGCGGGTGTCACTTGTACTTTGCAGATACACAGTACATGAATCTGCTAATAAAGCACTGTTATACCCATCCCATCCTTGTCGCCAATCTGATGTGTTTTTGTAGCCGAGGATGAGCAGGTATAACAGTGCTTTATTAGCAGATTCATGCAGCCATTACACAACAGTAACTTGATCTCTATCACTCTCAAGCTGTACAGCAAGTACTGTGTATCTGCATGACACAACAGATGGCATGTTTAAATATGACATCATTGGTTCACTGATGCTCTGTGTGGTCCCCCCACCATGTACTGATCATTTGCCGATGGGCCACTCAAATAGCCCCCATGGCTTGGGTGTCCAAGTAAAATCCACCATTTACTGATCTGGATAAACAAGTGGATCATTATGAGCATGGCCAGTTGATGGAAGCTAATGTCTAGATAGGGAAGCCTTTCAATAGTGCAATACTCATCTACAAAGGGTTAATTGCAACAGGGAGGTAGATTCTTTCTGTGTTTGACTATCTACATATCTCCCAATGATTCAGCTGTGAGAGCAACACAGATACTCAGCCTGATTGTGTCTACCATCTCTCAGATCTGGGACGCTGTCCAGGTTTCATTTTTCACTTCTATAATCTCCCCAGAGGAGCTGACTTAGAAACAGAATTGAGGTCAGGCTGTAGAGCTTGTTATTTTGGGTAACAAGTTGATTTTTTTTTTCTCTGTTTATCATAATTTTTATTCCCCCTTTAGAGAATTAAGGCTCTTATCTTTAGCCAACGTTTTTTCTCCGTGGATTATTTATTAAGGTTGGCTGAGGGCTATTTGAGTAGTTAAAAGATGTACTTACCAGATACCTACTTGTAGCTAACCTAGAAAAGTCTCCTCTTAATCCTAGAGATAAAACTTACTTAAGGGCCACTTTTATGAGTTTAGCAGAGAGGCATCTCTCATCTACAATCGGACCTACTCTGTGGGTATTATATAATCAGTATTCAGACCAATGTGATATCATTTCATGGTGAGATATTAGGTATTTTAACTCAGAGTGTTGTAAAGAACCACTGTTGGCCAAAAAGTTGAGTTTAATGGAATCCAGAAAAAAAGTCAGTTACTAGTACCAAAGGTAGATATGGTTTGAAGGGACACTTCCAAGTCTTGGTCAGTTAAAGGACAAGGAAAGGCAAAGAAGTAAAATCCCATTTTTACTTTCTTTAATGAAAAATAAATCTATCTCCAATATACTTTAATTAAAAAATGTGTACCGTTTTTATAAGAAACCTGACTGTATGCAGTGAAATTCTCCCTTCATTTAGTGCTGTGGATAGGAATTGTCAGACGGTCCCTAACTTCTGGCAGGGAAACAATCATACTTATGAACAGCAGGGGGAGCCCCTGCCTTACTTACCAGCCATGCAGAACTCAAGCAGCTTTGTTTTTTGCTCATTTATGACGATCCCTAAGAAGCCCAGACCACACTGAGCATGTGTATGTAGTCTAGTCTTGCAAAGATGTATAACAAAGTTACAAGATGACAGCCCCCTGTGGCCAACTTTGAAAGCATAAATCATTTGTTTGATTAGGCTTGTGGTGCAGTAAGTTCATGTTTATGTTTAGTATACAAAATACAGCATTTCTAGCCTTATTCTACTTTACACTTTCCTTGCCCTTTAAGGTTACTGGAATCCAGGGAAAAATCTGAGAGGCCATATCCACATTTTGGTCATCAGTTAAGGCTACTGGCAATTGTTTTGAGAAGTCATCTCCAATGTAGTCAGCAAGTTGTAGTAACTGGAAGCAAGGACAAAGCCTCTTTTAAAAGACCAACTTTGTGCCTAGGGGATAATGAGCTTTATTAAAATCATCACTATTCAGGCCAATGTGATATGGTCATCAGGTTAAGGCTACTGGAGCCTATGGCAAAACCAGTTGTGAGAAGTCAACTCCAATTTAGTCAGCAAGTTGCAGTTACTCAGTGTCTTGGGGATAATGAGCTTTATTAAAATTGTCTTCGTTAGCAAGTTGCTGTTATTGGTACGGAGGGAAAAGGTTGTTTTGAGAAGCCACTTCCATGTCTTGGTCAACAAGTTGTGTTTACTTGTACCAAAAGCAAAACTTGTTTTGAGAGGCCATCTTCCCATCTTGGTCATCAAGTTAAGGCTACTGGAACCTATGGCAAAATTTGAGAAGTCAACTCCAATTTAGTCAGCAAGTTGCAGTTAGAACCAAGGACAAAGCCTCTTTCAAAAGATCAACTCTGTTTCTTGGGGATAATAAGCTTTATTAAATTGGTCTTCATCAACATGTTGCAGTTACTGGAACCAGGTACAAAGCCTCTTTTAAAAGACCAACTCCATGTCTTGGGGATGATGTGCTTTATTAAAATTGTGCTTCAGTCATTGCCTCTAGTATGATGTATGTCGTTGGCCACTGAGAAGCTGCTGTAACTGTATTATTACATGATCTACTAATGGACCAGTAGCTGATGAAATTTGGCATTCTCAGTTACATATTTGCATGGATGAGCAGATCAACCGAGAAGTACAAGTACAAGTACTTTCTGATCAACCCCTTGTAAGCATGGGAACATTGGCCAGTCCAGTTTGGATATTCTTGCAGTGGGTCCTTTGCAGAACGGTTGAAATGGACAAGGAAAGCCATTTTATTCTTGCAGTCTCCTTCACTAAGCAATGTTGATATATAGAACATATTGAAGGGATTCTAGTGTGAGCTGGATAAGGATTGGGAACACAATTGGACCTTGGGACTATACTATTTGGACATTTCTATTTGGATATCTTATATTTTGGTGAGTAATCACAAGACTATGGACTACTTGTATATCTGTTATTCTAAAATAGTCTTAAAAGAGTAGACCACTGAGGCTTAATTCCTTGTAAACTGTACCAGGTCATAATGATAAAATACAAACATTACTACTACTACTACTGGAGAATCCGGGATGGCCAACCGGGGTCCTGACCAAAGTTACAGTTTCGACAGATATTTGTAGTTCATCTGCCAAATTTTAATGTACTGGTGAGTACCTGACAGTCGCAAGAGCACTTCCATTCTAATGGAAAATACTTTTTTATATAAGTTCTGCTTATTAACATGTACAGTATGTATATATATATAGTAAGCAATTACTTTGTTTGTAGTTTTCTGTTTATGTACTCAACTGTAAGTCTGTAAACTGAATACAATCTCAGTGCGAAGAGCATAAACTTCCTTCCCCTTCACAAAAAAAAAAAATCAAATTGCTACAAGGGGTCCCTTTAATTGCCATCTCATTGGCTTGCAAGGCTGAAAACTTGTAATCATTTGTCACAGCTGATTCATGTGTGGCTTCGGCGTAGGAGATGGGTTAATAAAAACCTCCCTGTCTCCATTTCCCACCCTTGTATTTAAATTAGCGAGCTGAGATCCTCTGGGTATTCACCAAGATTGAGGTTTCAGAGCCAGCTCATTAACAGCACTTTCTTGTGAGGGTTTTCGTGAAAAAAAATAAAAAGAACGAAGGGAGGGTGGACCGGTGGTACAAAGGACAGATAGGAGATGAGCTCTGTGGAGGTATTGAGGCTTCCACGGCACGGGCAGCTGCATGGAGAAGGCAGAAGAGAGAGCAAGACAAGGAGAAGCAAGATGATCTGATACCGTTCACATTATCTTGACATTTAGTGCCAACCTTTTCTCTTTGACTTTGCTGAGGACTTTTAATGGCAACGCGTACCTGAAGCCTCCTTGCATGACCGGCTCTAAATCAGAGGAAAAAACATGGGGAAGCACCATGGCTTAGCCAAGCATTTCAGGTATTTTGCACTTTATTTGCCTTTGTAACTGTTAATGACAATATAGGGGGTCTTTTTTTCTACCATTATGAAAAGCAATGTGGTGGTTTAAACAGGTGTTTCGATAGTCCAACCTTCACAAAACCCAATGCCCTTTATGCCAGTACTTTGAGGTTTTGGTTCTGACAGGAACACAATCTGCTTGGAGCTGTGTGTTCTTTCTGTTTTTACCAGGGATTCCTCTGTGTTCTCCCGTTTCTTCTCACAGTATACAAAAAACACTCCTGATGAAGCCGAACCTACTGATTATACCCGTGATGGGGTAATTAGATACAAAGCTTCATCAGACAGGAACAGATGTGAATGGCTGAACATTCTCTGAAAAGTGATATATATTGCAGACATTATCTAAAGAGTAATAACTGAGGGCATTTCTACATGAAAGGTCACTTTCTCAGAAGGGCTCAAAGAAGGAGGTTTGGATACACTATTAGGAGACTTCTGAAAGTCCACTAGACTATATACAGTTAGGAGACATTTTAATTAAGTCTGCATTTGTGGTATGCAAGGGTTGGTGACTATATCTCTGAAATCATAGTAAGCATAGAGTAGTTCCTAAACTGCTTAGTTTACCCCTATTGGGTGAATGAGGAAGCCGTAGATGGGGCAACGCTTGTTAGTTCGTTAGGGTAAGATTCAATGAAAATGCTTACATTGTTCCCTGAAGACCCATTAGGATAAGGTTTGGTTGGAAGAGTTAAATATTAGTGGAATGGAATTCATGACTTGCTATAAAGGAAGTCCAGAAGAATGTTGGTTCACAAATGGGAGATTAAATAAGAATAATCCCTACTTTAGGGATTAGTGGAGGGTGGTATACTTTAGTCGACTTAGATGAGAAATATCTTCTTGGATCATCCATATTCAATGTGAACATCCTTATTCTAACATTTATAGCAAGGTCCCTGAGAATCAATTTGGGACCACCACTATTAATTAATCAATTAATTAATTTATTGATTAATTAATTAATCTTCTTTCCTTGTGTATCTGTGGCTTTTCTTTTGTGTCAACCTAGTAAGCCCCCCCTACCTCCCAAGTGTTTAAATTCCAGCATATTTGTTCAATCACCTCTGCGCTCATAACCATATTGTTTTAAGTGTTCCATTGAAATAATGTTCCAAAAGTATTTAGAGAAGGGGTCCTCATCCTTTTTTTTTACCTGTGAGCCACATTCAAATGTAAAACAAGCTGAGGAGCAACACCAGCACAAACAATTTAATGGGGTGTGCCAAATAAGGTCATGGATTGGTTGGTCTTGCCATGTGGGCTACTTGCCTCCAGGAGGTTTTGTTTGGCAGGTCTTCATGTCTTCAAAAGTTGCCTCCAAGCCAGGATATAAAGCCAATGGGACCGACATCAAAGGGATTGATAAGCAACATGTTGCTCGTGAGCCACTGGTTGGGGATCACTGGGGATCTAGAACAACAAATTAGCACTTGTCCAAATCATGTCCTGATTCTTCAGACTTGACCCCTTTCTTCCACTGCTTTGGGACCTCTACGTTGAGATGTAAGCCTTAGAGGTAGCATTATAGTGTGTGCCATTTTTGTTTATCATATTATATAACACTAGTGATTGGGTTTTCAATAGGGGTCCACCCTGTTTTTAATCATCCCTGCACCTTGTGATAGTTGAATCTTTTGGCACCTGCACAAGTTGCTCACATGTAATGTGGGAGCATCATGGATTTAATCTTATATGCCCTTCATCTGTGCAAGGTTCGGTCTGGCTTGGTGCCCTGCCTCAGCACTACCCCTAGACTTGATCCCTGCAGCTGGTTTCTGCTCACTTACTCCCCAGCCTATGAGTAAGTGCTACAATAGGCACAAAACTCGTTAGGCCTCACCTGTATTGTCCTAAGAAATGTATCTGAACTTTTAACCACTTTTTGGTTTAATGTTGTTGAAAATACATCTTTTGCCATTAGGGTTGCCACCTTTTCTTGAAAAAAATACCGGCCTTCCTATACTTATCTTTTTTTCCTATTAATAACATTGGGATCAACCATCAGAAATACCGGCCAGGCCGGTAAAATACAGGTAGCAACCCTAGATTGATTTGTATACATGCACCCATAGACTGGGGTGAACTGTTAGTATTTTCTCATTTACTTACTTATTTATGTTTTACTACTGCATCTATATTTATAGTACCAAAACTGGCTTTTTGCATCTTTCTCTGTATTTGTATTATGGTGGCATGGTCAAACTAATGTATGTATGGCGGACATGTGGGAGCACCATCCAGCCAATGCACATACAGACCATGGCCAAGTTATGATGTTGATTATGTCCATTCCTAGTGTGTAATTCAGAATCCTGCTTAAGCAGTTAATGAACCACTAATTGCCTGACGACGAGTAATAGCACTGAGCAATTAGGGCAGTGGGAAAGCTTTTAGTGAGAGATTAATGCAACATTAGGACATTAAAAAAGAATGTCACACATATTAAGGTTTGCTGCTCTAAGCATCTTTGATTTTTCCTTTCTCCTATGGTTTAAACCTTCCCATTTCATTTCCATTCTCTACAGAGATACATATTCATGAGCTGTACTGGGATTATTTTCTCACCCAGCAGGCATGTAGATATCATTAATAGTGATGGGCGAATTTATTCGCTAGGTGCGAATTTGCAACGAATTCTGTCGATTCGCTGCCGGGCAAATAAATTTGCCAGCGAAAATTTGCCTGTCAGAAATTCGCTGATGTCAAAAAAAGAGACGCGTCAGAAAAAAAAAATCGCTAATTTTTCAGCAAAGCGAAGCAGGATAGATTCGCCCATCACTAATCATTAATGGGGATGTAAACCCAATAATTTCAATTTTGCCCTAGCGAAAGATAGTATTATCCAAAGCAATGTTCCTATTTTCATTCTTAATATACTTTCAATGGTTTTAAGGCCATTTGTAATTGCTACTGAGGTCAGTATGTGTTTGTCCCTTGCTGTTCTATGCTCCCCAGTGGTTTTGACCATTGAAACAGCATTGGAGAAGTCATTTATCACCTCTCAAGTCTATTCAGAAATGTTCCCAGCCAACAGTCAGATGGGGATGCTCTTTCTTTATGGCAGCTGGGTACTGGGTTTTTTTTTTTTGCTAAAGGGTTAAATTCTCTTTTAAGGGAGAAGGAAAGGTTAAATCTAAGTAAGTTTTATCAGAAAGGTCTCTTTAAATACTCCAGTAAACCCTCAAAGTAATGCTGCTCTGAGTCCTCTGTCAAAAGAAACACAGTATTTCTTTCCTTCTATTGTGTACACATGGGCTTCTGTATCAGACTTCCTGTTTTCAGCTTAAAATGACAGGGCTTGGGCTTGAGCATGCTCAGTTTGCTCCGCTATCCCACTCACTTTCCCCCCTCCCTTCCCTGCTGTAATCTGAGCCCAGAGCTATGAGTGAGCAGGAAGAGACTCCAGTAGGAAGTGATGTCACACCAAGATAATATGGCAGCTGCTATCCAAAACAAACAGAGAGAGCTTCTAGAGTTGTTTATTAAGGTATGGTAAATCATTCTTCAGAATAAATATAGAGTTCTAGCTTGCACTAATGTGGCTAATTTGTTGGTAATAAACTGCCTCTGCAGCCTTCCTTCTCCTTTAAGTCAGCTCCGTAGACTGGTGTAGTGAGCAGAAGGGAGGTTGTTGTGATTGTGATGACCAGGTGAGCGAGGGGGTGAATAGAGGGGCAAGAGATATTTGCCCTGGACACTAATTGAATGACAACATCTGAGACTGATATATCTTCAGAGAAAAACTGAGGAGCTGATGCAAATTTTCTTGGCCATACACGGGCTGATAAAAGCTGCCGACAGACAGAGTCATTAGCATGTATGGGGCCATCGGACGGGCTTCCCCAAAAGTCGGGCAGATGTCGATCGGATGGGACTAAAAATCCCATCGGATCGCGGCCTCATCTGTTCAATGATGTAGTCTGAATTACAGGAAGATTGACTCCATTTTTATTAAAATTTAAAAGCATTTTTCTTTGTTTTCTGTATTAATAAAACAGTACATTGCACTTGATCCAAACCAAGATATAATTAAACCTTATTGGAAAGAAAAGATTACTATTGAGTTTATTTAATTTTCAAACCATTTTTAGTTGGAGATCCAACTTATGGAAAGACCCCTTGTCCAGAAAAAAAAAAACCCCGGGCCCCCGAGCATTCTGGTTAAACGGGAGGCCTGTTTTTGATTCCATGTTGTTTATTCACAGTACAGTCATGATTAGAAATCCTTTTACAAATCCGCAAGGAATCTGCCAGAAATACTTTGAAATCAGCCAGAGATGTGAGCAGCTGCTATACAGATCCCAATGACAATGCGCCCGAGTATTGTACTCTGTGTGAACCCGGCTGTATCACAGGGAAAGGCGGTTTCATCCACTGATGGGAAGACATGGAAGTGGCAGGCGCTGACAGCTGGAGATGCGGCACTTGCTGTGTGATGGCGGCACAGGGCTTTTATCTCACTGCCGACATAATTATAGGGTGGTTACTGCTCTGCTAAATCTTCCCAGACTTTGTTCCTCTCCCTGAGGAATTATCAGGTCCCTTGGGAAAAGAGACCTGATATGAGAGAAAGAGACAGTAGTATATATATATATATATATTTTTTTTTTTTTTTATCATTATTTATTTATTTATTTTCAGACTGTGGGAGTCCCACCACTCACGTGTAACAAGGACAAAAATTGCCTGGGTGCCAGAAAATAGAGAAAATATAAACCAAGATGTAGACTCACGTTTCAGTCAGCACTCTGACCTTTCTCAAAGTGAATATCAAAGCAAACTTTGACCCTATTAAAGGGCCAGTGACACCAAAAAATGAAATTGTCTTAAAGTAATACAAATATAAAGCAGAGTTGCCCTGCACTAGTAAAACTGCAGTGGTTGCTTCAGTAACACTACTATTGTTTATATAAATAATCGCAACTCTATAAAGATTAAACAATGTAACTTGGGAATTTACGCTTTCGTATATTTTAACATCCTATTTCCAGCGGCAATCGTATATTGTGACAGACATTGCAAACTTACCAACTCATCTTGCATAGTACATTAGGACTTCGTTTTGTGAAATAAACCTTTTATTTTTTATAAGTCCTGTGAGTGCGAGTCTACATCTTGGTTTATATATATATTTCTCAAGGATCCCGGGAGGGATCGAAACGTTGGATGTAAGTTCAACAATAAACACCAATTGAGCACTATAAGCAAGGAGTGTGCGGATCCTTCATTTCTATATGCAACACAATGTTGATCCAGCACCTCCAACATTGCATAGGACAGATGTGCGGGCACTTTGGACAATAAATATATATATATACCAAGATGTAGACTCGCACTCACACATAGGATATATATATATATATATAATATACTGTAATAATCAAAAGATGTGAATATCCTGTAAATGATATCCTTATAAATGGTGAGTTCTGATGTCATTTCTGTCACATGACTCACTGAAACTTGTGTATTATAATAAATAATGTACCCCCAGTTGCAAAATATGAGGATATTAGAAGTTACCTTGGAGTTCCATGACCTGTATAAAAATATGGTCATGAAACTCCTCGGTAACTTATAATATCCCTATATTTTACAAGAGGGGGTACTTACTTTATTCACTATATATATAGTTTTTAGTCTAGTTTCACTTTTTTTGATCTTGTATGATACAATTATTAAATTAATTGTGTTGGCCAAATGTAATTTTGTAACTGCAAAATTATATCTGTGGCCACTCAAACCAGGTGAACACAGTCATTAGAGAAATATGTGGAGTGTGAGTGAAAAGACACTTCAGCCAGTACCATTCCCTGATACAGCATGGGAAAAACTTGCTATTGATATTGTGGGTCCTTTTGCAGACGCTCCTATAGACTGCAGATTTGCTATAACCTTGATAGACTATTACAGTAAATGGCCAGAAATTGCATTTGTTTCTCATGTAACATCAGCTACAGTAATAACATTTCTGTCTATAGTCTTCAGCAGAGAGGGAAATCCAAAGGAGTTAATATCAGACAACGGACCACAGTTTGTCTCATATGAGTTTGAATCCTTTCTGAGAGAGAGGAATATTATGCATAAGAAATCTTCAGTGTATTATCCACAAGCAAATGGAGAAGTGGAGCGATTCAACAGAAGTCTGAAAGAAGCACGACAGACAGCAAATCTTACTTGGAAATCTTGGAAAGTATTTACAACAGAGTTCCTGCATAACTACAGAGCAACATGCCATGCAACGACCCAATCATCTCCAGCTGAATTATTACATGGCAGACAGATGCGCACTAAGGTACATGTTGCAGACGTCAAACTTCCACCAAAAACTATTCCTACAAAATCATCTACTGCTGACATTGTGAAACATCACCAAGCTAAATGCAAGGCTTATACTGAGAGAAAACGTGGTGCAAGAGAAGTGCACTTTCAGCCTGGATCTTTAGTCAGAATTAAGAAACCAGGAATACTGAAACAAGGACAATCTAAATTTACTACACCACTTGAAGTGAGACGCCAGCGAGGACCATACACATATAAACTGTCTGATGGACGCATATGGAATGCAAGTCGTCTTGCTCCTGCTAGATTTGACTTTGGAGATGTTCCATTTGATTAAGGACTTTTCCCTACTCCTGATGCCAACTGCAATAGGGCAGAAGAAAGTGAACCTGTAAGGCATACTGAGAGAATCAGGAAACTACCTGCATGGACCAAGGACTATGTCATGTGAAGAATATATATATTGCTTTAAAATACATACGGTTTAATTGTTACTGTTTATATATTTGTCCAAATGCTTTCCTACTATAGGGGGAATATGTGGTGTTTATACAAATGGCCTGCAGGTGGCACTGTGCATACATAGGACTTTCTGTACAACTTGAAAGTGAAAGTAAGACTTTCTGCTGTTATGTAATGGCTGCATGACCTGCTAATAAAGCATTGTTATACTCTCCTCATCCTCGGCTACCAAACAGTTGTGCTTTGGATTCTACTGTTTCTTTAATTAGTCATTCTTGTCCTCAGAATGTGAAAATGTCATAATCCAGGGTCCAAACGGTCTCTTTGGTGTAACAGATGTACATGGTTGTGTGGCTGATTGAATATGGATATCTTTTACAGGATCTTTATCCCAAAGAAGCACCGGCAGCGTTTCGATCATGTGGTGTCTCAGAGCCTCATCAGTAAGATTTGCCGCTCTCGGAGTGACCGCAGTAACCGCCTACGGAGGAGTCGGAGTGAGGATCACCATGAGAGGCTGCTGGTCTCTACCCGGGCTGCCCCGATACCACAAAGTCAGGACGAAGGAGGACGGGGACTGAAGAAGAGTACTTCACTGATTGCCAGCAGTGTAGGAACAGGGCAACCACATAGGTACGTAAAAGGATTCTGTCATGATTTTTATGATGTTGTTTTTATTTCTAAATTACACTGTTTACACTGCAAAGAATTCACTATACCATGTAAAATGTAATTCTGGAACCAGCAAGTGTATTTTTTTAGTGTAGGTGCATCTCAGGTCATTGGTCATGTGCTTTCAGAAAGAGCCAGCACTTTAGGATGGAACTGCTTTCTGGCAGGCTGTTGTTTCTCCTACTCATTGTAACTGAATGTGTCTCAGTGGGACATGGGTTTTACTATTGAGTGTTGTTCTTAGATCTACCAGGCAGCTGTTATCTTGTGTTAGGGAGCTGTTATCTGGTTACCTTCCCATTGTTCTGTTGTTAGGCTGCTGGGCAGGGGGTGAGTGACTGAAGTTTATCAGAGCACAAGTCACATGACTGGGGGCAGCTGGGAAACTGACAAAATGTCTATCCAATGCCAGATTTCAAAGCTAAATATAAAAAAATCTGTTTGCTTATTTGAGAAATGGGTTTCAGAGCAGAATTCTGCTGGAGCAGCACTATTAATTGACTGAAAAACTATTTTTCCCCATGACAGTATCCCTATTGTTATGGGCAATTGCATTGGGGGACCCATAACAGCCTCCCATAATAGTAACGTAACTAGGTGGGGGCAGGAAGTGCAGCTGGGTTGCTGCCCCCCCGCCATGTGTATTTTCTTTGCGGCTGCACCCGACTGCAGCCGGCTAAAGCGAAGCGTGATTTGCCGGGGGGCCCTGCGGGGGTGCAGACCCTGGTTCGATAGCACCCACTGCTCCCCCAGTAGTTACAACACTTTCATAATTTTGCCTTACATGGTTTTACAGGTGCCAAGCCTTCCACTACTTGTCCTGACAACCATCAGTTCCTAAAACAATTAATTCTGACACAATCACAAGTAGTACTAGTCAGGTCTCCTCCAGCCAACACTCCGTCTCCCATGATGCCTTGCATGTTATGTAGGGCCTGAACTAGGGGTAGGCAGCAGGTACAATGAGGGGGGGCACTAGGACCCTGGAACATACATGTGTTGCCTTCAATAACTCTGCTCCTGTGCATCACAAGGTGTGAGCAGACAATTGGAGTTGGCAGTTGTGAGGAAGAGGAAGGAAGTTGCAAGGCAAAGGGACGGGTCAGTAATTGGTGATGGCTGGGAGCTTGCCATGGACTCCCTTCTCTTTTGGCCTGGCTCTGATATTTTGTGAGTAATCTGTAAGAAAAGGTGGACATGTGCGGGGCTTGGTGGGAATGGCAGTAATAATTCTGTTTACCAAAACCTCATTCCAGTGGCGTAACTAGATGCTAATGGGCCTCACAGCAAATTCATTTTATGGCCCCCAACGTTTGCAGCTGTTTTACTTTACTTTATTGGGGCCTCGTGGGGCCCTATACACTTCCTGGGCCCCCCTGCAGCCACAGGGTCTGCTTCATCTAGTTACGCCCCTGCCTCATTCGATGCTTCCGTTTCTAATCCTTGCTAAATTTCCCTCCCTTATCTTGTCCCTCCTTCTCGGCCCCTGCAGGACGGTGCGGGTATGTAAAGGCAGCAGCAGCTTTGGCTTCACGTTACGTGGAAATGCTCCCGTATGGATTGAATCCGTAATCACAGGTAACATCTTCTCATAATGTTTTTCATAGATATGTATTTCCATGGGCATCTGTCATGGCCTCCACCCTGTTGGGTCTGTCAGCTGTTATTTTGTATTTGTTCCTTTCCTATAAGCACAAAAGATCCTTTTCTTCTCTTGGTGATGATGGCGTATGGTTGTGTTTGTGGAATTTGCTTTGCCGCCCTCGCTGACAGCACCCCAGGACCCAAAATGCCTCCTACACCAAAGTCTTACAACTAATTTATAAATTCTTTATTTAAAAAAAAAAAAAAAGTATAAGTATCTATCATCTGGAATACTTGAAACCTGGGGATTGATTTCTGGTTAAGGGATCTTACATCTACCAAAAAAACATTATATAAACCCCATGGGGCCTATCCGGTTTCCAGATAAGGGATCCCTTACCTCATTAAATCTATAGATCTACTGTATATATAAAAGAGTTTGAAGAAACTTCAGCTCATCCAGTTAGAAATGCCACTTTGATGAAGACACAAGCTAAATATATCACCTACTGGTACACAACTAATAGTTGAAGAGTTGTAGTTCTTCTCATGGACATCAATTTCACTCCTGTTCCATGTAAAATCAACAGCTGCTCGTTTTGTCCAGTTTGATGCCCAAACACTGACCCTTTAATTAATATTGAGCTATATACTTATAGGGGCAAATTCACTAATGCTTGAAGCGTCCAACGCCATTGCTAATTCGCCAGCGTGACATCATTTTGCAACTTCAACAATTTACTAACAGTGTCCCTGTTGAAAATTCACTAGCAAAGTAGATAGACTAGTGCAACTTCGCACCCTTACGCCAGGCGACGTTGCACACTGACGAAGGGACGTAACTACGCTAATTCACTAAGATTTTACTGAACATTACCTCTTGCGCCAGACTTTACTTTGCCAGGTCCGACCTGGCGAAGTTCAATACAATAAATAGGAGTTTGAAAAAAAAAACTTTCCAAGTCCCAAAAAAATGCTGGTCTTTTACTTTTTTTAGGGTGATAGTCTGAAAAATAGCATAATTTTTTTTGGGGGTTACCCTCCTCCCCCCCCTGTACATTTCCTAACATATGGCAACACAACTATACAGGGGGCACATGTTTAGGGCAATAGGACCACTTTATTTTATTTACTAAAGGTTTCCTGGGCTTGTGTAGTGGAATGTACTGACTGCAGCATATACGTCCATTAAACTTTAAAATTGGCGCCGTATGCAAATTAGGCATCGCTAGTGGTACTTTGCTTTGCAACTTCGCTAACGTTTGCCGCCCTGAGCGCAAATTTGAATTTTAGTGAATTTCCGTAGCGCTGGCGATACTACGCCAGGCGAAGCCCTCGCTAGCATAACTTCACTGGTTAGTAAATTTGCCCCATATTGTGCAACTCCTCTATATGTCTAGATGAACAGCGGTTGGTTTGATAGACACTTATATGCTATTCAATAATGTCTTAGCCAAGCTTCTAGTCTGCTCCAGTTTGGTGGATTAGTCTGCTCCAGTTTGGTGGCAAAAGTTCCTAAACTGTATTGAACTTTATTGAGTGACCCTTCTCTCCCAGGTAGCCCTGCAGATGCGGCTGGACTACAAGCTGGAGATAGAATTCTGTTCCTGAATGGTCTGGACATGAGGT
The DNA here is from genome assembly GCA_024363595.1 of Xenopus borealis. Lineage (NCBI taxonomy): Eukaryota > Metazoa > Chordata > Amphibia > Anura > Pipidae > Xenopus > Xenopus borealis. Next base: position 101,840,226 of record CM044448.1, on the reverse strand, counting down.
GAGGGAATATCAGGCCTAATGTCAACCAGGTATGGTGACTGGTTCCCTAATGAAATTGTGGCACTCTAGTTGGCTTACAGAAGGAAGCAGCTGCTCCTCTTCTGTCAGTAACTCTAGGTGAGTCTTATTGGAGACGCCACCTTCATATTCAATCAATGCCCACACCACAAGAACATCTGCTATGAGAGGGCATCTTAGCATTGAAAACTGGAACAGAATTCTTAGGAACCACACACAGTGAGAATGTAGCAAATTATTTTATGTACTCCATCCTTGGTGTAGAGCCAACCTACGGCCCAGGATGGAAATGAATTCATTTTGCAAAGTATATACGTAGGAGTAGGCAGGAGGAGGGGGGGACTTTACCCATTGCTCATTTAGTAGTAATTATAATAATATAATAAGTCTATTTAATATCCAGGTGTCCCATATTCCAGCTCCATTTGGTTATCTAACTGGTATTGTAGTTCTTTTCTGTGTATTTTCTTTACTTTTACAAATCAAAAGTGTTTGTGTATTTCATGTGTGGCCCCAGACAATTTTTCTTTTTACAATGTGGCCCAGGGAAGCCAAAAGGTTGGACACCTCTGGCATAGAGCTTTTTGGGAAATACTGCAGCTGTATTCTAATCTCTGTTTGTCTTCCACAATGATTTATTTTTCCTCTTTTTAATCTTGTTCATTGTAATTGCAGAAACTGTTGCCATGAGAAGGTGGTGTGTATGCTGCAGGGCAGTGGTGCTATGCCCACCCTGGTGGTGGAAGAAGGCAGCGTAACCTACTGCGCAGGTGAGTGAGTGGACTTTCATGATTAGTATTATTACCAACAGTGTCGGATTGGGATGCCAAGGGCCCACCAGAAAACCTTAGACTCTGGGCCCACTTTTGAAATTCTTATTCCTCCTCTACTTAGTCAGCCTCTTTATTATCATAGTCCTATAGTCATACTGTATTATTCCATTACTAAGCATTTTTTCCCATAAAGAAATAGGGAATGACCATGAAAAAGATTAGTAGCAAGAGGGCCCACTGACACCTTGGCCCACCGGGAGTTTTCCTGTAACCTGGTGGGCCAGTCCGACACTGATTACCAAGATCTCAATAGACCCAGAGAACAGTTAAACACCTGGAGGTATGACTTTAAATTTAGACCAACCCTGATTACCCTGTGTTTCCCAGAGGGGGCACTATTTCATGCTGCTTACTGTCAGTGTAAATGCAGTTGGCCAAGATAACAGCTCTGGTGTTCGATGTGTAAAACCTGTGTAAGTTTAGACATACTTTTGGGTGTACCAATGATGTATCTCAATGGCAGGCTGATTTTGCATGGTACTACATCAAAGATCCCAAGATCGGTAACTTGCCTGGCATGGACCGAAAACATACATGTTCAGACCCAAATAGAGGAATATATTAATAGCCGAAATACCACATATTTCATCAGCGTCACTGCTTGACATCACTGCAGTAGGTACACTCCATAAATGTCTTCTCAGGTCTGAAATTCTTTCCTTAGGGTTCCAGTGGGTTTTACAGAGCAGGTTATAAGGAAAGGCAAAGAAAAAAAATCCCATTTTTACTTTCTTTAATGAAAAATAAATCTATCTCCAATACACTTTAATTTAAAAATGTGTACTGTTTTTATAAGAAACCTGACTGTAGGCAGTGACATTCTCCCTTCATTTACTGCTGTGGACAGGAATTGTCATACGGTCCCTAAATTCTGGCAGGGAAACAATCATACTTATGAACAGCAGGGGGAGCCCCTGCCTTACTTACCAGCCATGCAGAACTCAAGCAGCTTTGTTTTTTGATCATTTATGACGATCCCTAAGAAGCCCAGACCACACTGAGCATGTGTATGTAGTCTAGTCTTGCAAAGATGTATAACAAAGTTACAAGATGACAGCCCCCTGTGGCCAACTTTGAAAGCATAAATCATGTGTTTGATTAGGCTTGTGGTGCAGTAAGTTCATGTTTATGTTTAGTAACAAAATACAGCATTTATAGCCTTATTTTACACTTTCCTTGTCCTTTAAGGATTGTTTCTTCCTGCCATGTTGGCAGCCTTGCAGATAGGTCCGGAGTGAGAATTAAAATAGGCCCTGGCATTTCAGGCCCAATCAGCCCACACAGAGGCCCAAACAGCCCCCAAAAGCCCACTAATTAGTGACTTTTCTGTGGCAACTTACAGCAGCCCCTCTGGCATTTGCCAGAACCCACAGATTGCCAGTCCGGGTCTGCTTGCAGATCTCCTGCTCAAGGTATCAGTGAGCCACAACAAATGTTCTACTTCAGCAATGCAACAACTAGGAGCAATAAGAGCTGATCATGGGGCAAGAATGTATAATCCACATACTGTGTAGCAATCATAGAACAAACTGGGTATTTTGCATTAACCTTCGGTCATGTTTTGATTTTTCTTTTCTGCCTTAGAAATGGATTCAGAAGTACCAGTCCCAAATTCTGCTCTCACCTCCCTCCAGTGGGTGGCGGAAATTCTCCCCTCCAATATCCGCATCCAAGGTCGGACCTTCAGCCAGCAGTTGGAACATTTGCTCACCCCCGCGGAGCGATACACGGTGTGCAAAGCATTAGAAAGCTTCTTTCAACACAGGTACTGCCAACAGCACTATGTGGGCATGTTTGGGGCATGTGCATCCTGTGTAAGTGGCATGTGGGATGTGGGGATCTGAGAATCGGCACATTCTATGGTTCCTAAGACTTGGCTGGTACAAGGACACTTTGCATAAAGTATATCATAAGGTATGTGTCTAGCTGGGTACCTAGTGCAGATATACTGTATATGCAATAGATGCCATTACAATAGAACATACTACTTTTCTGTAGAGCACACCTAACCAGGTGCCATTCATGTAGAACACAGAATTCATATAAAACATACTTAATCAGACAGAGTCCCTCTAGAACACACTTATAGGGCAAGGAAAGGCAAAGGAATAAAATCCCATTTTTACTTTCTTTAATGAAAAAGAAATCTATCTCCAATATACTTTAATAAAAAAATGTGTACAGTTTTTATAAGAAACCTGACTGTATGCAGTGAAATTCTCCCTTCATTTAGTTCTGTGGATAGGAATTGTCAGACGGTCCCTAACTTCTGGCAGGGAAACAATCATACCCCGCCTTACTTACCAGCCACGCAGAACTCGAGCAGCTTTGTTTTTTGATCATTTATGACAATCCCTAAGAAGCCCAGACCACACTGAGCATGTGTATGTAGTCTAGTCTTGCAAAGATGTATAACAAAGTTACAAGATGACAGCCCCCTGTGGCCAACTTTGAAAGCATAAATCATTTGTTTGATTAGACTTGTGGTGCAGTAAGTTCATGTTTATGTTTAGTATACAAAATACAGCTTTATTCTAGCCTTATTCTATTTTACACTTTCCTTGCCCTTTAATGACACACCTTTCCTGTAACACGTGATCAGCTACCATTTCCATGGAACATACTTAATCAGATGCCCAAATGCATTCCCATAGACCACATGGAATCAGGCCCCTTCCTGTGGAACATACTTAATCAAACATATTTCCTCTATGACAAACTTAATCAGGCACCATTCCTGTGCAGTAAACTTAAAGGAAAAGTAAATGTTTTTCTTTTTCTTTCTGTAAATTTGCTCTAAACAGC
>CM044448.1:101808520-101833913 GCA_024363595.1 Xenopus borealis | reverse complement strand
GGGTGAGAGGGCAAAAAAAAGCGGCGACTATGCGCGAACCCAAAATGGCGAACGCCGCGCAACGTTCGCGAATATTCTGCGAGCGCGAACGTTCGCGCGAACAAGTTCGCCATCCCTATATACCACGTGGAATCAGACACCATTCCTGTATACCACATGGAATCAAGCACCATTCCTCTGGACCACATGGAATCAAGCACCATTGCTGTGGACCACATGGAATCAGGCACCATTCCTGTATACTGCATGGAATCAGGCACCATTCCTGAAGACCACATGGAAACAAGCCCCATTCCTGTGGACCACATGGAATCAGGCACCATTCTTGCAGGCACCATTCTTCTCATGGAATTCGGCACCTGTGATAAAATCTACTCACCCTTGTGATTTAGTGGTTACATCATTGCGCAATGGCTTTGATTTGCTTGCAACATCTTCTAAAAGTCCAGGTGGCATGTGAATAGCTGTGGGCTCCTCCTGAAGCCAAAGGCGGTCACACTATTGGTGAAGCACGAGCCAAGACCAGGATGTTTGGCAATTGTTCTGGTGTTGGGTGCTGTCCGTGTCAGCACCATTCATGTGGAACATACTTTATCAGACACTATTCTTGTAGGACACATGTGGTCAAGCAGAATTCCTGTAGTATACACTTTATCTAGAACACATAAAATGAGGTACCATTGCTGTAGGACGCGTAATCAAACTCTATTCCCATAGAGAACATGTTATCATGTGCCACTCCTGTAGAACCATGTAATCATTCACCATTCATGTAGAACACGCATAATCAAGCGCCACATTTGGTATGACCCACTGAGTTTTGTTTGTACTCTTCATCTCTGTAGGACCATTGACACACTGATAGTGGATATATACCCGGTCCTAGATACTCCTGCTAAGCAGATAATCTGGCAATTCATCTTCCAGTTGCTGACGTATGAGGAGCAGGAACTCTGCCAGCAGAAGATTTCACGATTTCTTGGGTACAAGGCAGGTCAGAGAGCGCTATAACCCGAGACCTACTTTCTCTGTCTTCATTAACTATCTCTAAAAAAGGGCATCCTGATATCTCTGAGATATGGCATCCCCACACCTCTGCAGCACCACCTACTGGGCTTAGCTTAGAATACTCTTTCTACTCTGTATTATATCTCTTCTGAATGTAGATGAAGTTTGTTTCCACAAAAAAAAAACACAATTCAAGTAATTACTGAGCAAAATATACCGGTAAAGTATTTACATTTGCCCCCAACTAGTTAACAAGTAAACTTTTTTTTAACAGAGTCAAAGGAGGAGTTTGTTTTCATTCAGTCTTCATGTGCAGTGTTTAAAGGGATACTGTCATGGGAAAACTTTTTTTTATGAAAAAATAGTGCTGCTCCAGTAGACTTCTGCACTGAAATCCATTTTTCAAAAGAGCAAACAGCTTTGAAATCTGACATGGGGCTAGACATTTTGTCCATTTCCCAGCTGCCCCTGGTCATGTGACTTGTGCCAGCACTTTAGGAGGGAACTGCTTTCTGGCAGGCTATTGTTTTACCTTCTCAATGTAACTGAATGGAACACAGTGGGACATGAGTTTTTACTATTGAGTGTTGTTCTTAGATCTACCAGGCAGCTGTTATTGTGTGTTAGGGAGCTGTTATTTGGTTACCTTCCCATTGTTCTGTTGTTTGGCAGCTGGGGGTGGGGAGGATGGAAGGTGTGATATCACTCCAACTTGCAGTACAGCAGTAAAGAGTGACATCAAAGCACAAGTCACATGACTTGGGGCAGCTGGGAAATTGACAATATGTCTAGCCCCATGTCAGATTTCAAAATTAAATATAAAAAAAAATTGAATAATGGATTTCAATGCAGAATTCAGCTGGAGCAGCACTATTAACTGATTCGTTTTGAAAAAAAACATTTTCCCATGACAGTATCCCTTTAAGTAATTATTAAGCAAGTGACTCTTTTTTTAATCCTACCCTCAGTTGCTCACCCCTTGTTGTCTACATGTGTATACTTCCCCTTTAATTTCTCTTTTCTGATAGTTCTTATAGAGCTTGTGACAAAGTGGTACCTTGTTGGTCAAGCCAAGGGTTTAGCTCTTTCTTGTATTCCAAGGAATAAAGGGCTAATAGTTCTGATGATTCTGAAAATGTACTGGTTGAGTAATCCTGGTAATTCTGAATGGTTTCTCTACGCAGCTGCTGTGGAAGCTGAAATGGTGGCACCGCCACAAGGGTCCGTCCATGGACTATCACCCTATCAGAGCATTGTACATTCCTCAGGCACGGAGGATGGAAGATCAAGTGACTCCAGTTCGGGTACATGATGAATGCTGGTATCAGCAATGGAAGGGTATAGGCAGGAAATGTTCTATATACACAATTGGGTAAAAGGACAACTAGAGAGTAACTAAAGAAGTGTGTATAAATGTTGTACATGATGTTTTGTGCTTGTGTACCAGCCCAAGGCAACCACAGCCCTTTAGCAGTAAAGATCTGTGTCTCCCCAGTAGATGCCCCAGTAGCTCCCCATCTTCTTTTCTGCTGATTCACTGATTCACATGCTCTGTGCTGCTGTCACTTACTGAGCTTAGGGACCCACTCACAATATACAGTACACCTGATAGTGTCATAGAAATATAGTCACAATATAAGGCTAATTAGTCATTAATACAGATAATTACTACATGGCAGCACAGAAACCAGTGCAACTAGCATCAGGATTTAATAATCAGCCCTGTAGCATCAGCTTATATTACAGCCAGGGAACCTCATTTTCTGCTGCTGGATAATTAGTGACGACCCCTAAGCTTAGCTTCTCAACAGCTGCTCAGAGCCCACTGAGCATGTGAGTGTCACAGACACTTTCCAAGATGGTGACCCCCTGTGACAAGTTTGAAGTCCTGGATCATTGCTGCTATTGACAAGTTGAAACTTTAGGCTGGTGCAATAAGTTCAATATATAAAATATGGCATTTGCAGCCATATTTATTTTTAGGGTTTAATTCTCCTTTAAGGATTTAAAGGGAACCCCAAATTAAGTTTAAAAATAGAGCTCTGAATAGAGCACTGAAAATAATCAAATCAGATTTAAAGGAATAAATAAAAACTGGATAAATAGACAGTCTGTGCAAAATAAAAAATATATCTAATATTAGTCAGCAACTTAAAGGAGGGCCTCATGGGACATAATTGTGAGTTTGCAATTGATCCTCAGCATTCAGCTCAGACTCAAAAGCAACATTTATGTCCCATGTGCCCCCTCAAGTCACTGATTGGTTACTGCCTGGTAACCAATCAGTCACTCCAGCCTTTATACATTACATTTTTGTCTAACTATATTAGAAACATTTTTTTATTTTGCACAGCTCATCTATTTACTCTGTTTTTATTTATTCCTTTAAATCTGATTTGATTATTTTCAGTGCTTATATTTGAAGTTATTGTTAGTCGGAGTCGGTACATTTTTGGTAACTCCGACTCAAAGCAAAGATAGGCCTGTTCTACCTATAAGTAACACTTAAAATAGAGGCTTGTTATTTAACCCAACCAGACTAACCAGGGTCACAATAAACTGGTATAAATAAATAACAAGATTGGAGATCTCCTTTAGTTGTTCTGCATCCCCTGCCAGCATTAACTGGGACCTCCCATCATTGTAAGAACAGATATAGGGGAATGTAGTTTTATATACCCTGTGTATAATAATTTTACCCTATGGCTGACTCAGGAGCGCCCTGTGAAACTGTGGAAATTGCACCCCGTGTGACCTCAGGAGAGAGACAAGCTGGAGACGGAACTTCATTGCCAGAGATCCCCAATCCAAAAATGGTAATAGCAACACTTTGCTCACTTTCATTGGCCCTATATGTGATTGTACAGTTGTGTGTTGTCTTTGTGTAACTATGTGGTACAGCCAATATGTCCATGGGCCCCAGTGCAAAATGTGTTAGTCATTAGATCAGAAAAGAGAAGGCTTGGCTACAGTCAGGTAAATCCAGTGCTGAATGAGACCAGAGTACAGAACTCTTTGCATGTTGCCATTGGGTATGGCAATTCACCGAGATCCACCTCTCTTTGTGAAAATGTTTCAGTGGACTAAAGACTTCAGTCATTGTTGGATTGGAAAATCCTTCACATTTGTATCCCTCTTTAGCTTCTTGGCCATCATTAGTCCAACTAATAGATCATGTCAGGAATGAGAAGGAACATTTGGATTAAAGACCCACCAACTAATTTGCCAATATCATACACATAGGAGATGATGTGAGCCAACCACTCTGTACTGCAACTGGGGCATCTTTGTTGAGTCTGTGTCCTATTTGGGATAAAGATCACTGAGGAACATTAACCAGTGCAAAAGAAAACCAGTGAATGTTTACTTGGTGTATAGCTTAGCTATATTCAGCTGGGATCGTGCTTTCCTCAGGAGCTCCAGAGCTCTTGATTCTCTGTGTTGTCCAACAATTCACCACCATCTCAGACGTTTGATCTCTACTCCGTTTCTACATTACTTTTTTCAGATGTCAGCTGTTTACGCTGAGTTAGAAAATCGTTTCCTCAACAACTTTCAAGGGAAAGTAAGCAGCATGAAGTCTCGTGGCTCTTGCAACCTTTCTCAGAGGATAGGCAGGGGTAAGTGTTTTCTGTGGCACTCCAAGTTGGAATAACCTACTATAAGATCTCTAGGGCAGCCCTCATCTATTTAAGGCATCTGCAAAAGTCTTAAACCTGGACCTCCTTTCTATTCAGACCACCAGTCTAGGGTCCTGTATAATAAGGCCATCACAGTCCCTCACAATTACTTTTATGGACCCAGCAATAATAGAACCTTATACAGTGCTAGCCTGCATGTGAGGGTCTTATGCTGGCAGGGCATAGAGAAACGGAAGGCTATAGACAAGAGAAAATGTGGATTATTAGAGGCACGAGAAGGTCCTGGTTTCATGGTGGGAGGGGGGCTTGCTACCGCAGACACTTGTGACAAAGTAGATTTCATTATGACTTTCCATGAGCTCTTCATCCTAACAGATGACTATCATTTAATCCATTTTTATCTCTTTGCCCAGGTCAGCGTAGGTTGGGACAGGGTCCCCTGTGGCAAAGTGCTGGACCACCATCTGACCCATGCCCACCACGGCCACCCAGCGCTATATCTCCCAGCAGCTCTGACTCCAACCCTTATGTGAGCCTTGATGGAAGCTTGCCCTCATCCCCATCACACAGAAAGATCTTTACCTTCTCACGATCCAGCCGCTCAAGGGACACAGACCGATTCCTGGATGTGCTCAGCCGGCAGCTGGGACATAATTTAATCTTTACTGATCAGTTCCTGACTCCTGAAAATGACTATGAAGAGGTAAGTAGTGTGTTATTATCTTTTTGAATGAAATAATCCACTCAAGTGCCCACCCATGTGCAGACTTGCATGCTATCATGGCCATTTCTATCTCTTCAGATGAGTTTCCAGGATGACCAGTACAGCTGTGCCATGAGAGATATCAGCACTGCCAGTGAGTCTGCCAGCAGCAGTGAGGATGGAAGCTCCCTCACCTACTCTTCTGTGTCTGACCTTGTCCCTCCTCCTCCATACAGCCCACCTCCACCTCCTCATCCTCATCCCCAGCCTCAACCCTCCAGAGGAGACACCAAACCTCCTCCAGAGGAACTGAAGGTAGCCCCTAACTCATATTTACATTGTAAAGGAAGTAGTGCAAACCCATCACCCCCTGCCCCTCCACCTTTACCCAGTCCTCTCATTCCACCTGCACCTCCTTTGGCACCCCTGACACATCGCAACATGCATAGGAGAAGTGACTCCAGTCATATGAGTGTGAAAAGACTGCGCTGGGAGCAGGTGGAAAACTCAGAAGGGACCATCTGGGGACAGGCAAGTACTGTGCTAATTAGAAACAACAGATATGTAGCTTCCAATAATCTGTATGGGTTGGTGCTGGGTGTTATAAATGTTCAATATCTGTATATTCACTATATTAATGAAAAATGTCTTCATTTAAAGGACATGTAAAGCCTACATTTCCCTGCCATGTGTATAATTTGGGCATATCTTCCCTACCAAAGTCACATCATTTGTACTGCATATACCACTCCATTCACCAAGCCATCATCTTTTCCTAAAACAAAGAGCAGCTTTCACCTGGCGACCATTTTCCCTCTGACACATCATCAGTAACACTGACTTGTGCAAACAGGAAATGTATAGTTCATGCTATGAAGAATGCAGATTTACACATACTTTGATAAGTTCTGCTGGGGTTGAGCACTGTAATAGTTAAGCTGAGCTCAGAGGTGGCTAGGAGAAAAAAATAGGATCAGACAGCTGGAGTTTCTATGGGAACCAGCAATGCTATCTGGTGATTGGCTGTTGCACTGGATGGTGTGTTTACTAATCTGAGAAGAACTGAGCATGCTCATAAGCCAACTGCCAAAGCAAATTCCTGAGGGAGAGGGCAGGGTGGGTTAGAGGAGTAGTAGGATTTCTAAGTGATTAAGGGGATGGTGTAGCCTTACAGTTAACCTTTTACCAACCAGAGTAGCAATTATCAAAAGAGGCTGTTCACTGATTACATTTTTGTGGTAGGGGTTTACATGTCCTTAAAGTCACAGTCACAGCCTGTCCCAGTATAGTAAGGTGTAAAGTCATTGGCAATGACGTTCATTCTGTTTACTTTACAGCTTGGAGAAGATTCTGATTATGACAAACTAAGCGACATGGTGAAGTACCTGGATTTAGAGCTGCACTTTGGCACCCAGAAACCATCAAGTAAGCAAAAGCTCTTCCATTGCAGCTACTGTGCCCTGATAATAGAAATAATTGAATCGAAACAAACTTAAACTTTGGCCAGACAAGGTATCCATTTCCTGCATAAGATTCACAATGCCCAGCAGGATATTTGTATCCCATCTGTGATGTCATCATATGCGGTCACTCCAGATCACTGACATCATAAGTAACAGTAAACTTATACTTTTATTAGGACTTTAATGCTGCATTTTCCAGGAGTGAAACATCCCTGCTCTTTCTTTCAGTCCTGCCTGTACTGCCAGAATCCATGAAAAATAAAGGAGCTGTTCAAATTCTGTCTCACAAGAAAGCTTACAACACAGGTACAAATGGAATATTAAGATAGGGGTACAGATGGTTTAAAAAGGACAAAAACAGGGTTGCCATCTTTTCTGGAAAAAAAATACCGGCCTTCTTATATATTTATCTTTTTTCTCTATTAATAACTTTAGGATCAACCATAATTTTAACTGGCCAGGCCGGTAAAATACTGGCCAGGTGGCAACCCTGACAATGAGTAAAATGGTCTATTTTACAGCTATCCTAATCGCACACTTGAAGTTGACCCCCTTGGAGCTACGTCACATCCTGATGATCATGGAGAATGAACGATTGGAGCCGTCACACATAAAGCAGCTGCTGCTGTTTGCGCCTGATGAAGAGGAGAGGCAGCGATTTGAGGCCTACACGGGCAGCCCCAGCAAGCTCAGTGAGCCGGATCAGTTTGCTCTGCAGGTACAGAAGGGTGATGATGGGTCTTTTCATTGTGCTCTAAGGGTACAAAGTTATGGAAGGTCCATCATTTGCCTAATTCTAGTAAATCATACAAGCCATTAAAATATATTAATTTATGGTTACTGTCGTTGACAAGACTAGATCTTGTCAAACATATAATGCCAGTTACTGGTACAGGTATGGGATCCTTTATCCAGAAACCCGTTATCCAGAAAGCTCTGAATTATGGAAAGACCACCTCCAAAAGACTCAGTTTTATCCAAAAAATCCATAAAAAAAAAAAAAAAAATGATCTCCTTTTTCTCTGTAATAAGAAAACAGTACACTGTACAGGTATGGGACCTGTTACCTGGGGCTTTTTCCATCATTTGGATCCTCATAGGTATGCTAGAAAATCATGTAAACATTAAATAACCCAATAGGCTGGTTCTGCTTCCAGTAAGGATTAATTATATATTGGTTGGGATCAACTACAAGGTACTGTTTAAAAATTAAATCTCATTCAGGGTCAGACTGGGTCGGCGGGACACCAGGAAAAACCCGGTGGGCCCCTGACTCTTGTGGGCCCCACAGATCCACACTCTGCTGGTCGCATGCACGAGCTTGCCCACAAACGCACACGTATGGTGGAGGGGGGCCCTGAGGCAGAATCACTGTTGTGTTTGGTAGCTGAGGAGAGTATATAGTGCTTTATTGGCAGGTTCATGCAGCCATTATCAATCAATTGGGCTGGAAAGTTTACTTACAATCAGGCCCGGATTTGTGGAAAGGCCAGGAGGGGCAGCATGCATAGTATGTAAAGAAAACAAACTAGGAGAATAGAGGTTGATTGAGGAGATGAAGAATATTAGTACTGAGAGTGGGCCCCTGGTCTAAGGTTTTATGGTGGGCCCCTGGTCTAAGGTTTTTGGGTGGGCCCCTGGTGTCCCAGTCCGACACTGCCTATAAATTACATTCTATAAAACAAGAGCAGTTATTTGTCCTTACTTAAAGTAAATGTATTTCTGCAGATGATGTCTGTCCCAGAGTACAAGATGCGCCTTCGAAGCCTACTCTTTAAGAGCACCCTGCAGGAGAAGACCGAGGAGATCAGAGCCAGCTGCGACTGCATCTTAAAGGCCTCTTCAGAGCTCAAGAACAGCAAGAAACTTGCCAAGATTCTGGAGGTGAGTGAAGCAGATAATCCTATATCATGGCCCCAAATCCAATGTTGGTTCATCGCTGAGCCTAGGAAAGAATAGGCCTGGCATGTGGGTGCATTAGAGTGTAAGGAGTTATGAAGAACGGAGGACTTACTAGAACAGATGGTGTAACCTGCTGTCACTGATTATGAATATGATACTATAATTACTCAGTGATTCAAGGCCAAGCTAAGCAAACATATGGTTATTGCTGGACTAAAGAATACTACAGGGGGAGGAATTCTAGAACATGGGGATATCTAAGGAACCTACGTTTTGTGGCATTTCTGTTATTCTCTATGTGCAAGTCATTCTGCTTACACGGGCAGAGCTATGAAATGCTCTGATGCTTTGAAGGGATGTAGAACAGGCATTTAATGGATTTTTTTGACACAATCAGTACTGTACATGTTATGGCTTCTCTTACCAAATAAAACAGTGAGAAGCAGAAGAGCTGAGCACTGGGTCACAAGTACAGCCTAGTGCTAATCAATATGGTGCTAATTGGATTCAGCGTCTGGTTCGTAGTGTCAGGAATAAGGAACATACCAGTTAACTGGCACATATATCATTACTTTTCAGGTTTATTTATTTCCAATACATTGATACCTGGACATGGATGTTTCTCTATTCTCAGACATCTGTGCACCCGGAATTGCAGTAAGGAGTACAGCAGACTTTTGAGACTGTTATTCAAGGGGATCATGGAAAATGCATCCCGGAAGCCAATAAGCCCTGTCTTACACCCTAGTCTTCTCTTTAGGCTGACTGACACACACATTGGCCTATGATGGTCTGATATGATGGCATTGTATCAATTCAAACAATAGATACACATTAGGTGATGGGGTTCTGCTTAAAAGGGGCCCAGTATGTCCAAATCCATCTGCTGGAGATTACAGGGTATAGTTAGGGAAGCTAAAGAGTATGATGGGTGCAATTTCTTTTATACAAATGTACATTTAAACTGTGGATTCCTGTGAGAATACCTGGTGGTCTAGTCTAACATAATCAAGCTTGGCGAGAAAATGAAATATTTAAAGGCACCCCAACCTAATTCCATTGCCCAATGTAGGTCTATTGTATATAGTTTCTGCGTGCAAATTAGTCTGGATTTGTACTTTCAATGCCCACATCCAGGTCATTAATAAACAAGTTGAAAAGCAAGGGACCCAGTATAGAGCCCTGCGGTACCCCACTAACAACACTGGTCCAATAAGAAAATATTCCATTTACCACCACTCTTTGTAGTCTATCTTTTAGCCAGTTCTCTACCCAGGTACAAATACTATGTTTCAGGCCAACATTCCTTAATTTAAACAGTAACCTTCTGTGTGGCACTGTATCAAATGCTTTAGCGAAGTCTAAGTAAATCACATCCACTGCCATCCCAGAATCGAGGTCCCTGCTTACCTTCTCATAAAAAGAAATTAAGTTAGTCTGGCAAGATCTATTACGCATAAAACCATGCTGGCGAAGACTCCATCGAAAAGCTTTCCTACCACCGACGTCAGACTAACTGGCCTATAGTTTTGAGGCAGAGAATGGGATCCCTTTTTGAATAGTAGGCCCCGGGCCCCCCCAGTCCGACCCTGACTGTATTGTCTGATTGGTATTGAAACTTATGGGCCGATAGAATTTGATCAAATTTCAATCGTAGGATTAATTCGATTGGTCGAATATGCAAATCCGGCATATTCGATCATCGAATAGCGAACGATCGAATGATCGAATAGATTAGAATGATCGAATATTCGATCATTCGATCAGCGAAGGATTTAAAATTATTAGATTTCCTACTGTAAGGGTACCTGCTAGGTCCCAGCCGCGTCAGGTAGGGCGCAGGCGCACCGGCGTCAACTTGCGCGCGCGTCCATCCGGGCGCGTGCGTCAGGGCGCCGGCTCGCGCCAAGGTGTCGGCGCGCGTCAAGACGTCAGCGCGCGTCCATACGGACGCACGCAGGCGTCGGCGTGCGTCTTGACGCCAGCGTCCATTATTGGCGCCAAACTGGGCCTATATAAGGATTTGCCAGGTCTATAATCACTGCCCGATTATAGGTCCTCTTCGGTGGTTCCTGGGTGCGCTATTCTGAACTTCTGCTGTGACTTCTCGTTTATGACCCTGCTTCGTTATTGGACTATTGATCTCTTGCTGCCTGGACCGAACCTCTTGCCTGGATTACGTTTACGAACTTTGCCTGACCCCTGTCTGTACTGCGATTCTTGGACTGCTGTTTCCTCCTTGGTCCGCATCCCTCATCTGGATCTTCGCCCTTACACCTACTTCACCAGATTGGACCTACCGAATTGTAATAGAAGCCTATGGGAGCCCTCCCATAGGCTTCTGAGGCTAAGTCCTGATTGAATAGGATTCGTATGATTGAAGTCTTCGGTCATTCCAATCATACGAATTATTTGAATGATCGAATAATTAATTTGAATGATCGAATGATCGTTATTCAAACGTCGATCGTCGAATGATCGAAGATTGAATAAAAGGGTAGCCTAAAACTATTCGATTAGCATTAGAAAATCGAATGCTAATCAAATATCGAGTAAAAACGAATATTTTTTGGGGAATAACAGTAAATTTGCCCCTTACTCTTTCCCTGTCCTTCTTGACGCACTTTAATGTTTCCTTGTCTGTGCAGGACTCTGGCCTTGGGTCTCTCACATTAAGACCTGGCAGTATTCGAGTAGCAGAGGGCTCCACCTGAAGCAAAAGGCAGCTGTTATAAGCAGAAGCATTAGTCATCACCGAAGTCTTGTTATTAGTTCTGGGTTTTAGAATACCATACACGACAATGCCCTTTCTTGCCACCCAAGTCATGGCCCTCAGTGCTTTTATGGAAAATACATCCCTGATGCTGTTACAGTATACACACATGGGGTGGTGGGGGGCATTTTCTTTATCACGTAACACTAGCCAATAGCAAGTTAAAAAAGAAATCAAGAGGTTTGATATTGTTGTATTTCTTCTTTCTGTGATGTGGGAGGTTCCTATTTAATCACTTTGACCCAAAATAGCATTTACCTACTCAGTTCCATCCACCAGGACATTATTCAACTATCACATGCCAAAAATAGATTCTTGCAAGAATTAACCCCTTACTTTGCCCAACACTCAAAGATAGAGGCAGGAACAATCTCTCTTTATTGCAAATGAATATGTAAAAAGTCTTTAGAAATAAGGGAGGACATGCACAGCTGCAATAGGGTTAATCGTGGCTGTGAGAGAGGCTTTTGGTTCTCCCCACTTATAATGATAGATAGTTTTAATAACGCATCTTCTAGCACCGCAGCACAGCTGGTAGCAGGTTTATAATGGTATTTATATTTATCTAAACACACAGAAAGCAGGGGGGACATTCCAACCCAGATCTGACAATGCTGCACCTTATTTACATGCACCTCGTTACCAACCCAGGAATATTTAGGCCAGGCTGCAATTATCCAAGCCATTAAGAGGTCAGTGGGTCCATTCTAAAACTGGTGATGAGGATAAGCAGCAGCCTTTTTCAGCATCTGTCACTGGCAGTTGTAGATAAACAACAGATGGAGACTGGACCTCTCTGGAGAACAAGCAGATAAATCTGTTGAGTGGCCCTCTATTTCTACTGGCCACTTTTCATCTGTTATCAGTCTTTAAAAAGTATGTAAACCTATGCATGTGCTCGGTCTAACCTACGTTGTTGAGCAGCTGCTAAAAACCAACAAAAAACATAATTTGCTGGCAAAAGTTCTTTTTCCTTGGGCGAAGAAGCTGCAAGTCTTGGCTGGAGGAGAGGGCCTTATACTACATTGTTCCAGGAGAAGCCCACAAGACCACAATGCTCTGCCTTATATCCCTAGAGTTATGAAACATTTCATAATGTGGAGTCTGTTCCATTATATTCAAGTATAAAATTGCTCTGTGCAGTAACACATTGGTGACTTGGCAAGCGGGGCCAGGTAAGAATTAACTAGCAGAGGAGAAGCTTAACGGCATGAAGGGATGGGGAAACTGTTAGTTCATGGAATCTGGTGTCACAGCTTAGTACTTTTGGGGGTATATTTATCAAAGAGTGAAGTTCCGCCACTAGGGTGAAATTCCGCCTCTCTCCATTCCTTTCTATGGGATTTTCAAAGGCATCTTTATCAAAGGGTGAAATTTCACTTTCACCCATTGATAAATACGCCTTTCAAAATCCCATAGAAATCAATGGAGAGTAGAGGAATTTCACCCAAGTGGCGGAACTTCACTCTTTGATATATTTACCTCTTGGAGTTCGAAGGCAACACCTCTTCCTCTCGCCTTGTTACTGGTTAATTGCAGGTACAAACTTCCAACCGTTGTGGTGTTCTACCAGGAGCATAGCTATAGAACAGGTGGACCCTGCAACTACACAAGGTGTCCTTATATAAGTAAACTAGGTCACTTTTAGAAACTCTGGTTGCCTGAAAATCAATTTTCTCTGGGAACCAGAGACAGAAAGAAGGGAAATCGTTTTTTGAGGTAAATAATGAACTTCAACATCCCATTTGAATTTCAATAGTGGATCATGACCTCCCTGATGGCATGGAGTTAGTTGACGCCTTTGCTACCAGTGCTGAACCAAGTCAAGGAGGCTCTCCAAAGAGCTGTTGATCACATGCCCTCTTCCCCTGGTAGTGGGAATGCTCAAAATGGAGGAGAACTGAACAAAGCAGCTGGTGCGAAAATCCACCAGGACAGGGACTTAGAATTTCACTGCATACAGTCAGGTTTCTTATAAAAACGGTACACATTTTTAAATTAAAGCATATTGGAGATAGATTTCTTTTTCATTAAAGAAAGTAAAAAAAATTTTTATTTCTTTGCCTTTCCTTGCCCTTTAAATCATCTTGCTGTGTTGTTTCAGTTACGCTGGACTGGGGCGGTTCGATCCCTCCATAGACTGGAGTCTGTTTCCATTTGTAATTAGCCTATGGAATGATCGCACCGCCCCCAGCCCAGCGTAACTGAAACAACATAGCAAGACGATTTTATGGTGTCATAATGTTCACTGGGCTGGGGGCGGCTTTGGGAGGCTTTCAGCTACTTTTATTTAGCGAGCAGCCTCTCTTCACTGATACCAACAAGTCCCTATTTTTATAGGAACGTGTCAGTATCACTTTAACTACAGAGGAAGCAGCCCCTGCGGCTGCAGGGGGACCCAGGAGGTATAGGGGGCCCCATGAGGCCCTAATTAATGTACTATTTGAAGGAATATCGGTAAATCAGGTCAACCTCTAGACATTTTGCTGTGGGGCCCAGTAGTATCTAGTTATGCCACTGCTCCAGTATCTCAATCTCCCTCCCCCATGGCCAGAACTAGAGATGGGTGATACATGCCTAGTGCACCACAACCCAACCATTGCGTCGTAGGCATGTGTCTCTTCTGCCTACGCCTAGTTCTGATGCTGCTGTACAATCTTCTAAAGACAGTTCAACCTGATCTCGTGACAATACCCAAAGCATTATGGTAATTTTATAGGGCCATAGAAAAGTTGTACCACTTGTTATAACCCATATCAGCCAATCACATATTTGTTCATAATGTGACCAGTAAGTGCTTTCTGCTCGTTGGTTGCTGTGGGGAACTTTTGTTATATAACCATGATATTTCTTTGACATACCAAAGTGTAAAAACAGAGACAGCAAAATCAATGGCTAGCAATTCAGCAAGGGCTTGATTGATGCCCCTTACCTTGCATGCCCCCTACCAAAACGGACCCCAGAAACTTATTTCGGGGCTAGTTTATGCATAAGGTACAGTATATTGGAGATAATGCTCTGTAAATACCTTGTATGTTTGCAGTTTGTTTTAGCCATGGGGAACTATCTGAATGATGGACAGCCCAAAACCAACAGGACAACTGGATTCAAGATCAATTTCCTCACTGAGGTAAATCCTTTTGCGTTTGTAGCCACTATTACCTACATGCTTACCTTCATTTTGCATAATCAATGAAAATGTAATTGCAAACAACTGTCCAACAGACATTAATGGAACGACTGTAATTCATGTAAATTGTAAAGATGCTTCGAATTTCATTGCTTGCAGATTTTTATAACTGAGT
Organism: Xenopus borealis; assembly: GCA_024363595.1. Classification (NCBI taxonomy): domain Eukaryota; kingdom Metazoa; phylum Chordata; class Amphibia; order Anura; family Pipidae; genus Xenopus; species Xenopus borealis. The sequence continues at coordinate 101,819,118 of CM044448.1, read as the reverse complement.
TTGCATTCCCTTTAAATCCACCAGTAGTATCTTCACAATTAGCCCTTCCCATTTGGAGACATTTTTATCTCCTGTTGTTTATTTGCAGCTAAACACCACAAAGACTGTTGATGGAAAATTCACCTTCCTGCACATTCTCGCCAAATCCCTCAGCCAGCATTTCCCCGAGCTTCTGAGCTTTGCCAAGGATCTCCCTACTGTGCCTCTCGCTGCCAAAGGTACAGTCTCACCAACATCTGAACCAAGAATGCCATCCTTCCTCTTCTTCTTTTTTGAATGGTGACCATCAACATTCCTTGGCAGGAACCAAGAAGGAGTTGTTGGTTGGACACACCTGCTTTTCATTGTCTGCTCTAAGTGAGAACTTGGTCATTAGGCTGAGTGGAGAAACACTGACCAGGGTTTTGTTTCTCTCCTTTTCCCTTTAGTTAATCAGAGGTCTGTAACGGCTGATCTGAGTGACCTCCATGTGACTATTCAGGAGATTAAAAGCTCCTGCAACCGGATGCCCAGCTCACCAGATGACATGTTCCCTCTTACTATGAGTGTATCCTTTGGACCACAAACCCAGAATGTAATGGTATTAGCCTTTATTAGTGCCATCCGGCACATGCACAGTGACAGAGCATTGTCTTTGCTTTCATTCATTCTGTTGGGTGAGAGTTCTACATATGAGCTGTTAGTCACTTTGAATATTAAAGCCAGTCATTGGTCATGTTAAGTTATCAAACACCTTATACCTCTGTAGACTTCAAAACTGACTGGCATCTACTTTTTTGCAGAGTGCCAGACCCACTTTGAATGCTTGGAGGTCACTACTCTGGACAGAGCCTAGTTCACTTTGCTACAGAGGAGTCCTCTGGCTTTGGTGGCATAGAAGGGAAATGTGTGTAAAGAAGGGAAATGTGAAGGCCAGATTTTGGCTGGTGGGTTAAGCAGTTATAGGGCCTGCAATGTTCTGGTAGTATGTGTGTTTATAGATAAGGCAATTCACAGTCTCAATGGCACATCAAGCCAGAATAGAGGTTTCAGAACGGGTTAGTGTTCACCAACACACTTTTAGAGCTCCAGACTTTCTGCAGCAGCACTGTGCTCCAAGGAGGAAACCCCAAAATTAAGTAAAAGGTCAGGGGCAGGGCATGTAACAGTTAGAGGGGTCCAGAGCCCAGGCAGAGGCAAGTACTGGGTAATTACTAAAACAATACTCAGCAGGGCTTCAGCAAGTTACTTACGAACAGATGCCAATGAGGTGCTGCACAAGCCCAGTAAACAGGATGCACATCTGCGCGTGAAAAGGTGATGTAGATGTAGGTGCGTATTACAATACTAAGCAGTTTTTCAGTATATGTACAGTGTCTGAACATGTGTATCCAGCCCTATATAGAATAGTATATGATTGCCAGAGTCCAGAAACTTGTATCATTCCATGATTAGAGCTGAGAAGGTAATAGTTGCAATATATTAGTAAGCTTAGTAGACTTGTGTTAGATGTGGTTCAATTCAGTCTAATAAAAGCTGATCTAGCCAACCGAATTGTCTCCTTGACCAGAGTCTCAGACCTTTCTGGAGAACTCTTTCCCTTGTATGCAAACTTTGGACACACTGCAGCACAGGGCATTGGAAGATTTCTTTAAAGTGTGCTTGTACTTTGGAGAAGACCCTAAGACCACCACCACTGAAGCTTTCTTTGGAATCTTTGCAGAGTTCTCCAGCAAGTTTGAGGTGAGGTTCTGACCGTAAACCTTGTTGTATATTGCCATTTTGAAATTACCAGTGCAGCATTATAGCTTTAACAAACGAAGTGCATTCATTATATAGTGTCTTATAGGGTCCATGTTCTTCCTTCTGCAGAAAGCCTTCAATGATCTTCAGGCTGGTGAGTCTCAGCTGCCCTCTGGAAATCCTTGCACACCAATGTGGTAACAACGCTGCCTCTCCTGGCTGAAACATAATCCTTACACACTGCTGTCCCAGTCACTGGGTAAAGCAAAGCCTTGCAGGAAGTAGGGGAGAAGAACAATCGTAGGTGGAAATGAGACATTCCAAAACCAGTAACTGGGGTTTCGTAACCCCCTCAGTGCCAGAGATACTTGCCATCTGTGTTAGTTAAGTAATAAGTCCTTGTGAGTCTCCAAGGAACTTGGCTGGAAATTGAAACAAGACAAGACAGGAGCATCATAAGCTACTGTTTACATCAGTGTTGTACAAGATTATCCATGGCCCAGTTATTGCTATGTAGCATGTTTGGGAGAGAATATTTTAAAGCAGTGATGCCATCTATGGAGATATTGGCCATGTTGGGGGCAATATAAATCTATCAAAGGGCTATATCTGCCTGTAGGCCTCCAGTTGGGCAATCTTGGTGTAGAAGAAAGAAAAGGATATTTAAGTCCATTGATGTACAGTGGGAATGGGTTTGTTCATCTTAACATATTATTGGGCAGACACGCTGTGCTGAACTCCATCTAACTCTGCTCTAGTCCCGCTATTCTGTTTGCACAGCCATCATACGGCTATTCTGCAGATGTGGCAGTAGACTGTACAGTGACTATGCAGTCATTGTTAATGTGATCAGGAGGGACTATATTCATGTGGGATTTTACACTGGAAATAAACATTTATTGGTTTTATTTATTTTGCAGATGTAAACCACTGCAATAAAGAGACGAGTATTTAATATTATTTGTTGATTTATGATTCATATGATATTGACGGGCCTTCCCAAACCATAAAGGTCCAGGAAAAGCACATTTGTACTTTCCTGAGGATATGTATTGCCCACATCATGAATTGGATTCAAATAAGTGAACGTATGGGGGTTTCAGAGGTGAGGAACTATGTAGGCTGCCCAAAGAAATTGTTCAGGCATCACTAGGATGGGCTTTTTTCTGCTAATACTGTAACTTCTTCCCAAAGAGATAGCGGGGAGAAGAAATAGATGAATGTCTCGGAAGTCTCAGTGTGTGACTCTGTAGTAATATTTCATATGTGCTGTGTACTGATGGGGATGTCGGAGGAGATGTTGGGGGAGATGGGTAGCAGGTAGGGTTGCCACCCAGTATTTTACCGGCCTGGTCGGTATTTTTGATGGTTGATCCCAATGTTCTTAATAGGAATAGAAAATACAAATATATAGGAAGGCCGGTATTTTTTTCAAGAAAAGGTGGCAACCCTATTAGCAGGACGACTTCAACTCCTGTCAGAGGTTTGAGAATAATCAGAGCCAACAAGAGAAGACAGAAAACTAAAGAATGGATTTTAGTGTTATCACATCCCATACATATTGACTGCAAGAAAACCTGGTGGTCTAGTGGGGTGACGGAGATAACCGTTGTGCTCACTGCGGGGACACCCGCCACCTACTGCTCCTTTTATCGCCGCTTCTAGGGAGCCACTTTCGGGTTTGGTATTCGGCTATTCTCAGGTTTCTTCTGTTCACCTTGTGACATCATTGCGGTTGGCTTGAAACTCAAATATTTAAAGGTGCAAATTTCCTATTCCCATTGCTCAACCTAAAGGTCTATCCTGTAGTTCCTGGGTGCTCTTCTCTTGTATGATTCATGTTCCTGACCTTGCCATTCTGCCGCCTGTACTGACCTCAGCCTGTATTGACGATTGCTTGGATTCCGATATTGTACCTCGCTGCTGTCTGGTTTGACTCTGGCCTGTGACCCCGACTTTGCTTCAGTAATTTGATTTGGTACCGTGTTGCCTGTCTGGTATTGACCCTGCCTGTTTCATACATCGCTGACTGCTCCCTTGTCCTTTCCTCATACATTTGGTCAATGGCGTAACTACTCCCTGGTGGGCCCCGGTACAGGATGGGCACCTGGGCTCCCCTGTTGTGGCCCTTACCTCTATAAATCCCATGCTGGAGTGTTGATGGCATGTGTGCAGTAAAATCTCCCCCTAGATAACCACCTGCCATAACTATTTTTGTGGCTCTGATGGGCCCCAAGGGGTGCAATTACACCCTCTGCACCCCTGGTAGTTACGCCACTGCATTTGGTTCCCTAGCCTACTCAGAACTCTCTCCTTGGTCCTCGCACACTAAGTCCTGGAGGCATCTGAGTAGCGGAGGGCTCCTCCAGAAGCCAAAGGCGGCAACTAGAGACAGAAGACTGAGCCGTGACCAAGTGCCCTGGAATTAGTTCTGAGTTTGGGATACCATACATGACATTGACCCTACTAAATAATAAAGTTGATTCTTGTAAAACTGCTGATGATTGTTTGCTGTAAGTAATACAATGGCAATGGCAACATCCTCATTGGTTAAAGGGCAAGGAAAGTGTAAAACAGAATAAGGCTAGAAATGGTGTATTTTGTATACTAAACATAAACATGAACTTACTGCACCACAAGCCTAATCAAACAAATGATTTATGCTTTCAAAGTTGGCCACAGGGGGCTGTCATCTTGTAACTTTGTTATACATCTTTGCAAGACTAGACTACATACACATGCTCAGTGTGATCTGGGCTTCTTAGGGATCGTCATAAATGATCAAAAAACAAAGCTGCTGGAGTTCTGCATGGCTGGTAAGTAAGGCAGGGGCTCCCCCTGCTGTTCATAAGTATGATTGTTTCCCTGCCATAAGTTAGGGACCATCTGACAATTCCTATCCACAGCACTAAATGAAAGTAGAATTTCACTGAATACAGTCAGGTTTATTATAAAAACGGTACACATTTATTAATTAAAGTATATTGGCGATAGATTTCTTTTTCATTAATGAAAGTAGAAATGGGATTTTATTTCTTTACCTTTCCTTGCCCTTTACGGTAGTCTCCACTACACTTTCTAGGGCTGCATTAAGACCACAGAATGGTTATTACAAAGTTGCCAAACATACTGGAGTTTGTCCAGAGAATTCTCAACTTTTAATCTAAACAGTGAAGCTATTATTGAGGAAACCTGTAACGTTATGCGAGGGGAAACGTGCTCAGCTCTGGCCAAGAGATAAATGAAAGTTACATAAAACTGCTTCCCTGGTATCGATGTGAATGACAGAGAAACACTTGAGAATTGTGTTGTTATTTATACTAATATGGTGCTCATTGACGTCATTGTGTTTTTTTATTTGGTTTCATCACAGGGCACCAGTGTGTTCATCTGAATAACCCTATGGCAGATTATGATAGAGATCTATTGAGTGTGTTGTTGCACACTCCCCAAATATCAGTTTATAGACGCAAAGATTTTTCTTTGATGAACGACCGATTTCAGTGCAATCCAACCAATTTATCGGGAGGTTGGTGTGCAACAAACAATCATAAATCTACCATTCTTTCTCCCGACATCGGTTGGGAAATTGATTGGGTAGGGTAAAAAATGTTAATTTCTAAACAACTAAAACTGCACATTGATGGGATTTGTAAACGCGGAGAGGTACTTGTGTGACACTAGGGATTTGGCCAAACCCCCGAATCCTTCTCAAAAGATTTGGCCGAATGCCGAACTGAATCCGAACCCTAATTTGTATATGCAAATTATGGGTAGGAAGGGGAAAACATTTTTTACTTCCTTGTTATGTGCCAAAAAGTCACGTGATTTCCCTCCCTGGCCTGGCCGAATCCGAATCCTGCTGAAAAAGGCAGAATCCCGAACCGAATCCTGGATTCGGTGCATCCCTATTTGACACCTTTCAATGAACGTTCAATTAAACGAAAGCATTAACGTCACATCCTCTTCTGGTTTTGGGCTGCTACTGGACTATATCACTGGAAATGGTCATTTTTAGCTGATGGACAAATCATAACTATAAACCATTGTTTCACCAATATCTTCGTTTGTACGATTATAAAAAAAAGTCTAATATAAATCTTCAGGTCTATGGGGAGCTTAACAATAGTGGATCCTTCAATAAAGTCCAAGAGTGAAGGGTGCCAAGCAGGTTTCTTATTCATGAGCACGTTCAATATATATTGGTAAAAGAGCTCAACTTCCGGTGCTCCCTAAAAATTTTTTCGATGGGGGTCATCTAATTACTCCAGGGTCTCCAAGTGCTTAAACGGATTCTGTAATTTATTCCTATACATTTTATAATTGTTTTTTTTTTTTTAGAAGAATCATTTTGACCTTATATGAAACTGTTTCATATAAAGTCAAAAGTATTCTTCTAAAAAACAAATATAAAATGTATAGGAATGGAGTATCTTTGTCTACTTCTACCGAAGGTGTAACAGGAAGGGTTAATATTTGTATTGCAGGAAGAAACGTCATGAATGACGCATGACTGAACTCCTTTTAAAATGGTGGCGGTTTTAAAATGTTTTTACCTATGATTACGTATGGAAACACAAGAAACGCGTAAGGTGTTGTCTACGGTGAAATAAAGGTCTTCTGTTACTTACTCTGCGTCTGAGGGATCTCTGGAAGTGCATGCCAAAGGTGGATCAGAGCACAATTCACATGACTGGGGGCACATGGGAAACTGACAATATGTCTAGCCAGGGTCGGACTGGGGGGCCTGTGGCCCACCGGGACTGCTGTCTGGGCCCCCATCCAGACCCCACTATTCCGATGGTGCGGCTGTCCGAACAGAGCTGCCAGGTGCAGATGGGGCTGGTACTGTGCAGCGTGCTGACACGGGGGGGGGGTGTTGCAAATTGATTTTTTTTCTATTAGGCCCAGGACATCAGAAGAGGGGACCCATTAGGGCCGGGGCCCACAAGGTTTGACCCACAGTCTGACCCATGTCAGATTTCAACATTAATGGGCTGATTTACTAAAATCATTTGAATAGATTGAAGTTCGATCGAATTCGATCGAATTCCAATTGTAGGATTAATTCTATTGGTCGAATATGCAAATTTGGCTTATTCGATCATCGAATAGTGAACGATCGAATGATCGAATAGATCGAATATTCGGTCATTCGATCAGCGAAGGATTTCATTTTTTAAAGTTATTTGTACGAATGGTATTCGAGCAGGACTTAGCCTCAGAAGCCTATGAGGAGCTTCCCATAGGCTTCTATTACAATTCGGTAGGTTCAATCTGGTGAAGTAGGCTGTCGAATAACTTTGAAATTTTAAATCCTTCGATCATCGAATTATGAAATTATCGAATATCCAATCATTTGATCTATTCGATATTCGCTGATCAAAGAGGCCAAATTTGCATATGCGATTTCATGAAAAATCTGTATGAACGGTATTCGATCGAACTTCGATCATTTCACGTGAATTTCGTAAATCAGCCCCATAATGTCATAGAAATATAGTCACAATATAAGGCTGATTAGTCATTAATACAGATAATTACTACATGGCAGCACAGAAACCAGTGCAATTAGCATCAGCAAACCTGTAGCATCAGCTTATATTACAGGGGAACCTCATTTTCTGCTGCTGGATAATTAGTGACGACCCCTAAGCTTAGCTTCTCAACAGCTGCTCAGAGCCCACTGAGCATGTGAGTATCACAGACACTTTCCAAGATGGTGACCCCCTGTGACAAGTTTGAAGTCCTGGATCATTGCTGCTATTGACACAGGCTGGTGCAATAAGGTCAATATTTACAATATGGCATTTTTAGCCACATTCATTTTTAGGGTGTAATTCTCCTTTAAAAATGTGAATGTTTCAGTCCTTATTAGGACCTTTCTCAAGGATAGTACAACATTACTGCATAATTTTAATACTATCAACAGCACACACACACACACACACACAAATCAGTGCTGCCCAAGCTGCATCACTATTCAATGACTTTTTTGGGTAAATTCAGATGTGTTGATTCTCATATTACCAACCATAGACTAGTGCATATATGTGAACAACTTATTTCAATTGTCAATACATAATACCATAATCATCACAATAAACTCAATAAGACCACATGTAAAAGTGTAACATTAAAACAATAACGAACGCATTCTACAAAGATGTGCAATCTCCAGTCCCACCAGATGGTGTCTCCTCGTTACATTAGAACAGGGGTCCCCAACCTTTTTTTTGGTTTGGGGACTGGTGTCGAGGCACAATTTTTCAAGAACCGGGGGGATGGGCTCGGCGTCCAATTTGGAGCGCGCCGGTGGCTAAATCCAGTCATGCCGGTGTCTAATTCAGAGAGACTCGTTAATTGCCGGCTAGGCTCGGTAGCCCAGTTCAGGACTGTCCACAGCCCAGCGGTTGGAGACCCCTGCATTAAAAGCTTGTGTTACAGTGTTACAGTTAAGATCCTTTCAGCTAAAAATCCTGTAGAGAAAAAAGAACATATTTTGCAACCTTCCTGTAACAATGTACAAATAACTGGTTACATAAAATCTATTTGCACTGCAGAAAAACAGAAGTATGCATAAAACGATATACTCTCGCTGTTCTTATTTTTTTTTTTTTACATTTATGCCAACCCACATAAAATATTATTTGTTTATACATAGCCTACTCTAAGGGGCAAATTTACTATTATTCCCTAATTCGGCCGCAATTTGATAAGCATTCGACTTATCGAATTGTTTTAGGCTATTTTTACTTCGATATTTGATTTGTCGATGACATTGTACGATTGAATAACGATTGTTCGATTTCAAGAAAAAAAATCATGAAATTTCCTCCGAACGCTCGAAAAATTCGAACGATTGAGGCGTTCAGTCATACAAATGGTATTCAAGCAGGTGATAGAAAAAAAGCCTATGGGGGGCTTCCCATAGAAAATCGTAAAAAAAAATCGTATGATCGTGAATTCGATCGAACTTCAACTATTCACTTGAATTTTGTAAATTTGACCCTTTAAGTCAATCACCCATTTAGACCCTTTGCACTTATGCAATTTAATTCATGAATCCAAAAGGCTTTTTTCTTTAAGAGCATCGTTTCCACATCTCCACCCCTTGGATGTACCTCCACTTGCTCAACTGGCATACACCTAAAAGCTAAAGCACCATGCTGCACCTCTGCCCAATGCTTCACCACAAGTTGTTGGTAGGGTTGCCACCTTTTTAAAATTATAATACCGGCCGGTGGGGCCAAAAGGGGGCATGCCGTGACGTCAAAAGGGGCGTGCCGTGACGTCAAAAGGGGCGGAGCCACGCGAAGGATCGGCTGAAGACGCGAGAAAGGTAAGTTTTTATTAGATTTCAGGCAAGGCAAGGGCCATTCTTAAGGGGTATTTCAAATTTACCGGCAGCTACATTGCCGGTAAATTTGCAATACCGGCCCCGGCCTTGGCTGGTGTTTTACCGGCTAGGCCGGTAAAATACCGGCTGGGTGGCAACCCTAGTTGTTGGGCAATGTCCTGCTTTTGTTCTTCTGCTTTTGTAAAACACTTTCAGGGTCCAATGCCACCATGTTGCTCCCTCAACGCATGACAATCTTCACCTTCAGCTGCCTGATCTTCCTGCCACAGTAAATCAGTCTGGGTGGACATTCACGCAAAGCGTGACCCCATCAAGGTACCTGTACAATGACAGCCCTGTTGATAAGATATTTATTAATGTATCCCATACTGATCTGATACTGATACAGTGTCATGTAACATGTCTGCTACTGCAGAGGTGTTAATAAAGTTATGTCTTCTTGAAGCAAGAGCATGGTGTATGTTTGAAGTTTCTCCTATGTCTAAACTAAGCTGCAGGCTCATGTGAGATTGAGCTACAGGTTATCCCATAGAATGGCAACAGGTTATGGGCCAAAGAGTGAGGGAAGAAACCAAAGGAGCAGGCTGATATTTGATGGAGATGAAAATAATTATGAACTATGGTAGACAAAGTTTCTAGGCCACATGTGCATGATGAATCTTAAAGAAACCATCCTGCATGAACCCACAAAGGACACAGACTTGAATGAGGACAGAATAAAGAAAGAGGAGGCTTATGCTGAGTTAATTACATTTTTGGATGATTAAAGTCTTTCTCTGATTATGAGAGAGGCAGCTGATGTTGGAAGGAAAGCGCTTCAGATCCTGATAAAGCACTATGCTGGCAAAGGTAAGCCACAAATAATTAGCTTACACACAGAGTTAACATCTCTTCAGAAAGCTGCAAATGAAAGTGTCACAAACTATATAATACTTGCAGAAATAGCCATTACAGCACTGAGAAATGCTGGAGAGACAATAAGGGGGGAATTCACAAAAGTGGAGATCCGAGATAGCCCATTTTTGGAGTAGAAGTGGTGATAAACTGGTGTAAAATACTTTCTCCATATTCACAAACAGAAATCCGCCTACATTCCGACTCAACCGCCACTTTTAATTTTTTAGTGAAAGAAAGACAGTTTACAGACACATTTTCTCCTGAAATTTGAAAAATGCAGTAAAGCTCAGTGTAACTATTCTAAACTAATCTGCTCTGCTTTGGTTTACTCAGTCTTCACTTCACACCTCTTGTTGGTGCCCTATTGGAGAATTATTATTATATTAATTGGGATTAGCATTTTATAGTCAGGGCACAAATTTCTGTCTAAACCTATATAGGTTTCAAAGCCTCATTAACAAAACAAGTAAAACACTGATTAAATTCAAAGTGCATTCTATACAATTTTTATGTAAATTCCCAGCCATTTGTTTAATTTTAGCAGCACTGAGACACTTGACTTAAATGGCAAGGAAAGGCAAAGAAATAAAATCCCATTTTTATTTTCTTTAATGAAAAA
>CM044448.1:101785371-101801336 GCA_024363595.1 Xenopus borealis | reverse complement strand
TATATATATATATATATATATAGCTGCCATTGTGTTGAATTCTTATAGTTTCTCATAATGCTTTGCTTCCTTACTTTGGCAATACAGATGTCCCATTGTGTCAGTGGAGCTGTTGGCAGTGTGATGCATTGGGTTACGCATACAAACAGCAAAATTACACAAAATTAATCAATCAGTCCAATTGCTAGACACCATTAATTCACAGGACTGGCATATTGGAGAGGTAAAGCCATTATCTATTGGATGGAATTGGAATTATAGTCTACTACTAGCTAAGATGAGCCTTAAAACAAGGAACACATAAGTGGGGTTGGCTTTGACGTAGAAACAATGGCCATTGAGTGTAGACAGCTCTATGTGGGCAAAAGTAGCCTGAATAGGTTGGCATCTGTCTTACCATTCCTGGGATTCCTGAATAGTTCTAATAATCATATGGTATCAGGTTTTATTACAATACCCGCAATGGCAGAAGGGAAGGAAGGTATAACAAGTACATGCCAACTAATATCAATTAAGTAGAGTCTAGTAGATGTGAAGCCACATAGTGTGAAGGGCAAGTATTTGCCATTTCCCCATCTTCATGTCCCTCTTAAAACTGAAGGAAGGTGCCTTTAAAATTTGTCCAAAAACCAATGTGCACCCCAGTTGTTCCACTTCTAGCTGGCTGCCTTCCCACAGAGTTCAGAAGATGAGTGGCATTCAACACTTTGGACTATAGAATACCAGCCAGTTCCCATCTCATGGGTAGGCAAGCCAGCACTTGGTGAACCTGAAAGGGGACTGCAGTATATTTTACCTATGCCATGTCAGAGCTATAATCAGTTCCTGCCCATTTGAGCTTGCAATCTAAGGATCTTATCACATATTGTGTCACCCATGAGCAAACTGACACCCCATACCTGTCACTAGACTTTTTCTGAGGGTATTACTCATTAAAACCACCCAATAGGTGGCAAAACAAATTAGTGGCAAACAATATAAAAAATAGTTGTACTCACTCCAAGCAACCAATAATATTCTGAAATGTGCTTTAAAAATGTTGATATAATGTATCTGCAATAATTCAATGCAAGTGTTTGATTGGACCTCTTTGGTCCACCAGAGAACCTTCCACCCAAGGCAAAGGGTTAAATGCAGAGTGTGCTAAGTGTTATAAGACATTATATATGTATGGCTATGGTGGAAATAAAGAAGGGCTGATGGGAATTGCCTTTGCCGGGGCTCATTAGGCTATGTGCCAACTGGGAGATCCTTTGAATAGTTTTCAGGAACCCCAAGTTGTAAACACCTAATGCATTTATATAGAGGGGTTCTTTATCCAGCTGATTTCAGAAGAAGCTAATCTGAATTTAATTTTGTACACTTGTTCTCTCTTTTTCCCCCAAACAGCCCTCCCTAGACAGAAGACCACCGGAAAGATCGAAAGTTCCATCTAAGATCTTCTGGGTCCTGCTGGCTGTAGCATTGCTGTTTTCCATAGTGGGAATAAGTGTTGTCGGGTTTCTAGGCTTGAAAGACAATCAAACAAAGGTGCAATTGTGTTTTACTTGATTGAAATGATATATTGGGTGTATTTATAGGTTAAATGGTCAGCTATGACCTACTCCTTGAATCCCAAAGCAGCAAATGTTTGAACCGACCTACCAACTGATTAGGGAGTTCAGTATCAATGCTTTTTTGGTCTCCTACATATCTTTAAAGCACAGATTTGGGGTACACACTGTTCTGCTGACTGTAATAATTTTTTAAATATAGCGGAGATGGCAATGCATTTATATATCTACAAGGTGGCCCTCAGTAATTCTAGGACCCTATGCTAATAGGGAAGCAGGTGCCAATTGTTAGACCATTGCTCACCTAGGCCTCTGGAAAGTTGGCCCTGCCATAAATTAGAATGGTTTCACAAATTTCTCAGTCAGCACTCAACTTGTTTCAATCTGGTGCCAATCCAACGGTTTCCCACCTTGTTCCGTTCAATCCATTCTAACGTAATAACTGGCGGCACCAATCAATGGAATTTTCTCATAAAATACCTTTATTGAGACATAAGGGCTCTGACCCCAAACACACGGCAACGTTTCAGACCCCTCACGGTCTTTTTTCAAGCTTGAAAAAAGACCGTGAGGGGTCTGAAACGTTGCCGTGTGTTTGGGGTCAGAGCCCTTATGTCTCAATAAAGGCATTTTATGAGAAAATTCCATTGATTGGTGCCGCCAGTTATTACGTTTGAATAAATTAGAATGGGGCAGAATGAAAAAAAAACCCCACCATGCACATGTGGTCATATCCCTGATCTGCTCCAACAATGTCCTATTATCCAGATATTGTGCTCCCAGTGGCCTCAAAGCAGGTGCTTGTTTTTTAATTCTTGCCTTGGAGGCAAGTTTTGGTTGTATTTTAGACTGGCAGTTCACATAGGGGCTACCAAACAGCCAATCACAGCCTTTGTTTGGCACCCTCCAGAAAATGTTTTCATGCTTGTGTTGCTCCCAGCTGTACATCATTCTCATCAACCCCTGCCCTACTCATCCTCTAGCCCTGACCCCATGAATTGCACTTTCAAGTCTCTTGGGTTCTCATCTGCTATCGGGGTCTATGAATAAAGTAAAACCCCTACCCCTCTAGCAGTTCATAATGTCTATGGCTTTGTAATGGCACCTTATTGCTTCCATATTGTTACCCGGCTCTTCCTGGAAGATCCTCTTGTAGGTCAGTTAGGGTTAGCTTTAGACTGAGTATGTATTTGCTGCCCAAGATTTTCCTTGAGCTATCGATGAATGAATGACTAATACAACAATATTTTTTTATATCTATAAACTTTTATGAGCTAAGGGGTCTCCTAGGGGGAGCTAGAATAGTTGACAGACACTAGATTATTTACACAACTGTCTGAAAGACAAATCACCTTTAAAAACAAGTGTCACCGTTTGAAACAGAGCCATTGGGATTTAAAGGGCAAGGAAAGTGTAAAATAGAATAAGGCTAGAAATGCTGTATTTTGTATACTAAACATAAACATGAACTTACTGCACCACAAGCCTAATCAAACAAATGATTTATGCTTTCAAATTTGGCCACAGGGGACCTCTAGCTCCACTTTTCTGTATTTATCGTTTAACCAGAAAGCTTTCAAATTTTGTTTTTCTCACAACATGTTAACATCATTTTTTTCTGAATTTGGCTTTAGCTCTTAACACACCTGTCAGTTAGCCATCAAATCAGATTTTCCAGGGAGGGATTTATTTCACCTAAGAAAATGATACAGTCTCTTTTCATTATAACCTGGGATTTCTAAATCTGCTTACATGTTTGTGTAATTCCACTTCTGTAACAAGATATAAGGGTCTAAATACAAAGAATGTTATGTTGCATAATGTAGGGATTTGTATCAGAAATCTGTTTTATTGTCTTAAAGGGCAAGGAAAGTGTAAAATAGAATAAGGCTAGAAATGTTGTATTTTGTATACTAAACATAAACATGAACTTACTGCACCACAAGCCTGATCAAACAAATGATTTATGCTTTCAAAGTTGGCCACAGGGGACTGTCATCTTGTAACTTTGTTATACATCTTTGCAAGACTAGACTACATACACATGCTCAGTGTGATCTGGGCTTCTTAGGGATCGTCATAAATGATCAAAAAACAAAGCTGCTTGAGTTCTGCATGGCTGGTAAGTAAGGCAGGGGCTCCCCCTGCTGTTCATAAGTATGATTGTTTCCCTTCCAGAAGTAAGGGACCGTCTGACAATTCCTATCCACAGCTGTAAATGAAGGGAGAATATCACTGCATGCAGTCAGGTTTCTTATAAAAATGGTACGCATTTTTCATTAAAGAAAGTAAAAATGGGATTTTATTTATTTGCCTTTCCTTGCCCTTTAAATTCCACAACTTAAGCTCCACGACCTAATGTGGATGTGTACCACAACCTCAGAATCAAGCCCTTTTGATTCACAGTATGTATGAATGAACCAAGTCTTAATGTCACCCTAGACAGAAGTTCTGGGCCTGCCAATGAAGAGCACAAAAAACACATTGCTTTTGCCAGAGAACTCTCACTATGTTCTCATTTTTTATCTATTCCTTCCTGTAACAAGCACAATGACTTCTTCATAAGCCAGGGAGGAAGTGAAGGATCCATCAGTTCTCATACTGACTCGATGAAGGAAGTGACTTGGCTCTAATGTGAATCTTCTCCATGGACTTTACTCCTTACTCATAGTCACTGTGGGTAGCTGCCCTTGCATGGTGACCACAGATTTCCTTAATTTCTCTCTTTCAGAAGAAGAACTAAGTAGCTACAAGGGTTCAACCTCCTGGCATTTAAAGAAAGTAAACCTAGGGTCATTTTATGCCATGCCCCAGTTTGACCTGGCACACTTCATCTAATGACTGACAAGCAATATTTATGGAGTTTGAAGGCTTGGTGTGGTCAGATGTAACAGATGTGGCATGGGCGAATCAGAAGTGTGGCTTAATTATGTCAGTTTTCCTCCATACAACAAATTATCAATATAGGGTTTATAACCAGAGAATATAAAGTTTTAGCCTAAAACCAAATAATTTTGGGAAGTGGTAAGCAAATACATTCTTCTTCATGGTATTACTGATGTCATTCCTCTCATGGTCAGTAGGGGTAAGCAGCTCAAGTTACATTATGTGTAATATTCTTTTTCTACAGTGGTTCAACGATGAAGGAATCCGCCTTGCGACATACTCGGCTCAGGAGATGTTGATTAAAATGAAATAACGCAATTAGCAGAGATTTTGAGGCTCATTATAGGTCACCGCAGAATGGGCAATCACCTTTGTAAAAGAACAAATTACTTATTGCATGGTATAATAACTGCCAGCTATTTCATATGTTGTGTGTTGTCAAGCTGAGAGGGGGTGTTGGGAGTAGTAGTAGTAGTAAGACAGCTAGCTGGAGGGAAGCAGGTTCTGAAGACTCATTCATCTAGACAAGGAATGGGAGAGTAGAGTTCCTCCATTTGCTATTGCTTGGTTCATAGTTTTTGTGTTAAGCAACAGAGATACCTTATACTTCTCACATGCATTTGTTCAACTGGACGTTCTGTTGTGTTCAGCCTCATTTACAGGTTGTCCGTCTTACCTACAAGAACCCCCAAGGTTCCCCCATGAACCAGTCTGCAGTTACAGACAGAACAAGGAACACTGTGACCTACTGGGTGACCTCCAGGAATCAGACCTCCGTAGTCCTCTTCGACAGTAAGCACGTGAGTGTGGCTTTTGTGCTTAAAGGTACCCATACCTACAGGCAGAACGTGGGTGACGACAACCCACTGGTCCATGTTCTGCATGTGATGCTGGTTTGTTCAGATATCAATATGCTGGGGGGAATACAATTATTGCAACAAGGGCCACATGATTTCTTAATGCATCCATAGTCCAGTGGCATTACACTGGCCCCAAAATGATCCAATCATTGTCTTGAAGTTCAAATATTCAGATCAGTTCATATTCAGATCAGGAATGATGACCTTGCTAGAGAGGCAGATCTTGTGTATCTCTTTTTTTATGCTCCTGTCACATAGGGAGCACTGGAATATGTGCCTGTTGTAAGGTAGAGGAATTCCTTGTTATGTTAAAATGGCCATATATGACCAGATGTGCTTGGTTGGGACTGTTTGGTGTGCCAAATCTGATCTATGAATCTATCTGATCAGTGTGCCGAAGTATTCCACGTCTCACAGGATTTTCAGACATACCTGATTGATATCTGTTGGGAATGTCTGTTGGTGGGTCACATATGTGAACAATCTCTAAAGGGAACAAATCAGTAGTTTAAATGATAACTCAACCCCCCACCATAAGCCCCCCTAAGCTTCCAGGCATTAACCCTTCCTCTCCCTCCCCAAAATGTGCTTTACTGTAAAAAACCCCAGAGAGAGAACCAATGTCTACACAAAGATCAACAAGATTACAACCAGGAGCTCCACATCGCTTCTCTATATTTTTAAAGGTTTTTTTTACACTAAACACATGGCAGGGAGAGGGGGCAATGGCTACAAGTTTGAGGGGGGCTTGTGGGGGGGGGGTGAGTTTTCCTTTAAGTCTGTATGTGGACACCTTTATCCTGAGCTTCTGTGCTTTCATTGTTTCTCCTCTACAGAGCTTGGTTTGCTATAGGGCCGCAGGTGAGAGATCTTGTTTTCTGCGTAAGATGGATGTACATGACTTTGAAAATATCCAGTCCATTCGAAACATGTCTGATCCCAAGGTGGGTGGTCTCCTAATGTTTTTGACTTTTTTTGCCCCATTATAGCCCTTTGAGGTGATGTGGAGAGTACGGAGCCACACAACTACGCATATGGCCTAAAGTAGGTGGACATCTGGCTGCCCAACATCTTATTCCCAAACCACGGAGATTCATTTAGAGTTGGTTTTGCATTTGTTGCTATAACAATATACTCTTTTAAAGAGTCGTTTCACTAGATGATGGGACATTGCTGATGGAATTTGCTTCCAATATTATTACAAGTCTACTAGTGCGGTTTCTAATCAGTTCTGCTTCATGGCAGGAGCAAGTAGAGGGTCAGGAGACCAGAGTTAACTGACCACAACATTTGTGCTGGTTATTTTTAACAGGACGAGGTGATCCTTCTACAGAATAACAGGACACGGTTTTACCGGGAGTTCCTAGGGATCTTGGGAAGTCGGAAAGTCAATTATGAGCTTGTAGGGGAAGCAGTGCAAATGCTGTGTGACCAGCTGCCTATTTACTGGGTGAAGAAGAGTGAAGGTGAGTATGTCTTGCACCTCCGCAAATAAACAAAAAGGACCAAATTACGTCACACCTTCTGCTCTCATTCTACTACTACAATTGCTTAGAGATCTAGGCTAAAGATAGTACATTGCACATTATTCTAAAGGGGAAATGGAATAAGTTATAAAGCATTTTCTCCCATGGTGATTTACAGGGATTTAACTGCAGTCAGGGAAACACTAAAGGGGTTACTTATCGAAGGTCGATTTTTGAATGTGATTTTTTTTTTACTCCAACACAGTAAATTCAAATGTTACTCAACTCGAACGTGAGGTTATTTATAAAAAAATACGTGTATTTATAAAAAAATACCCAAAAATTCATATAGACTTTTCCGATGAACAATACTCGAATGTCAGGAAGGCAATTAACATATTCAATTTGGACCTCTGCCGTTGACTTGTAAATGAATTTGTCAGGTTTTAGGTGGCTAATATTCGAATTAGAACAGTTTCCGTGGTCGAGGTATGATAAATCTCACATTCAAATTGGTGCTTTTAAATTCAAATTTGTGAGTTTTGACACACAAAAAAAAATATCTAAAATTTGAGTTTAACATTCGAACCTCAATAAATCTGCCCCTAATTGCGCCAGGACACCAATACATTCAGTGACTTATCTAGGTTCACAAGACGTTGCCACCAGGATTCTAACCAGGGTCTCCAGCATGAAGAACATTTTGTTTCTGAGTTGCTCTGCATAAAACTGCCTCCCTTCTCGTAAAATACTAACCCTTATAAAACCCAAACCACCATATTTTTCATGCCTAGAATTATATACTGTATATAAAAAAAACAGACCCACATAAACTCAAATCTGTGGGATGGTGTCATGTCACTGATTGGACACTGGATCAAAATCCTCCTGGCCAAAACTTGGGGGTGTGGGTACCAGGGTTGTCTAAAGGGTATGACTTGAGGGTTTCAACATATAGAACATAGGTAAAATTTTACCTAGTGAATTGTCAGTTTTTGCTATGGCTTTGCTGCCCTTCCTCACATCACTTTTAGGGGTAGATTCATCAAAGAGTGAAGTTCTGCCACTAGAGGGAAATTACACAGCTCTCAGTTCATTTCTATGGGATTTCGAAAGGCGTATTCATCAATGGGTGAAGTGAAAGTTCACCTTTTGATGAATACGCCTTTCAAAATCCCATAGAAATGAATGGAGAGCTGCGGAATTTCCCTCTGGTGGCGGAACTTCACTCTTTGATGAATCTCCCCCTTAGGGTTTGGGCATTGGCGTAAATAGGGAAAGCCAATACCACCCCCCCCACCCCCACAAAAATAAGGGTGCACTGAATCTATATTTATGGACTCCACAGTAGGTTTGTCCGAATCATGAACCAAATCCAAACTCCAATTTGCATATTGAAATTTAACAATAATATGAATCATATTGTTAAGTTTGTTTTCTGTCTACTAACTCTGTGTTATCCTCTGGTTTCCGTAGGTCCAGCCAGGCAACGCCTGATTTACCTCTGCATTGATATCTGTTTCCCCAATAACATCTGCGTCTCTGTTTGTTTCTACTATCTGCCCGACTAAACAACACCATGCAGCCTTGAAGCTCTGCACCTCGCGCCCAACATTAACCTTTCAGCAGAAGTTTGCACATGATTTGTAATGTTCACCGTAGGATTTGTCTGGTGTGTATTCTGTAAGTTTGTTTATCAGTCACAATGCACAGTTCATCCAGCCAATCCCGCTCATTAGTGCCTCCATAGTTGTAACAGAAGTGCAGAGTAGAGACAAGGAGAGGTCAGCCATGGAGAGGCAACTGCATTTTTGTACTTTGGATTTTAACACAATGCAATCCCTACAACCCCCTTCCTCGCTGAACTAGTACAAAGATGATGGGAGCTGCAGTTTTACATTAGCTGGAGTTTGGTGGCCTCTCTCGTCAACTAACCATAGGACATAACTAATCTGGCACTGGCATTTCAAGGCATTATTGCAACAGAGAAATAAAGAGCATAAGGGAATATAGGCAGGGCTATTAAGGGTCGGACAGGCCTATCATGATACCAGGAGATCTCCTGGGGGGGCCCTGTAGGAATAATCCCACCAGCTCTTATATTATTATATATTTCTACAATAGAGCTGGGAAGTACAGATAGAACTTACAGGGAAACTGCCATGGGAAAACATTTTTTTTTAAAAAGTCACATGACTTGGGGCAGCTGGGAAACTGACATATGTCTATCCCCATGTCAGATTTCAAAATGAAATATAAAAAAATCTGTTTGCTCTTTTGAGAAATGGATTTCAATGCATAATTCTTCTGGAACAGCACTATTAACTGATGCATTTCAGAATTTTTTTTTTTCCCATGACAGGATCCCTTTAATTCAGTTTATAGCTCTGTCCATTCTGATCCATTAGGTCTCTGCTGACACAAAGGTTCATTTATAAACCTAGATGCTCAACATTGCAGTTTTAGTTAGTTTTAAGCAGTTAGAAAATAAAAGGACTTACAGGTTGCTCTGGGCTATCAGATGCCAATCAGCCCCAGCATGGAGTGAAATACTTTTATAAACACTGGGCAAATTTGCACCTGGGCAGTTACCCATAGCAACTAATTGGTGACTGGATTTTTACAGGCAGCTGCAATTTGAATAATGAAAGCAAATATCTGATTGGTTGCCATAGGCTACTGCCCAGGTGCAGATTTCCCCAGTGTTTATAAATGAGCCCCACTGTGTTTTATGTTTTAGAATGGAAGCCTTTAGGCCCACTTGCAGTAATCTGCCAGCCCGCTCCTCCTCCCACATCTAACCCCCTACTTAATAGGCACAGGTTTATTTTTGGTTTCTTTTGTAAGTAATGTTAAATAAAGTTTGTTGATGATGTTATTAAACATTATTGATTAGTTGGCCTTGCATCTCTTGAAGCCTCACATTGCTATTTCTGTGCAATGGGGCAAATTCTGATATCTTGCTTTCATACCAATCAAACCAATAGGATCTGTGCAGGGTGGCATCCAAGGGGACATAAACATACATTAAAGGACTGGGAAATTTAAAAAAACAAAAAAAAAAACCAAACAAACTAACCACCCAGACATAGAAGTAAAAGGAACAGTTCAGCATAAAAATAAAAACTGGTTAAATAGATAGGATGTGCAAAATAAAACATATATAGTTATTTAACCAAAAATGTAATGTATAAAGGCTGGAGTGACTGGATGTCTAACATAATAGCCAGAACACTACTTCCTGCTTTTCAGCTCTCTTGGTTCCCCCTTGATTGGTTATGAGGCAGTAACCAATCAGTGACTTGAGAGGGTGGGGGAGCACAAGGGACATAACTGTTGCTTTTGAATCTGAGCAGAATGCTGAGGATCAATTACAAACTCTCATGTGGCCCCCCTTAAAGTCACTGACTAACTCAGAGTTAGAGAGCTGAAAAGCAGGAAGTAGTGTTCTGTTCTGTTACACATCCACTCACTCCAGCCTTTATACATTACATTTTGCCTAACTAGCTATATTAGAAACATTTTTTATTTTCCACAGGCTATCTATTTACTAGGGATGCACCGAATCCAGGATTTGGTTCGGGATTTAGCCTTTTTTTAGCAGGATTCCGATACGGCTGAATCCTTCTGCCCAGCCGAACCGGAACCCTAATTTGAATATGCAAATTAGGGATGGGGAGGGAAATTGCATGAATTTTTGCCACACCTTTGCATATGCAAATTAGGGTTCGGATTCAGTTCAATATTCGGCCGAATCTTTCTCGAATGATTTGGCCGAATCCAAAATAGTGGATTTGGTGCATCCCTACTATATACCCAGTTATTATTTTTACTCTGAACTGTTCCTTTACTGCAGCATGTTTGCTATGAGCTCTGCTGGGTTCAGGCATGTTTTCCCTGTTGTTTAAACAAAGTCCCTTGATCTACTGTAGCCAGTGAAACCTTGGCTAATGCATACTAACCAGCAGTAGTACAGCCACCATCCCTTATATTAGTTACACCTCAGTACAAGGAAGCAATTGACTGTCAGCTGGATTCAATATAGTGAAAAATACACACACACACATATATACATATATATACATGCATGCCTATTGGTCCAAGATAAACATTAACCCACTACTTCAAGGCAACGTTCCCACTGTGGATAGCGGTTTTTATTCACACAACTATTGCACACATCTGACATGAATAGATGCCATTGCACAACCCAGCTCTCCAAGGGCAGAGACATTATAAACCATTTAGAATTGTTGCTCAGGTCAACATTACCAGGTACAGAAGAGCCAGTTATAAATGGTTAATGCAAACAAGTGACTCATCTTTAATATTAGTCTGCTCAAGGAAAATTGCTGAAGTCTTTTCTGGAAAACACGCTGCAAGTTGTGCCTAAAGATGTCAACTTTTAGGTTCCCTAGAAATACCCCCTTTAAGGAGAAGGAAAGTTACCAGAGCAGTTTTTTGCCAATAGATTAGCCACAATAGTACAATATAGAACACTATATTTATTCTGCAGAATGCTTTACCATACCTAAGTAAACAGCCCTAGAAGCTCTCTGTTTGTTTAGGATCGCAGCTGCCATATTAGCTTGGTGTGACATCACATCCTGCCTGAGTCTTTCCCTGCTCGCTCATAGCTCAGATTACAGCAGGGAGGGATGGGGGGAGAGTTAAAGATGAAAACAGGAAGTCTGATACAGAAGCCCATGTTTACACAATAGAAGGAAAGAAATTCTGTGTTTCTTTTGACAGAGGACTCAGAGCAGCATTACTTTGAGGGTTTCCTCATGTATTTATATAGACCTTTCTGATAAATCTTACTTCATTTTAGCCGTTCCTTCTCCTTTAATAAGCACAAAAGTGTGCCGCAATATAGCGCCAGAAGTAAATGGTCGGACAGATTTTTTTGTTTTGCTTACCAAGGTTCCCTTAAGGACAAAAGCAATCAAATCCATGCCCCGGTCTGTACAGCAAAAACACAAGTCAGTGTCTATCAATGCTCTATGGCAGACATGTGTTACCCCAGCACGCTGTCATTGAAAGCAAGACACACCACGGCCTTCTGATGCCCGCTGTATTCTCACTTGATCTCGCCGGTTTCGACACACCACAGCCGCGCTAAGTTATCTGAGGATGCTGCAAGAAATGAGGCAGAAAAGAACATTTCCATGCATACAAGTCCGTGTAACAATATGTGCTACAAAAACAATACACTATGGTCAGTTCATTATGTTGTGTATATGTTGTGTATATACGTAGTGTACAGATATATTAGCATAGGTCAGCATTTTTAAGCCGACATTTTTCACATGTAAACATTTCACTGTTCCATCAAACCATGAATGGCTATAATGAAAGAAAACTATACAAAAGGCAATAGGTACCAGTCCTGTGTTCTGCCATCCCTACCTTTTCCTGATCAATCTTCTGGTTTGATATTGGCCTTAGGCTATCTGTAAATGGCTAAAAATATGTGTTATCACATTCCATGGCACAGTAGAGATAAGCAATGACTGCCATTTTGGATACTCCAAACCGAGCCTGCAGTTACGGTCACATGTATGGGGGTCAAAAAGATGGCAGATAGAAAAAGGCAGGTTTGAAAATCCTGACAGTCAGCATATGCTCCTAGAGCAGGGACCCCCAACCTTTTTTACCCATGAGCCACATTCAAATGTGGGGGAGCAACACAAGCATAAAAAAGTGCATGATGGTGCCAAATAAGGACTGTGATTGGCTACTTAGTAGCCCTTATATGGACTGGCAGTTTACAGAAGGTTCTGTTTGGCAGTACACATGTGCAATGCAATTAAAACATGCCTCCAAGCCTGGAATTTTTAAATAAGCTCCTGCTTTGGGGCCACTGAGAGCAACATCCAAGGGGTGCTCACAAGCCACTAGTTGGGGATCACTTCACTGCCCTCGAGTAATCCAAATGTTGGTCTGGAAACAAAAGGATTGAATCAATTGATACTGTCCCATTAACAATGCATCAGACAGGAAGAATGTTGTATTTATTGTGTCTCTAAGATAGATGACTCCATGGGACATGAAACATTTTATATTTTAGGTTAGGAATTCCTTTAACCAAAGGGGAAGGAAGGACGATATTGATATATTTACCAGTGACAATGTACTGGGAGTCCCCTGAAAAGGCGCAGTCCCACATCCAGCCTCGTGACGTTTCCCCTGGGTTATTGCTCTTAATGCTAAGTTCGGTCATGAGAGAGAAGTTAGAGGTCCTCCAGATTTTACAGGCTTGGTCTGCAGAGCACGTGGCCAGCAGTCTGCAAAGAAACACATAAGATCAGTATTCGGATTCACAACCAACTTGCACCAGAGCTCATGCATCTGTATACACCTTGGAAAAAATCCCCTTGTCCAATTAAAAGCCATTATATTCTGTCAATAACACAATCCTTTTGAAAGGGGAACTATCGTGAAAATTACAATTTAATATAAGATGCATCACACTGAAATAAGAAACTTCCTAAATACAATCAATTAAAAATTCTGTACCATTTTGAAATAATCACTATTCCTCTCTTCATTCTCTCTTCATGCAGCAGTTGGGTGTCAGATTTTCATTGACAGTTAGATCCAATATATCTTATAGGGGGGTTCATTTTCTCTAGAAGATGTATTAGAGCTCACTCTAGTAAAATCACCAGACATCATGTCTCTCTACATGCAGAATTTGTGCAAAAGGCAGTTATTTTGTTAGATTTTGTTTGTACTGGAATCAGTTATTTGAGTGAGCTCTAATACATCTGCTAGGAAAGGAGCCCCCCTATAAGATATATTGGATCGAACTATCAATGAATATCTGACACCCAACTGCTGCATGAAGACAGAATGAAGAGAAACAGATGATGAGAGAGGAATGGTGAAGATAAACTTGATTATTTCAGAAAAGATGAAGAATATTTGATTGTATTTAGAAAGTTTCTTATTTCAGTATGCTGGAGCTTATTTTCATTTTTAATTTTCAAGACCGTTTCCCTTTAAAATTGCCAGGATGAACAATTGCACAATTGCATAAGCCACACCCTTATAAATAATGAATGGCCCCAAAGAGCATACTACTGGTTGGCAATAAGTATTAGGGGAATTAAGTCAAATTGCCAGATAAAGTGGCTATCACCCTTATTTCTAAGCACTTTCATTGAAGTACACAGTGCTTGGGAGCACAACAGCAGCGTCATCCATTTGACTTGTTAAAAAGATGGTGGAACAAGTTCTTAGAGGCACATTTTTCTCAAGGCTTAGCGGCTTCTGCTCTCTGCTTTCTTGTAGGAGATGGGGAGATTTGTCGCCAGTGTTCAAATCTGGGTTGAAACTGGCAACAAATCTCCCAGAAATGCTTTCCCATCTACAATAAGGTAAATCGCCGATGGGAAAACATACGCAGTGTTTCTTTTTCCGAAGTCACCCAAAGTGTTTCTTTTATTATTATTCCATTATGTAATTATGTCTCACATATGAAACCTGATGAACAGAAATGACAGCACTTACGTGGAATCTGGGCTGAATTTACATTTCAGGGCGCAGCGTTTGTAAACTGGAATTTTGGTTTTTGGGATGAGCTGCGTCAGGTCTTCTCCTAGACCCCCTGTCAAGTTCCACACAAAGCAGTTTCCCTGAAAGCAGAGAGGAGTTTAGAATTGCACCTTTAGTTCATGATCTATAAGGATGCAACACCAGACTGGACCAAGCACCCCAACCATCAACATTAATCTAGAGTGAAGAAATACAAATGCAAAACTTGCATTAGATATAATCCTTGAAAAGGTGATATGGGACTGATCTGATTGTGGACCCTAGAACCCAACGATCAGAACAGAAGGCCAGGAATGCAGGCGGTAGGATTGAGGGCCGCATCAACAAACCAAATGCAATCCTTGATCCAATGGGAATTTAAAGCCTGATTTTCAGTCTGATTTTGGCCAGATATCAATCAGGCAAACCTGTAGGGTCCCCATACACTGTACACAAAGCTGCAGACTGCCTGTCTTTTTTTTCGGCCCGTGCATGGCCAACTTTAATGTATATAGGTAACCTGGAACCCACAGGCAAATAAGCATTGGTTTAACCCTCCATTGTTTTTCAGAATCAGCAAGAAAGATGCCGGTAGGCTTTTCCGGATTGTATTAAAGGAACAGTAACGTAAAAAAATAAGTGTTTTAAAGTAATAAAAATATAATGCAGCGTTACTGTGCACTGGTAAAATTGCTGTGTTTGCATCAGAAACCTACTATAGTTTATATAAATAAGCTGCTGTGTAGCAACGGGGCACCCATTCAAAGGAGAAAAGGCTCAGGTTACAGCAGATAAGCTCTGTAAAACATAATGGTGTTATCCACTATATAACCTGTGCAATATAGCCTTAATTCAAATTCCACTATTGCTATACAGAAGCTTGTTTATATAAACTATAGTAGTACTTATCTGTTATCTACTATGTATCCTGTGCTTGAATGGCCTCCCCCATGGCTACACAGCAGCTTGTTTACATAAACTATAGTAGTACTTATCTGTTATCTACTGTGTATCCTGTGCTTGAATGGCTGCCCCCATGGCTACACAGCAGCTTGTTTATATAAAGTATAGTAGTACTTATCTGTTATCTACTGTGTATCCTGTGCTTGAATGGCTGCCCCCATGGCTACACAGTAGCTTGTTTATATAAAGTATAGTAGTACTTATCTGTTATCTACTGTGTATCCTGTGCTTGAATGGCTGCCCCCATGGCTACACAGTAGCTTGTTTATATGAACTTTAGTAGTGTTTTAAAACAAACACACCAGTTGTACCAGTGCAGGGCAACAGTACATGATATTTTCATTACTTTAAAACGCTTTAATTTTTTGGTGTTACATTTCCTTTAAGATATAGATTCCTTGAGGCTGTTTATAGCCCTCCTATCCAACCCCCGGACCCCCCATACTTACAGAGCTATTGACAGCCGCCATGTAGCTGGCATCGGGATCAATGTGCACTGAATTGATCGACACATCAGTCTCTGGAATAAGCTGCTCAGTCTTAGGTCCCAAATGTGAATAGCTCCACTCTGATCCCCAACAATCAGTTCTGCCTGTGAACGAATACAGTAAAATAAGGATCAATTTGCCTAGCTGAGCTTCTATAACTCACGGGTATGCTTTGTCAGTGCTCCACCTGTCATGAAACTTTCTATAACT
>CM044448.1:101773317-101783422 GCA_024363595.1 Xenopus borealis | reverse complement strand
GCTCCGCCTGTCATGAAACTTTCTATAACTCACGGGTATGCTTTGTCAGTGCTCCGCCTGACATGAAACTTTCTATAACTCACGGGTATGCTTTGTCAGTGCTCCGCCTGTCATGGGAGATTGATATTGTTCAAGATTATCGTTTTTTACCTGTGTGTGATAGAATGAGAAATCATTTTACCACCAGTGTCCATATGTATGCAACCAGTTCTATTACTAGATTACTGGTTATAGGAGTGACAAAAGTAATAAACTCACAATCTAAACAGTCAGACAATCCCAAGAGACCGGGAAGAGATATATCTGAGTATTAGACTCCTGCATGTGTCTACTTCTGGGAAAAAGGCTTTTTTATGTGCAGTCACTCTCTTGGGGAACAAAGGATCTTTGTGCCTGGTGAGATCCCAGAGTAACAAGGCGGCATTGTCATTGCCAGCATCTGTACTCTGTAAATATCAGCGGCACACTCACACCTGACCTGTAAAGAGGGAACAGTGAGCCCTGAAGTCTCATATGAACAGGCGAGGACCTGCATGGAAAAGCTGTAAGAGATCAGAGCTAATGGGACAAGATGTCTCTTTGACAACAGAACACGAGCTAGGTTGTCCCTTGTGTTATACAGTTACATAGCAAGTTAGACATATGTCCATCAACTTCTAACCCTTCCAGAAGGCTCTATAAGCAGATCCAATACCCGTGTTTTTATGACCTTGCAGTAATGAAACCTATTTTTCCAGTGCATGATCGCACAAAGCCCGTGTTAACAACAGCAGGAAATCTTGCCTATAGAATTCTCCTATTTCACTTTACTTTGTATACAAAAGGGGTAATCCATGCTAAAATACCCCATTACAGCGTTTTCTATAAAAGAAAAATACTAGTAAGTAACAGCACTTAAAGGAGAGCAAAATTCTACATTAAAGGGATTCTGTCATGGCACAACATTTTTTTTCCAAAATGTATCAGTTAATAGTGCTGCTTCAGCAGAATTTGGCACTGAAATCAGTTTTTCAAAAGAGCAAACAGATTTTTTTTTATATTTCATTTTGAAATCTGACATGGGGCTAGACATATTGTCCGTTTCCCAGCTGCCCTAAGTCATGTGATTTGTGCTCTGATAAACTTCAGTCACTCTTGCTGTACTGCAAGTTGGAGTGATATCACCCCCCCAGCAGCCTAACAACAGAACAATGGTAATGTAACCAGATAACAGCTCCCTAACACAAGATAACAGCTGCCTGATAGATCTAAGAACAACACTCAATAGTAAAATCCATGTCCCACTGAGACACATTCAGTTACATTGAGTAGGAGAAACAACAGTCTGCCAGAATGCAGTTCCATCCTAAAGTGCTTGATCTGAAAGCACATGACAAGGCAAAAAAAACTGAGATGGCTGCCTACACACCAATATTACAACTAAAAAATATATATTTCCTGACTCAATAATACCATTTTATATGGTAGAGTGAATTATTTGCAGTGTAAACAATGTAACTCACCATAAAAGGCATGACAGATACCTTTGTTGCACAGTGCTCCTTTCCTAGCTGCACCAATGAGACCCCAAAAAACATCCCTGTTCACCCATAGCTGTACGAAAAAAACGGTTACGGCCATATATCAAAGTATTACACTCTTGAAGTCCATTCTTAAGCCAGGAACATCATAGGGGTAATTTCCTTTAAGAAAGGCAGTGTGCAAATAATGGGATAATGATCTCTTTTTGGCACTTTCTCTTCTTTCTATGTAGCATTGTTGTAGTTCTCTGCGGCTACCCCCACAAAAACAATGCTGCCTGGTTTTCGGTTCAACTTTACTTGTGGACAGTGGGAAGGAGTGTAGGTGCCCCCTCCTAGGGTAGCCACCTGGCCGGTTTTTTACCGGCCTGCCCGGTATTTTTGATGGCTGGTCCCACTATTATTAATAGGGAAAAAAGCTGAATATATATAGGAAGGCTGTTATTTTTTTTAAAGGGGTTGTTCACCTTTGAGTTAACTTTTAATATAATGTGGTGAGTAACACTCTGAGACAATTTGCAACTGGTTTTCATTTTTTATTATTTGTGGTTTTTGAGTTATTTAGCTTTTTATTCAGCAGCTCTCCAGTTTGCAGTGTCAGCAATTTGGTTTCTAGGGTACAAATTACCCTAGCAACCCTGCAGTGATTTAAATAAGAGACTGGAATATGAATAGGAGATGGACTGAATAGAATGATAAGTAATAAAAAGTGACAATAACAATACATTTGTAGCCTTACAGAGCATTTGTTTTCAGATGGTGTCAGTGACCCCCATTTGAAAGCTGCAAAGAAACAGAAGAAAATTGCACATCATTGAAAAACTATGCAAAATAAATAATGAAGACCAATTGAAAAGTTTCTTAGAATTGGCCCTTCTACAATATACTAAAAGTTAACTTGAAGGTGAACCACCCCTTTAATGAAAAGAAGACAACCCTACCTGTTACCCTAACTTGCATAAAAGACAGCTCATAGTACAAGCTGATCCAGGGACTGGTCCCATTGCCATTTTAGAGTCAGGAAGGAATTTTTCACCCTCTGAGGCAAATAGGAGAGGCTTCAAATTTTTTTTTGCCTTCCTCTGGATCAACTAGCAGTTAGGCATATTATATTTAGACTTAAAATGTTGGACTTGATAGATGTTTATCTTTTTTCAACCTAACTTACTATGTTACTATGTCTAAACAAGGACAGAAGCTGCAACTGGGTACTGATTCTACTGCCTGTCCTATGGAAGACCCTGACTCCAGCACAAGATGCACAGCATAGTCATTCCCCCAGGCAGTATAATACAAGGCCCCTATTGGCTCCCCGTGAGCAAACTCCTGGTTGACAATGAGCATTAGAGACAGGTCAAATCACCAGATACAGTGGCTACCAACTGGTGATATTTTCAGTACAGGTTTTGTTTGCCTTGAATAGGTCTGTTCCATGGAAGTGCTGTGAATGTGCTAAATCAGTCTTTGCAGCCTTGTTTAGAAATGAACCTAAAATAGTAAAATTGTATATTACAGTGTGTGACACTGAAGGATATGAGTACCTGGTTAGGGTGCGGGAATACACAGTTGATTGGAGCATTGACTTGGAAGATCCTCTGACACTGAAGGTTCCTGGACCTGAAGAAAAAAAGAATTATTTGGCTCAAATGAAAAGGTCACTATCCTCACACTGCAGTGATATTTACGGTCAGGTTAGTCATAGACTTACATTAGACAATGTGGATACCTGGGCAAAAAATCTGTGCAACCACGATTAATATTCTATAACGTTTATTGTAACCTGGTGCTACAATGGGAATTAATTTCCAAGCATGAATAAAGTACACGCTTGAATACAGGATGTATTTAAACATACATATGATTTATAAGACCCAGCTACACCATGTCAATATAGTTGCACATGTACTGTTGGTACTTCAGGGTACAGACTCTTGTTTCTTTGTGACATGTGGAATGCAAAAAGGCAGCACATAACTATATACATGTAGGAGTGTTTTGCCTCCAATGAGGATTAATTACAGGTTAGTTTGGATCGAGTACAATGTTCTGTTTAATTATTACAGAGAAAAAAAAAGAAAAAGAAAAATCTGCCTAATAAAAGAAAACATAATTCTAAGCAACTTTGCAGTATACATTCATTACACATTTTCTACTGTTTTTAAGTTATTTGTATATGTGTTGCTATTGAAACCATTGCCTTTCTATTCTGTGTCCTGGTGTCTCAGACTGTTGGTACAATGTTAAATAGGGATGGCGCGAACTGCGGAAAAAATGTTCGAGAACATATTCGCGAACTTGCGACAAAACGCGCGAACGGTTCGCGAACGTCGCGAACCCCATAGACTTCAATGGGAAGGCGAACTTTAAAAGCTAAAAAAGACATTTCTGGCCAGAAAAATGATTTTAAAGTTGTTTAAAGGGTGCAACGACCTGGACAGTGGCATGCCAGAGGGGGATCAAGGGCAAAAATGTATCTGAAAAATCCAATAGTCGCAGCCACTGAAGAACAGAAAAAATATGCCATATAAATGCTGAAAATAGTCGCAGCCACTGAAGCACAGAAAAAATATGCCATATAAATGCTGAAAATAGTCGCAGCCACTGAAGCACAGAAAAAATACAGGTCAATGTATGGCAGTTGTTTGAAGAACAGTAGATTACTAGCCAGCAAAGCTACCTAACCTAAAATGTCCCTCAAATCCCTGCAGACTTCTGTCCCTCCAATACAGAGCAGTATCAAGTAGATTACTAGCCAGCAAACTTTCAACTGTCCCTGAAATCACTAACAGCTCTCTCCCTACACTAGCTCTTCCAAGCAGCACACACAGGCAGAATGAAAAAATGCTGCAGGGCTTCAGTTTATATATGGAAGGGGAGTGGTCCAGGGGGTGTGGGGGTGGTCCAGGAGGGAGAGCTTCCTGATTGGCTGCCATGTATCTGCTGGTCTGGGGTGAGAGGGCAAAAAAAAGCGCCGACTATACGCGAACCCAAAATGGCGAACGTCGCGCGACGTTCGCGAATATTCTGCGAGCGCGAACAGTTCGCGCCATCCCTAATGTTAAAACAAGGCAGACCTGTCTAACATTCTTTAAAAAGTAACAACTAGGAGTTAAGCAAATACTGCTTCCTATATCACTTGTTATTACAAGCACTGAAACATTTTAATATGTGTATATTGGAAAGTGGCTTAGAATTGTGTTGACCTGTATTAGGCAAATGTTTATTTTGGGACTGACTTGCCTTTGAATTATTTGTATAATTATTTAATTGGCTTGGCTCATATTCACAGACATAAATAAACTGTGCAGAGATGGGAAATACCAGCTGGATACTGCGTCTCTCTGCTGTTCTGTTCCTTTGTGTCTTGGAAGGCAGCGAACCCTAGAGAAACAAGGGAATATCACAAGCCTGCAGGTGTTACCTAAGGTCCCATATCCTGGCCATGCAATCTTCACCGCCAGTGTACATCCATCTCCCGTCCTCATGGAATCCCACCGATGTGATATTCTTGCTCACACCATCATAACTGATGACCGGGTTAGGGTTGTTGGAGTTCAGATCATACATGCGGATGTGTTGGTAACCTAAATGGCAACGTAAAGGACAAATATCCTGATTACAAATAGCTGTCTTTTTAAAAGTTCCCTGTGTAGAATTGGGCCTCTGGATACTTGAAACACCAGGGTCTATTTTCAATCCCAGTCTGGACCTGTTATGATTTTTATTATTCTAACAAATACTATTTTATTTCTTAAAAGAGAAGGAAAGGCTAAAATTAAGTAAGCTTTATCAGAAATGTCTATATAAATACACTTAGTGAACCCTCAGAGTAATGCTGCTCTGAATTATCTGTCAAATTTAATTGTGTACACATGGGCTTCTGTATCAGACCTCCTGTTTTCAGCTTAAACCTCCATTGCTCGGGATTGAGCATTCTCAGTTTGCTCCTCTCTCCCTCTCCTCCTCCCTGCTGTAATCTGAGCCTACAGCTATGAGTGAGCAGAGAGAGACTAAGGCAGGAAGTGATGTCACACCAAGCTAATATGGCAGCTGTTATACTAAACAAGCAAAGAACTTCTAGAGGGGTTTATTCAAGTATGGTACAGCATTCTGCAGAGTAAATATAGTGTTATAGCTTACACTATTGTGGCTTATCTATTGGCAATACACATCTTCTGTAGCTTTCTTTCTCCTTTAACAGTGTGTGTGTGTGTGTTTATATATATATATATATATATATTTTTTTTTTTTTACCCAGAATCCCAACTTCACTGAGGGCCTCACACTAAACAGCAACTGCAATTTGACATGAAGATTTTTATCACTGCATTTGTGTAAATTGTGACGTCAATAACGGCACTCTTATGTGATTCCCTGGTCACACATGTAGAGACCTCACCAAATGGAGGGATCTTTGCCCAATTAATCATCATCTCCCCCAACATATCTTCATAAAGCCCACATATGATCTCACTGTTTGACATATGCAGCTGGCAAACAATGAGATCATATGTGGGTCTTAAAGGGCAAGGAAAGGCAAAGAAATAAAATCCCATTTTTACTTTCTTTAATGGAAAAGAAATCTATCTCCAATATATTTTAATTAAAAAATGTGTACCATTTTTATAAGAAACCTGACTGTATGCAGTGAAATTCTCCCTTCATTTACTGCTGTGGACAGGAATTGTCAGACGGTCCCTAACTTCTGGCAGGGAAACAATCATACTTATGAACAGCAGGGGAAGCCCCTGCCTTACTTACCAGCCATGCAGAACTCAAGCAGCTTTGTTTTTTGATCATTTATGACAATCCCTAAGAAGCCCAGACCACACTGAGCATGTGTATGTAGTCTAGTCTTGCAAAGATGTATAACAAAGTTACAAGATGACAGCCCCCTGTGGCCAACTTTGAAAGCATAAATCATTTGTTTGATTAGGCTTGTGGTGCAGTAAGTTCATGTTTATGTTTAGTATACAAAATACAGCATTTCTAGCCTAATTCTAATTTACACTTTCCTTGCCCTTTAACAACCCCAAGTGACACACCTTCTCTCCTATCTCTTCCCCTGAACAAATGCCAGATATATCACCATATACAATACTTGCCTCTGGTCCCTCACTCCGATATACTGACCACTAAGCATCCATTAGCCCACTGGGATGTCAGTGTTCCCCATGTAGCTTACATGGCTTTTGTCTTCCTTTTAAAGGATAAGTAAACCTTTAAAATAAGGGAATGTAAAACTGAGAACACTGCTGTTCTAGGCACTTTTGTCATTTATATTCAATATTTATTTCAGGGTACAAACTTTTTGCAACGAGGGCAAGATTTGGTGAGGTGAAAATGTGTGGGGGCGACCATTCAGATTGACATTAACATTAAATGCAAATTAACTATTTTAAGACATTTTTATTGCAAATGGCATACTTTTCATTTCTCCACAAACAACGCAAATAAATCTAAACAAGTTTTTACCAAAATCACTCTGCCTTTCATATTTGAAGTTTTTTTTTCCCCAGAGAGACTTTTTCTTCATTTTATGACTTTTTTCAAGACAAAACTTTTTCTTGGTAGTCATAAAATGAGAAAAAGCCTGTCAAAAGACTTGCAGGAAGATTAAACATATCTATCATTTGAAACATTACAAATTATTTCACTATTAACTGCTCACTGTAAAATTTAGTTTTTATTCACCTTCCGAGGATCATTCACTCCTGAAGAAGGACGCATACACAGTCTTCAGGAGGTGGAGTCTGTTTGGACTTATTCCATGCTCCACACATAGGGACAGTCAGGGAAGGAGAATCGGGTGTCAGGTGAGGGGATCATCCCAGTCCTCGCAATTCTCCAACTCCCCCCCCCCACAGGAGAAGCACAACAGGCGGTCCCCAGGCCCCACATAGTAGAATTCTTTCTGGACCAATAAAGGTGGCGGGGAGCGTTTAGGTCAGAGGGCATCACTTTTGCTAAAGTTCCAGTACCTGACATTAATATCTCTCATGTCAGGCCAGTGTCTGATCTCAGGATTGTTCCTGTCACTTCAGTCTCCGCTCTGGGAGGGTTGGGGACTGGAGAGAATTCCATCTCATCCTCAGATTCCAACTCTGAAGAGGCCACAACATCAACAACTTTATGCGACTCACTGGGTACAGACTCCTCACTCATCTCTCTCACTGATCCTCCCCGTGTCTCCCTCAGCGATTCCACCGGCACCAACATGCGTTGCTCTCACTTCTCTTCCACTTCCTTATAGAACTGACATGCTTCCATCAGTCTAACCCTACACCCACACCACACTGTGCTGGTGGGCGGCATTATTATTAATTTCCTGACAGGGGCTGGTGTAAATTTGAAAATGGGCCACCGCGGGCCGGATTTTGGACATGCCTGCTATCAGGACTGGACTGAGAATGTAAATAGGCCCTGGTATTTCAGGTACACAGAGGCCCAAACAGTCCACACAGAGGCCCAAACAGTCCACACCAGCCCACTAAATACTGACTTTCTATGGGACCTTATAGCAGCCCATCTGGCATTTGCCCTAACCCACAGATTGCCAGTCCGGGCCTGCCTGCTATAGAAAAATGACACCATTTCCTTTCCTTCTTCACCAGTTTATAGAACAGGGCAGAGAAGTCAGAGGGCTGGGCAATGATTGATGTGATGGAACAGGGATTGGGCTCATCAAGTGAGAGGAGTTTCAGAACTCAAACAGGTTTTATTAACCACAACAGTTGGGAGTCCTTGCCCCTGTATTGCTTGCTTAAAGGGATACGGTCATGGAAAAACATTTTTCAAACCACATCAGTTAATAGTGCTGCTCCAGCAGAATTCTGCACCAAAATCAGTTTCTCAAAAGAGCAAAAAATTATATTTAATTTTTAAATCTGACATGGGGCTAGACCAGGGGTGTCCAACCTTTTGGCTTCCCTGGGCCACATTGGAAAAAAATTAATTGTCTGGGGCCACACATGAAATACACAAACACTTTTGATTTGTAAAAGTAAAGAAAATACACAGAAAACTACAATACCAGTTGGATTTCCAGATGGAGCTATACACTGGAATATGGGACACCTGGATATTAAATATTACATATTATATTATGATGATGTTTCCTCTGGAACCAAGAGTTTCAAGCTGGGCCGCATTCATATCCAGCCTGGGCCGCAGGTTGGACACCCCTGGACCAGACAGTCAATTTCTCAGCTGTCTGCAGTCATGTGATTTGTGCTCTGATAAACTTCAGTCACTCTTTACTGCAAGTTGGAATTATATCACCGCTAACCCCCCTCCCCAGCAGCCTAACAACAGAACAACTGACAGGTAACCAGATAGCAGCTCCCTAACACAAGATAACAGCTGCCTGGTAGATCTAAGAACAACACTCAATAGTAAAATCCAGGTCCCACTGAAACACATTCAGTTACATTGAGTAGGAGAAACAACTGCCAGCCAAAAAACAGTTCCATCCTAAAGCACTGACTCTTTCTGAAAGCACATGACCTGGCAAAATGACATGAGAAAGGTCTTGAGAAAGGGCAGGACTAGGCCCGAAACGTTGGCTGTTGGTTTCTGACCAATAAACACAAATTTTCACATTTGCAACCAAGAAGTGCTGCAGTTATTTCTTTGCTTCTACTGTATGTTTGGCCCCTGGCAAGGGTCTGTGAAACTGCTCTGCACTTCTCCCGAAAGGGGTTCCTGTGAGGTGGTTGAAGCACGCACATCTGTATATTCAGGCAAAATGACCTGAGATGCACCTACACACCAATATTACAACTAATAAAATACACTTGCTGGTTCAGGAATTAAATGTTATATTGTAGAGTGAATTATTTGCAGTGTCAGCAGTGTAATATAGAAATAAAAACATCATAAAAATTATGACAGAATCCCCTTAAATAGAGATAATGAGCTTTGCATAAACAATCTCCCTCCTTTCCATCCTTTAGTGTGTCCATGTGGGTTGTATTTCTTATATATGCCCCCGAGGGCCCATGATTATGGTGGCAGCTTTAAGGGGTCAGGTACATATAAAAGTTTTGCCGTACGATTGACAGGCATAGACTATGAAGATTTTGATTCATCCAGAGTTACTCAGCAAGTCCAGTTGTTTTAGAATTACTTATATTAGATAGACGGACATAGACTCTTTACAAGTGAAAAAATTTGACTTGCTTCAAAACTTTGTTGCACGTCAAAAAAAAAAAAATTGCCCATAGACTTCAGTACATTTCGGATAACCTTCACAGTTTCGCTGATTTTCAGCAAAGCAAACGGGTCAGGTTCACCCATCACTAATAAAGATGATTATAACCAATTGTTATTGTTTTCTTTTAATATCTTAGATCCACTTTCAGTCACTTGCCTGAGAGCTGGGGGAGAAAGGGATACCCCCTTTCCAATGCAACTGGCGCATGTCCCAATCACAGCTGCTGCCACGAAAGCGCCACTTACGAAACCATTGCTGGTGCCAATGTGGGTTAGGGTTGCCACCTGGCTGGTATTTTACTGGTCTGGCTGGTATTTTTGATGGTTGATCCCAATATTATTAATAGGAAGAAAAGATAAATATATAGGAA
>CM044448.1:101717555-101759944 GCA_024363595.1 Xenopus borealis | reverse complement strand
AGCACTATTAACTGATGCATTTTGAATTTTTTTTTTCCCATGACAGGATCCCTTTAAACAAAGTACCTTATACCTTGACAGTATTCTCTGCAACAGGAAGGAGTATGGCAGCTTCCACATACCTGTTCCAATAGATACAGTCCCGTGGGCAGAATAGCAGATGTTTGATTGAAGATTTGCAGCCTTACAATTAGGGATATTCTCCTGTAAAAATTCCAAATAGAAAAAAATACACGCCAAAGGCTGCACAGTTTCCAAGCGTCCATGCAATTTTTATCTCCTGGCTAACTAGCTAGGTGTTGCTCTCCTTCAAATTAATGTTTAGTATGTTGTAGAGATATTCTGAGACAGTTTTGAGTTATTTAGCTTTTTTATTCAGTTTGAAATATCAGTAATTCATTGCTACGGTCCAAATTACCCTAGCAACCATGCATTTATTTCAATAAGAGACTGGAATGTCAACAGGAGAGGCCTTAATATAAAGACGAGTAATAAAAAGTAGCAACAACAATAAATATGTAGCCTTACAGAGCATTTGTTTTTTTTAGATGGGGTCAGTGACCCCCCCCCCCCACTTGAATACTGGAAAGATTCAGAAAATGAAGCCAAATCATTAAAAAACAATTTTTTTAAAAAAAGAAGACCACTTGAAAAGTTGCTTAGAATTAGCCATTCTATAACATACTAAAAGTGAACTTAAATGTGAGCCACACCTTTATGGGGTGAGTTTATAAGTAAATATATGAAGTACATGCATGCAAAGCGGAACTGCTTTCACAATTACATTTAAACACAACTTTAAATCCAATGAAATGATGTAGTGAATGTATATTGGTAAGGTGGAGCTACTCATTGTAAGTAACCTCAGCACACAGGAGTGACTTGGGCACGTTCTAGTGAAAGCAGAATTAGTTGTACGCGTGTCTGCTGCTTGCACTTCCTGCTGTGTGACCGTTATAAGTGCTCTAACACTAACAAGGAACACTTCAGTCAAGGAGTGGGGAGTCACAGCGCTTCAGCACCTCCTCCGCATCTCCCATTAACGTAGAAGGATACCAAGGTAGGTAATTCATGGAAATTCTGAATAATAATACAGAATGGGCTTCCTATGAATGGGACTCCATTGGCCACCGTCAGAAAGATGCATTAATTCTGCTTACAACATTGGGAGCTTAAAGGCACAAAACGCGTAAGGCTATGTGTTGATTAACTTTGTGGCCTGAAATAAAGTTCTCAGTTCTTTTACAAGCCTGTCTGTGGGATCTGTGAGTGCCTGCCATTTTCTGTTGTGGTTGGATACCTCCACTACTGGAGGACCCCAGAGTTACTCTCCTGGCTTATCTCCCAATGTTTTTAAAAGGAAAAGAAAATCCCAATTTAAGGCCAATAGGTTTGGCACATGCCCCAGACCTACAGCACCCAGATCCATGTACTACTGGTGAGAATATAAACCTATTGGCCTTAAATTGGGATTTTCTTTTCCTTTTAAAAACATTGGGAGATAAGCCTTGTCTGATCACAGGAGAGTAACTCTGGGGTCCTCCAGTAGTAGCAGAGAGAGACTCCTGGCAGATGCACAGTTGTTGCTGGACCTAATAACTTCCATGTATGTTGCTCACCAGGTACTGTACATATTGTAGTGTTTAGTAGGGATACACTGAATCCGCTATTTAGGATTTGGCCGAACCCCCGAATCCTTCCTGAAAGATTCGGCCAAATATCGAACCAAACCCTAATTAGCATATGCAAATTATGGGTGGGAAGGGGAAAACATTTTTTACTTCCTTGTTTTGTGCCAAAAAGTCACCTGATTTCCCTCCCTGGCCCTAATTTGCATACGTAAATTAGGATTTGGATTCGGTTCGTCCAGGTAGAAGGATCCTGCTGAAAAAGGCCGAATCCTGGATTTGGTGCATCCCTAGTGTTTAGAGAACTAGTGGCTCAGTGGTTACAACTGCTGCCTTGCAGAGCTGGCCCTAGGTTCAGTTCCAGCCAGGGCACATTCTGTATGCTGTTATGTGTCTGAGTAGTTGTTGCCACCAAGTAAATATAGTAAAACTTTAATTTTATATAGTAAAACCCTGGCTTTAAGTATCCTGCATTTGATACTCGGTCTGGTAAATATGAAAAACCTGCGCTGAGTGGAGTTCAAGCAAGAAAGAACGCTATATAGTGCAGAATGTTCTATAAATGCAATTAGATACAGGGTTAGATCTACTCACAAGGGAGCTGTGGTTCAAGCATTCGGTTAAACAGTTCCTGTCTGCAGTTATCCTATTCTTGGCGCATTCCCTGTAATTAGAATCGCAATATAGTGAAGTACCATCAGGCTCTTGTTATAAATATGTCTGTCCCAAGGGGGTATGTATATAAATCTATGCTGTGATTTACCTTGTATTATTATACTTGATATTTATTCTGTGATTGTTAATATACCAAGTAAAAAAATTTTTTGCATTTACCCCTTGTATATTTTGAGAGTTTTTTTTGGAGTGTGCACATCCATACAATATATGTTAATTATTGGGGTTCCATTGTAGGTACACCCCTGTTTTGTGGCACCTCATTATGTGCCCTAGTGCTGGTGATTGGGACTTTAGCAGATAAACTCTTCTTCAATTTTAGGAGTGCCCTCCATTGATCTATATTCTTGTTATAAAGGGCCCTGCGGTTCATCTGTACTCACCAGAACCTCCAATGTTACATCGCAAAAGTGTAGAGAAAATACTACACTATATAGCGTTCTTTCTCCTCAGGAATAGAGGAATCCGGCTTTCCTATAATTAGTGCACTGAATCTGCATTTGTTTGTGCTCCTACCAATTTATAATGTATTTCAATGGGTGCTTCTCCCTGGTTTAAAGGAACAGTAACACCAAAAAAACTGAAAGTGTTTTAAAGTAAAGAAAATATCATGTAGCGTTGCGCTACATTGTTAAAACTGATCTGGTTATTTCAGAAATACTACTATAGTTCATATAAACAAGCTGCTAAGTAGCAATGGAGGAAACTGGCACAGGATAAGTAATGAATAACAGATAACATTATGTTCTACAGAGCTTATCTGCTATCTGCTGTTTAACTTGAGCCTTTTCTCCTTTGACAAGTTGCCCCCAATGGCTACACAGCAGCTTATTTATATAAACAATAGTAGTGTTTCTGAAGCAAACACAGCAGTTTTACCAGTGCAGGGCAACACTACATTATATTTTTATTACTTTAAAACAATTTCATTTTTTGATGTTACTGGTCCTTTAACACCCAAGTTTTGCCCTCGTGTTCCTAGAAATTCCTCTGTGATTGTTATCATTAGGCAATTTGAGACGTTTAATATAATGGTATGGGACCCAGTATCTGGAAACTTCAGGCTGCAGTGGTTTCTAAGCAGCCATCATGATGAGGGCTTGATATGAGGTCAGCAACATGCTGCAGTGCAAAGTATCTACAATTTCAAGTCACTGTTTGAACCTTCAGCAGTTGTAGAACTACAGCTCCCATAATGCTCCCTTCTCAGAGCTGTGGGTGCTTAGCAACTTGACAGAGCTGTTCTGTATGGGTGCCAACAATGTGGGGCGTGCTTCCAAAAAACAATGCATCATGGGTAATACGAGGCACATTTTCGCCATTATTTTATAAACCCTTTTTAATTAGCCTGTGCCATAAACAGCTGTTTTGACCAGCTGCCAGCACCCGGCATACAGAACTAAGGCTGTGACCTTCCAGGAAAATGAGTGCGGCATTAGCATACAGACGCACATTGTCACTGTATCCCACTGTAAAAGGGGTTGTTCACCTTTAAATTAACTTTTAGTATGATGTAGAGAGTGATCTTCTGAGACATTTTGCATCCGGATTTAATTTTTTAATTGTTTGTGGGCTTCTTAGGGATTGTCATAAATGATCAAAGCTGCTTGAGTTCTGCATGGCTGGTAAGTAAGGCAGGGGCTCCCCCTGCTGTTCATAAGTATGATTGTTTCCCTTCCAGAAGTTAGGGACCGTCTGACAATTCCTATCCGCAGCACTAAATGAAGGGAGAGTTTCACTGCATACAGTTAGGTTTCTTATAAAAACGGTACACATTCTTTTAATTAAAGTATATTGGAGATAGATTTCTTTTTCATTAAAGAAAGTAAAAATGGGATTTTTATTTCTTTGCCAGACGGTCCCTAACTTCTGGCAGGGAAACAATCATACTTATGAACAGCAGGGGGAGCCGCTGCCTTACTTACCAGCCATGCAGAACTCAAGCAGCTTTGTTTTTTGATCATTTATGACGATCCCTAAGAAGCCCAGACCACACTGAGCATGTGTATGTAGTCTAGTCTTGCAAAGATGTATAACAAAGTTACAAGATGACAGCCCCCTGTGGCCAACTTTGAAAGCATAAATCATTTGTTTGATTAGGCTTGTGGTGCAGTAAGTTCATGTTTATGTTTAGTATACAAAATACACCATTTCTACCCTTATTATATTTTACACTTACCTTGCCCTTTAAGTCAGACTATGTATGGGACAGATTGCAGTGCATTTTTAGACAAAAATCCTCCCAGTGTGCTCAGACAATGCTTATAATCTGGGGTTGAAAAAACTGTTGAAGTAAAAAATCACCCTCCACCTACGTGTCAAAACAATTTGTTGCATGTCAAAAAAATGAATGCATTTCGCCAAATTTTTGCCGGCAGCGACTGTTTGGCAAAGGGACATTGGTCAAATTAGCTCATTCCTACTAAATAGCCATCCAGGCTGTGGATTTTATATTTGTTTGGATTTACAGGGGTTAGGTGGTAATACTAGGTTCACCACCCAGCCTTTTTAACAAACTTGGAATATTGTAGGCCACGCCCATTCTTCCCTGACCTAATTGAGTGACAGCCAGCAATACCCAGTTTCCAGCATGTTTTCCAGGTACTTTGTCACCTTCCAGGTCTGCTACATTTAATTATCCCACCGGAACACTACAGCATTTTCAAGCAATGATCACCAGTTATTTGGCAGCATCTGAGCACTAGCAAGAGTTTTATAGGGAGATTGGGAGAGATGTCCAGAATTTTGGACCCACTGGATCTCTGTCTGCCCCCCCCCCCCCCCTGTATCTTGTATCATAATAGAACTCAAAAACCGTATTAGAGATGGTAGAATTCATAAATTGAGGGCTCACACAAAAAAATCGATAACACAACTAAGCTGGTTAGGTGAAATGTGGGGGGTATACTCGCTGGAAGCTGAGAATCCTGCTGGTGCTTCATTCAGCGGTGCCTTTTGATCTCAATTTGACTTATAGGATCAGGACTGGACTGAGAATCAAAATAGGCCCTGGCATTTCAGGTACACAGAGGCCCAATCAGCCCACATAGAGGCCCAAACAGTCCCCACCAGCCCACTAAATACTGACTTTCTATGGGACCTTATAGCAGCCCATCTGGCATTTGCCCTAACCCACAGATTGCCAGTCCGGGCCTGTATAGGATTGTTCAATAAGCATTGTCATTGATGGTTTGCATTCACCGATTATTTAGGAAATGATTTACTTATTCAGGCTTTTATGGAAGAAGCATTCGGTGTGTACTTATACCGAACAATATCTGGTTTGGTTAAAAAGGAGAAATAGGAATTTATCCCTCACCTCGCTGGCTACTTTGTACAGGTACAGGACTTGTGATCCAGAATGCTCAGGACCTGGTACTTTCCGGATAACGGATCTTTCTTAAATTTGGATTTTTATACAAATTCACTAACGCTAGCGCTAATTCACATGCGTGACATCAATTCGTAACTTCGGAAATTCACTAACAACGGCTCTGGCGAATTTACGCTTGCGAAGTAGATAGACTTGCGCAACTTCGCACCCTTACGCCAGGCGAAGTGGCGCACTGACGAAGGATCGTAAATTTGCAAATTCACTAAGATGAATATTTTCCTGAACATTAGACGTTACTTCGCCTGGTCAGACCAGGTGAAGTTCAATACAATAGATAGGAGTTTGGAAAAAAAATGTCAAAATTTTTCTGTCCCAAAAAAACGCTGGCGTGTTTTAGCATTGGAGGGTGATAGTCTGAAAAAGATCAGATTTTTTTGGGGGGGTTACCCTCCTTCCCCCCTACATTTCCTAACATAGGGCAACACAACTATACAGGGGGCACATGTAGGGCAATAGGACAACTTTATTTTATTTATTAAAGGTTTCCTGGGCTTGTGTAGTGGAATGTAGTGGCTGGAACATATACTTCTATTATAACTTAAAGTTCCCGCCATATGCAAATTAGGCTTCGCTAGCGTAACTGCGCTCTGCCTAGTGAAGTAACGGCGAACGCTAGCGAATTTTCGGAAGTTACTAGAAAATCATGTAAACATTAAATAAACCCAATAGGCTGGTTTTGCTTCCAATAAGGATTCAGTATATCTTAGTCGGGATAAAGTACAATCTACTGTTTTATTATTACAGGGAAAAAGGAAATAATTTTTAAAAATTTGGATTATTTGATTATAGTGGAGTCTATGGGAGGCGGCCTTTCCATAATTCAGAGCTTTCTGAATAATGGGTTTCCAGATAACTGATCCCATACCTTTACTAAGAAGTTTTATTAAAAACAAAAATCTCAAGGTTCAAGGTTTCATTCTTTATGAGGCACTTTTGTGTTGTACAAGTTGGTATCACACAGCTCCCAGTATCTTGTTTATTATCACCTTTTCCCCCAGTTACACAGTGAATCCTGAAGCACCAATCGCTACCTAGATAACTACTACCACAACATTGAGATGTGCTCTATAAAAAAATGCAATTATACACTAAATACCCAGAATTGACCGCTTCTGGGGAGACATATAAGATAAAACAATATATAAACTCTAACAATAAAAATGTTTTATACCTCATCTCATGTCCCTGTTAAAAAAAAAAACAAACAAACAAGCTGCACCCTTAAAGGAACAGTTCAGTGTAAAACTAAAACTGGGTAAATAGGCTGTGCAAAATAAAAAATGTTTTAATTTTAAATGTGTCTGTTAAATAAGGGTAGAACTTTACATGGGTGATTTAGGTCCAATCTGATGCCATGCGATGAAACGCCGGTGTCAAGTCGGATCGCCTTGTTTTGGATTCGCGCTGCAGCTTCATCCAACATTCCTATTTCTTACCTTACTTCTGGCGCATCCAACTAGACGCCAGCGTTTCGTTGCGTCAGATTGGACCTAAATCACCCATGTAGTTCTGCCCATAATACAAACAAAAAAATAATTGATCTGTTTTGCAAAAGTGCTGATGTTAGGGCTTTAAACTGAACACATATGGAATCCACAGACTGCATGGCTAGGGTTAATAACATTGGGATCAACCATCAAAAATACCAGTTATTTTAGATTCACTAAAATTCAAGTTTAAAAAAAAAAAAAAAAAATTCAATTGAATTTTGGAAATGTATCATACGCTCTGGCCTTTTAAAGGGATACTGTCATGGGAAAAATGTTTTCTTTTCTTTTCAAACAGATTTTTTTATATTTCATTATATTTAATTTTGAAATCTGACATGGAGCTAGACATTTTGTCAATTTCCCAGCTGCCCCTGGTCATGTGACTTGTGCTCTGATAAACTTCAATCACTCTTTACAGCTGTACTGCAAGTTGGAGTGATATAACCCCCTCCCTTTCCCCCACCCAGCAGCCTAACAACAGAACAATGGGAAGGTAACCAGATAACAGCTCCCTAACACAAGATAACAGCTGCCTGGTATATCTAAGAACAGCACTCAATAGTAAAAACCCATGTCCCACTGCGTTCCATTCAGTTACATTGAGAACGAAAAACTGCCTGCCAGAAAGCAGTTCCCTCCTAAAGTGCTGGCACAAGTCACATGACCAGGGGCAGCTGGGAAACTGACAAAATGTCTAGCCCCATGTCAGATTTCAAAACTGAATATAAAGAAAATCTGTTTGCTCTTTTGAGAAATGGATTTCAGTGCAGAAGTCTACTGGAGCAGCACTATTAACTTTTTTTTAAATTTAATGTTTACATGATTTTACAGTAGACTTAAGGTATGAAGAGCCAAATTAGGGAAAGATCCATTATCCTGA
The DNA here is from genome assembly GCA_024363595.1 of Xenopus borealis. Classification (NCBI taxonomy): domain Eukaryota; kingdom Metazoa; phylum Chordata; class Amphibia; order Anura; family Pipidae; genus Xenopus; species Xenopus borealis. The sequence goes on along the minus strand of CM044448.1, from coordinate 101,751,877 downwards.
AATCCCCAGGTCCGAAGTATTCTGGATAACAGGTCGCATACCTACATACGTTAGTATATTTTGCTTGACTGACATGATAAAATTGGATTGGGAATTATTTCTTAAAGGAGAACCAAACCAAAGCCCCAGGTCCCAAGCATTCTGGATAACAAGTCCCTTACCTTATTATGATAGGACACAAACAGGCAATTTATCTTGAAGGTTGGTAATGATTTCACATAGCTGTAAAATACTAATTGGTACCCACGTGAACCAGGGCACTAGGGCACTAGTGGAGTCAAATTAAACAGAAATAGTAATAAAGGGAAAAATATAGAAATATTAAAAAAGCAAGGCTTAAATCTAGGGTACTTATTTTTCTGTTATTTTGGTATGATTTTAACTATGGCATGACCCCCCCCCCAATTATTTTTTTATCTCTATAGTGATGGCTCCAAGGAACAAGATTCCTCTGCTTCGTATGGGTATTCTGCTAATCATGGGTTTTGCTGTAATCAAGTTTGCAAATAAAAGCAGGTAGGTAACCACATGGGAGAAATCTGCCTGTTAGAACATTGGTGGGTCTCTTGTTCTTTATTGTTGCTGTGTAGAAGTGACAGTTGCCAGTGGGCTTAGTCTAGTAACTAGGGGTACACCGAATCTAGGATTGGGTTTGGATTCTGCCTTTTTCAGCAGGATTTGGATTCAGCCAAACAAGGCCGGATTTCATGGGTGGGCGCCCGTAGGCCGCACTGTCCAATTGGGCGCCCACACTCCCCCGCGAGTGCACGCACACCTGCGTGCAAGCGTCGGCAAACGGCGTCATTGAATGGGGATGCACATGTCTCCATATTGCGGCTGGGTGTCATGTCACCCTAAACCCGGGCCTTTGTAGCCTCACCACAAAACAAGGAAGTAAAAAATGTTTCCCCCTTCCCAGCCTTAATTTGCATATGCCAAATAGGATTTGGTTCGGTATTAGGCCATATCTTTCGCAAAGTATTCGGGGGTTCAGCCAAATCCAAAATAGTGGATTCGGTGCATCCCTACTGGTAACCCATAGCAACATGCACACTTTTCTATGCATGGCCAGCATTATGCATGGAAGTATCTGATTGACTGCTGGGGGCAACCAGACAAAGGTAAACTATGCCAGTGTTTTTTCCCTTTAAAGCTAACTAACCCTGTTTCTTAATATTATCTGCTGGATCATGTTGCATAGGGTCTTCCCTGTTTAAGATGCACAGATGATATAGTACAAAACAAATTTTCGTATAATATTCGGCGCACGTATGGTGGGAAACGAGTCGACAGATATCGGCAGAAGACTTGGATATCGGTCGGATTGTAGATTGGGCTGGATGGAAAATTTTGATCAGGCCTCTTTGAAGGCATCTGAACATCGCCCATTGTTAGTGCTGAATCATCAGATACAAGTAGAATTCTATTGTTTCTCACTGTATATCCGACGATTCAGCTCTACACGTGTGTATTGAAATAAACATTCTTTCTTGGAAAAATCTTTTCCAGGAAAGATCATAATTGTTACGTCTATTTAGTTTCAATTTGCAGACCTGAAAAAAGTAGATTTTATCAGAAAGTGGGAAGCCTTTGGGCAGAATATATGTATAGTTTACCAGCAATTAGGGAGGGGTTTGGATCAGTTTTTGGGTGTGATGCCCTCGATTGCCCCTATTTGCAAACTGGTAATGTATGGCGGTGCTCTTCCATGTAAGCACTGTACTATAGAATTCAGCAATGGAATAGAATGACATTATATTACTATTTTCGTAACGTTTAAACTCTTTGCTTAGACATACCCACACTATAGCAGCTCCTCAGGAGTTAGAAGAGAAGTCAGTGAAAGAAAGGAAAGACAACTTTTTTTGGGGAGAGACAGGTGAACCCCAGGAGAACTCGGACAAGCAGGAACTTCCTCCCGAGCCCCCAAATGAGAGGAATTCTCCAGTGGATAAAAACATTCCGGTAAAGAAGAAGGCAGTGGACAAGGATTTCACTGGCATTCAAATGAGACTGGTTCACTTAGACCTGAAAGGAGCAGCCCCAAAGGTTTCTTACTTGGAACAGGTGAGAGAATGCACAAAGGATAAAATCATGCAGGGAACATGATGTTGCTGCACCTTTAAAGAGGAAGTACACCCCCCATTTGCTGCTTTAGTTTTTTGGGCCAGGGTGGAGAACCGCAGCTCCCACACCAACTGCATCTCTCCACCACCTGTTTCTCATCTGTGTCATCTTCCCCAAATTCAGAGCTGTACAGAGATGTCCAGTCTAAGCCAAGAACAGAAGTTATACAGCCAATCATAGTGGCTGCCAAACACACTATTCTGCTATGAATTGTGGGAGGCAAACCTGGTTCCCCTGCATGAATCTATAAAGAAACATGGATTTTTTTTGTTACTTACCCCAGTAATAACCTGACAGATGTGTACACCTATGGTTGCCTTGTATAAAATGGAGTGGGAGATTCTGGCCCATATGCCACTCCAGTGACTGGCCCACAGGGATACCAGGAAAACTCCCGGTGGGCCCAGGTGTCAGTGGGCCTCTTTCTTCTAACAATTTGGCCTATTTCATGTTCATTCCCTATTTCTTTATGTGGATAAAGAGGCTTAATAATGGAAGAATAGAGTATAGTAAGTAGATCTAAAAGAATAAAGAGGTTAAGTGAGGACAGAAGGAATAATAGTTTGGAGGAAAGTTGGGCCCCTGGTCTAAAGTTTTCTGGTGGGCCCCTGGCATCCCAGTCCGGCACTGTGCCACTCTACTTAGCCATTCTTTCTATATCTTTTAATGTAAGAGGCCACTGACAACATGTTGGACACCGATGTTGCATCATAGGCCTTTTTTCAGTTTCTAATGCCCAACCAAGCTAAAGCTGGTAGCACATGCCAGGTAGGTACTATATTAACCATTGTGTTCTGTTTCTCTTAGATATTTCCACTTATTTCCAAGATGGGGGGGAATGGCTTGCTCATAGAATATGAAGACATGTTCCCTTTCAGTGGGGAGTTAGAAATCCTGAAGTCTCCGTATGCTTACAGGTAGGTTGTGCTGCAATGGAATGGGCCGTTATGATACAGAAGGTGAGCAGCGAGGGCAAAATATCCTACGGATTGTATATTTGGAACCTCTGTTTCACTGATAATTACTGTAAAGTCAATTCATATTTCAGTATTTTGAAATCTGACATGGGGCTATACATATTGTCAGTTTCCCAGCTGCCCCAGTCATGTGACTTGTGTGCTGATAAACTTCAGTCACTCTTTACTGCTGTTCTGCAAGTTGGAGTGATATCACCCCTCCCCCCCAGCAGCCTAACAACAGAACAATGAGAATGTAGCCAGATAGCAGCCAGGGCCGGATTTACCTAGCGGGCGCCCTTAGGCCTGTTGTTGTTTGTCGCCTCTGTCCTCTCCCTTTTATTTGCTCAAATTTTCATCATCAGGATGGAGCGAAAGGAATTGGCACACAGGAAATGTAAACTTCTGAACCCATGTGGGTGTAGTTGGGCAGCATGCCACCCCCTAAAATGCCCGGGCCTGATAGCAGCTCCCTAACACAAGATAACATAAGAACAGCACTCAATAGTAAAATCCAGGTCCCACTGAGACACATTCAGTTACACTGAGTAGGAGAAACAACAGCCTGCCAGAAAGCAGTTCCATCCTAAAGTGCTGGCTCTTTCTGAAATCACATGACCAGGCAAAATGACCTGAGATGCACCTACTCACCAATATTACTAAGTAAATATTTTATAAGTAATAAAATACACTTGCTGGTTCAGGAATTAAATGTTATATTGTAGAATGAGTTATTTGCAGTGTAAACAGTGTAATTTAGAAACAAAAGCTACATCATAAAAAATGATGACAGGATCAGGGCCGGATTTATATAGTGGGCACCCCTAGGCCCACTGGCATTCATCACCCCTGTCCCCTCCACTATATTCGGGCAAATTTCCATTATCGGGACTGGAGCAATGGGGAGTGGTGCACAGAAAATTTAAAAAACTATCATATCTCCTGCGCATCCCCAAAGTTTCTGAACAAATGTGTGGGTGTGGTTGGGCAGAATGCTGCCCCCTAAAAACCTGCTGTCCTAGGCCCGGGCCTTGGTGGCCTCTCCACAAATCCAGGCCTGGACAGGATCCCTTTAAACTCTGAGCCATTCTGTTCCCACTTATTTATATCTTAACCTGCCTCATTGTTTTCCAGTAAAGAAGACATTGAAAACATACTACAACTGGCAGAAATAAACAAACTGGAAGTGGTGCCTCTAATCCAAGCGTTTGGCCATATGGAAGTAAGATTGATATGTTTTCAGTTTTCCTTCAGTTCTGCTTTGTGTTGTTTTCAGTGTCTTTATCGTTATGTGTAAAGGTAATTGCAACTGAAAGTAGTAACTATGCGTCGCTCCCTTCTGAAATGCTGGTTCTGACTCTTGTAACAATATAGTGGAAATAATGAATCTTAGCTTTAGCTGTGCATAGTGCTTATTGAAGCACGTGACAATCTGATACCATGACTTCCATTATTGCTTTTCAGGCTCATTATCATATATACAGTATATATATATATATGGGGTGTAGCAAGGCAATCTTTTCTGATGGGCAGGTCCATTCGGAGTTACAGAGTTATGCCCATGGATAAAGCACGGGAAAATGCCTGTTCTTAGCACCTTGTACTGTTTTAGAAATCTAACTCAAGGTGCACATCTATCTCAGGAACACTCTGTCATAGGTAAGTACAAGGCTCCTCTGTGACCTCTGAAGCTCCCTGACTTGCACATCTAAATGATGCCCATACAAAAACACCTGCAAGCAGGGTCAGATTGGGGGGCCCGGGGCCCACCGGGACTGCTGTCCAGGGCCCCTCTCTGACCCCCCCCTCACCCCCCCATCACTGTGCATGTGTGCTAGGCGCCGATCACCTATTTTTTAATTTATAATTCTATTGGGAGAGGGGGGTCTGGCCCGGCGGGGGCCCACGAGGGATGGGGCCCACCGGGCTTTTTCCCGGTGTTCCGCCAGGCCAGTCCGAGACTGCCTGCAAGTGTTGATGGCACTGTATACATAATAGCACACCCATTCTTGCTGGTCCATTTATGAGCTTATTTGGGTGCTATATGAGAATAGTGTAGCATACTATAAATCACATAAAAATCTAGTGTTCAAACATAGCAGAAAACAATATACTCACACTTCATTCCTTGGGATTTTCTAGTCCCCAAATATTTTTTTTCTTTATTGAAGATACTTCCTCTGAGCGTATTTTGGAAGTCTGGAAGTCTATTTGCACATTCTTCAAAATGTTTTGTTACAATGAGATCACTTTCAGTGTTTTTTTTTTATGTTAAAGGTAAACTGTCATGGGAAAACATGTTTTTTTAAAAAAACACATCAGTTAATTGTGCTGCTCCAGCAACTGCAATCCATTTCTCAAAAGAGCAAACAGATTTTTTGGGTGGGTACCAATTAGTATTTTACAGCTATGTGAAATCATTACCACCCTTCAAGATAAATTGCCTGTTTGTGTCCTATCATAATAAAGTAAGGGACTTGTTATCCAGAATGCTTGGGACCTGGGGCTTTGGTTTGGTTCTCCTTTAAGAAATAATTCCCAATCCAATTTTATCATGTCACTTGAGCAAAATATACTAACTTATACAGGTATGCAACCTGTTATCCAGAATACTTTAGACCTGGGGATTTCAGGATAATGGATCTTTCCCTAATTTGGCTCTTCATACCTTAAGTCTACTGTAAAATCATGTAAACATTAAATTAAAAAAAAAAGTTAATAGTGCTGCTCAAGTAGACTTCTGCACTGAAATCCATTTCTCAAAAGAGCAAACAGATTTTGTTATATTCAGTTTTGAAATCTGACATGGGGCTAGACATATTGTCAATTTCCCAGCTGCCCCTGATCATGTATCTTGTGCCAGCACTTTAGGAGGGAACTGCTTTCTGGCAGGCTGTTTTTCCTTCTCAATGTAACTGAATAGTATGCAGTGGGACATGGGTTTTACTATTGAGTGAGCTACCAGGCAGCTGTTATCTTGTGTTAGGGAGCTGTTATCTGGTTACCTTCCCATTGTTCTTTTGTTAGGCTGCCAGCTGGGGGAAAGGGAGGGGGTGATATCACTCCAACTTGCAGTACAGCAGTAAAGAGTGATTGAAGTTTATCAGAGCACACGTCACATGACTTGGGTCAGCTGGGAAATTGTAAATATGTCTAGCCCCATGTCAGATTTCAAGATTAAATATAAAAAAAATCTGTTTGCTCTTTTGATTAATGGATTTCAATGCAGAATTCTTCTGGAACAGCGCTATTAACTGATGCATTTTGAAAAAAATTTTTTTTTCCCATGACAGGATCCCTTTAAGAATCCCCTATGAATTAAAGGGGATCTTTGTGAAAATGGAGATTTTATATAAGCTTCATCTTGCTAAAATAAGAAACTTTCTAAATATAATCAATTAAACATTCTGTACCATTTATGAAATATTCAAGTTACTCTTCACTCTCCCCCTCTGTGCAACTTGTCTCTCATTCTGTCTTCATGCAGTAGGTGGAGTCAGTTTTTCATTGACATTTAGGTCTAATACATCCTTTGGGGGGGGTTGCACCCTTAACCCAGGTGCTTATTCTTTAAAAATAGCATGTCGCGTCTGAACCTGCGTTCGGCGCTTAAACCCATCTCGTGGGTACAACGCCATTGAAACTAATGGAGTGTGTCTAGACCTGCGCTCCCCTGCGGCTGAACACAGCCAAACGTAACACAGGGGAGTGCAGGTAAGAAACACTATTGTGTAAGGGCCCTTAAGGTATGAACATCCGTTTATCCGGAAAATCCCAGGTCAAGAAGTAAGCAAATAATTAAAATACTATAAAAAAAATGAAGACCAATTGAAAGGTTGCTTGGAAATAGCCAATCTATAACATACTTTAACTGCTACCTGTTTGCCAGTTCATGCAATTGACAAACCTGCCTGATCAGATAATGGTCACTCAGGCTGCTGGTTTGCACCCGTACATGGGTCAATCCCTTATTGAGTCTGTCTTGGGGGTTAATTGGGAAGCCCGTTTTTACCTTCAAAGTGCCACTCTCTCAGGGGCAGATTTATAAAATTCACATGAAGGATTCGAAATTCGATCGAATTTTCAGAACCGAATGATTCGAATAATTCGGATAAAAATCTATTGGAATATTCGACAGTCAAATAACTTCCCCTTTAAGCTTATATGCGACTGCCTAGTTCGCCAGTTTCAACCTACCGAATTGGCTTTCAATTATTTCAGATCGAATAAAAAAACAAAAAACGATCGAATGGATAAAATCGTTCGATTCAAACGATTTAATCGCTCGATCGAATTTTTGCCATTCGATTGTTCGACCAATTGAATAGCGGTAAAAAAATATTTTTATTCCCACACAATTCCCATAATAAATCTGTCCCTCAGTGTTGGACTGGCTTTGCGGGTACTGGGAAAAAACCTGGTGGGCCGTGACCCTTAATGATCCCCCGCCGGGCCAGACCCCTCTCCCGTTCAGATTGAACAAACAAAAAAGTTTTCTTTACGTGCCCATACGTCATCTGCTCATGCGCTCAGCGCCATTCATGTAGGCGTGCCAAGCGGTGCCCTCACAGTAGTGGGGGGGGGGGTAGGAGGGGCCCCTGGACAGTAGTCCCAGTGGGCCTGGCCCCCAAGTCCGACCTAGCACCCGCTTGGCCCTTTTCAGTCAGGTCACTATGCCGGACCAGGGGTAGGTGATAGGGAATGTACTTGCCTGGCACCCCCCAAGCTTTTGATATCTACAGAAATAAGGCCTGCACAATGTAGTGTTGTGACCTATATGGGGTCTGTTTATGGGCTTTCTATGCACCCGTTTTGCTTCCAATATATGGTAAACCTTGTACAGAAGTGTGCCCTCCATTTTTGAATTTACCCCCCCCCCCAAGCTTTTGCACAATATTTTGCACAGCCTATTTACCCAGTTTTATTGTTACACTGAACTGTTCCTTTAAGGGTGCAGCTTGTTTGTTTGAGACTTTTTTTTTTAAACAGGGACATGAGATGAGATATAAAACATTTTTATAGTTAGAGTTTATATATTGTTTTATCTTATATGTCTCCCCAGAAGTGGTCACGTCTGGGTATTTAATGCATAACTGCATTTTTTATAGAGCGATAGTAGGTAGCGATTGGTACTTCAGGATTCACTATGTAACTGGGGGAAAAGGTGATAATAAACAAGATACTGGGAGCTGTGTGGTACCAACTTGTACAACACAACAGTGCCTCATAAAGAATGAAGCTCCTTGAGGATTTTTGTTTTTCATGAAACTATTGTGTCGATCCATATCAGGCTATTTTAATCAGAAGAGGAAAGCAAATAATTAAAATACTATAAAAAAATAAAGAAGCCCAATTGAAAGGTTGCTTGGAATTAGCCGTTCTATATCATAGAAAAAATTAACTTAACTGACCTTGATCAGATATTGGTCACTTAGGCTGCTGGTTTGTACCCGTACATGGGTCAATCCATTACTGACAGACTATAGGGGGGGGGGGGAGTAACGGGGCAGCTGATGTTAGTCTGTGCTTTAGAATGCTGACAATATAGAAATGAATGACAATGAGCAGGTACTGGTAAGGAAGGACACAATTTACAGGGTTTACAAAGGTGATAACTTTCAGAAGTAGGTGATCCCTTCGGACATAGGTGTATAGGGGCAATAAGGAGGGGGCCCTACTCACTTAAATGTAAATACAGGTATGGGATCCGTTATTTGGAAACCCTTTATTCCCGAAAGCTCCGAAATACAGAAAGGCCATCTCCCATAGACTCCGTTATGATCAAATAATCCATATTTTATAATATTTCCTTTTTCTGTGTAATAATAACATATTCCTTTTCTGTGTAATAATAAAACAGTAGCTTGTACTTGATCCCAACTAAGATATAATGAATCCTTATTGGAAGCAAAACCAGCCTATTGGGTTTATTTCATGTTTACATGATTTTCTAGCAGGCAGGCAGAACTACACCGACGATTCACATCTGTTTTCGGCGGACAAAGATTGGCAACAACGCCACCTAGCGAACCTCTCATCAGAGAACAGACTGTGCAAGAATCAATACTTTTTATACATACATTATGCTGTATTAATATCTTTTACCTCTATTTAAAGTAACCATGACTGGAATTCCATAGCCAGATCTCAGGGTCCTTTAAAGGAAAACTTTACCCCCAAAATAAATATTTAAGCAACAGATTGTTTATATCATATTAAGTAAGCTATTAAAGAATCTCACCAAACTGGTATTTAGAGATCAGTAAATACTGTCCTTTTGCTTCTTTTCCCTTGATCCACCATTTAGTGATGGTCTGTGTGCTGCCTCAGAGATCACCTGACCAGAAATACTGCAGCTCTCACTGTAACAGGAAGAATTGGCCTAACGTATGGATTGCTTGTGTGCTCCGTGAATAGTATTGATCCCAGGGGGGTGGCCCTTAGTATTAAAACTGGCAGTTTTCTATTTATGATTACCCAATGACACATGCTACTAAAAGGTATATTATTATGAAAATGGTTTATTTACACGAAGCAGGGTTTTACATATGAGTTATTTTATGCAATATATTTCTATAAAGACCTACATTGTTCAGGGGGTATAGTTTTCTTTCAAAGGGGTAAACTTAGTGGTCCTTCCTGTATACAGTTAACCCTTGGGCTGCTTACTCTCAAGTTGAACCAGTATCCTGCTATTGGTAGCAGGCCCGGACTGGCAATCTGTGGGTTCTGGCAAATGCCAGATGGGCTGCCATTAGTTGCCATAGAAAGTCACTATTTAGTGGTCTGGTGGGGAGCTCATTGGGCCTCTCTGTACTCGTAATGCCAGGGACTATTTTGACTCCCAGTCCAAACCTGATTGGTATTCTAAAGATGTGATAATCTCATAAACAGCTAAAAATACCAAATGAATGTAAATAGCAAGTGCTCACAGATGCACCCTTTTTAAAGTGGACCCGTCACCCCAAAAAAATATTCGAAATCATATTTTATTACATTAGTCAAGCAAAATGAACATTAATTACACTATATAAATTATTTTAATCTTGTTTCCTTCAGTCTGGGAATTCATAATTATAGCCAGCAGGCAGGAGCCATTATGTGGACACTGTTATTAAGACAAGCCTTGTATCATCTCAGAATCTTGTTTGTGCACCAGAATGGGGGACCCGATGTCTATCCCCATGTCCTGGCTACACAATTAAATGGTTAAGAGAACTGGGGGAATGTGTGGGGAGCAGTGACATCTAGGAAGTGCTGAATGGAAAGTGAAAGTAATTATCTGCCCCACCCCTATGCCTAAGGCATAGAGGAGGGGCAGACAATATTTGATTGACAGCTGAGATTTTTAAACAAGCTTCAAACAGCTATGAATGCTTTAATAAAAATGTGAAATTGGATTTCATGTTTAATTTGAAAAGGACTTTTATTATACAGATTTTTGTGTCTGGGTGATGGGTCCACTTTAAAGCTTTGATTCCTCTGTTCAGTATGTTCTGAAGCACGAGAACTTTAGGTTGCTCCGAGAGATGGAACTATATCCCAACAGCATAAACCCACACCGTGCAGAGACCATGCCGCTGGTGAAAAAGATCTTGGGCCAAGTTCTAGACCTGCATCCCATGGCCAGCTTTGTCCACATTGGGTGTGATGAGGTGAGGAAAGAATTCAGCCCATACTCTATATATTTACTGCATTTAAAGAACAAGTAAACGTTTTTTTTTTCTATCTCTAAATTTGCTCTAAACAGCCCCTCAAATTAATGTACCTTAGTCCCTGCTGCAAGTCTGCTCTGGTTTCTGTGTTATCAGCAGCTTGTTTCACCTTCTTCCTGGTGCAGAGTGAAGCCCAGCCCCTTAGCTTTCTGAGCTGACCTTATATCTTGGACTAGTCCAGAAGATAATTTGCATACTATGACATAGCAGAGAGCAGTGTGTGTAGCAGCTTTTGCTTGGGGAAACTAGCTTACTAATGAAACACTGGCTCCCTCTTCCTCTCTATTGTGGAACAGCAGCAAATGGACTACTCAGTAAACTAAGGGGCTGGGCTTCACTCTGCACCAGGAAGAAGGGGAAACAGGCTGCTGATAACACAGAAACCAGAGCAGACTTGCAGCAGGGACTAAGGTACATTAATCTGGGGGGCTGTTTAGAGCAAATTTACAGAAAGAAAAAGAAAAACATTTACTTTTCCTTTAAACCTACCACAATGGCACTTACCTGAATGCTGAGCCATAGTTAGAGCTGCTTATACATGCCTTATATGTTTGTTTTGGATGCTGCAGGTTTTACACCTTGGAGAAGGGCAAGATTCCAAGACCTGGTTGAAAAATAACAATGGAGACTTGGGCAAGCTTTTCCTCTCCCACATGAAAAAGGTGTTGGATTTCTTGCACGGTGACTACCCTGAAAAGCATGCACTCATGTGGGACGATATGCTGCGGTACCTCAGCCTGGACATCATAAAGGGTAAGTATGGGCAGGAGCCAGACTACTTTCATTGATATTTCCTTTCACCAAAATTCATAGTGGCCATGTTATTCCACACTAAGAACAATGTATGTGGTTACTAGCTTGCTACTATTAGAGTGGTTTTAGAGTGCAGCAGGTATAGTATTTGCCTTGGCCTCAAATGCAAAAGGGTCTCTAGTAGCCAGAAAAAGCCCAATGGTAACAACAGGGGTGATCCAAGCCACCTTCCGTACGGCGCTCACTTTTTCAGCGCCGGAAAGGGGTAGGGGGGCATAGGCGGAGGGTGATTTTTTTGTTTGGGTAGGCTAAATCTAATGTTACTTCAACAGTTTTTTCAACAATGATTTTCTGCTGGCAGAAACAGCTGATTCAACCCCATATTATAAGTAGTGATGGGCGAATTTATTCGCCAGGGGCGAATTCCCGCGATTCGCCGCTGGCGAATAAATTCGCGAAACGGGCAAAAAAATTTGCCACCAAAAATTTGCCGCACAAAAACGAGTCGCGCGTCGTTTTTGATGCGACGCGACTAAAACGACGCGACGTGCGCCGAAAACGACGCGGCGCGTCGGAAACGACGCGACGCGCGTCAAAAACAACGCGCGACTCGTTTCGCGAATCGGCGAAAAAATTTTCGGCGAAGCGAGACGCGGCTGTTTCGCCCATCACTAAGTATTATCTGAACACACAGGGATGATTTTTGTCGAAAAATGCACTACAATCTGAAATATGTCCCATACATAGTCTGACTTAAGAGCTACTAACTGATGGGCCCACACACACTGCATATGAAGCCCAGACTATTTTGAAAATAATATGCATAGCACTCTCTTATTATCAAAACTATAGAAAATTAGGGATGCACCGAATCCACTATTTTGGATTCGGCCGAATCATTTCCAAAATATTTGGCCAAATACTGAACCGAATCCTGGATTCGGTGCATCCCTATGGAAAATGTTCAGTTCATCCACATTACTGGAAATCAGGGCTAATGATTGGGTTGTTTAACATTAAAGCATGTTTATTGGTCTACTTTCACTTAAAACAGAAGGGATATATTGTTATTTATGGGAGATTGTATACATACAAAGTATAATGTAGTATAATATTTATAAATGTATTTATTAATGATAAGTATAATATTTTGGTCCCCTCACAAAAAACAGCAGCTGCCCTTTTACTGCAGTATCAAAGTAACACAATATAATAGTAGATGAGGTTGAGAAAAAAACTTGCATTCAGCCATCAGCACAACATTTGTGTGTAAGTGAAAGTAGCCAAACTGATCTGTGAGCTGATACAGAGAAAAGTGAATTGAATCGATACAATAGTTGCTAATATTCCTCATGTACTGCTAATAAATATTGTAAGTAATTGTATCAACTAATTGTAGCAAATTGTTACAGTTCAGATGCTCCTGGATCACTGAGCTGCCAGACTGAAACCCCACATACAGGAACATTGCATTTTAAACTTCAATTTTGGGAAAACAGTAAAAAGTAAAAGAAGGAAACTCTTGATTTCTGTTTAACATTCTGGAAGGTGAACATCCCCTTTAAAGAAACAGTCACCAATATCACAATGGTTCCATTGAACTATACAAATAGGTGTTGGATAAAATTCACAGAGGTGTGAAAGTGAGGTGCATCACATCTTCATACCTTTTCCAGTTTCAGATAACACTTACCTGAACAGATTAGTGGAACTACCATTGACCATTGATGGTATTTATATTTTGTGTAATGTAAGTATGAAACACTCCCCACATACCAAACAAGCAGATGGAGGATTAGAAGCTGCTTTGTCTCTTGGTCCTGACCCCAGCAGCACCCATTGCCCCTCTCCCAGACAAACTCAAAGTCAGAGGTTTTTAATTTTTTTCTTTTAAATTTTCTTAAAATTTTTCATGCAAACAGTTTTGGGAAGGCTTAGCCTCCCCAAGCCTTAATGAAAATCCGCCTATGGGGGGTCCACGTGCACACTCTGCACTAGAAGAGACACATTTCCAGGCTGAAAATCGTAAATTCGGCTCTTAGTTACCAGGAGCGGCATTTTTACCGCCTGAGGCGAGTGCCTCCACTCACCTCATTGGCGGAGTGCCGCTGGGTAACAAAGATGTAAATTAATTTATATTACGCAGTGTAACACTGATAGTTTTACTATTTATATTGGGAATGTCCAACTGGCTGTTGTTTAAAAGGAAACTGTCATGGGAAAACATGTTTTTTTTTTTTAAACACATCAGTTAATAGAGCTGCTCCAGCAGAATTCTGCACTGAAATCCATTTCTCAAAAGAGCGAACAGATTTTTTTATATTTAGTTTTGAAATCTGACATGGGGCTAGCTATTTTGTCAATTTCCCAGCTGCCCCATGTCATGTGACTTGTGCCAGCACTTTAGGAGGGAACTGCTTTCTGCCAGGCTGATGTTTTTCCTTCTTAATGTAACTGAATAGTACGCAGTGGGACATGGGTTTTTACTATTGAGTGTTGTTCTTAGATCTACCAGTCAGCTGTTATCTTGTGTTAGGGAGCTGTTATCTGGTTACCTTCTCATTGTTCTTTTGTTAGGCTGCCGGCTGGGGGAAATCTGTTTGCTATTTTGAGAAATGGATTTCAATGCAGAATTCTTCTGGACTATTAACTGATGCATTTTGAAAAAAATGACAGGATCCCTTTAAAGGGGGCCTGTCACCTTAAAGGAGAACCAAACCGATACTTTAAAGGGCACGGAAAGTGTAAAATAGAATAAGGCTCGAAATGCTGTATTTTGTATACTAAACATAAACATGAACTTACTGCACCACAAGCCTAATCAAACAAATGATTTATGCTTTCAAAGTTGGCCACAGGGGGCTGTCATCTTGTAACTTTGTTATACATCTTTGCAAGACTAGACTACATACACATGCTCAGTGTGGTCTGGGCTTCTTAGGGATTGTCATAAATGATAAAAAAACAAAGCTGCTTGAGTTCTGCATGGCTGGTAAGTAAGGCAGGGGCTCCCCCTGCTGTTCATAAGTATGATTGTTTCCCTGTCCAGCAGTTAGGGATGGTCTGACAATTCCTATCCACGGAAGTAAATGAAGGGACAATTTCACTGCATACAGTCAGGTTTTTTATAAAAACGATACTTGGTTTTTAATTAAATTATATTGGAGATAGATTTATTTTTCATTAAAGTTGTTGTTCACCTTTGAGTTAACTTTTAGGATAAGGTAGAGAGTGGAATTCTGAGACAATTTGCAATTGTTTTTAATTTTTCATTGTTTGTGGTTTATAGTTATTTAGCTTTTTATTCAGCAGCTCTCTAGTTTGCAGTGTCAGCAATTTGGTTTCTAGGGTATAAATTACCCTAGCAACCCTGCATTGATTTGAATAAGAGACTGGAATATGATTAGGAGATGGATTGAATAGAATGATAAGTAATAAAAAGTGACAGTAACTCCCAGCAACTGCCTTTGAAAATTGATGCATGAGTGCTCCCAAATTACGTAAAGTAGTATTGTGTCTATATAACATGTCCTTTGACTCCCCGCAGCCTCTGGTGCTGCCATATATGTCAGCCTTTCACAATGATCTTTTGAGAGAGTTAGACCCAGAGGACTGGGCCCGAGCATGGACTACAGCTAGGAAATCTTCGAACAATGTCTCCATTCAGGAGTCCAACTATAAAGTTCTTTTCCGCTGGTACCTATTCCCTGCCAGGATAGCTAAATTTTCTCCTACAGTTAATCCTGGTTGCTTCAGGGGTTGCGGGGAAACGGGCACAATGTATCATTCATGGTGGACATGTCCTATAGCATATAGATTTTGGATTAGAGTCTTCAATATGGCCTATTCCGTATTAGAGGTCTCTATACCTAAGGACCCTGCCCTAGCCCTACTAGGCACTAAACCTGCAAACCTGAGCCATGCCCAATTTCGGTTGTTTACAATTATTATGACAGCTGCTAAGAAGACACTTGCACATGCCTGGAAACAAAAAGGTATACCATTTGAACCAGTAAAATCCAGAATTGACTGGATAATGTCCCAAGAAAAAATGACTAGCATTTTATTAGATTCTCACCAGAAGTTTCTAACAACCTGGGGTCCCTGGATTAACTATAGGTATGGGCCTGGTGCACCGAACATTTTGTTTTCGCTATAACCATAAGATACTTCTGACATAGAGCCGTAATGGAGGTTACATTGTGTTCCACCCCCTCCCCCCCCCCTTCTTACCTTTATTTTTATTGGGTTTTTTTTTTTAAGTTTTCTTCTTTTCTTTGGTATTCTATTTTATGAATATTATTGTACTTTTCACTGGAATACTGATATTGACATGGCTACTTTAATGGAGATGTTAACACTTGACATTCAATAATAACCGTGTTTTATTTCATCATATGTACAATCGTGACACTTCGTTGAAATAATGTACAATACAAATCTGTTAAAACAATAAAAATTTATTGAGATTAAAAAAAAAGTGACAGTAACTACACATTTGTAGCCTTACAGAGCATTTGTTTTTTGATGGTGTCAGTGACCCCCATTTGAAAGCTGCAAAGAAACAGACAGAAATTGCAAATCATCAAAACTATGAAAAATAAAAAATGAAGACCAATTGAAAAGTTTCTTAGAATTGGTCCTTCTACAATATACTAAAAGTGAACTTGAAGGTGAACCACCCCTTTAAAGAAAGTAAAAATGGGATTTTATTTCTGTGCCTTTCCTTGCCCTTTAAAAAAAGCTACCCCCCTTCCCCCAGTAGACCCCGCTCCCCCAAGCCTACTTGCTACCCCGGGCACATGCCCCTAACTTTTTACTCACCTCTCACGGCAGATTCAGGCTTTGGATTTCACGGCAGCCATCTTCTTCTACTTCAGTAATCTTTGTGTCTTCTTTTGGCGATCCCCGTGAGTTTCGGTGCATGAACAGCCATCTGGAACAGGGAATTTACTCCAATTGTGCATGCGCCAAAATGCATTGATACACAAAGATTACCAAAGAAGACTGCTGCTGTGAACTCCTACACCTGAATCTGCCGCGAGGGGTGAGTAAAAAGTTAGGGGCATATGCCTGGGGTAGCAAGTAGGCTCAGAGGGAGTGGGGTCTATGAGGGGGAGGGTTTTTTAAAAGTATGTGTTTGTTTCTCCTTTAAGAAATACTTCCAAATCCAATTTTATCATGTCACTTGAGCAAAATATACAAACTTATACAGGTATGGGACCTGTTATCCAGAATGCCTGGGACCTGGGGTTTTCCGGATAATGGATCTTTCCGTAATTTGGCTCTTCATACCTTAAGTCTACTAGAAAACCATGTTAACAATAACTAAACCCAATAGGCTGGTTTTACTTCTAGTAAGGATTAATTATATCTTAGTTGGGATCAAGTACAAGCTGCTGTTTTATTAATACACAGAAAAAGGAAATACGTTTAAAAAACTTGTATTATTTGATTATAATGGAGTCTATGGGAAGGCGGCCTTTCTGCATAATGGGTTTCCGGATAATGGAAATTATTTAAATCTTGTTTCCTTCACCCTGGGATTTCATAATTATAGCAAGTAGGCAGCTGCCATTTTGTGCATCTGAAAATCTTATTTCTGTGCCAGAATGGGGGACCTGATGGCAATCCCCATGCACAGGCTACATAATGGTAATGAGGGAGGGTGAATGTAGGGAGTGCCGTGACATCTAGAAAGTGCTGAATGGAAAGTGAAAGTCATTGCTTGCCCTGCCTCTATGAATAAGGCATTAGTATTAGGTAGGTTTTTAAAATTAGTTTTCAGGCTTTTTTTTTAAATTAAACTAAATAATAAATCATTTCTATTTTTATCATTTTGTTTATATCCCAACTACTGCATTAGAAAGTTTCCATTTATTGCCAGGGGTGTGACAATACCCTTTTTTCTCCTAGGAGCCAATATCAGCCAGTATGTGTCTCCTGTAATGTGGGTTTATGGCCAGGATTTCAACATTCAACAAACAGGTAGGCCTCAGGCTTGGCTCTGAATGAGCCTTTGCTTGTTACCATGGAAACAGCACTTAACTTAATTCTTTCCGGTCAGTCAGATCCTGTGTTAATAAAGAAATTCTTCAATTCTTTATCACAATAAACGGATAATGTAACGTATATGCCAACATAGAGCAATTGCAATTGCAAACTGGAGATGCACAATTAAAACAAATCCAAATATCTTGTTTACTATCTGGACAAGTGACATTTTTGAGGTCAAGCTTTCCCTTTAATAGAAGCAGACTGGTAACTGCATGTGCTTCTTTATCTCACTTCCTAGAAAAACTCATAGAGAAGTTCCAGGACTTTGGTTTTCCTTCTGTATGGTTTGCAAGTGCCTTCAAAGGAGCATCAGGCCCTGATCAGATGTGGACCCCCATTGACTTGCACATGAATAACCACCTGCGGTGGAAACAAGTGATTGACAGCATGCACAAATTTCCCAAAATTCGCTATGGTGGCATTGCAATGACTGGGTGGCAAAGGTGAGTGGAGATATAACATCAGAGATGGTAGAATCAAACATCTATAAGCAACAGCTCTCCAACACCTGCTACATTTTAGTAATGTTCACCAGTTGGCCAGAGCTGTCTTTCCTAACACTAGTGATGATACCAGTAGTGGGTGGAAATGTTGTAGGTGTAGGTGTAGCATGGTCCACAGGAAAGTCATCTGCCTCATGTGCTAAGTTTTTTTATTGTACAGGCAGTGCATGTAGTACTAATAAGTATATAGCAGGTATAGTAGGGAGAGATGGTGCCTATAGTAACGGTGGATAATAGTCTCTGGGAAGGGAGTGTGACTGTGGGATAGCAGGTATAGTAGGGAGAGATGGTGTCTATAGTAACAGTGGGATAATAGTCTCTGGGAAGGGAGTGTGACTGTGGGATAGCAGGTATAGTAGGGAGAGATGGTGCCTATAGTAACATTGGGATAATAGTCTCTGGGAAGGGAGTGTGACTGTGGGATAGCAGGTATAGTAGGGAGAGATGGTGCCTATAGTAACAGTGGATAATAGTCTCTGGGAAGGGAGTGTGACTGTGGGATAGCAGGTATAGTAGGGAGAGATGGTGTCTATAGTAACAGTGGGTAATAGTCTCTGGGAAGTGAGTGTGACTGTGGGATAGCAGGTATAGTAGGGAGAGATGGTGCCTATAGTAACAGTGGATAATAGTCTCTGGGAAGGGAGTGTGGCTCTGGGATAGCAGGTATAGTAGGGAGAGATGGTAGTGAGAGAGAGCCTCTGCGAAGGAGCTGTGCTTGGGGCCTGTATGTGATAAACTAATGGTTTTGTTAAATCCCTCACTTCTAAATACATATTTACCTTCTACATGTATTACCAGAAAATATCAGCAGGTGGCAGCTGTGATGTGTGCTTGCCCCCCTCAACTGACTACAGAATTCCCTACTTGCTTTATATCTTTGTTTCCTTTTTATTTTGCTTCATTACATTCTTCCCTGCGTATATCCATATTACTAGGAGCTGCCATACTGTTTCTCTTGTCAGAGTTTAATTCTATGGCAACCTGTCACCTATATGAATATAATGGAAATTGTCTGTGGAGATTTGCAAAACACCGTTTTATTTCAATAAATTCTGCCCATTTGGACGGTGGAATGATTTTGTTTTATATGCATCACAATTCAGCGAATAAAGCCATGGCTTTTGTGTTTTTGCTGTTGTAGGTATGATCATTACGCTGTGCTGTGTGAATTACTGCCTGTAGCTCTCCCTTCTCTGGTGGTGTGTCTGCGGGCCATTCAGCAAGGTAAGTGTCTCTGTTCCTTTCATCTATATCAAACCTCTATATGGTATTAGCAAGTAACAGAACTAGGTGGGGGCTGGCCCTGGTGCGGGGCATGCAGCCGCCTCCCACCCTTGTCTGTGACAAACTCCAGTCGGCTGCAGCGGGTGCAAGACTGCTGGGGGGCCTGCGGGGGTGCGGGCCCTGGCCCGGTTGCAGGGATAGGCAGGAATTGGGATAAGCAGAAGAGGCACCTGCCTAGGGCGCAACCAAAGTGCTGGGCAGGTACCTGTCTTCTGCCCACTCCATGTTAGCTGCTCCACCATCCCTGCGCTCTGTCCCCTTAACTCCTCCACCGGCGCTCTCTCCCCACTGTCACTCACTTACCCTACCTCTGGTTGTTCTGCACATGCGGGGGGGGCGTTTGGAGCGTGGTGGCGCCTGGGACGCCAGGTTAGGGTTGCCACCTTTGGCAAAATGTATTACCGTCCGGCGGGGGGCGGGCTAAAAAGGGGTGGGACGTGACACAAAAGGGGCGGGCGTGACGCAAAAGGGGCGGAGCCATGGCGATCGATCGACTGAAGACGCGAGAAAGGTAAGTTTTCATAGGATTTAAGGCAAGGCAAGGGCCTTTTTAAAGGAGTATTACAAATTTACCGGCAGCTACATTGCCGGTAAATTTGTAATACCGGCCCCGGCCTTGGCTGGTGTTTTACCGGCTAGGTGGCTGGGTGGCAACCCTACGCCAGGTCCATTTGGTCCAGCACTGCCGGGTTGCACCCCCTGCTCCCCCAGTAGTTATGCTCCTGCATATGCCCCACATAGAACCCATAGAAAACAAATATGTTTGATCAACAGGTAGGCTCAAAACCTCTGATTGGTTGGTAAGGGCTAGTATATTGGGGCAGTGTTAGTTAATGAGCCCCACTTTTCATCTTGTGCCTCTCGATCTTTCAAGGGCCACTCACTGAGGAATCAAAGACAGAGATCAATCAGATACTGGGCTTCACTAAAATGGATTTAGAGAAGAACATTTGGTGAGTAGCCTCTATGGGGGGGGGGGGGGTTGAGCCTAAATAAAAGTGCAGATAAAAATGTCAGATTTTCCACCAAACTCAAATCTTAATTTGTCTTTTAAACAGTTTTCAGATTTTGTCCTTTTAAAGACTGAATGTGTCTTTAGCTCTCTCAGTCAGCCATCAAATTGGTATTTTTGGAGGAGGGGGTTAATTTTACCTAGGAAAATTATACATCTTTTGTTTTCAGGATAATCTGGGCTTTTTATATCTACCTACATGTTTGTGTAACTCCAATTCTGTAAGAAGATATAAGGGTCTAAATACAAGAAATAGTATTTTGCATAATATAGGGATTTGTGTCAGAAATATGTTATCTTTGGTCTAAGTGCTGAGAAAACTAAAAATAGCTGTGAGGCTTTAATTTTCCTTCAGATAATATATTCACTCACATTTCTAATATTGCCTCATTCATTAAAGAGTTGTGAAAATGAAAATGTAATATAAGCTTCATCATGCTGAAATAAGAACATTTCTAAATACAATCAATTAAAAAATTCTGCATTGTTTCTGAAATAATAAAGTTTATCTTCACTATCCCTCTCTCAGCATCTGTTTTTTTTCTTTCTCTCTTCATGCAGCAGTTGGGTGTCAGATATTCATTGACAGTTAGATCCAATATAGATCCAGGCCCTGGGCATTCTGGATGACAGGTCCCATACCTGTATATGAATATATAGAGCAACGTGTTTTTAAAATGAGAAAGTTCTTGTGGGTATATTTCCTAAAGCACTCCCACTTTTTGTTATTAAAATAAATTTACACCATGAAATGGACACAAACATTGTTATCTGGTTGCTAGGGACCCACTTACCCTAGCAACCAGTCAGTGGTATGGATGGCAGACTAACTGACAACTTGGAGATGGGTTAAAACAGAAAGATAGGTAAGAAGGGAGGGCAGGGCTAAGGGTCCATAGTCACACCCCTGGTTGCAGATGGGGAGCAGTATAATGTTGGGCAAATATAGTGAATATTGAATCCACTATTTGGAATTCGGCCGAATCCTGGAATCCATTGTGAAAGATTACTAAACCAAATCTGAATTCTAATTTGCATTGCATTTTTTCACTTGTTTTGTGATGATAAATCATGTGATTTTCCTCCCTGCCCCTAATTTACATATGCAAATTAGGATTTGATTCCAGGAACAAGGATTTGTCCAAATCCTGCTGAAAAAGGACAAATCTTGGCCGAATCCTGGATTTGGTGTATCCCTAGTGAACATACCGTGTTTTCTCTGGGCAGAAGTAAAAATCCCAAAATCCCAGCCATTAAGTCCCTGTACTTAATGGCTGGGATTTTGGGATTTTTACTTCTGAGCAAATATAACAATCTATGATGAAGTCCTCTGAGTTTTTGTTTATAGCAGACAGGAAAGGCAGAGGATTTAGGGAGTGAGCAAGGCCAAACTGCAGGGATAATGATTCAGAGAGCAGCTCTATCTGCTCATCATGGTTGGATGGAAACTAATTCTTTGCTGTTTTATGGCTTTCAGTGACGGCAATGGAGCCTTCCCTGGGGCTGAGATTTACAGGATGGTTCGCACCATCAACAGCGACTTGAAGAACAAAGTGCGAGAAGTTATGGAAGGAGACAGGTGAGTGCTTATAAATTGTTGGTTTGGTCCTTTCAATGGACTTGAAGGGACTCTGGCTAAGACTGTGGTAGCCTTCCCTACACTAGGCTGAGCAGTCTGTACGGAGGAATCTTGTACCTCCCCCAGCTTTCCCTATACTGGCATCCAGGTACTGACTGTCACTGTCCCTTGGCAAGCTGCCTCCCCTTGATCTGTATCTGTATTGGCAGCCGTACTATCACTGCTCCTTGGCATTTACCCCTTCCTAGCCATTTCTTTGTGTTATCAGAAACGGATTTGGCAGATCAGGGTGATTAAAGGGGATGTAAAGACAAAAGAATAAAATCTAATTTTTACTTTCGTTAAAGGGCAAGGAAAGGCAAAGAAATAAAATGCCATTTTTACTTTCTTTAATGAAAAAGAAATCTATCCCCAATATACTTTAATTAAAAAATGTGTACTGTTTTTATAAGAAACCTGACTGTATGCAGTGAAATTCTCCCTTCATTTAGTGCTGTGGATAGGAATTGTCAGATGATCCCTAACTGATCTGCAGGGAAACAATCATACTTATGAACAGCAGGGGAAGCCCCTGCCTTACTTACCAGCCATGCAGAACTCAAGCAGCTTTGTTTTTTGATCATTTATGACGATCCCTAAGAAGCCCAGACCACACTGAGCATGTGTATGTAGTCTAGTCGTCTTGCAAAGATGTATAACAAAGTTACAAGATGACAGCCCCCTGTGGCCAACTTTGAAAGCATAAATCATTTGTTTGATTAGGCTTGTGGTGCAGTAAGTTCATGTTTATGTTTAGAATACAAAATACAGTACAGCATTTCTAGCATTAGTCTATTTTAGATGCATAGTGTGATGGCGGGGCTGAGTATAAATAGATCAGGGTATTTTTTTTCCCAATTTAGTTCCAGCTAAGTGGCCAGGCAAAAATATGGTTGGAATTGCCCCCAATTGATTTCAGTTGCTCTTTGCTGGAAATGTGGGTGGGTTTGTAGGCCCAGAATTCACTCAAACACCAAGACTGTAATTCTTCATGCACCCCAATGTCAGTGCATACACAAGTAATAATGGGGGTCCCACCTCTCCATTACCAGCACATACCTACACCTCTCTCTATATACGGAAACATTTGTCTGTGTTGAATTCCCTGCTCCCCACACTCACTAACTTTTTCCCCCCACGTACAGTGAAATCTGTGGCTGGTTTTCCCGATATCATAGGAAGCATCGCTTTGGAAACCCATACAAGATGGAGATTTTCAGAGACAAAGTGTTGAAGTGAGTTGGGTTTGTACTTTTAATTGGTTTTGTCCTGACTATGTGTGTGTGTGTGTTCCTCCAATTATCCCAGTCATTCCATTGCCTATAAACAGGGACTTGTCAGTACTGGAAAGTGTGTTTGGGATACACAACATTGGGTTGGTGACTGAGGCATGTACATCACGCCTTGCACACACACATACACAAACGTATATATATATAATACACAAGTGACAGTGACGAGTGATGTCATCAGTTATAAACGGTGATTACTGATGTCATTTTTCGGCCTTGTACTTTTATATGGTCATGAAACTCCTCGGTAACATTATATCCTTCTAAGACGGGGTACTTTATTCACTATATATTATATACATATACATGTGTGTAGCACATTTAAAGGTCAAGCTTTTGCAACTGTAAATATGCAAGGCACATGTTGTGTGAGACTGAGTATAGTATTATATATAGTATAGTATATTGAGTATAGGCTGAAACAAGCCTGTTAAGTTTCTAAAACTCTGTACAAATCTGGAGCATCAGTAGTGTGACTATTTAAGTTTAAACAGAGTCATTCTACGACCTAGAGGAGCCCGCCAGTCACCTGATCTCCAGGGTATTGGCCACTGAGCATCTTGCGGCCCCAGTGAAAAAAATATTCCCCTCATATACATGATCACACCCCTGATCTACCCTGCCCATGCCTAATTGCATGACCTGTCCCCTCCCTTGAAAGTTCTTTTACCTTTGAGCATTTGCATCTCTTGGGGAGACTGGATGGTATTGGAGGTCCAACCTAGGGATGCACTATTGCACTAGGGATGCTCTATTTTGGATTCGGCCGAACCCCAGAATCCTTTGCAAAATATTCGTCCGAATACCGAGCCAAATCCTAATTTGCATATGGCGTGGGAAGGAGAAAACATTTTGTACTTCCTTGTTTTGTAACAAAAAGTAATGTGATTTCCCCGACCCCTAATTTGCATATGCAAATTAGGATTTGGTTCTGCCAGGAAGAAGGATTAGTCTGAATCCTGGCCAAATCCTGAACTGAATCCTGGATTCGGTGCATCCCTAATCCAACCTATGGTCAAGGTCCCAAGAAGATTGCATATATATTGCATGCCAATCATTTGGTCACAAGTAAAGCAAGCAAGGATTCCAGCAGGAATTGTGGAGCTCTTTATTAGGACTCTTTCCTCCACCTGGTCCTTGGCAAGAAATAGAATGAAGCCCCAATTAAATCACCACCATGCCCCGATCTATCCCTCACACCCCATTATGCTGAAAATGTGCCCATGTTGTACCCCAACCCCAGCTCTCAGCCACAAGCCCAGCACCTTCACAACCCACTAATCATACTTGTGTCTTGGGGCCGCTTCTACCATGGGGCCCCTGTCAGCAGTAACCCCTGTACCCCATTGATGGTGGCTCAGATAATTAGGGATTCGGCCAAGATTCTGCCTTTTTCAGCAGGATTGAGATGAATTCTTTTTCCCGGCCGAACCAAATCCGAATCCTAATTTGCATATGCAAATTAGGGGCAGGGAGGGAAATCGCATGGCTTTTTGATAGAAAACAAGGAAGTAAAAAATGTCCCTTTCCACAGCTAATTTGCATATGCAAATTAGGATTCAGTGCGGTATTCGGCCGAATCTTTTGCAAAGGATTCGGGGGTTCAGCCAAATCCAAAATAGTGGATTCGGTACATCCCTACTGATAATAAGCACAGAATATGTTTGTCTTGAATCTCACCCTAATTGTCCTTTAAAGGGCAACAGTGACCGCTGTTCTTAATACGCATGCGCATGATGTCACGCGCAGCAACTGTCATGGCGGCTCGAGCTGGCGCTGGTGGGGGCATTTTTTGTAAAAACAAGTAATAGTACCCCCAACTGGAATGCGGGCTCTATCAGCCCACACATTGGGTTGGGGTAACTGTTTTGTACGATAGGTGCCCTTTAAGCTGGGCTTTCAGGTGTTTGTTTAAAGGGATACTGTTATGGGAAAACATGTTTTTTCAAAACACATCAGTTAATAATGCTGCTCCAGCAGAATTCTGCACTGAAATCAATTTTTCAAAAGACCAAACTGATTTTTAGATTTAATTTTGAAGTCTGATACGGGGCTAGACATGTTGTCAGTTTCCTAGGAGCCCTCAGTCATTTGACTTGTGTTCTTATCAACTTCAATCATACTCAATATTTAATAGTAAAATCCAGGTCTCACTGAGACACATTCAGTTACACTGAGTAGGAGAAACAACAGCCTGCCAGAAAGCAGTTCCATCCTAAAGTGCTGGCTCTTTCTGAAAGCACACGACCAGGCAAAATGACCTGAGATGCACCTACACACCAATATTACTACTAAATAAAAAACACTTGTTGGTTCAGGAATGAAATCTTTCATGGTAAAGTAAATTATTTGCAGTGTAAACAGTGGAATTTAGAAATAAAAACAACATAAGGACAAATAAGTATTCTCCCCTAAACTAACCTCCCAGCCCTTCCACTCACAGCATAAAAAATCATCTTAACTCCAGAATGGCCAATCAGGTTGATACTAATCTTAAACTAATCATATGCAAATATTCTTTTCTGCCAAAAGTGCATCTGACCCATTTTGAAACTTAGTGAATCACTTATTGCCAACTCTCTTAGAAATAACCTGACTGCCCGTATAGTAAAGAGCCCCTTCCTAGGCTGATGGTGAAATCTGCCTTCCTTCAGTATCAGTAGATGCCCTACTCTTGTTGGGAAATGCTTATGTAATTTCTTTATATATAAATTTACCTCTTTTCAGGACGCACGAAGAATGGAAAGCCCTCGCAGACAACCTGCGCGTCCAGCTTGAGACCTTCTATTTTCCTGACACAGTGGAAGAGTGGATGGAGGAGAACGTTAACCTGCACTTGGACGACCTGAGAAACATGGCAAAAGACTTCAACGAGATCTTGGAGCTGAAGGCTCAGCCTAAGGTGGCCCTAAAGAAGTGACCGGTCCCCAGAGAATAACAGTAACAAGTATTTAAATGAAGAAGTACTCTTGGAAGATATTTATGAGGAAGTTCAAGGGCAGATCTCCAAGGCTAAACAGAAGGAGGTTAAAACTTACTTTTACAGCGGATTAGGGGCAGGCCAAGGGGTTATGTTAAGGGTATTACAAAATTACCGGCAGCTACATTGATGGTAAATTTGTAATACCGGACCCGGCCTTGGCAGGTGGCAACCCTAGATCTTTGTAATCCTGAAAGTGACCATCATGGAAACGATAGCCCAAACTGAAAGTGACTTCAAGCATCATCAGAAAAATAAAATTTTTTATTTTTGTCCCAAAATCTTGATTATTTGGTTGCCTGCAGCTCTCCCGACTGCCCCTATATGGCGCCCAATGAAAGTCTACATCAAGGATCACCCCCGTTTGTTGCATCAAAGGTATTGGCGTTTCATTTGATTCCACATAAAGGATTTTCCACCTGATTACTGAGCTTGGTGCAGGACTATAGCATGAAGCACCATCAGAGCCTGAAATTTTTCCTGGACTTTACCCCTTTTTTTTCCGGGTCCCCTGAAAAACGTAAAATGGGAGTTCTACTATATGTGTCAGTGCTGTATATGCAGATGCCTTATTCTTGGCTTACTCAATGGCCAAATCAGGTTGGATTCTTGTTTTGTCATATTCATTACAACAAATCAGACTTTGCACAAATAAATCTTTATTATCCTGGGAATGATTGGTATCCCTGCCCACAAGATGGAAAGATAAGGGGCGAGTGTCCATTCCATTCCTGAAGGAAGCTGCTTAAAGGGATTCTGTCATGGGAAAACATGTGACTTGCGCTCTGATAAACTTCGGGGAGATTGGTCGCCACAAAGTCGAGGTGATTAGTCACCAGGCGACTCAATCTCCCGAAATTGCTTAGTGTGTCCTTACCCTTATGCTGCACTGCAAGTTGGAGTGATATATATATATATATATATCATTCCCCCCCCCCCAGCAGCCTAATAAACAGAACAATGGGAAGGTAACCAGATAGATGCTCCCTAACACAAGATAACAGCTGCCTGGTAGATCTAAGGACAACACTCAATAATAAAAGCCAAGTCCCACTGAGACACATTCAGTTACATTAAAGGGAAACTGTCATGGGAAAATATGTTTTTTTCAAAACACATCAGTTAATAGCGCTGCTCCAGCAGACTTCTGCACTGAAATCCATTTCATATCCATATTTTTTTATATTCAATTTTGAAATCTGACATGGGGCTAGACATATTGTCATATTTCCAGCCACTCCAAGTCATGTGACTTGTGCTCTGATAAACTTCAGTCACTCTTTACTGCTGTACTGCAAATTGGAGTGATATCACCCCCCCCCCCCCCCCCCCCCCCCAGCAGCCTAACTAATGGGAAGGTAACCAGATAACAGCTCCCTAACACAAGATAACAGCTGCCTGGTAGAATTGAGAACAGCACTCAATAGTAAAAACCCATGTCCCGTTATGACTCCTTCAGTGGAAAAACAACAGCCTGCCAAAAAGCAGTTCCATCCTAAAGTGCTGGCACAAGTCACATGACTAGGGGAAACTGGGAAACTGACAATATGTCTAGCCCCGTGTCAGATTTCAAATTTGAATATCAAAAAAATCTGTTTGCTCTTTTGAGAAATGGATTTCAGTGGAGAATTCTGCTGGAGCAGCACTATTAACGGATGACAGTATACCTTTATAGGAACAGTAACACCAAAAAATGAAAACGTTTAAAACTAATGAAAATATCATGTAGTGTTTCCCTGCGCTGCTAAAACTGATCTGTTTGCTTCAGAAACACTACTATAGTTCATATAAACAAGCTGCTGAGTAGCAAAGGAAACCTCTATATAGCACAGGATAAGTAATGGATAACAGATAACATTATGTTCTACAGAGCATATCTGCTGTGTAACCTGAGCCTTTTCTCCTTTGAATGGCTGCCCCCATGGCTACACAACAGCTTATTTATATAAACAATAGTAGTGTTTCTGAAGCAAATCCCCCAGTTTTGCCAGTGCAGGGCAACGCTGCATTATATTTTTATTACTTTAAAACAATTAAATTTTTGGATGCTACTGATCCTTTAAAGGGCAAGGAAAGGCAAAGAAATAAAATCCCATTTTTACTTTCTTTAATGAAAAAGAAATCTATCTCCAATATACTTTAATTAAAAAATGTCTACTGTTTTTATAAGAGACCTGACTGTATGCAGTGAAATTCTCCCTTCATTTACTGCTGGGGAAAGGAATTTTCATACAGTCCCTAACTTCTGGCAGGGAAACAATCATACTTATGAACAGCAGGGGGAGCCGCTGCCTTACTTACCAGCCATGCAGAACTCAAGCAGCTATGTTTTTTGATCATTTATGACGATCCCTAAGAAGCCCAGACCACACTGAGCATGTGTATGTAGTCTAGTCTTGCAAAGATGTATAACAAAGTTACAAGATGACAGCCCCCTGTGGCCAACTTTGAAAGCATAAATCATTTGTTTGATTAGGCTTGTGGTGCAGTAAGTTCATGTTTATGTTTAGTATACAAAATACACCATTTCTAGCCTTATTCTATTTTACACTTTCCTTGCTCTTTAAGAGCATAGTGCGAGTAATAAAGTATGCAGAGTGCCAGTGTTCCTTCCACCACTGTGTTTTTCGGGAACTCCAGGTTTGCAAGGCCTAGGACTCATATCTCAAGCTCCAAATTACAATCCAGTCTCTTCTCTCTATATTACCCCACACCGGGGACGTATTTCCCATAAAGTCTTCCATAGGGAAAGGCAAAAGATATCGGCTCAATGTGAAGTTGTTCCCATTGTGTGCAGGTACAGAGATGTGTGTAATGGGTACAGCTCTGTATTTAGGAGCATTCAGTATAATGGCTTTGTTCTGCGGATTAGTTAGAATGCTGGTCCTGCCTGGTTCCTATCCGCTATAGAATCAATAGCACTGCCTGGCTGTCAGACTCCTGGAGAGCTATCGATCTCTCTGAGGGAACAGGTACTTGGCTGTGGGTCTTACTCCTAATTTACAGATACATCATAAGTGAAAGATTAACCCTGTCACATACCTTGAGCTTATTACAGGAATGATCCAGTCTGGCCCAGCTCCTCGTGCTTTATAGGGTGGCATCAAGCACAGGGACAAGGGGAAAGTGCTGGAAGTGTTACTGCCTGCTCTGTTTTCACTACCCCTACAGTAGCAGGGATTGGTAGGCTTAGATCGCTACCTAATATACGGAAACCTATATGGACATGCAAACTGTTGGCAGTGTTACTGCCTGCTCTATTTAATTTATATTACTGAAATAGGAATTGGAGGCACCAGATATTATGTCTAATGTACAATACACGGAAAGGAAGCTTTAGAGGGGCTTGTGTCTAAAAAATAAAGACATGAAGGCATGTCATAAACCATAGGGACCCATGCTGCTTAGTTGGTAAGGTCTCCCCCAGGCCCTCTGTCTGACTTTTGGGGTTGGGCCTTGCCTTCTAAGAAGAATGGGACCCATGAAAACACATTTAGGGCTAGTCCAGACGGGGAGATTCGGGGGCGATCCGTCGCCTGGCGACTTCTCGCCGCGACGGATCGCCCCCGAATCTCCCCGAATAGCTAGGCACCGGCGAGGCTTAAAAGCGCCGGCGCGTGTCCACACGGAGCGGCGCGATTTTTAAAATCGCTCCAAATTGCCTGGCGAGGCAATTTGGACCGATTTTAAAAATCGCGCCGCTCCGTGTGAACACGCGCCGGCGCTTTTAAGCCTCGCCGGTGCCTAGCCATTCGGGGGCGATCCGTCGCGGCGAGAAGTCGCCAGGCGACGGATCACCCCCGAATCTCCCTGTCTGGACTAAGCCTTAAAGGAGAACTAAAGCCACCAAGGAAGTTTATTGCCAATGTATTAGCTACAACAGTGCAAGCTAGAACACAATTTTTATTCTTTAGAATGCTTTTCCATACCAGAATAAACAGCTCTAGACACGTGACTGTTTGTTTAGGATAGCAGCTGCCATATTAGCTTGCTGTGACATCACTGCCTGCCTGAGCCTCTCCCTGCTCACTCATATTTCTCTCTGAGCTCAGATTACAGCAGGGAGGGAGACAGGGAGTTAGGAGCAAACTGAGCATGCTCAAGCCCTAGCCCTGGAGGGTTAAGCTGAAAACAGGAAGTCTGATACAGAAGCCCATGTGTACACAATAGAAGGAACGAAATACTGTGTTTCTTTTTTCAGAGTACTCAGAGCAGCATTACTTTGAGGGTTTACGGGTGTATTTACATAGACCTTTCTGATAAAGCTTACTTAGTTTTAACATTTCTTTCTCCTTTAAATAAGTGCTGCCTGGCCATGCCCCTAATCCACCAATTCCATGACCCCATTTTACCCTGACATACCCATTCTTGGCTCAACCAAATCCAGGAGTCAGTTTAATATTTGGGCAGGATTCAGCCTTTTTCAGCAGGATGAGGATTCGCCCAAAATCCTTGCGCCTGGCCGAACCAAATCCAAATTCTTAAAAAGTGACTATTTGTCACAAAACAAGGAAGCAACAAAAATGTTCCATACCCTCATTTCATATGCAAATTATGGTTCGGATTCAGTTCGGTATTCAGATGAATTTTTCACAAATGATTTGGGGGTGGGGGGGGGTTCCAGGGCCAGATTTACATTGCGGGCACCCCTTGGCCCACTGCCATTCGTCACCTTCATACTCTGCCCTTAATTCGCAGATTTTAATCAAGACCAGAGCAATGGGGATCAGCGATTGGGAAATGTAAAAAACTATCATATATCCTGCGTATCCCCAGTGTTTCTGGACCAATGTAGGTGTGGCTGGGCAGTATGCCACCCCCTAAAATCCTGCCGGCCCCAGTTCTGGGCCTAGGTGGCCTTTCCACAAATCCGGGCCTGGGGGGTTCACCGAATCTAAAATAGTGGATTCAGTGCATCACTACTTAGGGATCAGTTCTATTAATGAGGTCTCTCCTGCACATCCAACTGGGAAGGACCAACCCCAGCACCAAGTGAAGTCCAAAGAAGAAGAACAGAGATGCCAACCTGGATTCAAAGTGATCTGGGGGGCAACTTGGCCATGATTGTCACACCCCTGGCCCAGCCCTGTCCCACCTCCATCCAGGCATGATCCCTGCTCCACTTTCAATAAAGTGGGTTCCCCATCTTGTTAGGCTATCTTTCGGATGTCAGTGGCAATGCACATGCTCAGTGAGCTCTGGGCAGCTAAACTTTGGAGTTGCAAGCTAAAACTGTGTGTGCCTTGGGCAGGTAGAGAAGCCCCATAACATTCACATTTGAATTTATAGATTAATCCTTAGTTCCTTAAAAACTGAAGCTCGTCTTAAAATGAACATATAAGAGCAGTTACAAACAGTGTTAGTTTAACCGTTATGGTACATTATACAGACAGAATGGGGGCAAAGCTTACCATATCCATACAGCATTTGTAATTGCATATGCTTATAAGCGGGCATCAAATGTTACCACTAGGGGCGCTCTTGCCACTGTGCCTATTGAGAGTTGCTTTAGTTGAGCAAGCAGGCACTTCCCACACACGTAGTAATCAGCTCACGTGTGCTCATATTTTACTACTTGTAAAACCCGCTATATAAATAGTTTACATTTTTGGAACCTTAAAATGTCCTTACAAACTGCACATCTTGCTGTATAATATATGTGCATATTAATGACCGTGCAATAAGTGCATATGTTATGTAAGGATCCCCCCCCCCCATATGGAGGCAATTAAAGCATTCCTGTACTCTGCAGGGCCAGTTCAGTGAATATATAACCATTGTTGGTACAGTGATGGATATAACAGGGATTGGGAACTTCAGACGGGTTGGGGGGTTCCTAGCTGAGAATGTTTGCGCTACATACAAAGAGCTCTGTTCTGTATTTCTCCCTCTCTGTCTAGCTCACAGAATGCTGGGTTTGTTCCAGGTTTTTGGAATATTTTCCAATGAAATGGTCAAAATGGCCCCAGAATCCTGTTCACACACCATGGGCTCATATTAGATCTGGGGAAATGGCCATTCCCTAAGCACCCTCGGGTAGGGCTTGGATGTGTGAATAATGCAATAAGCAAACAAAAATGTAGTATAATGAGGCTTGTCTTGAGACTCACCAGCTAAGCTAAAGGAAGATGTGTGCAGTTCTACTTCTTGATCTGATGCTGGTCACATGACCATATTGGCAGTATGTTGGACAGGGTATGGGTCAATGGCAGATCAATTGGGGAAGGGTGGAAACACCCATCTGAAGAGGGCCACATTGTGCTGTGGAGGTAGTCCTGTCCTGGTGCCTCTAGATCAGCGCTTGTCATACTTTATTGTTTCAAGTTCTCCTTGGAGGACCAACCTTTGTTCAGATCTCTTGGTTAATAACAAGATTATAAATATATATATATTAAACTTTCTTCAATAATTCCAAAAATATCCAGGGGCACAAATTAGTTTTTAGCTCCAAAACTCATCCCAATTGATGGGCCTTTAAGTAAATCTAGAGCTGCAATCTGTGCCCAAATATCACACTTAAAGGGCAACTAAAGTCTAAAATAGAATAATGTTAGAAATGCTGTGTTTTGTATACCAAATATAAACATGATCTGGCTGCACAAGAAGCCTAATGATTTATGCTTTCAAAGTTGGCCACAGGGGGCTGTCATCTTGTAACTTTGTTATACATCTTTGCAAGACCAAGACTGTGCACATGCTCAGCGTGATCTGGGCTTCAGTTGGGAGGTTAAAGGGGAATTCAACCCCCAGGCGCTAACCCCTCCCCCCCACCCCCCTGCAGGCCCTCCTCCCCACCGGTCTACCTCTCCCCCCTGGCTATTGCCCCTAAGTTGCTACTTACCCCTCTGTGTAAGTCCCCTCCAGCGAAGTTCACAGGGGCCATCTTCTCTGTGACTGAGGAATAGCAGGTATTGTAGGGAGAGATAGTGTCTATAGTAACAGTGGATAATAGTCTTTGGGAAGGGATTGTGACTGGGGGATAGCAGATATAGTAGGGAGAGATGGTGTCTATAGTAACAGTGGGATAATAGTCTCTGGGAAGGGAGCGTGACTGTGGGATAGCAGGTATAGTAGGGAGAGATGGTGCCTATAGTAACAGTGGATAATAGTCTCTGGGAAGGGAGTGTGACTGTGGGATAGCAGGTATAGTAGGGAGAGATGGTGTCTATAGTAACAGTGGATAATAGTCTCTGGGAAGGGAGTGTGACTGTGGGATAGCAGGTATAGTAGGGAGAGATGGTGTCTATAGTAACAGTGGATAATAGTCTCTGGGAAGGGAGTGTGACTGTGGGATAGCAGGTATAGTAGGGAGAGATTGTGCCTATAGTAGCAGTGAGGTTGCTATTGGTTACCAGAGCTGGAGCAAACATTGCTCTTTTTATTATTTTATACATCTTTCAAGCAAAATATGAAATTTACTTCCACTGATAAAAATCAGTTGACATTTGTGTGCTTTATTGAAGTGTCAGTGTTCCCAGAGATCCCTAAGGTGGAGCACATGCTGTTTTACAGGGGCTTTATTGATTGCTAGTTAATTAACTATGAATTAATAACATACATCAGTGGGAACCATTCTTGTTGCTGACATATGCACCCCCTGGGTGGAACTGTGTGGTTTTGCTTACAATGTGGAAACAAAGCCTAGGCATGTGGCATTAAAGGAAAAAGAATTACTTGCTGAGTGATTTGACCAATCAAACTCCATATCTAAAGAGTCAAAAAGACACCCACGTTAACCATTGATTCACTTCATTGTATGTAACGGGTCACAGCCAAGCCAGAGTAACTCTCACCTGCTCTTATCCACATTTAGTACTGACCCCTGTGATCAGTTCACATGTAACCAGTCTGTGGATGAATCGTGCAATCCCTTGAGATTGAAAGCTCTTGTGCATGGCCCTATTATCTCGCTGTTCTACTCTGTACCCATGTGTGTTGTAACAGTATTGTAAAACACTGTGTAATAAAGATTAAACATGGGCATAACTATAGTGGAAGCAGATTCTGCAACGGTTGGGGGGGGGG
>CM044448.1:101681226-101710632 GCA_024363595.1 Xenopus borealis | reverse complement strand
CCAGAGATGCTGCTGTGAAATGTATCAATTCAATGTTGCAAAATTGTATCAGTTTAGAGTTTGCTCCTGAATTACTGAGCTGCCAGACTCAAACACCAGACACCAAAATTCAACTTTTTAAAATTTTGGAAAAAACTGTAAAAAATAAACAATGGAAAGTAATTGAAAAAAGTCTTTATTTCTGGGGAACAATCTGAAAACAACTAAACGGGAAAAAGTGTTTGGATGGTGAACAACCCCTGTAATTAATGGCTTAAAATTCTAAGCAACTTTAAAATTGGTATTGTTTATTTTTTTAATATTTGTATAAATGATTTTCCTTTTTCTTCGGACTCTTTCCAGTGTCTACTGGCATCTATAAATATATAGTCATTGTTACTTTTTTATTACTCATCTTTCTATTCAGGCCTCTCTTATTCATATTCCATTCTCTCATTTAAATCAATGCAGGGTTGCTAGTGTAATTTGGACCCTGGCAAACAGATTGCTGAAAACACTTAATAAAGCGCAAAATAACTCAAAAACTACAAGTAATAAAAAATTGACACCAATTGCCATATTATCTCAGAATATCAGTTTCTTATATCATGCTTAAAGTTAACTCAAAGGTGAACAACCCCTTCAACCATGGTATAGCATCCCTGTAAAAGCAAATGGGCCTAGTAATAACTACCCTGTATCCTTCTCCTGTAGTACCTGCATTAAAGGCCCCATGGCTGACAGCTGAGGTGATCAGCAGGAGATGGCTTTGTGATGGGTCACTTCACTCGATTTACGCCCTTTTCATTATTGGCTGCATGAGGCATTTAAGCCCTCCTCTGGAGCAAACTATTCAGCACAGTGTGCAGAGCATTTCATCAGGGCAAGCACTAGTGCCTCTTGTCAGCTGAATTTGGGTTGCCCCCCCAAAAAAAATATCAGCACCCACCGACAGTTAATAAATTTGTTAATAAAACAATTTGTTCAGCTGCAACATGAGTAGTAAAAGAATAAGGGGAATTGTGGCCCCCTCCCCAGACTCAGCTTTAAAACTCCACCTTATTTACAGTGTCTTGTATCCCTATAAAAAAGGAGCAGTAACACCAAAAAAATTAAGGTGTTTTAAAGTTATTCAAATGGCTACAACGCAGCTTGTTTATATAAACTATAGTAGTACCTATCTGTTATCTACTGTGTATACTGTGCTTGAATGGCTGCCCCCATGACTACACCGCAGCTTATTTATATAAACTATTGTACAGTTTCTGAAGCCAACTTACCGGTTTTATCAAAGCAGGGCAACTTGTTTTTATAAACTATAGTAGTACTTATCTGTTATCTACTGTGTATCCTGTGCTTAAATGGCTGCCCACATGAATACACAACAGCTTGTTTATATAAACTATAGTAGTACTTATCTGTTATCTATTGTGTATCCTGTGCTTGAATGGCTGCCCCCATGGCTACACAGCAGCTTGATTATATAAACTATAGAAGAAGTTATCTGTTATCTACTGTGTATCGTGTGCTTGAATGGCTGTCCCCATGGCTACACAGCAGCTTGTATATATAATCTATAGTAGTACTTATCTGTTATCTACTGTGTATCCTGTGCTTGAATGGCTGTCCCCATGGCTACACAGCAGCTTGTTTATATAAACTATAGTAGTACTTATCTGTTATCTACTGTGTATCCTGTGCTTGAATGGCTGCCCCATGGCTACACAGTAGCTTGTTTATATAAACTATAGTAGTACTTATCTGTTATCTACTGTGTATCCTGTGCTTGAATGGCTACCCCCATGGCTACACAGCAGCTTGATTATATAAACTATAATAGTACTTATCTGTTATCTACTGTGTATCCTGTGCTTGAATGGCTGCCCCCATGGCTACACAGTAGCTTGTTTATATAAACTATTGTACAGTTTCTGAAGCCAACTTACCTATTTTATCAAAGCAGGGCAACTATATATTATACGGTTATTCTTTCAAACCTTTTAGTTTTAGATGTTAATATAATACATACATTTACACTCCTAGTCCCACACACTTACATAGACACACACAACCCTCTCTGTCTCCCTCTCTGCACTATTCATGCATACACTCAGGCACTAATATACTGTCAAGAATGGAAAAATGCAGTGCTCTCCCTGAAGGCTAATGGAAAAATTACTTAAAGGGACACTGTCATCAGATTGTAACTGCAGGGTTTGCTGTAAGAAAATATATCTTTAAAAAAAAAAAAAAAATATATATATATATATATCATTTGTCTATACATATATATATATATATATATATATATATATATATATATATATATATATATACCCACGCTCCCAATCCCCCACACACTTACTTCACTGTTCATACACACACTTAGGAACCAGCAAACTGTCAAAAATGGAAAAATGCTCTCCTTTAAAGGCAATGGAAAAATGCCTTAAAGGGACAGTTTGTGTAAAAATAAAAACTGGAGAAATAGACAGGCTGTGCAAAATAAAAATGTTTCTAATATAGTTAGTTAGCCAGAAATGTAATGTATAAAGGCTTTTCAGCGCTCTAACTCTGAGTTAGTCAGTGACTATAAGGGGGGCCACATGGGACATAACTGTGCAGTGAGTTTGCAATTGATCCTCAGCATTCAGCTCAGATTCAACAGCAACAGTTATGACCCATGTGACCCCCATCATGTCTCTGATTGGTTACTGCCTGGTAACCAATCAGTGGAAACCAAGAGAGCTGAAAAGCAGGAAGTAGTGTTCTGGCTATTATGTTACACATCCAGTCTTTCCAGCCTTTATACATTATATTTTTATTATTATTATTATTATTATTAACATGTATTTCTATAGCACCAACTTATTCAGTAGCGCTGATTTTTAGCTAACTAACTATATTGTAAACATTTTCTATTTTGCACAGCCTATATTTTTAACCAGTTTTTATTTTTATTTCGAACCATTCTGACACTCATTAGATTGTAATTTTGTGTATATGAAAATAATGTCTGTTAGAGGGGAATGATTGTATAATATAGTAGCCATGTTTCATGAGATGGGATAACAGCAGTATACAGTATATCCTGGTATACATGTGAATATGCCTGCTTGTTTGGCTGTGAAAAAAAACAGCACTGTTGCCTTGCTTTATGGCAGATTGAATAGATTCAAACTGTTATAGATTTTCGTAGATTGGGGTCTCTTTGGACCCCTAAGATGTCTGCTGCATTACTACATCCTAATCTTTGGGAAAGCCAATTAAGGGAGCATAATTGTCTGGACAACTCATATCAATCATAGAATTGTCTGCTGGCTTTATGTTTTGCTACTCTTTAATTACTTTTATTGCTGGCACTATTTTCTGTAGTTGCTTTTTTCATGCTCTAAATGGAATAAAAGGAACTAACAGTAAATTTTGCCTGTCATCAGTTATAAATATGCTCCCCCCCCCACTTCCGAATGTGTTATGGTGCACTGGTTCCACAAATATGGGAGAGTTGTCACTGCGTATATTATAATTGCCTCACTGGAGAGAGCTGTAAATAAGACCAGACAAGGAGGAATTTCTGGGCTGTTTTTGTCTGGATAGTTTGCTCATGTGTGAGAGTGTGCTAGAGCATATAAATAGAACATTTCTTCATTATTCGGATTTTTTATTTAAGACGAATTGTCAATATGTAGCTCTCCAGATGTCTTTAGCAATCAGGGGATGATGGGAGCTGCAGTTTGGCAACAGTGTATTATGTATTGCAAGTTCTAGTGATGAGTGAGTCAGCCTGAAAATCATTCAGGAATGGAATATAGTATCACTGCATCTTCTGGCTACCAGACTACCCAAGAGCTTCACTGACCTTTTATTTATTAAAATTATTATTTTATTAAAAACAAACCGCTGAACTAGTGGCATAACTAGATATTACTGGGCCCTACAGCAAATTATTTTTCAGGTCCTCAAAATGTCTAGAAGTTGACCTGAATTACAAATATTTATTGAAATTGCTTATGAATTAGGGACTCATGGGGCCCCTATACCTATTGCTCCCTCCCACAGCCACAGGGTCTGCTTCCTCTGTAGTTACTCCCCTGCCCTGAACATGTATTTAGGGAATAATTGGCCTGCTATATGGAAACAGTTGGGCAGCACCAGGACCTAATAAATACTATACACTAGAAGTTTGCAAAACAAGAGTGACTTTACGTACTGATTAGGAAACCAATCAGAAATTAGGTGTTAAAGGTCAACTGCCGAATGTAAAATGCAACAAAATTCTGATTGATCAATATGAATTTGTCAATGTGGCTTTGTGACTTCCCCCAATCATGTACCATAACTCCCAACATTTTGGAAGTAAAAAGAGAAGCAAAATGTAGCGCAGCTAAATGTTTGACCACATCCATTTTATGGCCACACCTAATTACATTGTTATTTTTACAAAATTTGGCAGGTTATGAAAGTTTGAAAACATTTCTCCTTATCTAAACTGTTACAATTACTTATTTTCTTATCTTAAAACTGTTACAAAGTATCTTATTTGCACCTGTTAGCTATTCTGGGAACTCTGCCAAAAGCCAATTAGGTTAGAAACTTTGTTTCTTTTTCTGACTGTTCAGTGCAGAGAAAATAGGGACTTTCCAGTACAAAAAAGGGACTGCAGGTTGAGCTGTCAAAAGAGGGATTGTCCCTCCAAAAAAAGGACAGTTGGGAGGTATGATGTACCCAGTGTGATTGGTTGAAACCCCTAGTAGGTTTGTTGAAGGGGTCCTCTGTTCATTCAATTTGCCTGTTTTACGTATCCATTTATTTAACACAAAGGCAAAACAAACTGATCACTAATGTAATCTGTGCAATTTGGTCTTAAAAGAATACACATTATAGGCCTTCATGGTGCTTATCTGAGTTTACTGCTGTCTGATATTTTTCCCTTGGTGGACTGTAGCAGTAGATTATCAGTGCTTATTCATGCATATTTTTCAATCACTTCCACCTTCGTGCACTTGCCTAAACCAACATATTGATGTTTAAACTGCCAGAGAATTTTTAGTTGTAGGACAAAATGGAAAATATTAAATCTACTAGGCGTAAAATACATCCATTATACTTGCCTTTATATTATTATTATTATTATTAATAACATGTATTACTATAGCGCCAACTTATTTCGTAGCGCTGTAAAGTGAATAGGTCCCTATTTCCCCTTTTTAGGAAGGAGAGTTGTCAAATCAAATGAAGGCCCACTGATAAGAAGTTGGCTGTATTGGAGAATGGTTTCCAAAGGATTTCTGCCACCTTGAAACACCTATAAAATATGCATACAGTATGCCTGTTTAGAAATGGTGACAGCAGAATACTCTATGAATCCATTTTACATGCACCTGTAAGGGGTTGTTCACTTTTAAATTACCATTTAGTATGTTGTAGAGAGTGATATGCAGAGATAATTTGTAATTGGTTTACTTGTTTTATTATTTTTTTTTTTTTTTAAGTTATTTATCTTTTTATTCAGCAGCTCTCTGGTTTGCATTTTCAGGACTCTAGTTGCTAGGGTCCACATAACTCTAGCAGCCATGCATTGAAATATAAATATAGGAGGGGCCCTGAATACAAAGGTGAGTAATAAAACGTAGCACTAAAAATAAATGTGTAGCCTTACAGAGCATTTGTCTTTAGATGGGGTCAGTGACCCCCATTTGAAAGCTGGAAAGAGTCAGAAGAAGATGGCAATAATTAAAAAGAGTAAAAAGAAGAAGGCAAGTTGAAAAGTATCTTAGAATTAACAATTCTATAATGTACTAAATATTAACTTTAAGGCGAACCACCCATTTAACAAGATGAAAGGCAGCTGTAGCCATTCTAAGAAATGACACTTAGGGGCGCTCCGCCAATGAGGCGAGTTTAGAATTTCACCTCAGGCAGCAGGACCCCGCTAGGTACCAGGGGCGGCACTTGGTACTTTAAGAGCCGAATTTCTGGTTTTCAGACCGGCTCTTCTAGCGCGTAATTGTGCCGTATGCTAGTGTCCTGCCCCTTTCTGACGCCTTGTGGACCCCACCTCCAATGCAAAAGAAGTGGGTGCACGGGGGAGGGGGGCGGCATCAAGAGCAAGCTGCCTCAGGTGGCGGAGGGGCCAAGATTGCCCCTGAGGACACTTAAATATTGTTTTAAATAACTGAATATAGGCTAGATTCATGTTGCAGGGCCATGTTGTGAGAATCACTCACCCTGGCGGTCTAGTGGTGCGGCGGGGACGCCCGCGCAATGGCGCCAAAGTTCAAATATTTAAAGGGGCATTTTGGAATTTTATGTTGCCCGTGATAGGTTCTTGTTCCTGGTGCCTTGTACTTGTGCTGTAAGCTTCTGATCTGTTTGATACCTGTGTTTGACCCTGCCTGGCTTTTGACTATTCTGATTATCCGTATTCTGACCTGTGCCTGAAGTTAACTACTGATTCTGCCTCATCCCTCTGATTGATTCCTGGTTTTGACCCTTGCCTGCCTGACGACCCTTGCCATCTGCCTGCCTCGACCCGGCCTGTCTGATTACGAATCTGCTAACTCCTGTCTGTACCGTGACCATCGGCCTTAAAGACTTTTATACAGTCGTGCCCCATCGCTGGCCAGAACTTCTGCCCTGCACCTCTCGTTTAAGTCCAGGTGGCATCTGAGTAGCTGAGGGCTCCTCCCGAAGCCAAAGGCGGCCACACTACTGGTGAAGCACGAGCCTAGACCAGGGTGCTTAGCGTTTGTTCTGGCATTGGGTGCCGACCGTGACACATGTGAACCATTGCTAATTATCCATGCAGTAGGGGGATTTAATACGTGTTTGGTCTGGTTTAAAATGATGCTGTGACAACTATACATGTGATAATATAATTTTGGTGTCGTGAATGATCGGATCAAACAGGTAGTGTCATCATATGATCTGACAGGTGATGGCTGACAGGATTTTCAGCTATGAGCTGTAAGGCAGTTCCCAGAGCCATAGAGCTGTGTACTGTTTATCACATTTACACCCCGTGAGATTGACAGGGAATTCTTGTTCTCAGATGCACAGTCAGTTTTTACATGTCCATGGATGCTGGGAAATCAAATAAATTGGTGAAGCGACAACTCTACTTAAGTACATAAAATCATATCATGTTCTTTCATATTCACAATGGGCTCACACAGGAAGTAAGAGGGACATACACTTCCTGTCAGCCATGACTTCCCACATGAAGTAACTGACAGGATTTTCAGCTTTGAGCATGTGTCTGTGCTCTTACCCCAGTAGGCTTGCCACCTTTTCTTGAAAAAAATACCGGCCTTCCTATATATTTATCTGTTGTTCCTATTAATAACATTTGGATCAACAATCAAAAATACCGACCAGGCTGGTCAATCATGTTCTAGTAGTTAGGGTGAAAACAATACAGTAAGTGGCCCATCACTAGAGTTTGGGGGGGGGGGGGCTACAGACAATCATGGGGGCCCCCATCCCTCATCAAACTGAGCACATGTATATCTTGCCAGCCCCAGTACAACATACCCAGTCCTGCCTCCTGGGCACCTCTCTGACAGTATGCACATAGTATGGCCCGACACGGGGCCACAGCTCACCTGCCAAGGGGGTGTCTGTTGTGAGAGGCGGATCCATCCACTCAGCACCACTTCTTTGCATGTGAAGTCTGATAGCAGGGCGTTCTGGTGATTGCAGTCCGGAAGCCAAGGGGGTCGCTGTCAGTTAGCTCAACCTCATCTTTGATTTATTGTGGCCAGAACGGGAAGGTGCAAAAGCTGGTGGAAGTGGCTGCAGGGGCCCCTCAGGACCTGGGGCCCCCCATGGTCCGGTCCTGTGGAGGCCTTATTTACGCCAATGGCCATCACCTTTGTTCATCTTGTTTCCCAGACACTATTAATGGCTTCATTTTGGTGACAGGCAATCTGTAAGAATATGTCTTTAAAGAATTTAGTAAGATTACCCAAGGGCACCCTGAGTGTCCAAAACACATAAAGGGATGGAACCTGTTATCAGAATGCTCTGGACCTAGGGTTTCCACCTGTCTGGTTTTGACCTAGGGCAGTCCAGTTTTTTTTCCAGAGTAGGAAAACTAGGCAGGATTCCCTATGTTTGACGCATTGATCGACCAATTGCCGAACCAAAACCTCCGCCCCTGAGATCGCAACCCGTCCCCTGCACGGGTTCAACCGGGCTTAAAGGTGGCAACCCTATCTGGACCTGGGGTTTTCCAGATAATGGATCTTTCTGTAATTTAATCTTCATACCTTAAATCTACTAGAAAATCATTTAAAAATGAAATAAACCCAATAGGCTGGTTTTGCTTCCAATAAGGATTCATTATATCTTAGTTGGGATCAAGTACAAGCTGCTGTTTTCCGTATAATGGATCACATACCTGTACAAGGAATGTACCCAGTAATTGATAAAAAGAATGAGCGGATCTCTCCCCGTTGTGCTCACATTGAGGAACTTTCGACCAGATATTGATTGGGGAAGCCCGTTGGATGGACCCACACAGGGGCCAGTAAGCTGCCAGCTCGGTCTGTTGGCAGCTTTTATCGCCCCATGCGTATGGGGGCCTTAAGGGTATAGTGGACGAAAAGCATTAAACATGTTGTTGCCTGTGATGTAATACACAAATTCAAAGTGACTGTTGTGGCTTTTAGTGATGTGCAGGTCAAGAATTTCTTGACCCTAACCCGCCCCTCCCAATCTGCACCCTGCCCGAACTCACTGCTGCCCTCTATTTATAGACACGTCCCCGCCTTGCCCCTCAGTGATGTCACAAAAGGGCCGAGGGCCGGCCAAAGTCTATAAATTACTGCGCCGGAAGCCAGAACTGCTAGGTCACAGGCTGGAAGAGCAGGAGAAAAGCTCAACCTGGACCCGCCTGGGTCGGCCCAAACCCACCCGACCCACGGTTAAACCCACGGGTCCTGCGGGTTTCAGGCTAGCATGCACATCACTAGTGGCTTTACAGATGCTTGCATCTCTTGTTTTATTATCATACTTTTACATTACATTATATATAGCCAGGGATGTAATAACAGCATGTGGGGCCCCCTACCAGAAAAATATTCAGAAGGCTTGGTGCGTATAGGGACTCCTGCGCACACTCCTACCTCGCGCTCACTGAGGCACGGGCGCATCAATTTAATGAAAAAGAAAGTGGCAGGGAGGGGGATTTCAACACTAAAGAGGAAATAGACTCTGCAGTCTGGGACGCCTTTTCCCCAGGACCCCCACGACCTTTGGGGTCTGCTTTCTCTATATTTACACCAGTGTATATATATATAACAGAAGAGTATAATGACCTTGAACTGACATTACTCTTAGGTTTCCAATTGCGTTGGCATGTCGTGGATTCCTATGTGCGTTTAACCACACGCAAATGAACAAAGAAACTAACTTCTTCTCTTTGGGCACTATGCTGACATTTTTGCTAAAATGCAAATAATATACAACATTCAGCGTTTTATCTGTCGTTGCCACTAGTGTGCTCCTGTGGGTACCTTCCCCATGAATAAGAATGGGGTGAGTTAATGGTTGTTCCTGTGCGGAGGAATAATGCCACAATTAGAAACCTCAAGTTTGCAAGAAGCCTAGTTATTCGATTAGAATGGTCTGTCTGTTTACCAGGTGATATCTCAGTGGCATTGGGCAGTTCCACCAGCTCTTTGTTATTTCCACCACAGAACCTTGCCCTTTCCAGCTATATATCATTTTAACATTTAGGGACCCAGATCAGAGCCAAGCAGGAGCGATTGCACCCAGGCGCACACCCCTCCCGGTGCCCATGCAAATCCGCTGTGGAGATCTTGTCAGGAGGGTGCCTGGCTGAAAGGCCTGCACCCACTGATGGTTTTTGCACACATGCTAATCCACCATGGAAATCGCATCAGGAAGGTGGTGGGGGACCCGGGTGCAAGGCCTGCACCCATGCCCAAAGATGGCTAG
The DNA here is from genome assembly GCA_024363595.1 of Xenopus borealis. NCBI lineage: Eukaryota > Metazoa > Chordata > Amphibia > Anura > Pipidae > Xenopus > Xenopus borealis. The sequence continues at coordinate 101,700,690 of CM044448.1, read as the reverse complement.
TTACTGTATGTTACAGTTGCCAAGTCATAATATTGCCACTAAAAGGCAAAAATGTGACTGTATGGTTTTGTATAAACGATAAGACAGAAAATACTTTGTGTTCCTCCTAAATTTTACTCGAAATGGCTTTGGCTTTCAAGCTGAGTATCCAGGAGTATCCAAGGAAGCAAACAGACATTCTCCCCAAATCTCTCCGAAGTGGCCTATAATCTGAGTACAGGCCAGAACTAGGAATATGCAGGGTAGGCACATGCCTAGGGCACAGTGTGACTGTGGTAGCCTTTCGTTTCTGGGCAAATAATATATGTTTTATGAATAATCGAAGTTGGGGATATTTCTAATATTTTCAGACTTGGGCCTTTTTTCCAATACTGTTATTTTTCTGGGATAAAACAGTTTGTCACTCGCAGCCTCATTATATTTGCTGTTTATTCCCAATGCAGCGAGTTGAATCGTCGGAGAGAAAAATCTTTAGCGAATCATTAGAAAGAAAGCAGACTCGTCTGTATTAGTCATTTGCATGAAGCAATTTTTCATTGGTTAAGGTCAGTGCTGGAAATTGATGGCTTTAGTTTCAGAGGGACTGGGGGAGACAGCAGTGCACATTTACTTAACAAGCCAACACTGTGTTATTAGTCTCAGTAAACAGAGAACTTTGCGACAGATGTAAGCATGTGGTCTGTATCAAACCCAGCAAAAGATGAAGGGATTTTACAGCATTTTACTTTGAATTTGGGTTTTTAAAAACCCAGATTTCTCAGCCAAATATTGGTTGCACACAGAACCTCTGTTTACATGGGCTTTTAGTATGTTATAGACTAGAAAGTAACAATAAAAATAGCTTTTTTTTCAGGAAGAAGGAAAATTATTCAAAAACAAATACTAAGAATTAGTTATTCTATAATATAATAAAAGTTAATGGAATACTGTCATGGAAAAAGTTTTTTTTTCAAAGAAAAATTCAAAGAATTCTGCACTGAAATCCATTTTTCAAAACAGCAAACAGATTTTTTAATATTCAGTTTTGAAATATGACAAGGGGCTAGACATATTGTCAGTTTCTCAGCTGCCCTCATCATGTGACTTGTGCTCTGATAAACTTCAGTCACTCTTTACTGCTGTACTGCAAGTTGGAGCAATATAACCCTCTCCCTCCCCCCCAGCAACCTAGCAAATGAACAACGGGAAGGTAACCAGATAACAGCTTCCTAACACAAGATAACAGCTGCCTGGTAGATCTAAGAAAGACACTCAATAGTAAAATCCAAGTCCCACTGAGACTGATTCAGTTACATTTAAGCTGGCCATAGACACAAAGATCAGATTGAATCATCGAAAAATCGGATCGGATCGTTGCTTCTATGGCCAGCTTAAATAGGAGAAATAACAGCCTGCCAGAAAGCAGTTCCATCCTAAAGTGCAGGCGCAAGTCACATGACTGTGGGCAGCTGGCAAACTGACAATATGTCTAGCCCCATTTCAGATTTCAAAAGTGAATATTAAAGAAATATGTTTGCTCTTCTGAGAATTTGATTTCAGTGCCTGAAATCTGTTAGAGTAGCACTATTAACTGATGCATTAAAAAAAAAAAGTTTTCCCATGACAGTATCCCTTTAACTTAGATGTATACCTCCCATCTAATGCTAATAGTACATTATGTTCTTTCTATGTAGGAATTTTTGTAAACAAAGTGTTATATTGATGGACATTTCTCTTTTTTCAGCCTAAGCAATTATGATCTGCCACTTTTATAGTGATCCCAGAGTGCAAAAGGTTGCCTATTCCAGCCCTAATCCCTTCAACAATCATGGACTGTGTACTAAATCTTGTGTGTTCCATGCTGTTCAAATAATCCATGTTTAGTCACTGTTTCCAGTTAAGTGACAAAGCGATTGTTCCCCTTGGCAGTCATCTGTGTAGGCTGAAATGGAACTGAATGGCGGCTCCTCTCAATAAATACCCACTAACATGCCGACCATGCAATGTACTGATATGGTTATTAGCAGCCTTCATTGCTCCTAGTGCAATAATTACTGCAGTAATGTCCCTGTTTCTCCAGTTTACACATCCAAATGCAGTGTAGGAGTCACGTCTAACAGTTAATATTCTCATATGGGGCGAGCCAACCTGTTATTGAGCATTCATTAAATGCCTCATGACAATATACAGCAGTTGTAATGCCCCTAAAACAATTAGGGGGCAGGAGAAGTATGGGTTTTTACCCCTCAATCATTCAATATCACATCACTGCAGTTTATGTTCGGCTAAGGGGCTGTTCCTGCAGAAATATGCTTAGTACAGGGGAATACTTATGCTGACAGATGTACAGAATTTCTGTGCACAGGCTGTAAGCAAATGTACGGGGCTGTTTCTGCATAAATCTGCTTAGTACAGAGCAATACCTATGCTGATACAGTTTTTATGGTATATTTCTCTATAGGCTATGTTAAAGGGATCCTGTCATGGGAAAAAACATTTTTTTCAAAATGCATCAGTTAAAAGTGCTGTTCCAGAAGAATTTTGCATTGGAATCCATTTCTCAAAAGAGAAAACAGATTTGTTTATATTTCATTTTGAAATTTGACATGGGGCTAGTCATATTGTCAATTTCCCAGCTGTCCCAAGTCATGTGACTCTGATAAACTTCATTCACTCTTTACTGCTGTACTGCAATTTGGAGTGATATCACCCCCAACCTTACCCCCCCCAGCAGCCTAACAACAGAACAATGGGAAGGTAACCAGATAGCAGCTCCCTAACACAAGATAACAGCTGCCTGGTAGATCTAAGAACAGCACTCAATAGTAAAACCCATGCCCCACTACGTACTATTCAGTTACATTGAGAAGGAAAAACAACAGCCTGCCAGAAAGCAGTTCCCTCCTAAAGTGCTTGCACAAGTCACATGACCGGGGTAGCTGGGAAATTGACAAAATGTCTAGCCCCATGTCAGATTTCAAAACTGAATATAAAAAAATCTGTTTGCTCTTTTGTGAAATGGATTTCAGTGCAAAAGTCTACTGGAGCAGCACTATTAACTGATGCGTTTTAAAAAAACATGTTTTACTTACTTGTTTTGTGACAAAAAGTTACATAATTTCCCTTCCTGCCCTTAATTTGCATAGGATTCGATTCGGCCAGGCACAAGGAATCGAGTGGTTCCGAATCCTTCTGGAAAACATGGCCGAACATCCTGGCCGAATCCCAAACCAAATCCTGGATTCTTAGTACAGGGGAAAACCCATGCATAGATTTATATAGTCTTCTCTATGAACAATGAGACGTCCCTGCTATGGATTTATAGTCTTATTACACGATGTGGACCTCTAGGCCGTGGCACCTTGTAGCTTCTTTTAAGGCAAAAATATCACACTGAAGGATGCCTGTGGGCTGTGGCTAGATTATTGCAGTTGGTATGTTTTTGCCTTTGGTTTCCATAGTTTGAAGAATGGACTCTGATTATAGACATGTTCATGTTCAAGGTGAAAGGCCACTCCTGGCAAAAGGCTTGGCCAAGGGGTAATGTCATATTAGCTTTGAGCAGCCACTGGATCAAATCTGGGTCAGGACGAATACAGTTAAATAGATACTGGTTTATTCAGGCTATTGCTATGTAAGAATATTAGGACCAACCAGTCAGAACTGTAGTTAAGTACAGGGCCTCCATCAGTAATCATTAGGTTAGCTTGCATTCCTCCTGTGGGGGGCCCTGTTCACCCCTTGGTCCAGCCAATGAATAGGACATTGGTCCAGGTAAGACCAGGACTTTCATTTATACACAGGGTATTTTTTTAATTGGGCCACTGAAAAAAAATACTCTATGTATGCATGAACGTGGTCCTGGGCCAACCTGGACATGCCTCATATGCCCACGACACACCCATTATCCACCAAAACCCAGGCAACTCCCCCTTCACTGTTTGTGAACACTTTAATGTTTCTTAAAGAAGAAACAAACCAAAAGTTAAAAAGCTCCTACCCTACATAGATCCCCCTCCCTCCTCCCTGGGCAAATGCCCCTAACTTTTTACTTACCTCTCCGTGCACATTCATCGGAGTTCATGGGCATCATCTTCAGCTGCTTTGGTAATCTTTGGAATGAGACCGGCACTTTGTCAATTTGCGGCGCCTGTGCGCCACTACGCTGCTCTCATTCCGAAGATTATCGAAGAGAAGAAGATGGCGCCAGTGAACTCTGATGCCTGAATCTGCATGGAGGGGTAAGTAAAAAGCCTGGGGTAACACTTAGGCTGGGGGGAAGAGGGATATATGTAGGGTAGGTGCTTTTTAACTTTATTTTAACCTGATTACTGATGGTTACATGGAGGGGTAAGTAAAAAGCTAGGGGCATTTACCTGGTGTAACAATTAGGCTGCAGGAGGAGGTAGTGGGGGGTCTATGTGGGGTAGGGTTTTTTAACTTTTGGGTTTGCTTCAACTTTAAGGATGGTCCTTTAGACAGCTTATCTGCCCATGTATTGGGGCTTCCGATCTGCCTGATATTGATTGGGCAGGTTTGATTTTTCCTACGATCGAGGGCTAGTTCCTACAACCCATTTGTGCTCATTTACTCAGTTTCAATCCAATTATTTGGGCCGAACGATTGGCTTAACCCGATATCACCCTACTTTTGGTGGGCATATCGGGTTGAGATCCGCTCGTTTGGCGACCTCGAGAAACAGATCTTGTTGTGTATGGCCAACTTAAGGGCCCCTTCTGCCATTGCCAAGTACAGTGGCGTAACTGCCAGGGGTGCAGGGGGTGCAATTGCACCAGGGCCCCCACCCCCTTGGGACCCATCAGAGCCATGACAGGCGATTATCTAAGGGGAGATTTTACAGCACACATGCTATCAACACTCCAGCATGGGATTTAAAGAGGTATGGGCCCGGCAGGGGGGCCCAGGTGCCCATCCTGTACCAGGGACCACCAGGGAGTAGTTACGCCACTGGCCAAGTAACATGATTATCCACCAATAAGATGGCTGAAAACTGGAGACCTGGAAAATGTGTAAAACTGGGAGGGCAGTGTGACTGCTAAACTAATTGCAATCTTCTGTTTTGGGCTTCAAACATCAGAGTGAAGCATTCTGGCAAGTACAGAAAGAATCAGTTATCTGTAAAGGAGAAATCGGTACAATGAGCAGTAATCGGGGCCTATACTTTTACACATTGTCTGATTTCAATTATGAGCACTTTCCAGTGACATGGCCCATTTAATTTGCTTCAGTTCTTAGAATTAATGCCCTGCTCCCCAACATTATTCGACTCTAATTATTATGTCTTTCCTGACACAACGCATTTCGGGCGGCTCCATAATCTGTCCTTGTGTCAGGGCCGATAAAACAATTCTTTTCTGTTTGTGATAGATTCCTTTCCTGGGGGGATCTCCGTGTGTATCATATATTAAAAGTCCCCTCTCTCTGTCTCTGTTTCTATGGCAACAATAGATTTGGGTTAAGCCACTGTGCAAAAATATGTTAATTTTACAAATCCTGGGCTCTAGGAACGGATAGAGGAAAAATAAAATATTATTAAGCAATGCAAGTAATTAATTGAATTATGAGAGTGGACTGAAAAAGATCAGTGCGGATTGTGTGCCTGGAACTTGTAATGAGTTTAATTGAATAATCTGCTTTATGCATGAAATTATTATCAGAATATCTTTCCTCCTATTCTCTTTAGTGCTTGTTCACACCTGAACTCTGGCAGGAAGAGAAGGAGCCTGAGTCTTCCTCTTAGGGACCCCATGCTGCCCTTTATCAGGAATCTGGGGAGACCTTTCTACTCCTGCCAGACCATCAGAACATACACCAGCACCTACTTGTAGTCTTCCCTCAGGAGTCATATGTTCTCCCAGTGCACAACCAAAGACCTCCACTCCTCTTCATACTCCTACATCAAGACACCTCCTTCTCCCCTCCTCCTAATAAATTTAACTCAGGGCACCTACCTCTTACCTCCTCCTAATACATATACCTCAAGGCACCTAGCTCTCTCTTCCTCCTAATACAAAAACACCAGGACCGTATCCCTATCACTCCCCTCCTGCTAATACAAAGACATCAGAGGACCTACCTCTCCTTCCCATCCTTCTATATACATACATTAGAGCCTTTACCTCTCCCCCTAAGACCCAGACCTGATATCAGGACCACCATGACAAATCATGAGACCCAACAGGGCTCTATGGGGCTTCTAATTATTAACCCATTGGTCACATGGACCCCCTAGATCAGAGCTGTCCAACTTTTGTGTTACCGAGGGCCAAAACTTCTCTGGCCTACATAGTGGAGGGCCGATAATGGAAGCCAGTGTTGACCACTCCCTGTTTTAAACCACACTCACCTTAAACCACACCCATATTTCCACAAGACCATGTTCAAATTAATTGTGGTAGCCCACCAAAAAAAACTAAAACAAATGCTTGGTTCTCACTTCAGGGATATCACTCATATGTGTCATACCCTTAAATCCATATGCCTCCTCTTCCCCTGTGGATAACACAGCACCCCCAGCACATGATTAAACACCTTAGGGGCCCCTAACAATTTATTTTCAAATGCTAACAAACCCCCAGAACAAATACCAGGCTTATGTTCCACAGGCAGAGTATGTCATACACAGGCAGAGCAGGGCACACACAGACAGGGAATGTCATACACAGTCAGAGTATGTCACACACAGGCAGAGCAGGGCACACACAGGCAGAGTAGGGCACACACAGGCAGAGTAGGGCACACTCAGGCAGAGTAGGGCACACACAGGCAGAGTAGGGCACACTCAGGCAGAGCAGGGCACACAGGCAGGGTAGGACACAGGCAGGCAGGGCAGGGCACACAAGGAACATAGGGAAGGTTGAACAGAGCAAGAGACAGAGAAACCCATCAGGACCACTCTAAGATGTACTATATACAATGACACAGTGCTGGTGCCCCATTAGCATTTTGTGTAAAGTGTGAACAGGTGAACAATGTGGGCAGTTTCAGTCTGGGTCTCAGGTGTGAACAGTACATGGCTTTAGGGGTGTGAACAATAGAGGTGTCACAAGTGTGAACAATGCAGGGGGGTCATAGGTGTGAAAAATACAGGTTTAGGATTAGTTAGAATTTGAGGGTTTTTTTTAATAAGTGTTTTTATTTTATTTTCATAATATAAGGTTAACAGTTTTACAAAAAAGAAAAATTAAATAAAAAGAAAAACTTGGTTTGGAGGTAAAGTATACAGTATGTTATATTCCATATTTCTTTTCTTATTATATATTTGTTAGTAACTTGACTCCTGGGGGTCAATCGTTGACTCTGTTCCTGTGGGCAACTGAGATTCAGGATATAGTGATCCGTTTCTTGTAGTATAGTATTGTTGAGTAGTATTTCGGTATCGAACCATGTTGTTTGTCTAAATGAGTGTATTGTAAGGTATTTGGTGTGTGTGGGGAGTGTTATTATGTAGTTCATCCATATAGAAAAGAATTTTTCTGCATGTAACTCTTTGTTTGTAGTAGATTCTAGCCAGTCCATGTGAAAGATATGATGGAGTTTCTGTTTGACTAGTGATATTGGGGGTGGTGTTGTTGAAAGCCATTGGTGTAAGATAGTTTTTCTAGCTGCTGCCATTAACCTTTCTGCTAGTTGTTTTTCAGATTTTGTCAGTGTTATATGTGGGGGTGATTTACCGAAAATTGCCCATGTTAGTGTAAAAGAGTTTGTCTGTTGTGTTAGAGATTTCCAGTAATTTTGAACCTCTCCCCAGAACAATTGGATTTTGGGGCATAGCCATAAACAGTGCACAAGGTCAGCTTGTGGTTGATGACATTTCAGACATTTGTCTTAATTTAAGGTGCCCATTTGATATCTCCTCACTGGTGTTAAATAGGCATTATGTAAAATTTGTAATGACATGTAATGATATTTGCTGGCAGATAAGGTTTTCATCGTTTTGGCATGGTATTGGAGTATTTGAGTGTCCTCAGTTGGTGGGATCGCTGAGGTCCATTTATTTAAAGGGGTTGTTCACCTTTGAGTTAACTTTTAGTATGATGTAGAGAGTGATATTCGGAGACAATTTGCAATTGGTTTTCATTTTTTATTGTTTGTGGTTTTATAGTTATTTAGCTTTTTATTCAGCAGCTCTCTAGTTTGCAGTGTCAGCTATTTGGTTTCTAGGGTACAAATTAGAAATTATCTGTCGGTGATAAATTCTGTATGGTTTTAGTGGCAAAGTGGATGATTTGATTAAGAAGCATAAAGTCATCAGATAGAAATTGGAATTTCCTCTCTGGTTAGTATTGTGGAATTGTCTTTCATTATATCTCTTATTTGATTAAAATTTTGATTTTGCCAGTGAAGTAGTGTTTTATTGTTTTTACCCACTAGGAGAGGTAGATTGAGTACTCAGATGTCAGCTTGAATCTTTGTCTGACTTTATTCCAAGTTTTATAGATATCTATAAAAAGTGGGTGGTTGCGTATGTCTTGAGGTATATTTTTTTGTGGCGAGTGAAGGAGAACATTCAGGGAGGGGCCTCCTGTTAGTAATTGGTCTAGTAGAATTTGAGGTTTAAACAATGCAGGGGCCAGTTCATCTCTGTAGTGATACCATTTAAAGCTTACACATGGTAAGCAAGCACAGCAGGTAGGGGGGCACAGAAGCCACCAGTTGGACATCCCTGCCCTAGATGGCACAACCTGCCATGGGACCTCTATAAGAAAAAAATAGGCACTCACACACATTCAGCCCCACCCTTTCCCCAGATATACCAAACCCCCCACCCATGATCCTCCAATCCCAGCCCACTACATCACAAGCTCCACCCCTTTTTGCACCTGCAATATATGCTTTTCCATTGTAGGCCTCCCTTTGCCAATTGGGCCTTCAGTGCCCCTCTGATGGCAACCCTGCTCAAGATACCTACCTCTCTCCTCCTCCTAATACACAGGCATCTTAGAATGTACACATACCGTACATCAGGGGAACCCAATCACCGGCCGTGGGTGGAGCCGAACTGTCCGGATGCAATCTATAATAGGCCCCAATTACCTGCAATCCCAGCACCCTAATGCACCATCACCTTGATAACAGCTGTTCCAAGCCCAGGAAGCTTTCTACTGATCATGGCAAGGACCAAAATACTGTTTGGACAGTTCTTTTTGGTACACCTGAAATGTACCCAGGCCCCGGTCCTCAGAAAAATGATGTAGCATAAAACTGGTCCATGGTGCAAAAAAATTTGGGAACCTCTGCCTTACATCTGCTGCCTTACATCAGGAACCTGTTCAAATACACAAATGCTTATTGCTTAAAAATAACTAAATTAGGCATTATTTGTTTTCATTTGAGAATGTGCTTATCTGTTATTTGATTTTCTTCCCTGAAGGGTAATCCTTGTCAATGCTGGGACCTCAGTGTGCGTGTTATCCAGTAGTAGTTCAGAAGGCCTCTCTCTTTGTGAGATCCCCGTAGGCTGCTCTCCACATGACTCTTGCACTGACTGCTCACAGACTGATAGCACATGGATCGTGTCCTTGAGATTTAGCCGGATTATCTGATCTGATCAAGTGCTAACAATGTTCTTTTGTTCTGTGCCCTGTATGAGTCCAACGCAGTATTGTTTTAGGGGTTTGGAAGTAGAGTTCACGAGTTTCCTTTAACTGAGAGTGATGGAGTCATTTTTAGCTCAGTAATAGGTTTGTGAGTAGCCCGAGGACAGGAATGTAGCCAAAAAAAGCTTTTTAGGAGCACATGATAAACATTAAGGCTAATGTCACACAAGGTGTTTTCCTTGGGAAGTGTTCCCTTTTAAACTTGTAAGTCATCATATGATGGGCTCAAACACTGATCCACAGCTGTAATGCTATTGAACTGTATCTCTCTCGTCCAAGTGGCACAGTTTACAATACATGATAGCCATTATTGCTATGCTATGCTGTGCTGTCACATGGATGAGCACTAGCTGTACAATGGGAAGATTATCGGTCATGCAAATTGTTGTCATCATATAAAGCATGCGAGAGCTATCACAGGCTCCAATCCGCTCTCGAGCGGTACTGCACACTGCCCTCTTGCTCCAACTTTCCCATCTACTTGAACATCTGTCTGTTAAACCTAAACTTTTCTTGGCTGCCTCTAATTACATGGGAATATCCCACATAAAAAGGATTATGGAACTCATTGGCAAGGAACAATGCTGGAAACTGTCATCCTTGTCAAATGAACTGAAGCAACTCAATGTAGGTGCCCACCATGTCTAGTTTCTGTTGGTGACATCTACTGGGGCACATCGTCTAATTTCAGGTGGTGGAACCTACAAATGATGCCCCAAGTTTCCATGTCATTCTAGCTTGTGGCATATGTAGGTACTTTCCCAAGGGCCATATCCAATTCTAGTTGGTGGCACTCACAGGTGCTGCTGCAATGCACCATGTTCAATTCTTCTTGGTGGAACTTTTAAATGTTACCCCAAGGGACCATGTTTAATTTTATTTGTTGCAAGTCAAGGTTCTGGCCCATTGCACAATGTTGGCATTTGCACATGTCTGATTTCAGTTGGTGGCACTTACAGGTACTGTCAATGTCCAAGACACCATAAAGATTTTTATTCATCCAGGTCATGATATACAACATCTTGTAGAAATATATCTAAAGAATTTGGACTTTCTGAGTTTTCTTGAAAATGTTTTAACACTCCTCTGCATGGCTTCTTCAGTTCAACTGAATGATAGGGAATTCCCTTGATTATTGCTGGTGGCATGTTTGGACATAAAAAGATGTTCAACCTGTAATCCTATAAATTGCAACTCCAGATAACACTTTGAGATTTACAGGGTGATGTTGGGCTGGGGTTTATAGTGAAGTGCCAAAATGGTGGTAAGCCTAAATAGAAACCTTGGTTATTTCAAAGCCAGTTACTCTGTGCTCAGAACACCATTTCTCTGCCCCTCTAATATATATTTTTTTTATCAGAACTGAGCTTTTCTCTTGCCTGTCTTCTCTTTTCAGCCTGCTTTGCTGCAATCTCTAAGGAGAGACATTTTCAGGAACACTTATTCTCCTTTGGCTCTCCCCAGCCATTATTCCTATAATCGTTTTGCACACTGAAAGAGCAAAACGACCTGTGAATAATCTGAAGGGAACTAAGGGAGGGATATACTGTACATTGGTTGTACTAGCATGAAAGACCTTATATATTCCTTTTTAACCTTTCATCAGGCCTGGTCAGCTTGTGAACCTCACTCACCGATAGTTCTCCCTGTACCTTAATTGTGTATTGTATTTGTCTAATGGAAATATTTAAAAGGTGAAATGGTAAATGTATGGTTAAATGGAAGTGCAATTTAACTGTGGTTTTCAGTTTTGCCTAAGCATCCCCTATCATCCTAAACTTCCTGATCACTTTCCATAGCCCTCCTGTTGGGTTATAATCCCTACAAGAAGCCACAAAAGGGAGTCAGAGGATGTCTTAGCTGACATTAATTAAACATGACTGTATTGAAGTGGAAACAATCTCACAATTTCATACCCTGTACAATGAGACACCTAAAAAAAATGTGTCTCAAAAAATGAAATTGTTTTAAAGTAATACAAATATAATGCAGTGTTTCCCTGCACTGGTAAAACTGCAGAGTTTGCTTCAGAAGCACTACCATTGTTTATATAAATACGCTTCTCTGTAGCCATGGGAGCAGCCATTCAAAGGAGAAAAGGCTCAAGTTACAAAGCAGATAGCAGATAAGCTCTGTAGAATATAATGTTATCTGTTATCCATTACTTATCCTATGCCATATAGCCATTTTTCAATTTCTGCCATTGCTACATAGCAGCTTGTTTACATGAACTATAGTAGTGTAAACAGCGCAGGGCAACACTACATGATATTTTCTTTACTTTAAAACACTTTCATTTTTTGGTGTTACTGTTCCTTTAAAGCTCTGTTAGTAAAACTATACAATTGGAGTAGGGCATATACAATATGTAAACATGTACAGCCCAATATAAGAAGTAAAGAGTGGTCATAGAGTGGTAGATAGCTTTAAGAAGGGTTTGGAGGACTTTTTAGCTAGTGAGGGAATACTATGGAAGATAGCTCATAGTCCAAGTTGATCCAGGGACTAGTCCGATTGCCATTTTGGAGTCAGGAAGGAATTTTTTTTCCTTCTCTGAGGCAAATTGGAGAGGTTTCAGATGGGGTTTTTTTTGCCTTCCTCTGGATCAACTAGCAGTTAGGCAGGTAAAAAGTTAAAAGGTTGAACTTGATGGACGTGTGTCTTTTTTCAGCCTAACTTACTATGTTACTATGTATGTATGTCATCCTTTAACTCTCCAGCTGTTCTTGATCTAGAATTTCCACCCGTTGGCTGATGTTTAGATTCTGGTTTTGTAGTTTGCAAAAATGCTGGGGAGCTACAGTTTAAAATGATTGCCCAATAGCTTTATTCTGGAGGGTGGACACTATGAGGTTATCACAATGTAGACAAGTGGATATCAGACTTTTTTGATTTAAGTTCCACTTTGAATGTCCAGGCTCCTTCTAGATATATGAAAATATATCACCTGTTCAAACATATTTCCATAAACCTGATGATAAACATCAAATAAGTGTTCACTCCAGATCATTCTCTTCTTAAGCTCCAAGATGGGCTTCCAGGACTATCTAAAATAGAAAATAGATTTTATACCCAAGCTGGCCTTCAGGTTAGGCCCTACAACCCAAGGCCTTGCTTCTCTTTATGGGGGGCATTTCCACAAGTTAAAAAATTAGGACCATGGCAACTGTGGTGATCAATCTACTTGCTGAGGTTTCCATAGGCATCATTAGGAACCATGGTGGAGTTCCCTGTACCTCCAAAGATGTACTTATCTGTGTTTTTGGGTTTTATAATTGATGAAGAAGGGAGACCCTTGGATGCTGGTTTGATCACAACTAATCCAATGCAGTCTATGCCAGTGATCTTCAAACTTGGCCCTCCAGCTGTTAAGGTACTACAAGTCCCACAATGCAATGAAGGAGTCTGACAGCCACAGTCAGGCAAATGCATTGTGGGACTTGTAGTTCCTTAACAGCTGGAGGGCCAAGTTTGAAGATCACTGGTCTATGCTATCAAAAACCAAATAATGATGGAATGGTAAGCAAAATAACAGCTTTTTCTTCTGTGTTTTGTTAAAAGCAGGTGAAACGTTACTTTTGTAATGGGAAAATTTTGACCTGTCAGATCTTTGAGTGGTGATGGACAATTGTTGAGGTAATTTTTCGTCAGTGCTGTCCACGAACAGTACTTTATCTCTGTGTTTACACAGAGCAGTTATTGCTATAATTGCAGGATAAGGGGCTAATATTTGTGTGAGACCCCAGGCTATTTGTATGAGTTCTGCTTATAATGACCTAATGAAATGTGGCAAAGCCTTCAAATGTGCTTAGTGAATAGGTGCTGCCTGATTCAGTGGCAACATCTCCAATTAACTGCTCTTCAGGCTTGTACTCGCCCCAGACAGACAGACACTGTATGCATTCTACAAGGCACAGGAATAAGTAAAACGGAGACGTTAATACTATAAATGGCTGCTAATAATGTTTAAACTTATATCTATGTGGCTGAAATCAAGCCCCGACTGCAGCTTAAAGGGCAAGGAAAGTGTAAAATAGAATAAGGGTAGAAATGCTGTATTTTGTATACTAAACATAAACATGAACTTACTGCACCACAAGCCTAATCAAACAAATGATTTATGCTTTCAAAGTTGGCCACAGGGGGCTGTCATCTTGTAACTTTGTTAGACATCTCTGCAAGACTAGACTACATACACATGCTCAGTGTGGTCTGGGCTTCTTAGGGATCGTCATAAATGATCAAAAAACAAAGCTGCTTGAGTTCTGCATGGCTGGTAAGTAAGGCAGGGGCTCCCCCTGCTGTTCATAAGTATGATTGTTTCCCTGCCAGAAGTTAGGGACCGTCTGACAATTCCTATCCACAGAAGTAAATGAATGGGGTCAGTCAGGTTTCTTATATACACATTTTTTAATTAAAGTATATTGAAGATAGATTTCTTATATAGAGATCTTATTTAGCAAATGCCTGATCAGACTATGGGTTCAAGGAACAGATACAGCACAAAGGGTTGTACACAAAGTTGCAATGTATGTCTATTTTTCATCTGCCAATGCACTGGCAAACACTGCTCTATCGTAACGTTTCCCTGTATATTTAGTGCCTATATATTATTCTGGATTGTTGGACCACATGTATGAAGTGATTTTATCGACTTATGTTCGTGGCCTACATTTTCCATGTCTTGAGAGATGGTAGCCTCCGTGCTTTTTCCCCTTCCTTGCAAGCCATAGACTTGGTGTATAATTTGCAGGAAAGTAGCTGGCCCCTGATGACAACTTGGTGACAAAATGGCACCAGCCATTGGGATGCTAATGTAAGCTAACAATATTTAAAATTTTTTGGTACTGCTATCTATGAAGAGGCTTGATGATTCTGACTAAGGGAAGGTACCACTGTTAAATGGCCTTGTCCTTAAAAAAGTCTCTTTCTATTCCACAGCCATCCATAACATTGCAAGACACTAGAGAGGCCTGACAACTTGATAATCACTTGTTGGCTTCTTCGTTATAAACTTACCCTACAGGTCTACATTTACTTGCCTATGCCCCCTCCAATCAGTTCCGATGGTCCACTACTCTACTTCTGCTGAAGCTTAACAACATTTAGTTGAGGAACATTCTACCTGGAAATGGAATGAATAATTACACAACAAGCCACAGCTCTGCACAACACGTTCCTCAAGCATTTACTACTGCTGCTCTTCAGGGCATCTTTGACTCTTGGACGTAACAAGCAGTTGTAACATATACAGGAGACCAAACAAGTGGGTAGAATAAAATAGAAGGAACACTCATGTGCTGAGCTTTTTGTTGGTAATTTATTCAGCCTGATAAAGGATCTAGGAATGGTTGCCTCTCCCTTAGAAGATACTCTGCAAACAATTTCTCAATTACTATCAATTCATATTGATTCTTAATTTTTAATTTTAGTGCTTCTTAAAATTAAGGCAACTCAATCGCAAGAAGAAGAATTATTGTTCCATGAATTAATTTCTTTAGGGCCCTTTTTATTAGAGGATTATTCATAGCAAAGGTGGAGCATCTACATCTCCTTCTTCATGGAGCTACCAGTTTTGCTGAATCAAAAATACAAAGGGTCCTCCTTGGGTTACAGTTGTCTTAAAAGCATGGCTCATATAATCTCATTTATAGAACACCTTTTAAACTTCCAAAAATAAATATAAATTTATTTTTTTGTTTAACACAGCCATTCCGAAAGGAAACCAAGATACAGGTGGTGTTCTTAGATCTAGCAGGCAGCTTGTGTTAGGGTCTAGTTACTGTCAGGAACTTACCTGGTGTTCTAGAAGGGGGACAGCAGGGACACCTGCTCCGATCCGCACTGGCCTCCTAGTGCGCGCGCGTGCACTTCCGCATTCTTAAAGGCGCATGCGCACGGACGTGATGACGTCAGTGCGCAATGGCGCGAAATTCAAAAGTTTAAAAGGCTTTCTGCTAATTGCCCGTTATAGGTTTATTTCCTGGTGCCTTATCTTATTCTATTTTGATCCTGATTCCGTGTTTGACCCTGCCTGACTTTTGGCTACTCTGAAATTTGTATCCTGACCTGTACCTGTTATCTGACCACTGATTCTGCCTCATCCTCATTTAATTGATTACCCGGTTTTGACCCTTGCCTGCCTGACAATCCTTGTTATCTGCCTGCCTCGACCCAGCCTGTCTGACCACATATCTGCCTAATCCCGCCACTACCATGACCTTCGGCCTTTAAAGACTCTAACTACAGTCTTGCCCCAATGCTGGCCAGAACTCCTGCCCTGCACCTCTCGTTTAAGTCCAGGTGGCATCTGAGTAGCTGAGGGCTCCTCCCGAAGCCAAAGGCGATCACACTACTGTTGAAGCACGAGCCGAGACGGTGCTTGGCATTTGTTCTGGTATTGGGTGCCGACCGTGACAGTTACCTTCCCATTGTTCTGTTGTTAGGCTGCTGGGTGGGGGGGGGGAAGGGAGGGTCTGATATCACTCCAACTTGCAGTACAGCTGTAAAGCGTGACTGAAGTTAATCAGAGCACAAGTCACATGACTTGGGGCAGCTGGGAAATTGACAATATGTTTAGCCCCAGAAATCTAAAATCTAATGAAATCTAAAAAAAATCTGTTTGCTCTCTTGAGAAATGGATTTCAATGCAGAATTTGGCTGGAGCAGCACTATGCATTTTCAAATTAGTGGGATTCCTTGCATCCCTATGATGGTTTCACTGACTCAACAAAAGCCTGTAATTACTGCCAGCTTGAATGTGGCAGTAGTTCAGAGGTTCCACCAATAGACGCTACTGTGCCAAGAGCTGCAGGTTGCACTGCCTTGCCACAAGTGATCACAGTCGTACGACTAATAGCCATGCTTCTGGGCACATCAGTGCTTCAACAGAGCTGCAGCTAGGACTATTTACCACAGTGCAGATGCAAATATCCGTGCAGCAGACATTAATTGCAGCGCAACTAGGGTTGCCACCAGGCCAGTATTTTTGATGGTTGATCCCAATGTTATTAATAGGAAAAAAAAAGATAATTACATAGGAAGGCCGGTATTTTTTTTCAAGAAAAGATGCCAACCGTAAGTGCAGCCTATGTCGGCATTCTGGGATAGCATTAGGCAGCAGCAGTGCTGTGCAATCTTACAGAATATTATAAATTATTATGGCGCTGATGGGCGTGGGTTATGATCCTTAAATAACAGAAAGGGTAGGAACACTCAGTTTGGCACAAGCTGGAGAGGCTGTTTTGTCTATTCGCAATACATAAACCATTCAGCTCCCTATCTGTCTCACTTTGACCATTATTCAAATTGACTTATGATCTCCACATCGAGAGGCCAAGTTGATTTTTCTCCCTGTGCCTCAGGCAATGATAATAACGTGCCGGGCTTCCTTGAAAAATAGAGACTCTGGTTTGTTCATGGAGCGATTTTATATAAAACTGGGCAATTTCAAATAATATATGATATTTTCTGTTTCCCACAGACAGGGAGATATTGCTGGTGACTTTCTCTTTTTTTTTTATTATGATTTAAAAGGAATATAACCTCCCCCCAAATTATCTAATGACAATTCTAAGACTTTCGGTCTCGTTCTATTCATTTCACTGTTGGTTCTGACTACAAAGTAGCAGAGACCAGCAGATTAACAGACCTGTTAATCTGTGTAATCCCCTTTGTAATGCTTTTAATGTTGATTTGCTTCGGCGTGTTGAGATTTATCTGCGAGGGCACATTAGTGTTTATAATAATTTTGCAGGTGCCAGTAAGTTACAGCCTAGAGCTGTACCATAAGTGCCAGTTAATGGGGGTGTGGGATGGCAGGGCTATATCGGGGTAATCAAATGGTCGAGCGATCGGATTACGAGAAGCGCAATGGACTTCCGACGGGTCACTCGGAAGAATATCCGAGCTTCCCGATCGATATCGTGTCCAGATATTGGTCGGGAAGACCCGTCGGAAGCCCCCATACACGAGGAGATAAACTGTCAAATTGGTCTAAACGACCGATATCGGCAGCTTTATCGGCCCGTGTATGGCCAGCTTTAGTTGCACCAAATAGTGCATAACAGTGAAATTGAAACCACTTCCATTTGATATCTGTTCCCACATCCTGGCTTCTTCACAGCAGTTGTGATAGGTAGAGATGGTACTTAATTTATTCTTCAGGGATAAATCTTCCACCACATGTGTTGAACTCCTTATCTATAAGCCTGAGAGACAGACAGCCTTTGCTTGAAGGGAGGAGCTTGTTTGTATAGACCAGGGGTCCCCAACCTTTTTCACCCGTGAGCAACATTTATATGTAAAAAGAGTTTGGGAGAAACACAAGCATGGCAATTTTTCCTGGGTGGTGCCATAAAAGGGTTTTATTTGGTTATTGGTGGCCCCTATGTGGACTGGCAGCCTACAGAAGCCTCTGTTGGGCAGTACACCTGTTGCTCACGAGCTACTGGTTGAGGATCACTGGTATAGACTATGATGCACAGGTTGGCCTAAAACAGAAAAAGGCTTGGAGGATGATTGAGCAAAATTCACAGGGAGCACAGCAGAGAAAGCAGGATATATATATATAACTTTGTTATACATCTTTGCAAGACTAGACTACATACACATGCTCAGTGTGGTCTGGGCTTCTTAGGGATCGTCATAAATGATCAAAAAACAAAGCTGCTTGAGTCCTGCATGGTTAGTAAGTAAGGCAGGGGCTTCCCCTGCTGTTCATAAGTATGATTGTTTCCCTGCCAGAAGTTAGGGACCGTCTGACAATTCCTATCCACAGCACTAAATGAAGGGAGAATTTCACTGTATACAGTCAGGTTTATTATAAAAACAGTACACATTTTTAATTAAAGTATATTGGATATAGATTTATTTTTCATTAAAGAAAGTAAAAATGGGATTTTATTTCGTTGCCTTTCCTTGCCCTTTAAAGAATAGGATTGATATTTTCAATAGAAATCCTTGGTTCATGTTCTAGGTGTATAGTTACCCTCACGCAACCATATTTGGGACTCATCCTTTATCAGACAAAATACAGCCTAGTCAACTGCTTTTTTACTTACTGTCCCCACTGAAGAATATGGAAGCGCACCCTAAATCTTCACAAGAAGACAAATCAAGGAGTATGTTTGGGGTGTGTGTGGCTTAGGCAGATTTGGGGCTTGGGGTGGTAAAGAGTGTGGCTAAGGCTAGTCCATTTTGTAATTCAACGGGGTTGGTGGTGACCCATCCTATTTCTGACCTACAACCAAAAAGGATATTTAGTTTTAAGGGTCACAGACCCTGCAGCAAAAGCCGGGAAGCTTTAGAAGAGCTTACCCGGAGATTTGCAATTAGAAATCAGACAGGCTTCTTGCTTTCCTATAAAATAGAAACCTAGTTATTTGTTCTGTTTCAGCTATTGGCTTCATTTGCAGTTTTGAGCTGTAATTCCAATTAGCCGTAGGCAACAAATTCAACACCAGCTCCAATTATCCTTAAATAAATACTAATGATATTCTTGCTATCTGTCATGTTGATCAGCTTGTCTCAGAGCTGCCTGAGTTTTTTTTACACACTACCCCTTACACTGTGCTATAAAGGAGAAGGAAAGGCTGGAGGCACTTGGAGGTTCTAAACGTTAGGCACCCCCAAGTGCTTGTATCGACCTACCTGAAACCCAGAGCAGGTGCTCCTATCAGCAGAAATCTGCACCGACCCGGGGTTATACCAGTGAGCACCACTGAGAAATCGACTTCCATTTTCTACTGTCTTTGATTTCCCTGGACTAACGCATGCTCAGTTTATCAAAAAAAGACGTCTTTTTAGTTAACCCTTTCACTGCCAGCCATTTTGTCCAAAACGGAACATCTACTGCCAAGCAGTT
>CM044448.1:101654923-101666049 GCA_024363595.1 Xenopus borealis | reverse complement strand
CTGGTACACCCAAAGGATCCAACTCCTAAGGGAAAACAAAGTAATGTGGTATGCGCAGTCTATTGTAGCGATGAGTGCACTGATTTATACATTGGGGAGACAAAACAACTGCTCACTAAGCGAATGGATCAGCATAGGAGGGGGAACTCAACAGGGCAAGACTCGGCTGTCTTTCTATACCTAAAAGGTAGCAATGTCCAAACCTTGGATTAAGAAGACCGCTGGTTTGAAAGAGGTTTGAAAGAGGCGATTCATGTTAAGATGGAGAAACCATCCCTGAACAGAGGAGGGACCTGCAACACCACCTGTCTGCTACATACAATTCTATTCTCACATCTGTACCCTATCGGTTTCAGAACATTTCTCACATCCGTTCATGCAACTCTCACAAGTAACACCTGTGTCTAGGAGTTGCATGACACATTGGTAATCCTATCACAGTAACTACACAGAATCAACACCACTGTGAATTTCAGATGTCACCTCTCTGAAGAGTTACAATGTGCCGTTGTGATTACATTGTTACATTGTTGGAAGAGTCTATATGCCGAGAACTTCCCTGCA
Source organism: Xenopus borealis (assembly GCA_024363595.1). NCBI lineage: Eukaryota > Metazoa > Chordata > Amphibia > Anura > Pipidae > Xenopus > Xenopus borealis. The sequence continues at coordinate 101,665,485 of CM044448.1, read as the reverse complement.
CCAGTCAGTTGAACTGAAGAAGCTACTCGGATGAGCAGTGAAACGTCTTCATTAAAATTTCTCAGCAAGTCCAGTTGTTTTGAGTGACTTGTGTTAGATATACCATGACCTGGATGAATGAGAATCTTCATAGTAATGATATAATGTAGCGTTGCCCTGCACAGGTAAACCTGGTGTGTTTGCTTCAGAAACACAACCATAATTTAAATAAACAAGCTGCTGTGTAGCCATGGGGGCAGCCATTCAAGCACAGGATACACAGTAGATAACAGATAAGTACTACTATAGATTATATAAACAAGCTGCTGTGTAGCCATGGGGGCAGCCATTCAAGCACAGGATACAAAGTAGATAACATGTAAGTTCTGAAGAATTCCACTGTATAGTGCAGAGCTTATTATCTGCTGTGTATCCAGTGTTCTTTTCTACTTTTTTAGCTTTGAATGGCTACAAAACTGCTTGTTTATATAAACTATTGTAGAGTTTCTGAAGCAAACACATCAGTTTTAACATGACATTCGATTTTCATTAATATAAAAGACTTCCATTTTTTTTGGTGTTACTGTTCCTTTAAGTTTCTGTTTGCCTGCTGTGGTATTCATTGTGTGAAAGGCAGGCTTGTTACATAAAACATTTTTTTGACTTCTCTTGTGTTTAGAATTTCCTTAGAGGAAGCCAAAAAGGGGGAATTGTTTGTCAGTTCAGGGGTGTGGCACATGTCCTTGGGGGTGTGGCCATTTGAACAAGGCATAAAATGTCATTTTACCTGGCAGGGACAGCTCCTAAGATTTGATTTCTTGCCCATAACTTGTAATAGGTTATGCATCAGTTTTCTCTGCACTAAGCACAATTTTGCTGTTAAATTTGGAGAGTACATTGGCCTTCTAAGTCATTTTTAAAAGGGCAGACTTATATATGAGTCTCTAGTAGATTTATGATAAAAGATATATATATATATATATATATATATATATATATATATATATATATATATATATATATATATATATATATATATATATATATATATACCTTTCAGAGTTATATTCTAGGCCACATACCCAGTCAACCATGGTTTTCCTAAACCTCACCATTTGTGGGTTTAGTTCTAAAAGCATGCCCCATATTTCCACCAATCCTGTTAGGGGACAGTTAGGTGTTGGATGGGTGGACACCCACATGCCTCCCTCCTAGGGTTGCCACCTTTTGTGACCGGGGAGTGGAGGGGGCAGAAGGATGACAGGGGCAGGGCAGATGATGTCAATATTGGAGAGGGTGCAGTTCTGTGGTGAGTCTTTAACATAGGGGACAGAGTTATGTCATTCACTGATCATTGCACCATTCACTTCAAATTCCTGTCCAGTAGTGATGTGCTGATTGACCTGAAACCCACGAAGACCTGGAGGTTGACCACTGCTTGGGCAGATTCTGGTTGAAATATGAGTGAACATTGCACATGAGTAGTGATGGGCGACTTTATTCGCCAGGGGCGAATTCCCGCGATTTGCTGCTGGCGAATAAATTCGCGAAATGCCAGCGAAAATTCGCTAAAAACAAAAACGACTCGACGAAGTTGACACGACGCGCGTCAAAAACGTGCCGCGACTCGTTTCGCCAATTCTTTCGCCAATTTTTCGGTCAAGTGAAACTGGGTAGATTCGCCCATCACTAGGAAGTGGAGGAGTTTACTTCCCCAACCCTCATGTGACATTGGGTTGGGGAAGTAAACTCCTCCACTGCCTCTGAAAATGCCTGCACAGAAGTAGTTCAGAGTACAGATCAAGATACAGCAACGGGTTGGGTGCAGGTTCTAAAATGGCAACATTTTCTAGAATATTGTTGGGTGATGGTTAAGGTTTTGCGGCTTAGGGACGGTGTAAGTTGAGTTTTTCCTGACCCGTCTCATCGAATTAGTTTTCACCTGGACCGCCCTTTTTAAAATTGAGTTGTCCTGGTGAAAACTAGAGAGGGAGAGTAGTTGGCAAACCTACTTTGCCTACAAATTTGTGGGCAGGCCACAAAGGCCTGGGCCTAGGGCAGCAAAGTTTGTGGGGCAGCATGTCACCCACTGCCCACATCTTCACAGGAGACCTGGTGTGAGATTCTGACAGCCATTAGAACCTCTTGCCTGTTCATCCCTAGTGGAAGCAATTAGGAAAGGGCAAGTAGAGCCAGCAGGGTGGTAAGAGGATTGCAAGTAGTGGTGGGAGGGGGTGAGGAGGGGATGCAGGGAGTTGGCTGCGAGGGGCGGCTAAAGGCTAGGGGCGATCATGGGGTTACTGCATTTGTGTTTGAGTGGGTCAAAAGGGGAGGCCCATCACTAGTGCAATGATCACAGTGGCGCTCTCTGCACTAGCGTGAGCCAATTTTCATTGTTAAAACCCGGAGACGGCTTTTGGCTGCCCCATGTAACTGGCTGCTCTCTGCTGCCTGAGACACAGTTATTACCTGCCTCGTGACAGGAGGGGCCCTGCTAAATCTGGCCCCGACCCTATTCCCCCTGCCCATCCTTCATGAATACTGTAATGCTGTATATAAATGAAAAATTCCATAGCAGGGACAAGCCCTTGAGTTTTATCACATTCTGTATACAGATGCTTTGGAAGACCCTTGCCCAACGCGGTCCCAGCAAGTAAAGATCTGTCCCAGACCCGCTGACCCATGTATCGTGATCTTATAGAAAATAGAGAGAGAGAGAGAGTTGTAACCTATAAACGCTGTAATAGAGCCAGCGGGTTACTGGACTGAATTCTCCGAGCTTAAATGGCTTTCATTCATCACTATTTTGTGCATGAGTCATGGAAGCCATTTAAACCCTACAGTCAAAGCAGTTTTAGCCTTATTATGAACCAGAACTGGCAGATAATCATTATGTTCTTTGATTTTCTAGTATCGCCACCCCTCGGTATGACTGTAACCCCCCCACCCCCTTTTTCATCTATATGCACAAAATAAAAATGGAAATCTTGTTAGTATTAATCACTGATCACAGCAGGTTATATTTGCCTTAGACGCTTTATTTGAACAATGGAAAACAATTCCAGGAACTACATGCATAAAAAGATAAAATAAAATGATTTAAAATATATACTTTACAGTTTACACCCTGTAATGTTGCTCTTTGTATGTATGTATTTATCTATTTATATAGCGCCACAGGTATTATAAGTTATACAGAAAAGAATAGTTACATCTCTGAATTCCTCGCCCCAAGGAGATTACAGTCTATTAATCTTTGTGCTCCCAGAATATAAAACACCAGGGCCGGAACTACAGTAGGTGTAGGCAAAGCTGGGGGGCTGCCAGGCATGTACATTCACAGTCACCTACCCCATGTCCGATCCCCTCTCTCCATGATTATCTGCTATTTTTCAGTCTAATTGTATAATTGTAAACATTCAGCCAGCACTGTGACTGGTCTGGCCTCGCTCTGTAAAACACCATCCTCAGAATGGAGCACTGTATTCATATGGAATATTCATAGCAGGCGTTATGTGACTGTTAAATGCAGAGCTGCCTTGCATCCCAACAGTCCAACTCCCACTCTGAAAATTCTAGATGCAAGTGTATTTCACCTGATTTGAGGCAAAACGTAAGCACAATTATGTAAATTTTTGTTGCGTCAGGGTGCAATTGTGATGGAAGCATCTAGGAGCATGGCCACAATCAGGGACAATCCTGGGGCTGCCTCCACCTTGAGGTGCCCCGATGCCGCCCCCCTTTCTACAGCTCCGTGATTAAAACATCAGCTTCGGAGGGGTTCAAAAGCCAGAAATTTGACTCTTCAAGTTACTAGAGGCGGCTTTTTGCTTCCCTTTTAACCAGCCGTTCGCTGCTGGTTCTCACCTTGCCTCATGGCATAAGTCACCCTGGCCACAATTACGCTGGAATTATGGGAAGGAAAACTGCATCCAGATCATAAATATAGAGGAAGCAGGCCCCAGTGGGGTTCCAGGGGACATGTAAGCCCCAGACTTTGGGGTCTGCTGCACAGAAATCCTGCCACTTTCAATCTCAAAATTTGTGTGTGCATTGGACAGCAGTGTTCATAAGCATGAGCAAGCAGACAGTGAGGGAAGAGGGGCTGAGCTGTTGTGTGCGCCACCTCCCCCCAGCAACAAAATCTTTGGAGGGACTTTGCGTGTACAACAACCTGCCTCCTCCATCCCTGTCTGCTTTCTAGTTACTCCATATACTCTGTACATTGCATTCATAAATACCTGCTTGGAAGTCATACTTCCTAGTGGTTTTAAGTTGCAATCCCACGTAGCAGATCCAGAAAGTGGTGTCATAGAAAAGTAGATAGGGTTAAGATGGGGTGTGCTGGTATAACTGGGAGCATACTTGGAGCGAAACGGTGGGTGCTCAAATTTGTCAATTGTTTCATAATTCAGATGTTGGAAGGTTTGTGTTAGGACTGGATAACTGAGTTATGTCTCTATGGAATGGAGAAGAGGGTTAAAGAAAACATGGCATGTTGTTACAAATGCTGCCCCAATCTTCTTGTCCATAGCCATTATTGTCAAAGTTGCAATTGTTGGGCTGTTGCATAAGGTTCGGGAATGAGATCTACTCTGGCTTCCGCTGTTAAGCTATTGGACACTAACCATTCATTTTAATGGGTGCTACTCGGTGTCTTGTGCAAAACCATGATTTCATCAGTGTTGCCCTGGGGCTTGTCTGTTGGTCATTCACCTGCCTACCTGCAACAATAGCAAGTGACGAGATAACAGGGTCGTTTCAAGTGGCAACAGACTCCATATGCATTACCTGTTGCAAAGGCATTGATTATGGTGTCTTGTTGATTTTATTGGAGAAAATTCTAGACAATCAGTCTATGGAGAAATGTCAGCATGTAAACTGAACCTTAAAATTAAATCTTGTACTGAAGGGTGTGTAAAATTCTATATTGTATAGAATAAATATAGAGAAAATATAGCCATATTATGGATATTATTAATATTGCTGGGGGGGCAGGAAGGGGAGTATTGCGACATGGTTTGCATCGGTGCCTTGTTGGTGCCCATAGCTGTGCTATTTTCCTGCTGTAGAGCTGATTGGGGTCTACTGGGAATTTCAGCTTCCTTGCTTCTGATACCAACTCACAAGGACAGTCTCACTGGTAGATTCTTTGTCCTTTCTGTACGCATTAAGATAAAAAGAAATTCTTATTACAGATAGAATAATATAGTCTATCCGTGGACAGTATGATTTAGTAAGCCGATTCGTACAGGCAAGCACCCAGAGAGAATATATTTTATTCATACTTTGCTCATTAATTTCAGAAGAAAGGACCTCACCTCAGTCCGTCTCCGAGTACAAGAATGTTAAAAGGAGGGGACGCTAATATCTTGGATTATCATGCAATTAGAAAGTAATTTGTCTTGCACTGGTGCAGTGAATTACTAGTCCTTTATTACCAGTCAGTCTCCCTATGGGGTACATGCAACTAAGAACACTTTTAAGAAGAGAAAGTACAAAATAAAGTAGAGAAAAAGGGGAACGTATTCCCTATTACAAGCAGGGTTTCATTTATAAAGAAATTGTTGATTTTATACAAGTGTTGTGGGTGCTCAGTGGGTGGGTCAAACTGAGCGCCCCACTGAGTGGGTCAAACTTTGTCCTACAACCTCGGCTTTGATTCCTCCTCTATCTGACATCTGTCATCTATTTAAATACTCACGTCCAAGTGGTTGGGTCTGGAGTACGATGATTAGGGTTGACCAAACGGAGACATGATCTTGTACATCTGTATTGCTCGTAGAATGCCGGGAACTTGACCTGCCCACTCTGATGATGTCAGATATGATGTCATGAGTGATCTCTCCCTAGATACTATATATGTCATCTGCTGACATGATCAAGGATAATATAGATGGGAAGGGGCCTTGTCTGCAGTTTGGCCTGTATTAGTCCTTGTAGGTAGGATGCCAACTGAGGAAAGTAGACATAAAGCACATTACTCCAATAAAAAACACCTTTTTTTCCAAACACATGGCAAGACTTTGAATTACAGTGATGTTTCAGGTGTCTATTGACCTTTGTGCAGAGGGTTGCCTTTGTAAAAAGACCAATAGTGGCCTAATAGTGTGGTAGGATGTCAACTCCAACCCAACCACCGCGTTTCAAATGGGTTTTCAGCTGAGATGAACAACGAAAGTAACAACTCTGAAGGTGAGAGAAAAAAAAAAAAAGATATAGTGTTAAGGGTCTAATTGTGTGGGATTTGGGCTAAACAACCAAACATAAGGTAAATTTGCAACTGAAGCATGTGTCATATCATTGTACTGCACAGGTAAAGCCACATGGACTAAGGGAAAGGCCAGAACAAGTTCACTTCAAACCAGTAGTTTTCTTTATATATTCTGTGCTTCCAGACACAACAGTAAATATTTAATGGGGCAGTGAAGCTGAAAAACAAGTTGCGCATATTGGAACTGACAAGGGGAATGTGTAATTGTTCCCTATGGAGAAAGCTGATGGCGCTGGTTTTTCCCAACCAATCTGTAGCCCTCTAGATGTGGAAGGAGGAGGGATGCCTCCAGATAAAATGTACGGTGTCTGTTTTGTCTGTCCCTGGGCTAAACAACGTTTCATCACTCTAACCCAGAGCTTTAGTAGAGTTCAAAGAATATTCCAGATGTGACACTTGCGTGTGGCGCTTTAGCAGTAATTGTCTGTTACCTGCTTGTGAAAAATACAGTGTGTTATCTCAAAGGGCAGGGTGCAACATGAACAAACTGGCCTTTCATCGTAAAGTTTCAGGGGCATCACAAGCCTAAACCTGAGCTTAAAAAAGTCATTTTTGCATGGCCCATTATTTATAATGAAGACTTAACAGCCTATGTCACTTCAGCATCCTTGCATTACTTCTGTTATTTCACCCTACAGTCGTTATCTTGCTCTACTGCTGCCAACCTGCCTACTGCCATCATATTATCCTGCAGCCACCATCTAGTCTCATCCTACTGTTAACCATCTTGTCCTACAGTCATCATATTATCCTACAGCCACCATCTAGTCTCATCCTACTGTTATCATCTTGTCCTACAGTCATCATATTATCCTGCAGCCACCATCTAGTCTCATCCTACTGTTACCATCTTGTCCTACAGTCATCATATTATCCTACAGCCACCATCTAGTCTCATCCTACTGTTATCATCTTGTCCTACAGTCATCATATTATCCTGCAGCCACCATCTAGTCTCATCCTACTGTTATCATCTTGTCCTACAGTCATCATATTATCCTGCAGCCACCATCTAGTCTCATCCTACTGTTACCATCTTGTCCAACAGTCATCATATTATCCTGCAGCCACCATCTAGTCTCATCCTACTGTTACCATCTTGTCCTACAGTCATCATATTATCCTGCAGCCACCATCTAGTCTCATCCTACTGTTACCATCTTGTCCTATAGTCATCATATTTTCCTGTAGTCACCATATAACCTTACTCCATTCATCTTCCCCACTGTCGTCACCTTCTTCTAAATGTCATCATATTGTTGCCATCTTGCTCTGTTGCTCCTATCTTGCCCTACCTCTTCATTCATCATATTGTTCTGCAGACACCATCTTGCCCCACTGTCTCCATCATATTCTTCTATAGGGCTCATTTACCAGTACAGTGTTCAAAGTGCATGGATTGCCATTTTCTTTTACCCACACTACAACATTTAAGACTGTGAGGGGCCAATGTGTCTGATGCTGAGGGGCCAATGTGTCTGATGCAATTGCATGCAATGCATTAGAACATGTGTAATTGCATTGAAAATGACCACAACTGCATTACATTTTTTCATTACCTTCTATTGTACTGTACCTGCAACTGCAGCTTTGCAGGACATAGTCACCCCCATTGGCACCAACTTAACATAGATCTGCAGCACCCTACCCTGTCTTATTCGGCAGCTTCTAGTCAAAAAAAGAATAATTTAATGTATGATACACTTGTGTTTGGCAAGGCCAAGGCAGCAGGCTATCATGGCTATGATTAATTTTATGATAACCCAGATACCTCCCAGTTTGGATAAACCCTGTCCAGTCGCTGCTCCCCAAATCTGTACAACCCTCACTAAATAGGGATGAATGCTAGGTATGCAAGTAAGGCTACATGTTACTGTGCATTTATGGAAAGGATAGATATTAATGAAAGTTCCAGTTTAATTGCAGTACTGTATATACAAATGTGTACCATATGTCTGCCCATATTGCTCTGGCTTCCTCCTTCTATTTATGCCTAGAAACACAACCTCCCACCAGCCAATATATTTCCTAAAATCTGTAAATTCATTTGTAATTTACTAGATGTGCTTGTTTGTCTTCACCCGAGGTTATATGAGCCGGCACCTCTCTTCACCTCATTGTAAAATAAACACAGCTGTCAGAGGGATTGCCGTGAGGACATTGGAGGTGTTAGTACAAGCAAGCCCAGAGTCCTTTAAGAATAAGTGAAGAAAGATATACTGCTGACTGCTTGTTACGTTCAATCATTCACCACTACAAGACATGGAGGGAAAAGAGTGGGGTGCACTGTCTGGTTTATAAGCTGCCAATATATTCAGCAACATAGGAGGGTGTATGTATTGAACCTACAGATTACATACAAATACTGATATTGTGTTGATCTGATCACGAGCCCTAGGGCCCAACAATTGGATCATGACGATGGGTAAACGGGCAGTCGGATCGCGGGACCGCATCAACGAACAGATACACTCCACGATCCAATGGGATTTTCAGTCCTGTCTGATCAACATCTGGCCAACTTTCGGGCAGATATCGATCAGGGAAGCCCGTCGGAGGGCCCCATACTCGGGCCAATAAATCAGCCCGTGTAAGGCCACCTTAAGAAATGGATAGCAGGCCCAATCTGTGGGTTCTGGTAAATGGTAGAAGTGCTGTTTGAGCCTCTGTGTACTTGGAATGCTAAACACCAGAGAATCCCAGTCGAGACCTGATGGGGAGGACCAAAGCATACATAGATAGGGTAGAGGTGTAACAAAAAGGTATTGCAGATCTGTCCAAGTACAGAATTACCACCCTGCTCACAGTGCAACTTTATTGCAATCCATACAACATGTTTCGGGCATCATTCCCATTGACCTTTACTTGAAAAACAGCCTGTGATGCCCAAAACATGTCACACGTGTTGCAGTAACCTTGCAATTAAACCTGCCTTGTGCTTCGAGCCAATTATTCATTATCTGGTCAAGGAAAGGACAACTAACAATATGTTGTTTGGTACTGCAGTTCCCTGTTAAATAAAGAGCCACAAATGCTACTGTTAATTATATATATATATATATATATATATATATATATATATATATATATACATACACACACACTTTATATACCACCTTCTGCCATTCAGTTGCTGCACCCCAAATGCAGAAGGGGGCCCCAGAACAACTAGCCATGATTTCCAGGTGCAGCTATATCCCTTCTCTTCAAGGTGCATGGCACATCGATATTTGTAATCATCTATGTTTCCTAAGGGATTAGAGGGGTGGGGTGTAAGGTGGAGGGCCAGAGTGGGCAGGGCCAATGATATAAATAAAATGAACATCTTAATTAGGGGGTGTGACCACTAAAATATACTAAAAAGTCCTCTTTTCTATTTCCATAAGGAAAGAGGATTGCAGAACTCTTTCTGAACTTCCAGAACTCCACTAGCTAAATCAACAAGGAATATCTGGGAGTAGGGACAAACCTGTAGGTGCTTTTTGAAAACAAGAGGCAAGCCAACCCAGGGTTAAACAGTGAGCAGTTTTAGTCGCTGGGGTGGGTGCCTGACAATTGGTACCACTCAGTGTTGTTAAGTTTCATTTCCTTTAAATAGACATAGGTCCAGGATGCAGATAATTATATTTTTCAATGGAAAATACGCCTCTTATTTTTGTTTTATAGGCTCTTTACTATATATTTTTTATTTATTTTAAATTTTTTTGCAAAGAGCTGAACCAAAACACTCCTGTTTCCAATCTTGTGCTTTTTTTTTAAGGTTACAGTTCACCTTGAATACCCCATTGGGAATACGCTGCACATCAGCATAGAGGGGCCCTATTCACTCCAGATTTTTGACAGATCTTTTCCACCATCTGCTGTTACACACAAAAGGCATAAATACAAGTTGACGCAGAAGGCCATAGTGGATTATATATGTAACAACATTATTGGATTTAATATATGTTGTAGCTGTTCAGAAATACCAATACCTTTTTTACTCTTGATTATATGTTGAAGAATGCTGGAAGTTGTATCAGGGCTGTGGAGTCAGTACATGAATCCTTTGACTCCTCAGTTTATGGTACCTCCGACTCTCAACTCCAACTAATGTATTTTCCATGTTGATTGAAAGATTTTACGCAACATACAAGAAAATGTATCTCTACCAAAGTCAAAAGGTAACCAAAATCAAAGTTAAAATACAGAAACCAAAAACAATTGGTAAGAGTGGTGTAACTAGAGTTGTGCCAGGCCCCCTGCAAAAAAATCTTTAGGGCTAGGCCAGACGGGGAGATTCGGGGGCATTTTATCGCCTGGCGACTTC
>CM044448.1:101584265-101646705 GCA_024363595.1 Xenopus borealis | reverse complement strand
ACTTCTCTCCCCTATCACTTCTCTCCCCTATCACTTCTCTCCCCTATCACTTCTCTCCCCCTTGCACCATGGGAATGAATGACCCTGCCCTTTTCTGGAACTTCATGATTTATAGCTCTTTCCCAAAGACGTCATTTTTTCTCCATCTGATTTTTGAGTGCTAATGTTTTTCTGCTTAACGAGGATCATTTACTTTTGCAAAGGCTGTGGGCTCATTTATTAATGCAATAACATGGCGCAGCTGAATGTAGGCACCATTTTATGCGCACACACAAATGCATTTTTTTGTTATAACGCCCACAAAAGATAATTTTTGCGAAGGTTTTGTTTTTGCGCATGTTGCAAATGTCGGGCAGTTAAGTCGCAAGTAATTACATCTTTGGGGGGGCGTGGCTGTGGCCATGGCTACAGTACGCAAGTATCCTGCGCCAAACACATTAATCGCAATTACATTATTAAATATACGCTGGGCAAAAGTTTCACTTGTGCAACCTTTTCAGTGCTGCGCTGCATTAATAAATGATCCCCAGTGTGTGCAAAGTGCAAACATTTGCCAAATTAGCACTTTGCACACTGCCTTCCTCAATACATAGTAAGTTAGATTGAAAAAAGAGACACGTCAGTAAAGGTTCAACCATTTATGCAGCATCAGACTGGGGTGTCTGGGGCCCACAAGGTCTGCCACATCAGGGGACCCCACTCTTTCAGACGCAATACCCAACACTCCTCCCCCAGTGCGCACCTTCAACTTCTCGCCTCAATCATCAGGGGTAGTGCCAGCGATTTCTGGATAAGACCCACTGAGTTTTTTCCCAGGCCCAGTATGACACTGCTTTTATGTCTACAGTATATAACACCTGCCTAACTGCTGGTAGAATGGAGAATTGCTGCAGAGAGTGCATAGATCCCTATCTTCTGCCATGAATACACCGCTGCCTGTGTTTTTATTGCCCTGTATTCATCATTCAGGTGCACAAGTTAGGTAACCGCAGAAGATGCTGGATACAACAGGGCACTGTCCTTTCCAGATGGTGAGGACAATATGGACCCCCGGATGATGCACTCTGCACATGTGTACAGCTCAGCCATTCCCCCTGGCAGAATTGCTCAGTGGATGACAGTGGGGTGACTAGGAGGCCTGGGAAAAAAATGGAACCTCCCTTCAGTCCAGAAGATGTGAAAGGCCCTATTGAGAGACAGTCACAGGTGAAGTTGCTCCCACTGCTCCCCTGGTAGATACAGCACTGATGGATGAGACTTAATGGTGTTACGTTGCACCCCTCAGTGCTCTTGCACAGCAAATAGTAAATTAATGCACCCATTAGCCTACACTTTGCACTGCAAGAGAGCTGTGTACCCACACACCCTTTGTTGGAATGCACAAAATATATAGGCACTGCAAGTGACTTCAACCCCGAGTAGATGCGCCTCTTCTTTAAATGAATATATTAGTCTGGAGTCATGGGGGAAATGTGGTTGCAGGGGGGTCCAGGAATGTAGGGGGCCCACTAAAGGCCCAATTAATGAGCAATCCCACTATATCTTGGCAGCTTATGTTAATTTACTAACCTTTTGGGTCCCTAAATTGAATTTGCTATGGGGCCCAGTAACATCTAGTTATGCCACTATTCTGTTTTGGTTCTGGCCCGACACATGCCCAGTATTGAATTATGGATCAGTAATGTCCCAACTTGCACCCAACATACCCATCCCCTACTTAACCTGGGCTTTGACCAGTTTTGTACCCCTTAGGGCTCTGGCACTTGTCCCTGAAGCAATAGTTGATGACCCCCTTGTTACTTTAAAACAATGATTGACCACCCTGGATATTTGGGGATAAGGCAAGTATGAATATATATTCTCAAAATGAATTCCCCATGTGCACTGTTAGGGGTATAGAGAATGGCTTAAATACTGGGTGGGTGCGGGGTGTAAATGCACCAGGTCCTGCCCCCCGTAGGGCTTGTGTAGTGTAGTGGCAATTTTATAAAGAGATACACGGTGATAAGAGCGAGGTACAAGGGGTAGGATTTGCACCAGGACACTTGGTAAGCCGGGTATACAAATTCATTTTTCAGATCTTTGGAAATAAATATGAGCAAACAGGTTGTTTCCCTTTTAGTTGCTAATACTTAATGGCACAACTTATATTGGGGCCAATAGTAATGCACCAGACATCTTTTCAGTGCTCTGAAGGCTGAATTGCAGACAGTAAGAACTGGTTGAGTTTGTATCCTTTTCCCTTAGTCTGGAGAAAGGGATTTGGAGAAACATTTGCTGCAGCCTTTTGGGCAATGTCCATCATAGAAAAGAAGAAAATATTTGTCCAAGGAAAGTCACCATGGCAACATAACTCCCGGCTCCGTGTTTGTTTTAAGAATACATCATGGAGGTCCACAGGGGAAATAAAGCTTTTAATGTTGCGCGTGTGGAGCAGAACAAGCTGGCACACACCCGGGAGTCCATTTAACTGCTTACCCATCAGACAGACTGGTATTTACTGGTGCCACGGACTGGAATGGCCCGGATGGAGTTAAATAGTTACTGGGTCAAACTGTAATGTGGAAAGAGCAGCTCAGGACGCAGATGATTCCTTGTATTAAATAGTGGATCTTTTATTTGTGGGTCCCGAACCATTCAGGATAATATAATCCAGCCCATATATGACCACCTTTACTTTCTTTTACTATGCTACTCCATTAGGGGCAGTCGTATCAATCCTGATGCCCCCGGGACCCCTGACCAAGTCCTACTCCAGCCCTCCGTCCTGGCCCAGCTTCTGCAACATCAGGGTCCAAGTGCACGTTCAATCAGGTTGCTGAAAGACCTGGAAACAATGCACCCAAAACATTGCACATGAAATACATTCTGTGCATTTTTTCACTTTTTATAGGATTTGGATTTAGTTTGGCCAGGCGCTAGGATTCCTCTAGATCTGAATTCTGCTTGGATTTGATAGAATCCTGAACCAAATCCTGGTTTTAGCACCTCCCTACTTCTTAATAGCTTTTGGGGTGCAGAATTCAGAACTAAATCAGGATAATTTTAGTGGGTATGCCATAACAACTAAATGGATGGGGGGGGGGGGAATTGCATTAAAGGAAAAGTAAATGTTTTTCTTTATCTTTCTGTAAATTTGCTCTAAACAGCCCCCCAGATTAATGTACCCTAGTCCCTGCTGCAAGTCTGCTCTGGTTTCTGTGTTATCAGCAGCTTGTTTCCCCTTCTTCCTGGTGCAGAGTGAAGCCCAGCCCCTTAGTTTACTGAGCAGTCCATTTGCTGCTGTTCCACAATAGAGATGAAGAGGGAGCCAGTGTGTGCATTAGTAAGCTAGTTTCCCCAAGCAAAAGCTGCTACACACACTGCTCTCTGCTATGTCATAGTATGCAAATGATCTCCAGGACTAGTCCAAGAGATAAGGTCAGCTCAGTAAGCTATGGGGCGGGGCTTCACTCTGCACCAGGAAGAAGGTGAAACAAGCTGCTGATAACACAGAAACCAGAGCAGACTTGCAGCAGGGACTAAGGTACATTAATCTGGGGGGCTGTTTAGAGCAAATTTACAGATAGAAAAAAAAAACGTTTACTTGTTCTTTAAATGCAATGTGATCGCATGCACCTCTATTTGCAGATGTACTTTAAAAGGTGCAAAGTTTGCACCAGGGGTTGTTTACAAACAGATGGTCGGTAAATGCTGAAAGCATTTGTTATAGAGATCCCTTCCAATCATCACCGATACCATATAAGGGGGCGGCCGTTACATTTCCACCCACAGTTAAAGAGTTAATAGACATAATCCATAAAAAGAACAGGGTCTCGGCCTGCAACTCATTGACGGGGAGACATTTCTAGGAAGCGTGGTTGTAACTGGTGGGTTTCCTGATTTGCATGCGGAACATATGCTCATCCATATCATTCTGCCCACACTGTTGTATTCATCCAGCCTCCTACTATTAATACCACTGCGCAGACATGGTAAGGGCAAACGTATTTACCCCCTCCCTCATTAAACATACAGCATCAGCCATACATAAGCACATATACAAATACATCCACTCATGCACGTGTAGCAAAGAGGCTTTTAATGACTCTAGTAATAATAATGCCAGTCTAAGCAACATTCATTTCCATAGATACTTTGCTATAAATAGCTACCAGTGTATTATAAATGATAAGTTTAATTAGCTTAATTAATTATGTGTCCAGATTTGCTTCCATTTGACTGTTATGTCTGCAGGGGGTGTAATTAGCAGGGGGGGGGGGCACAGGGGGTACTGTTGTACCAGGCCTAAAGGGAGGCTTGGCTCTGATGCACTTTTCAAATTAGCCGGGCCTCCCTTGACAGCCCTGAATTCATGCCCCAAAGAGCCAAAGCCCTGAAGATCCAAAGTTTTGAAGATCTGAAGCACCGAAGACTTGAAACTAAGAAAACAGCCAAAGCCGCCAAACGACCCAAAGTTGAAGTCCTGAAGCCGCAAAAACACCCAAAGCCACGAAAGGTAAGGAGTAAAATCTGAAACCACAAAAGGAGCTGAAACTGAAGCTCTGAAGCCGTGAAAAACCCTGACGCCATGATAGAAGACTAAGGTACGTTCCACCGAACACCTATTTTATTTTATGAAAGCCATGGCCACCAATGCAATATTTTAATACTGCATAGGCCCCTGGCCACCATTGTTTTTTTTTTTTTTTTTTAATTCTATGGGGCCCCTGACCACCAATGTTTCTTTTTAACTTGTAAGGGGTGGGGCATGGCCACCAATGTTTTTGTAAAAACTTTTATGAGGGTCCCTGGCCACCAATGGGTTTTTTCTAACTCGTGTGGGGGGGTAGTTTATCGTTTTTAGCGCTGATGTCTGTGTGGCCTTTTTACTTTATTTTGGGATGGGCAAGATCTGGGGTGGGGCTTCAGGTTGGTTTGGGGTCGGCAGGGACCAGGGTGCCAACAAAATGTTGTTGCATGGGGCCCTGTGATTTTTGATGGCGGCCTTGATAATAGGCAAAGCTTAGCTGGCACACTTTTGTATGGGTTAAGTATGTCTGGGCCTTTGGAGACTTATGGTAGCAAAAATATACATCTGAAATAAATGTGACACTCACACATTCCTTACAGTTATTGGAACGTGACACTGTCACTTTAAGTTACTGATGCAGAAGCGTCGGCTGACCATTTCTATCACTCTCTGGCATAATAATCCCCTTTAATTGTATAATCTAGTGCCTCCTTCTCTCCGGTAAGAGTACAATCAGAGAGCGCCATAGTTCCTTGGGCTGCACTCGGCTCAGTCAACAGGAGTGTTACTGGCCCTTTAACCAGAGATATAGAGGAATGTTCTGGTTGTCACCCAGTGATGTCACAATGCTGAATTGTTTGCATCCCTCTATTATGTGTCCCACAGATAGGGGACCAGAGCTATTGTATTCTATGTTAGAGGGCCATCTGCTCAGTTAGAACCTTCTTTTTTCTTCCACTAAAGATAGAAAGACGGCATCTCTTTAGTAAACATGAGTATTCAGGCACGTTCAGCTTGTGCTCACTCCTGCTCCAAAAATACATACTCTGTGCCCCGGGGACTGCGTACTAAGCAAAATATTTACCAAGTATAGTAAGGAAGGAAAATATGCCAGGGAATGTCTAATTGGAAGTCGGAGCTGTCAGGCACGGCAAAGCTCTGTGATTTATGGCTCTCTGGTGAGCAAGTGATATTATTGTGATATTATTGTTCCCTATCCCAGTCTTCCTTTCACCCCACCGCCTCCAGGATTCGCCCGATTAGTGCCCGTCTGATACTTGCGGCAGATGTCTACTTAGCTGTGCTTGCATAGGGTGCTGGGAGTTTTTATAAACTCTGTGGCCTTAATAAAAGTCACAAAACTTTTAGCAGTAATTTTTCTCAGAGTAATATTCCTATAATACACAAAAGCCGTAAATATCTTGTAAATTATATCCTTATAAACGGTGAGTTCTGATGTCATCAGTTATAAACGGTGAGTTCTGATGTCATTTCTGTCACATGACTCCCTGAAACTTGTGTATTATAATAAATAAAGTACCCCCAGTTGCAAAATATGAGGATATTAGAAGTTACTTATAATACCCTTATATTTTACAAGAGGGTGTATTTTCTTCACTAAATAATATATATGAGAGTAATTATTAACCCTGCCTGCGCCATAATTAATTAAGAGAGGTGTCCTATTCACAATGCAATATTCAAGGCACACATAGTCTATTTCATTTAATGTTATAGGTCTCTCAGATCGGACCAATGTGTGTTTTTAGCAATACAGGTATGAGAGTTGTTATCCAGAATGCTCAGGGACTGGGGTTTTCAGAATAAGGGATCAATATAAATGTAAACAGCACATAAATCCAATAGGATTGTTTTATCTCCAGTAAGGATTAATTATATCTTCGTTAGGGTACTGCTTCATCACTACAGAGAAAAAGGAAACAATTAAAAAAAAAAAAATTTGATTAAAATGAAAATCTATGGGGGACAGCCTTCCTGTAATTCGGAGCTTTCTGGATGGTGGGTGACCGAATATACCTGTATATAACCTTTCAATCTAACTGCCTGTGCTTCTCTGACTCCTCTGCAGCGTTTTGGCCTCCGTAGATGACGGGGTTATGCCAGGTGATTGATGAGACGCAATCCCATTTGGCTTGCTAAGCATATTTGCCATTGGCAGTGCTGTGAGCGAAGGCCGGTGGAGGAGGAGGGGGTTGTTATTATGATAGCGCAGACAGGGATAGGAAATATGACAGTGGTTTCCAACTTCTCAGATATGGTACAGGGGAAAAAGGTTTTCAGGTGACACTGATACACTGGGAGAGGGATGTAGGAGACATATTCGCAGTCACTTATTTGGGTGCCTGTATGCAGGAATATCTGTAAATTATTACCATGAGCATTAGCCGTTTATTAGACACTTTTTGCATCTAATGTTCGGCAGTCTATTTCCAACAGTCTGTCTGACTAATATATGGCAAAAAAATGGTCCTCTCCTGTTGGCACCCATTATTGTCTGATCACTGGTCTGGGGACTGATCGATCAGTTCATCCCATTATTGCCCAACAAATCAGTTTAAGGGCTGTTACACACGAAAGCCTGAAGCTGTGCTCCCCTGCGTTCCAGTTTTATGCGTTCAGCCGCAGGGCAGCGCAGGAGCAGACACTTTCAATTTTTTCCAATGGGGCTTTACTCACACAGACGCATGTAGGCGCCAAACATAGGTTGAGACGCAACATGCTGCATTCCAATGGGAGTACAGCCCCATTGGAAAAAATTGAAAGCGTCTGCTCCTGCGCTGCCCTGCGGCTGAACGCATAAAACCGGAACGCAGGGGAGCGCTGCTTCGTGTGTAAGAGCCCTTAGATCCAGCGGCAGAGGGGCAGAGGGGATCAATGGGCCTGGTGGAGATGCAATGGCTTAACAATCATAGATTTTAAGGGCTTCTACACATGGGTGTTTTTACCTGCGCCCCCCTGCGTTTCGTTCCATTCAGCCACAGGGGAGCGCAGGAGTGGATGCACTTGATTCTTTTGAATGGCACTGTACTCACACAGACGCATGTAGGGGGCGAACGCGAACGCAGGTTGAGACGCAACATCGGCGCTTAAACGTGTCTGTGTGAGTACAGTCCCTTTCAAAAAAGCTCCCCTGTGGCTGAACGGTACAAAACGGAACACAGGTAAAAACGCACATGCGTAAAAGCCCTAAAGGTGTTCATGCATTGGGGAGGGGCTTGGCCCATGCAGTCCTCGTTGTGCCTCTGTTAAGATCTGTTTATTTGGAGGAGTGTATTCCCAGTTTGTCATTTGCATTTATTGAAGGCAGATCAGATCAGGTGGAGCAGACTCATGCAGCCTGCCTCTTTTTGAGGAGATCCAGTATCTCCAATACTAATGGCTGAAAATAATTTGGAAGGGTAGGTGCGTAATATCTATATATATATTAAGGTTGCCACCTGCAGGGTCAGACTGGGGATCCTCATGGTCCCCCTCAGCACAATTGCACGGACGCGAGCTGAGTTTTTGCCACAACTGGTCATGGCAGGAAGAGAGGAGGTGGCACAGAGTGCGGATCTGGGCCAACAGGGCCCACCGGGTTTTTTTCCCAGTGTTCCGCTGGCCCGGTCCGACCCTGCTTAGCTGGTAAAATACAAAATATGGCCCAGGTGAGAAATACTACCTTCCAACATCTGAAGAGGGACTAAAAGATCTGCGGCTCTATACGCTGCAACAATATTTCACCATGCTTCTTTTATGACCAGTCCCCCTAATTACCATGTCCATTTTACAAAAATTTGGCAGGTTATGAAAGTTTGATCACATTTCTGGGAGTTTTAGGGCCGTATTTTATGTGATATAACATTTTTGTTATATATTTTATATACAGAACTTGTTGCACCAGAATTTCAGCTTGTCAATAGCAGCAATGATCCAGGACTTCAAACTTGTCACAGGGGGTCACCATCTTGGAAAGTGTCTGTGACACTCACATGCTCAGTGGGCTCTGAGCAGCTGTTGAGAAGCTAAGCTTAGGGGTCGTCACTAATTATCCAGCAGAAAATGAGGTTCCCCTGTAATATAAGCTGATGCTACAGGGCTGATTATTAAATTCTGATGCTAATTGCACTGGTGTCTGTGCTGCCATGTAGTAATTATCTGTATTAATGACTAATCAGCCTTATATTGTGACTATATTTCTATTCTATGTGTACTGTATATTGTGAGTGGGTCCCTAAGCTCAGTAAGTGACAGCAGCACAGAGCATGTGAATCAGTGAATCAGCAGAAAAG
The DNA here is from genome assembly GCA_024363595.1 of Xenopus borealis. Taxonomy (NCBI): domain Eukaryota; kingdom Metazoa; phylum Chordata; class Amphibia; order Anura; family Pipidae; genus Xenopus; species Xenopus borealis. The sequence goes on along the minus strand of CM044448.1, from coordinate 101,637,900 downwards.
AAGATGGGGAGCTACTGGGGCATCTACTGGGGAGACACAGATCTTTACTGCTAAAGGGCTGTGGTTGCCTTGGGCTGGTACACAAGCACAAAAAATAATTTCCAAGATATTTACTTCTTTAGTTAAGCTTCTCTTTTAAAGGGGTGGTTCGCCTTTAAGTTAACTTTTAGTATGTTATATAGAATGATGCCTGTGTAGTAGGAAGAGAGGAGAGGTGTTTGCTCCGATGTCTGTGTAGTAGGAGAATAGGAAAAGTGGGTGCCTAGAGGTCTGTATATGAGGAGTGCAGAGGTAATTGGTGTTATGTCTGTGTATTAGGAGAAGGGGAGACATAGGTATGCATGTATGATGATATGAGGTATGATTAGAAGGAGGGGAGAGGTGAGTGCAAGTAAAAGCAGAGGAGTATATATATATATATATATATATATATATGCTGTATCTGTGTCCTAGTGTGTAAGAACTAACGTACGTGAGTCGCACTGAGGTCCTGCTGCCTTCAGATCTTGGTACCTTGCTTTGAGCTCGGAGCAAGGAGATGCGGTTTCCTAGCAACAGCTGCTGGGAGCCCATCTTCAGCTAGGAAGGCTCTGCAGTCACAGACCCTCCATAGCAACATCAGATACATTGCTGGGACCGTCGGAATGTCAGCCAGCATCTCTTTCCATCATAAAGATAAAAGCACCTCCAAATATCTGCTCTTGTGTTTGTCTTCTCATTTTGCTTTCACTGATCAGCAAGGGATGTCTAGACAGTTCCCTTACACTAAGGTTTTAGTAATGGCAGATTTACATTCTATCAAATGAAAAATGGCATTTGCCCTGGGCTCCCTAATTCTTCCCACAATATAAAGACCCCCAAATCTATGGCAGGCCCCCCATAGATACAGGGAATTGGCTGGAGCTACATACATTCAAAAGATGACTCAGATTTTACACAGTGGCATAACTATAGATGGGGCCCAGCGGGGGATATAGTGGTCATGATAGCGGTTTTGTGGCCTTAAAGCTTGATTGCCAATGGGGTGCCTATGAGACCAACTTACCCAACAGATCTTGTTTGTCTAAAAATATTCAGTGTATTATTTCTAAAGCTACCTTCACTATCAGGGAAGGCTGGGACTTGTAATTTCCTAGTCTATGCATCTTTAAAGGCATACTGTCATGGGAAAAAATTTTTTTTTTCCAAAATGCATCAGTTAATAGTGCTGCTCCAGCAGAATTCTGCATTGAAATCCATTTCTCAAAAGAGCAAACAGGTTTTTTTATAATTCATTTTGAAATCTGACATGGGGCTAGACATTTTGTCAATTTCCCAGCTGCCCCAAGTCATGTGACTTGTGCTCTGATAAACTTCAATCATGCTTTACAGCTATACTGCAAGTTGGAGTGCTATGACACCCTCCATTTTTTTCCCCACACAGCCTAACAACAAATCAATGGGAAGGTAACCAGATAACAGCTCTCTAACACAAGATAACAGCTGCCTAGTAGATAGTAAAACCCATGTCCCACTGTGTTCCATTCCTACACACTGAAATTGTGTTTGGTAGCCGAGGATGAGGAGGGTATAACAGTGCTTTATTAGCAGGTTCATGCAGCCATTACATAACAGCAGTAAGTCTTACTTTCACTTTCAAGCTGTACAGAAAGTCCTATGTATGCACAGTGCCACCTGCAGGCCATTTGTATAAACACCACATATTCCCCCTATAGTAGGAAAGCATTTGGACAAATATATAAACAGTAACAAGTAAACTGTATGTATCTTAAAGCAATATATACATTCTTCACATGACATAGTCCTTGGTCCATGCAGGTATGTTTTCTGATTCTCTCAGTATGCCTTATAGGTTCACTTTCTTCTGCCCTATTGCGGTTGGCATTAGGAGTAGGAAAATGTCCTTCATCAAATGGAACATCTCCAAAGTCATATCTAGCAGGAGCAAGACGACTTGCATTCCATATGCAGTTCATATGTGTATGGTCCTCGCTGGCATCTCACTTCAAGTGGTGTAGTAAATTTAGATTGTCCTTGTTTCAGTATTCCTGGTTTCTTAATTCTGACTAAAGATCCAGGCTGAAAGTGCACTTCTCTTGCACCACGTTTTCTATCAGTATAAGCCTTGCATTTGGCTTGGTGACGTTTCACAATGTCAGCGGTAGATGATTTTGTAGGAATAGTCTTTGGTGGAAGTTTGACGTCTGCAACATGTAACTTAGTGCGCATCTGTCTGCCATGTAATAATTCAGCTGGAGATGATTGGACTGTTGCATGGCATGTTGCTCTGTAGTTATGTACTGGTTTTAAATCTGATCTCAACTTAACTTTGTGTACAAAGTTCTTTGAACAGCCCAGTGATGTGTTGCTTTGTGGTGAAATTTTAGACACAGGCTGTGTGGCAGGCAGGACTGGACTGAGAATGAAAATAGGCCCTGGCATTTCAGGTACACAGAGGCCCAATCAGCCCACAAAGAGGCCCAAATAGTCCCCACCAGCCCACTAAATACTGACTTTCTATGGGACCTTATAGCAGCCCATCTGGTGGCAGGCACTGGTGCTGTAGTAATAAGACCATCAACTAATTGTAGGTTTAATGCGGCAAAGAGATCCCTTCCAAGTATAGCAGTACCTTTATTCACAATGTAAAAGTCACATTTTGCAGTATTTGATTTAAATTGTACAGTCACTGGCAAGCAACCAAGCACAGGGATTGGATCCTTAAAGTAACTGACCAGTCTCAGGGCAGGTGCACCAAGCGTATCTTTTGCAAAGTATTTGAAGAAAATATCCTTTGGTATTAAAGAAACAGCTGAACCTGTATCAAGCATCAGGTTAATGGAGTGTCCCTTGTCAGCAGAAGCAGTACTGACACTGACATATAAACTTGTCTGGAAGAAATGTACCAGAAGGAAAAACAACAGACTGCCAAAAAGCAGTTCCTTCCTAAAGTGCTGGCACAAGTCACATGACCTGGGGCAGCTGGGAAACTGACAAAATGTCTAGCCCCATGTCAGATTTCCAAACTGAATATAAAAAAATCTGTTTGCTCTTTTGAGAAATGGATTTCAGTGCAGAAGTCTACTGGAGCATCTCTATTAACTGATGGGTTTTGAAAAGAAACATGACAGTATCCCTTTAAAGTAGCCACCACAAACCAATTAGAGGTGGGAAATGAGTTGGGCAGCTCCCACAGAGCAGCATGCAATACTGCATATGAAAGCAATTTCCAGGAAAGCGAATGAGTGTCAGACAGGGGTCACACTTGATGTGGTATCAGAGCATCAATGGGCACCGTATAACATACCTCCCAACTGTCCCATTTTTTTGTCCCGACTTTGACAGATCAGTCCACAGTAGTGGGTTTGTTACTGAAATGTTCCGACTTTCTCTTTGATCTCCTGCACTTAACAGCCTGGAAAAAGATACAAAGTTTCTAAAACATAATTGGCCGAGACTATGTGGCAGGTACACTTGGATACTTGTGTAACAATTTAAGATAAGCAGGTCTCATGAGGAAACTGTGATGTGCAGCTTAAGGGTGGTAATTCCAAGCAAACTGCAAACTGCAGTATGCTTATGCTGCCCAAGATGGAATGAATAAAGGCGATTTTATTTAAGAAATTTCTGGAGTGCTGTCCTTGGAGAAAATCAGCTTAAGGGTGGTGACACTCTTAAGATTCTGTGGACTAATCTCCCCGAAATGCTTTCCCGCCAGCTAGAATGTTGGCGGGATGGAACTCGGAACGCTTTAGTTTCCGAAGTCGCCTTCAGTTTCCTTCGTAAGGCAGCTTCATACCTTAGGTCTACTAGAAAATCATGTAAACATTAAATAAACCCCATAGGCGGGTTTTGATTCCATTAAGGATTAATTATATCTTAGTATAAAAGCTGCCGACGCGGCCATATTTTGAATAAAAGGAATCTCATTACTGAGAAGCACTGCAGTCTGCAGCAATCAGGAACGTGACACCCACCAGAATAGCAGAATGTGTTTGCCAGCTCACCTGAGCCAGTGGAGCTCTAGTAGGGTTAAACTGTGGTCCAGAGTGCAGTTAGTATGAGCTCTGACTGCTCCCAGCGTGACATCTATTCTGTCCCCGTGGGGATTCTGTAATTCTGCCGCTTAAATGCACAATTTCTTTGAAAAGGCAGGGGAATGGCTTGTGTTCAGCATGCAGAAGGACCGCCGGACTGCCTGTTACCTGCATGAGGCCTTTCTGTAGGTGACATTAGCCCAAAGGCTTTTTTCACTATGTTTAACCCTTGGGTCCTTGTAGCTTACACAATTCATCTTGTGTCTTCATAACTGTTGGTGTAAAACAGCTACTACACTGCTAAACCATGACGAAGATCTGCTGCAGAGAGGATTCTGGGAGTTCTGAAAAAGTAGAAGTACCTGTTGCTGCTTTACACATCCTTGCAGATTATTTTGAAATGATGGTAGCCTCCTTAATATACATGCTGTTGCCTTTTTAGCAGGTATAGTAGGGAGAGATGATACCTATAGTAACAGTGGATAATAGTCTCTGGGAAGGGAGTGTGACTGTGGGATAGCAGGTATAGTAGGGAGAGATGGTGTCTATAGTAACAGTGGGATAATAGTCTCTGGGAAGGGAGTGTGACTGTGGGATAGCAGGTATAGTAGGGAGAGATGGTGCCTATAGTAGCGGTGGGATAATAGTATTTGGGAAGGGAGTGTGACAGTTGGATAGCAGGTATAGTAGGGAGAGATTGTGCCTATAGTAACAGTGGGAAGGGACTTTGGATGTGAGACAGCACTGCATAAAAAAACTTTCATTTCCGTTCAATATTCTAATGTTCACTGACCAATCACAGCTGATTGCTGAGTTGCTCTGGGTTACTATTTAAGAGTAAGTGAATTCCCAGCTGGGGATGATGTACATGATGAGTAAGTGGAATTTACACGTCACATATGCAACTAGAATGCCCCTGTGTACAAACCAGAAGTGGCAGAAGGTGAAATGTTGGCCGTGTCCTCTGTGTCCTCTGTGTAGGTCACGCACTGCTCATGTACTTTACACCCAGGAAGCTTCATTCATGTATTCATGTATGTATAGAAAAACTACCCACAATCCTCTTCATTTATATACAGTTCCATGCAATACTTGGAGTGCATTCAGCTTCAGTTGATCTTCCACTACACAGTTTGCTTCATTGAGAAAGCTGATTTGGTTTATTGTTTTGGGGTCATTATATTAAGTGTTGTAATATAATCCCTGGCCAGTGACGATGCAGAAAAGAAACCAAAAATAAATGTTATGTACCCTTGGCAAAGTAATGGCTTAATATTTAATTATCCACGAGGAAACATTTCTATCAGTTGCTATAGAATGTTTGATGCAATGACTGAGGGATACTAAGCGGAAGTCCTAAACTCAGCCCTGCAGCATTCTGAAATATTGACAATAAAGAGGTTACTTTTGTAGCTCCTTTTCGCCGGCCTAGCTAGTAAATTACCAGTTAAAGGGGAACCGTCACCTACAAAACAAAAACTGCATAATGAAAGCTGTTTGCAAATTAAACATGAAACGCAAATTCTTTTCTTCATTAAATCATCCATACCTGTTATAAAGGCGATTAAATATCTGAGCTGTCAATCAAATATCTGCCCCGCCTGAGGCTTAGAGGCGTGGCAGCCAATTACTTTCACTTTCCATTCAGCACTTCCTACATGTCACTGCAGTTCCCACCCCTCCCAGCCTCTATATTTGTGTAGGGCAATGTGTATGGGCATTAGGCCACCTGTTCTCATGCTTACACAAGATTTTGGGGTGATGCACAATTTATCTTAATAACAGTGACCACAAAATGGCTGCTGCCTGCTCGCTGTGATTGTGTAATTCTAAGACTGAAGGAAACAAAATATAAATAATAAATATAGTGAAAGCAATGTTTATTTTGCTCAACTAACATGACAGAAAATTATTTGGAATTATTTCTTAGGGTGACTGGTCCCCTTTAAGGCAAGGTGTCTTGCCATTGCAACAAGGCAGTGTTTTTGAAATCAAGATAAATAAATCATTAGTAGAGGGCCTAATATCTAACATCAAATCCTCCCAATCAATCTGGGGTTTTTTTTTTTGGTTGCCTAGCTTTAGGCAGAGAAGTCGCTGGCACACAGGTACAGCTAGCAGGATAAACCTTGCTAACTCTTTATTGCTTTATTGCAGCATGCAGCGTTTCTGGGTGACCCCCTTTTTCAAGCTTTAGGCAAACCATAGGAAATAACATAAATAGCAGTATAAAGTTAGTTAGTATAGGCCCAGCAGTTCATATAAAGGGGAACTGCTTGTTTAAAGGGGTTGTTCACCTTCAGATAGATCACTAGAAAAAACAACTTTATCCAAATATTTCCTATTTTGTAGGGATGCACCAAATCCAGGATTCGGCCTTTTTCAGTAAGATTTGGATTTGGCCAATACTTGTGTCTGGCCAAAAAAATCCTAATCCTACATATGTAAATTAGGGACGGGGAGAGAAATCGTGTGACTTTTGATCACAAAACAAGGAAGTGAAAAAATGTTTTCCTTTACAGACCATAATTTGCATATGCACATTAGAATTCGGTTTGACATTCGGCCGAATCTTTTACAATTACAAAGGATTCTGGATTCGCCAAATCCTAAATAGTGGATTTGGCACATCCCTTTTATTTTGTATATGTGTTTTTATAATATTGAAGTGTAAAGTGTCATTTTTCACCTTCTAAATTAGCTCTGGGGGGGGGGGGGTCGCCGACTCTGTTAACTGTTCTAAATTGCTACATTTAGTTAATACATTTGTTATGTTTGTCCCTGCTGAGCAGAATCCCTGGATTTCATTACAGGCAGCTGTTAGAATTGATACAATAGTTGCTAAGACTGCTGAGAAACTAAATGTTACAAAATTGTAACAGTTTAGAGCAGGGATCCCCAACCTTTTCAACCTGTGAGCAACATTCAGAAGTAAAAGGAGTTGGGGAGCAACACTGACCTGAAAAATTTTCATGGGTGCCAAATAAGGGCTGTGAATAGGGTTGCCACCAGGCCGGTATTGTATGGGCCTGGCCGGTATTTTTGATGGCTGATCCCAATGTTATTATTAGGAAAAAAAAGATAAATATACAGGAAGGCCGGTATTTTTTTCAAGAAAAGTTGGCAACCGTAGTCGTGAGTGGCCAATTGGTAGCCCCCTACGTGGATTGACAACCTACATTGAGGCTCTGTTTGGCAGTACACCTGGTTTTTATCCAACCAAAACTTGCCTCCAAGCCTGGAATTCAAAAATAAGCACCTGCTTTGAGGCCACTGGGAGCAACATCCAAGGGGTTGGAGAGCAACATGTTACTCACGAGCTACTGGTTGGGGATCACTGGTTTAGAGTCTGCACCTGAATTACTGAGCTGCCAGACTCAAACACCACAGACACCAACATTACACTTTACACTTAGATTTTGGAAAAACAGTAAAAAATAAATAATGGAATGTAACTTAAAAAAGTGTTTATTTCTGGGGAACAATCTGAAAACAACTGAACTGAAAAAAGTGTTACACCCAGGGCTGGAACTAGGGGTAGGCGGAAGGGGCAGCTGCCTAGGGTTCAACGACTGGGGGGTTCTGGGCAGCTACAGTACCTCTTCTAACTACCAGTAGACCAGACCTGGCACTGGACTTGTGCTGGTGAATGGTGCTGGCGTGCATGCGCACAAGAACTATGGACACGCATGCGCACAAGAACTATGGACACGCATGCGCACAAGAACTATGGACACGCATGCGCACAAGAACTATGGACACGCATGAGCACAAGAACTATGGACACGCATGCGCACAAGAACTATGGACACGCATGAGCACAAGAACTATGGACACGCATGCACAAAAGAACTATGGACACGCATGAGCACAAGAACTATGGACACGCATGAGCACAAGAACTATGGACACGCATGCACACAAGAACTATGGACACGCATGCGCACAAGAACTATGGACACGCATGCACACAAGAACTATGGACACGCATGCGCACAAGAACTATGGACACGCATGCGCACAAGAACTATGGACACGCATGCGCACTCAGCTCTCCCTTTTTTAGTGTTTACTTGCTGTATCCTAAGTCTAGTATCCCATGTGTCAGGAAGCTGACTGATTCAGTAATATACTAATTTGCCATGTTAGTTGCCAGCAGAAGAGAAGAGAGCAGGCTCACGCACTTGCTAGTGGGAGGATAATTACAAAGTGCCTGAGCATTCCCTTTATATTGTCACACTCACTGTGGCTATAAATCATTTGTAATGAACGTCTGTCAGAAATATGATAAGGTGACGACTGGTACCAATGAATCCCAATGACAGGCATTATGTATTTCTGATGGCAAACATAGCCTTGTTATTGTGGCCCTTGAAATGAAACAGACTCTTTTGTCTTATGAGAAATTCCCCAGAGAGCAGCAGTTTCTCTTATTGATTTTTTGCTGACTTATTGGAGGGGCATTCCCAGCGGTGTGAGCAGAGGAGCCGTGAAATTATGTTTTTTTGCACCATTACCATTACATATATTTTGTCCGATAAATATGGAATATGGAAATAACTAGCACTTATTTTATTTAAAGGGGAATTTAAAGGAGAACCAAACCTATTATAGACCATAGGGCCCTCCACCTGTCGAAACTACAGCACCAAGAAAGGTTCTGCTCCTCTTTATCCCCTTTATTTGCTGGGGTCACCAGCCCATTAATTCCGTTTCTTGGTACAGAGGAGCTGGTACATTCTTAGGAGCTTTATGGTCTGTAATTGGTTTTAGTTTTGCTTCTTCAAGAGAGTAAGCTCCGGTCCAGGTTGAGCTCTTCTGCCTGCTCTCCCTGCCCGCGACCTTACAATGTCCCCTTTCAACTTCTGGATTCAACTTTTATAGACGAGTGCCTGCGGGCCCCACCTCTTTTGTGACATCATCAGCGGGGCTATAAAAGGAGCCTGGAAGTCGGGCTCGGGTGGGAGTGGGTTGAGGGAGGGAGGATATCGGGCAGGTTCAGGACAGGTAAAACCTGACCCACTACACACACCCCAACCCCAGCCGCAACCCTGCTTTGCGTCAACCAGCTCAGTGGTGTAACTAGAATGTGCTGCCCCCTCCTCAAAAAAATGTTCAGAGGGACCCAGCTAGGCTTGCCACCTGACCGGTATTTTACCGGCCTGGGAGGTATTTTTGATGGTTGATCCCAATGTTATTAATAGGGAGAAATGATTAATATATAGGAATTTGGTATTTTTTCATTAAAAGGTGGCAACCCTAGACCCAGCACACTCCGATCCCCATCCTCCCTCCCAGTTCCTGCCCAGACCCTGCTCACGCCACTGCCCCAGCCCTGATCATAAGGATGCGGCACTCAGGACTGGCAGGTCTGGGTCGGCAGGCCCAAGAAAGCTGGGGGCCAACTGACTTTTTTCCTAGTGTCCTGCTGGCTCAGTCCTGCGCTTCTTTGGGGGTGCTCAATGTTTTTGAACTACACAACACTGATAGACCAACATCAGTGATAGACCAACAACACAAACAAATTAAGAGGGGTTTGTGTGTAGTGCTTTAGATGCAATTTGTATAAATAAGCTGCTTTGTTATAGTGATGTGCGGGTTCATGCCAGACAGTCACTGCTTTTCGCGGTGTCCTCTGGCCAAAGCCATCAATCATACACTCGCCTATGTCCCACCCACTTCAGACATCAGAGAGGACGCAAGTATATAAAGAATGACAGCTCACCGCGTAAGGCCGGGTATAGGTTGACGAAAAGAGACTTCAGATAAGCCTTGTACAATACTGTGGCTTTAGTTCTTAAACTTGGACATTAGCAAATATCTCTCATAAAGTAGCAGATTTGTTTTAGAACAGACAGTGGACATCCATGTTTTGGAACAGCCGCATCTTGCAGGACGATAATTTGATAATCTTTCATTTAATAATCACTGTGAATATTGCAATTCTTGCAAGAAAGCTCCTCAAGCCCATGGGAACTGTTAAAACAATGAGTAACTCAATCAATCATCACCTCCCTAGGTCTGGTATTCCATAATCCGACTGTCCTTATAGTAATTACATTTGAAAGACCACAAATGCAATCTGCCTCTTCTCTGATTTCTGCAAGGCCATTCACAAAACATTTTCTGTGCAATCTATAGATAAAACTGGGCAAAGTGTATGTCCTGCAACTCAATTAAATGGGACCTTCCAAACACCTTTTTCAGTTCAGTTGTTTTCAGATTGTTCCCCCGAAATAAAGACTTTTTTCAGTTACTTTCCATTATTTATTTTTTACTGTTTTTCCAAAATCTAAATTTAAAGTTGAGTCTTCGTGTCTGAGTCTGGCAGCTCAGTAATTCAGGTGCAAACTATGAACCTAGCTACCCCTTGGACGCCGACCCCTCTCTACCCCATCCCGACCCCCCCCTAGTCCTTGCAAAAAAATTGTCGCTACATTGGTCCCTGGGCCAAAAAAGATTGAGGACCACTGGCCTAAGGCATAGAGGAGGGGCAAGTAATATATGATTGACAGCTGAGACTTGTAGAAGAGTTTATACCTGGAATGGATGTTTTAATAACAAAAATTATTTGGGTTTCATGCAGGTCTGGACTGAGAATCAATATAGGCCCTGGCATTTGAGTCCACACAGAGGCCCAATCAGCCCAAACAGCCCACAAATACTGACTTTCTATGGCACCTTATAGCGGCCCCTCTGGCATTTGGCAGAACTCACAGACTCACCAGTCTGGGCCTGGTTTCATGTTTCATATTTAATTTGAAAAGGACTTTTGTTATGCAGCTTTTTTATGTCTGGGTGACAAGTCCCCTTTAACTACTCCCAACTGGCATTTTGAAAAATTGTGAGATGCTGCATATTGATTTTTTTTCTAGGGCCGGCAGATTGTAAGAGGGGGTCTAGGCCGGTGGGAGCCCACCGGGTTTTTTCCCAGTGTCCCGCCGGCCCAGTCCGACCCTGCTAGAGAACATGGGGGGCCTAAAGTTCCCTCATTTCCATGTAGAAAATGGTGCGAGTCACGCCATATGTGACAGTTAATAGCCAGACTCCTGAATGCCTGATGGCTAAGAAGGGATGCACCGGTGAGCCAATTGCCGACACGCTCTGTGTTACAGGGTTGGAGATGAGATTCATGTCACAGAGTCAGTTTAGTCATTGAGATGCACGTAACCAGTGAGCCATAACTAACCATAACTAACCGTGTGCCGACTGACTTACTCTGCGTGTGTCCCAGACAGAGTGACATGATATAAACGTCCTCTTTTCTCTTTTTATTCATCCATAATTCCTCATAATCAGTGGGCTTTGTTCTTTCGGAAAATAAAAGGTAAGTCTCTCCAGCTGCCGTCTGTTGCCATCACAGCAGTGTGGGAGCTGAAACAAAAAAAAAAAAGTGATTTCTTCTAAGACGCCAAATAAAACCCACGGCATTAAGTTAAGAATAGTGTGATTTAAATGGCAGTACTTTCAGCAGAGGCTGATTATGGACAGGGTTCTGGGAGTTGTATTTTTTATAGCTGAAGGGCCACAGGTTAGGCAAAAGGTCATTTATTTTTACTTTTACTGCAGTGCTTCCTAATTTGCGTGTCTGAATGCATAATACAGGGCTGACACTGTATTTAAAGGAAAACTACTGTATACTCCCATGATACATTTAGTTTATATCCATAAGTGGCCTAATAACGAACGTTACTAAACTGAACTATAGATTTCAGTAAATATTGCCCTTTGAAATATTTTACCCCGAGCCCCCATTTTATAATAGTCTCTGCATACCTCCCAACTGTCCCTTTTTTCACGGAACAGTCCCGATTTTGACAGCTCAGCCTGCAGTCCCAAATTGTTACTGAAATGTCCTGACTTTCTCTTTGATCTTAAGCACTGAACAACCAGAAAAAGATTTTCAAACGTAAATGGCTTTTGGCAGAGAATCTAGAATATGTGGCGGGTGCATTTAGATACATTTGTAACAATTTAAGATAAGCAAAGAAACTATTGTAACTATTTAAGATAAGCAGGTCACTCGGGGAAACTGTGACTTGCAGCTTAAAGGGCAATTCACCTTCATTAGCAAAACTGTAACAACACATAAAAACCACAGAAATGTGTTCAAACTTTCCATGACTTGCCAAACTTTTTAAAATGGGCATGGTAATTAGGGGGGGTGTCCATTAAATGGACGTGGTCACATTTTCAACTCGCTGCAAAACTTTTTGTCCCTCATTCTATGTAGAAAATGTTGGGAGGTACAGTATGTCTGTGTGCTGCCTCAAAGATCAACTGAACAGAAAAACTGCAGCTCTGACTGTAACAGGAAGAAGTGTGGAAGCCTATGACAAAACTTTGTCCAGTAATTGGCTCATAGTAACATAGTAAGTTAGGTTGAAAAAAGACACACACTCATCAAGTTCAACTTTTTACCTGCCTAACTGCTAGTTGATCCAGAGGAAGGCAAAAAGCCCCATCTGAAGCCTCTCCAATTTGCCTCAGAGGGGGAAAAATTCCTTCCTGACTCAAAAATAGAAATCGTACCAGTCCCTGGATCAACTTGTACTATGAGCTATCTTCCATAATCCTGTATTCCCTCACTTGCTAAACACCATCCAACCCCTTCTTAAAGCTATCTAATGTATCAGCCTGTACCACTGATTCAGGGAGAGAATTCCACATCTTCACAGCTCTCACTGTAACACACCCCTTCCGAATATTTTGGCAGAACCTCTTTTTTGTAATTGGAATCGGTGACCTCATGTCAGCTGGAAAGCAAGAGATTTATTATATGATCCTCATATATTTATACAATATATTTATACATAGTTATCATATCACCACTTAAGCGCCTCTTCTCCAATGTGAACATCCCCAATTTGGCCAGTCTTTCCTCATAGCTAAGATTTTCCATACCTTTTACCAGCTTAGTTGCCCTTCTCTGTACCCTCTCTAATACAATAATGTCCTGTTTGAGTGAGGGAGACCAAAACTGTACGGCATATTCTAGATGTGGCCTTACAAGTGCTCTATAAAGTGGAAGAATGACCCCCTCCTCCCGTGACTCTATGCCCCTTTTAATACAGCTCAAGACCTTATTGGCCCTTGATGCTGCTGACTGGCATTGCTTGCTACAGCCAAGTTTATCATCTACAAAAACTCCAAGGTCCTTTTCCATAATGGATTTGCCTAGTGCAGTCCCATTAAGGGTATAAGTGAATATTTTTACATCCCAGGTGCATGACTTTACATTTATCAATATTGAATCTCATTTGCCACTTAGCTGCCCAGATTGCCAGTTTGTCAAGATCCTGTTGCAAGGAGGCCACATCCTGGATGGAATTAATTGGGCTGGATAGTTTTGTGTCATCTGCAAACACTGATACATTACTTACAATACCCTCCCCTAAGTCATTAATGAACAAGTTAAATAAAAGTGGACCCAATACTGAGCCCTGAGGGACCCCACTAAGAACCTTAATCCAAGTAGAGAATTTACCATTAACAACCACCCTCTGTAACGGATCCTGTAGCCAGTTTCCTATCCATGTGCAAACAACTTCATTAAGTCCAACAGACCTTAGTTTTGAAAGCAGTTGTTTGTGGGGCACAGTATCAAACACTTTGGCAAAATCCAAATAGATCACATCTACTGCCCCCCCACTGTCAAGCATCTTACTCACCTCATCATAAAAAGTAATCAAACTTGTCTGACATGACCTATCCTTCATAAAGCCATGCTGATTGCTGCTCATAATGCCATTCACTAGGACAATTTTTTCATTTTTAACAAGCCTTGAAATAATTTGCCATCACAGATGTCAGACTTACTGGCCTATAATTGCCAGGATGAGATCTTAATCCCTTTTAAAATATTGGAATGACATCAGCTTTTCTCCAGTCCATAGGCACCATACCAGATGGAAGAGAACCTGAGAAAATCAGAAATAGGGGTGTATGCCATCACGCCCTGGAGCCTTGTTTACATTAATTTTTATTAAAGCTTTTTGAATCATATCCTGAGTCAGCCACTGACTAGATTGAACTGAGCCATCAGTGCAGTTATGAAGTGAGCCTGGGAACTCAGACTCCTCTATTGCAGTGCTGTCCAACTTCTGTGGTACCAAGGGCTGAACCTTTTCTGGCCTATGTGGGGGAGGGCCAATAATGGAAGTCAGTGTTGACCACTCCCTCTTTTAAATCACACCCATTATAAACCACAACCATGTTACCACTAGAACTTTTAAGATCATATCCACATTAACGGTAGTAGCACACCAAAAGTCCAAATGGTTGGTGCTCATATGTGAAAAATTTAAGTGAGACGGGTGACTAATCCTCCCCTGTGGATAAAACAGAAACCCCCCAACACATGATTAAACACTTTAGCGACCCCTAATAACTATTTCCAAATGCTAACAAACACCCAGACCAAACCCCTACCAGGCTTACATCCCACAGGTATTATAAGGCAAGCACAGAATGACACACACAACCAGTACTGGGCAAGCAGAGTGTGACACACACAAGCAGCACTGGGCATGCAGAGTATGACACACACAAGTAGCACAGGGCAAGCAGAGTATTACACACACAAGTAGCACAGGGCAAGCAGAGTATTACACACACAAGTAGCACTGGGCAAGCAGAGTATGACACACAAGCAGCACTGTGCACATACTGTGCAAAAACTGATGTGAGAAGTCTGATGCGACAGAAACAAGTTAATGTAATAGGAAGTCGGCTGTCGGATGAAGACGCAGCATTTTCATCCGACAGTCGTGTCGCATCGGATCAACCCTGCGACACCATCCAGCTTCCTATTACTTTACCTTGTTTCTGTCGCATCAGACTTCTCTCATCCGTTTTTGCGCAGAGCGTCAAATCCGCCGAAAATGCAGGAAAGTCGGCCGTGTAGTTCTGCCCTAAGGTGTGAACAGGGGAACAATGTGGGCAGTTTCATTCTGGGTCTAAGGTGTGTACAGTACAGGGCTTTAGGGTGTGAACAATAGGGATGTCACAGGTGTGAACAATACAGGGGATTAGTCTGAATTTGAATCTAAGGACCCTTACACATGGGCATTTGTACCTTCGCTCCCCTGTGTTCTGTTTTGTTCCATTCAGCCGCAGGGGAGCACAGGCCTAGATGCATTCAATTCTTTTGAATGAGGTTGATTTTGCACATTTGCCTTTTCTGTATCTGTTACAACGATACTGGTACCATTATTTAATGGAAAAACACTCTCAGCCTGCATCTTTTTACCATGAATATATTTAAAACACTTTTTAGGATTACTTTTCGCCAGTGCTGTAACTCTTCATTTGCTTTCTTTGCCTTTCGGATTGCTGATTTACAACATTTATTATATTGTTTATATTCATAAACAATATAATGAGGCTCATGTACCTCAATATATATGTGTGCCCTTGTTTATTTGTGTGCACGGTGAATCATATGGCCTAAGAGGGCAGCCCTTTGTACAATCGGATCCGTTACCTGGAAACCCATATTGAGAATGATCGGGATTACAGAAAGCCTGGCTCCCATAGACTCCATTATAATCAAATAATCCATTTTTTTAAAATGTATTTCCTTTTTTTCTCTGTAATAATAAAACAGTAGCTTGTACTTGATCCCAACTAAGACATAATAAATTAACCCTTACAGAATAAAACTTGGGTTTATTTAATGTTTAAAAGATTTTCTAGTAGATTTAAGGTATGAAGATACAATTTATGGAAAGATCCCTTATCTGGAAAACCCCAGGTCCCTCACATTCAGGATAACAGGTTCCATACCTGTACCTAATATAGCAATTACATATATGAATTATGTCATTAAAATATTGCAAAAATCGCAAATTGCGAATATTTATGTGCACGCTCTTCGTTTGAATTACACCACAACTATGGTGGAGGTGAAAATATTCGCAAAACAGTTACGCAAATTGTGAATTGAAGTTATTGTCAATGCTTTTTTCGCGCACAGCAACCTCGCAAAGTGCCTGTACTCACTCACAGACCCGTCTCATTTGCGAAAATGTATTCACAATGCGAATTCACAAAAATCGGAAAGACGGGCGTAGCAGTGCAATATTTTAGCGTTCAGGAAAAAGCATAGGCAACACAACTATTCACACTGTGCGAACTTTATAAATGACCCCCATTGACTTATTTTGTCCAAAGATTGATCTAATCAGTATACACACATGCAAAACAAAGGATCGGTGGACTTTTTGCATCGTTTGCTTGTAGCTAGTTCTTGCCACAAGTCGCTTCTCATTAATGTCAGTGCTGATCCGGGTCCAGCAATTATCACCCCAAAACACCACAATGTAATTTTAACAGTGAACACGCCATTTAAAAAACCTGGCAAATAACAGGTCATGCTGTTCCATTAAAGGGATACTGTCATGGGAAAAATGTTTTTTTCAATATGCATCAGTTAATAGTGCTGCTCCAGCTGAATTCTGCATTGAAATCCATTTCTCAAAAGAGCAAACAGATTTTTTTATATTTCATTTTGAAATCTGACATGGGGCTAGACATTTCGTCAATTTCCCAGCTGCCCCAAGTCATGTGACTTGTGCTCTGATAAACTTCAGTTACTCTTTACTGCTGTGATATCACCCGCCCCCCCCCCAGAAGCCTAACAACAGATACATTAAAATAAATGTACATATGAGCATAGAGCTGGGGAATACATTTTCCTGTTATGAATAATAGGGATGCACCGAATCCAGGATTCGGCCAGGATTCTGCCTTTTTCAGCAGGATTCGGATTCGGCTGAATCCTTCTGCCCAGCCGAACTGAATCCGAACCCTAATTTGCATATGCAAATTAAGAGCGGGATGGGAAATTGCATGACTTTTTGTCACATAACAAGGAATTAAAAAATGTTTTCCCCTTCCCACCACTAATTTCCATATGCAAATTAAGGTTTGGGTTCGGTATTCGGCCAAATCTTTCTCTAAGAATTCGGGGGTTTGACCTAATCCAAAATAGTGGATTCAGTGCATCCCTAATGAATAATGGATAATAATCACATCTTGTCCCACAATGAGTTCTACGGTGTGTACGACTGTGGCGCCTCTTTAATCGACGCTGTACAGATGCGATGTGTGACAACGCCAGCTTGATGCGTCCGTATCTGCAACGTATGGCTGCTCTATATTCTGATTAATTGCTTTTCTCTCCCCTTTTGTCACAGAGCTTCTGAGTTCTGCAAAGAGAGTGAATGTAAATTTCCAAGACACCGATGGGTAAGTGACAACTTCCTTGTTTCTCTTTCATCCATCACTACTATGTATACATATATATATGCTGCATCTGTGTGATGTGATGCTGAGCGTGATAAAGCAGATACAGCATTTACATAATTGAACTGAATGCGCAGAAAACACTGGCCCCATGGATGTGCTATGAAATATGTGAGTGATATGGGTGGGAGACATTACTGTATCATATCACACAGCACATTATACAGATCTTATATAATATTTTACATTCATAAATATCAGTGAAATATTGTGAACTCAAATGGAACTCTTAGTAGTGGAGTAATTATATATAGTTACTGGCCCCCAAAGCAAAATTAATTTAGGGCCCAAAAACATTGATAGGTGTTGTGTTTGGTAGCTGAGGATGATGAGAATAGAACAGTGCTTTATTAGCAGGTTCATGCAGCCATTACATAACAGCAGCAAGTCTTACTTTCACTTTCAAGTTGTACAGAAAGTCCTGTGTATGCACAGTGCCACCTGCAGGCCATTTGTAAAAACACCATATATTACCCCTATAGTAGGAAAGCATTTGGACAAATATATAAACAGTAACAATTAAACCGTATGTATCTTAAAACAATATATACATTCTTCACATGACATAGTCCTTGGTCCATGCAGGTTGAAATGTTCTACCAAGATTGAAATTGTTGATACTGAAATAGTTCATTAATTAGGCCCCCTACAGTCCTGGGTCACTCTGCAACCACAGGGTCTGCTTCCTCTGTAGTTACACCCATGACTCTTAGTATCATTTATACCTTTTAGGAAAATGCCATGGCAAAGTTGTGTTTAGAGGGTTCAAAAAGAGTGGCACCATACAGTACCAAGGTCTCATATAGCAGAAGATGATTGTTAGTGGAGAGGGGCAGCAGCTATAGATGAGCAAGACAGTGGCGTAACTACTCGCTGGTGGGCCCTGGTGCAGGATTGGCACCTGGGCACCCCTATTGGGCTCTCCCCCCTATGAATTGTTCTCCTAGCCTCTCGGATGGGCCCCTAGAGGGAGCGGACCCTGGTGCAATTGCACCCCCTGCTCCCCTGGTAGTTACGCCACTGGAGCAAGATAATAACAGCAGGGCAGGTGACTGTAGGACAGGATCAAGGGGTACTCCTGTACCAGGCCTAATGGGGGGCCTTGTGTGCTGCACTTTCCGAAATAGCTGGCCCCCCCTTGACCACGCTGAAGCCGTGATGCCTCGCATCTCCTGAATTCCCAAAGCGGCGAAAAGACCCAAAGTCCTGAAGTGGTGAAATTAAAGTCACACAAACAGACAAAAAGAGCCGAAGTCAGATGAAATGGAAGTCCTGAAGCAGCAAAAATACCCAAAGTCATGAAAGGAGTCGAAGTTGAAGTCCTGGAGCCTCGAGTTCAATTTTACTGAACACCAATGTGTGTGTGTGTTTTTTTTTGTTTTTTTTTAAATCCCCTGGCCACCAATGTATTATTTTAATACTCTATAGGCCCCTGCTATTAATGTTTTTTTTTTTTAAATATTCTCTGGAGCCCCAATTTTTTTTTTAACTTGGAAGGGGGACCCCTGGCACCAATGTTTTGTTTTTTTTAAAAACTTTTATGGGGGGCCTGGAGCCAATGTTTTTTTTTTTTAATATTCTCTGGGGCCCCAATTTTTTTTTAACTTGTAAGGGGGGCCCTGACCATCAATAGTTTTTTATAATTTGTGTGTGTGGGGGGGGGGGGTTACTTTTTTTTAGAGCTGATGTCTGTGTGGTGTTTTAATTGTGGTGTGGAGTGAGTGGGGGCTGTGGTTGGGTTGAGGCTGGCATCAGCAGGGCCCAGGGGCCCCCGGAAATGTTGTTGTACAGGGCCCCATGATTTCTAATGGTGGCTGTAGGGGGCAAGCTGATGACAGAAGGACCAGAGCCGGATTTATATAGCAAGCCCCCCAGGCCTACTGCCACTCCGTTTCACTGATACATGTACACTGAATTATTAATTTATTCTTAAATTTATAAATAAGATCAAATGAAGTATGGGGAGAATTGAGTGATTTTATTTAATAAATGCAATAAAATAATAATAAAGAACTGAGATTAAGTACTATTGCAAAGAATTAATTAAGACTGGAATAAAAAAAGCGGTAGATTAAAAACTGATTCTGAAATAAATGTTGAAAACTAACCTGATATTCAAACCACATTTTTTTCAAATGTCAGACTCAGAATGACAGCAGACATAATAAAAGCCATTCACAGACTGAGCTAGCAGCCCACAGCCCATGTATGGGGCCCTCCGACAGGCTTCCCCAACCGATTTGTGGTTTAAAATTGGCCAGATATTGTTCGGACAGTTTTAAAAATCCAGACGGAGTGAGGACTGCATTGCCTTGTTGATGTGGTTTTTGCTCTCCCAGATCTCCATACAGTCCCACCACATTCTGTCTTCTCATTAATATGTGTGTCCTCACAACTCATTCCCAGATCTCCATACAGTCCCACCACATCATGTCCTCTCACCAATCTGGTTCCCTCACAACTCATTCCCAGATCTCCATACAGTCCCACCACATTCTGTCTTCTCATTAATATGTGTGTCTTCACAACTCATTCCCAGATCTCCATACAGTCCCACCACATCATGTCCTCTCACCAATCTGGTTCCCTCACAACTCATTCCCAGATCTCCATACAGTCCCACCACATTTACCATTGAGATTCCCCCTAATGACCTTCATACCTACAGTTCCTTTCCAATTTCCATACAGACCCACCATCCCTGCCTATGGTCTTAATAACCTCAGTGCCCATTCACTGATCTTTGTGCCACCTGCCAACACAACTCCTTCCCCAAACTCCCTGTAGTCTCCTGTCTGCTCCACCATCACTGCCTCTGTGACCCCCCCTTGTAAAATATTTCACATTAACATAACATAGAACACTTGTACTTGAGAGTTTAGTCATATTTAGCAAACAAAACTTTTTTGTGACCTTGAGGCAACTTATTAATTAGCTATGTGTTATTATGACATGGGTTGTTCTATTCTCTGAATGTCATTAGGGATTTCTTCAGCATGCCAACACACATAACCCTAGTGAGATCCTGTCACACATACGTCATGTTGGCATCAGCACCTTCAATGGTGACAACTTCTGATAATGTGCAAATGCCAGCTCATTGTGACTTTGGGCAAGTCAGATTTGTTTTTTCTCTTTTCCAAGTCTATAACGACATGGACAGAAGAGCATGCCATCTAATGCATCACAAAACGTTCCTATTGTCACAGACTTAATTTTCAGCCGACTGTAGATGAACAGCAGGTGGTCTTGTTGTTTCATATATTTGCAGTTTGCAAACTGCATAGGATCTGTTATCTGGAATGCTTGATACTCACTGGTTTCCAGATAAAGGATTTTTCTTTTATTTGAAATCAGATATGCAAATTTGGCCTCTTCAATCATTGAATATCGAATATCGAATAGATCAAATGATCCTATTTTCGATAATTCGATAATTCGATGATCGAAGGAATAAAGTTTTTAAAGTTATTCGACTGCCTACTTCGCCAGATTGAAGCTACCGAATTGTAATAGAAGCCTATGGGAACCACCCCATAGGCTTCTGAGGCTAAGTCCTGCTCGAATACCATTCATACGATCGGAGCGTTCGATCGTTCGAATCGCACAAATTTTTCGGACTCTCGAAGGAAATTTCACGATTTTATTTTGTGAAATCGAACGATCGGTATCGTATTGCGAGCAAAATGATAGCCTAAAACAATTCGATAAGCATTCAGTGGTCGAATGCTTATCGAATTACGAATTTGGTCGAGCAAATTTTGGGGAGTAAATTTGCCCCTTAATGTGAACTGCAAAAGTGAAAAAGAAATTAAACTTTGCATAAAAAAATGTGATTCCTTCTGTCTATTCTTTCAAGAGTCAGATCCAGCAGTGCAAAGAAGAGCAGAAATATACAGATATGGTGGGGCCTGTTATCCAGAATTCTTGGGACCTGGGGTTTTTTGCATAATGGATCTTTCTGTAATTTGGATCTTCATACCATAAGTCTTGAAAATCGTTTCAGCATTAATAAACCCAATAGGCTGGTTTTACTTCCAATAAGGATTAATTATACGTAAAACCGGTTTTGTTTCTAATGAAGATTAATTATATCTTAGTTGGGCTCAAGTACAAACCACGGTTTTATTATTACAGAGAATAAGAAAATCAACTTAAAAAATGTTTGATGATTTGGATAAAACGGAGTCTATGGGAGACGGACTTTCCATAATTCAGAACTTGCTGGATAACAGGTTAACGGATCCCTTACCTTTACTTCTTTCAATAGTAATGAATTGATGACATTTCTAAAACCAATTTTCTTTTACTCTATG
Source organism: Xenopus borealis (assembly GCA_024363595.1). Taxonomy (NCBI): domain Eukaryota; kingdom Metazoa; phylum Chordata; class Amphibia; order Anura; family Pipidae; genus Xenopus; species Xenopus borealis. The sequence goes on along the minus strand of CM044448.1, from coordinate 101,616,239 downwards.
ATGGGTAATTTGAGCATCAGTTCGTTCACTTTCCTTATGCAAAATAAACAATGTAAAAATGGTTGGTTTCCACTTTAATGCTATTTTCACTGATTTATTTGTATTCTGCCTTGGTGCAAAGAGAAAAATCTAGGCCAAGTTTTGGTTTAACAATTGATGTTATCAACACTTTCCCAAACAAATGCGCCGTGAGTCGCTGGAGTCGCGCAGAGGTGTTAATGAGGCCTGGGATATAGTGCGCCAAATGGAATTAATTAGTTCCTGAAAGGCTGAGATGGAGATTGTGGGTTTTTTTTTTTTTTGTTATTCTTGTTTTAGGCGTACGACTCTTTCATTTCTTTAGATTATACAAATACATCTGCTTTTTAGAACAAATGCATTAAAATGACACCTCAAGAACACGTTACATTCTCTAGAGCAGTGGTCCCCAACTAGCGGCTCGCGAGCAACAAATTACTTACCAACCCCTGTGACCTCAAACAGGCCTGAGAATCAAAATAGGCCCTGGCATTTCAGGTACACAGAGGCCCAGTCAGCCCATACAGAGGCCCAAATAGCCTCCACCAGCCCATTATATATTATATATATATATATTATATATTGACTTTCTAGGGTACTTTATAGCAGCCCCCATGGCATATGCCAGAACCCACAGATTGCCAGTCTGGGCCTGACCTCAACAAAGGTGCTTATTTTTCAAGGAGGCAGGTTTTGGTTGCATAAAAACAGATGTACGGCAACACAGAGCTTCCTGAAGGCTGCCAGTCCACATTGGGGCTATCAGATAGCCAATGCCAGGCCTTATATGGTACCCCCAGCGACTTTTTCATGATTGTGTTAATCCCCAACTTTCTTTACATTTTTACTGTGGCTCACAATTAAAAAAGGTTGTAGACTCCTGCTCCAGAGGAGGGCCTGTTAGTGGCCAGTAGCCACTAAAATAGGCCCTGTATTTCAAGTACACAGAGGCCCAATCAGCCCAGACATAGGCCCAAACAGTCCCCACTAGTGATGGGTGAACTTATTCGCCAGGGGCGAATTTGCGGCGGATTCCCGCGATTCGCCGCTGGTGAATAAATTCGCGAAACGCCAACGAAATTTCGCCTGGTGAAAATTCGCTGAAAAAAAACGAGTCGCAAATCGTTTTTGACGCGACGCGGCGTAAACTACGTGATGAAAACACTGCGACGCACGTGTTGCGCAGGAATCCGCCGCAAAATCGTGCCGCGACTCTCTGGAAATTCGCAAATTTTTCATCGAAGCAAAACTGGGGAGATTCGCTCATCACTAGTTCCCACCAGCCCACTAAATACTGACTTTCTATGGCACCTTATAGCAGCCCCTCTGGCATTTGCCAGAACCCAGAGATTTCCTGTCCCCGCAGATTTCCAGTCTGGATCTGCCGGTAGCTGTACATACACTGATGCATTCTGGGACTAAAGTTGGACATAGACTATAAGATCTGCTTGTTTGGCGTCATCGACAAACCAGCAGATCTTTCCCTCATTATGCCACTAACAGCAGGGCTATATCGGGGGTAATCCTAATGTTTGGCACTACCGCCAAATGATTGGATTACGATGAGGGCAATGGGCTCCGACGAGTTGGTCGGGTTAAAATCAAACCTTCCTGATCAATATTGTGGCCAGATATCAATCGCGAAGACCCGTCGGAAGCCCCCATACATAGGGGTGCCACCTTGCCGGCATTTTACTGGCCTGGCAGGTATTTTTGATGTTATTAATAGGAAAAAAAGATAAATATATAGGAAGGCCGGTATTTTTTTCAAGAAAAGGTGGCAACCCTACCTGTACATGGGCAGATAAGCTGTCAAATTGGTCTAAATGGCCGATATCGGCAGCTAAATCTGCCCGTGTATGGCCACCTTTACAGAAGGTTCTAGACTCCAGTTAGGGTTGCCACCTTTCCTACATTTGAAATCCAGCCAGGGGCCGATACCCTGTGATGTCAGAGGCACAACCAGTGACATGAAGGGGCGGCCTGTGACATGAAGGGACTGGCCTGTGACCAAAGGGGCGGCCTGTGACGTGGCAGCCTGTGATTGGTCAACACGCCCGGGAAGTAACAGGCTTGCCCGGTTTTCAGACTTCTAAAAACCAGGCAGGTATTTTCGACTGGACAGCAGGTGTAAAAACCTTACTGGCCGGTTCAAAACCAGACAGGTGGAACCCTAACTTCAGTTCTATAACAATAAGGGGCAGATTTGCTATTGGTCGAAATTTGAATTGAAAAAAATTCGAAATTCGACCATGTGAATAGGTAGGGAATTAAAATCCTTCGAATTCGAAGGATTTTTACCACAATTCAATCGAACGATTTTAACCATTCCATCGAATTTTTATAATTCAATCAAAATTCACCAAAGGCACTTCGGTAGGTTGAAACTGGCGAACTAGGCAGTCGAATAAAAAATTTAAGTAATTTGATAGTCGAATAGTCGAATATTCGAATAGATTTTTATGCGAATCGATTGAATTAAAAAAATTCCCTGGCCGAAGTCACCTAATTTACATTTTCGAAATTCGAATTCGAATCTTTTTGAAAATTCGATCGAATTTCGAATCATTCATGTGAATACATGTGAATTTAGTAAATCTGCCCCTTAATGTGTTGCCTTACAGAGCATTTGTTTTTTAGATGGGGTCAGTGACCCCCATTTGAGAGCTGGAAAAAGTCAGAAGAAGAAAGCAAATAATTAAAAAAATATATAAAAATAAATAATGAAGGCCCATTGGAAATGTGACCATTCTATAACATATTAAATTGGTGCAAAACACAGCTATAGTACAGGTATGAAATCCATTATCCAGATATCCAGAAAGCTCTGAATTACGGAAAAGCCGTCTCCCATAGGCTCCGTTCCAAATAATCCAAATTTAAAAAAAAAAAAAGATCTTTTTCTGTGTAATAATAAAACAGTAGCTTGCACTTGATCCCAACTAAGATACAATGAATCCTTATTGGAAGCAAAACCAGCCTATTGGGTTTATTTAATGTTTATATGATTTTCTAGTAGACTTAAGGTATGAAGATCCAAATTACGGAAAGATCCCTTATTGGGAAAACCCCAGGTCCCAAATAACAGGTCTCATACCTGTACTAACTAACATTGTAAATACAGGGCATGCAGGGTTGATAATGATGCTCAATGGAGTTTACAATCTAAATGGAGAAGGGTATCAGACTTGTCTGACCTCAGCTGCTGGCAGTGAAAGGGTTAAGAGGCGTACCCTCATAGAAAAGAGTAAAACATGTCCGGCAGCTAATTGATTTGGATATCTGAATGTCAAATGATTCTCGGCTGTGTTGTTTTTCTGTGCCTGTTATGTAATGCCACAACAACGTCCACGTGCCCACGTAGGGTGTTTTGGACCCGATAAGATCAGTATTATGGGTCACTGGTAGCGATGGGCGAATTTATTCGCCTGGGGTGAATTTGCGTTGAATTCCCGCGATTCGCTGCATGCCAATACATTTGCGAAACGGCAGGAAAATTTTGCCTGGTGAAAATTCGTGGGAGTCTCCGTGGGAGCCAGCGTAAAAAAAAAGTACACCCGCGTTTTTCAATGGGACGTCCAAACGAGACCTGGTGGCGTTTCGCAACTTTTTTGCTGTTTCACGAATTTCTACGAGGAATTCAGGACATTCCTGCTAAGCGAAACACCCCAGATCCGCCCATAACTAGTCACTGGCCCATCTATGTGCCAAGCATTGTCCTAGTCTAATTGTCTGTGTGTGAGGGGCTCAGTGGCTGTTATACTTTTCTCTCTCTGGTTCCATGGAATTATCATTTCATCTTTGCTAAAAGCAGCATTTGTTTAGCTGTTTCTATTCTCTGCACTAGTAATTCTGACTTTTCATCCATTGAAGGGGTGGTTGACTTTTAAAGGAACAGTTCAGTTTAAAAACTTAAACTGGGTAAATAAATAGTTAGTTAGGCAAAAATGTAATGTATAAAGGCTGGAGTGACTGGATGTGTAACAGAACAGAACACTACTTCTTGCTTTTCAGATCTCTAACTCTGAGTTATGGTGGCCATACACGAAGAGATCCGCTCGTTTGGCGATGTTGCCAAACGAGCGGATCTCTGCCCGATATGCCCACCTTGAGGTGGGTGATATCAGGCTGATCCGATCGTGGGCCCTAGGGCCCAACGTTCGGATCAGTACGGGCGGTCGGATCGCGGGACCGCATCAACGAACAGATGCGGCCGCGATCCGACGGGATTTTTAATCCTGCCCGATCGACATCTGGCCGACTTTCGGCCAGATATCGATCGGGAAAGCCCGTCGGAGGGCCCCCCACACGGGCAGATAAACTGCTGACACATTCTGTCGGCAGCTTTTATCTGCCCGTGTATGGCCACCTTTAGTCAGTGACTTGAAGGGAAGTCACATGGGACACATTCCTCCCAACTGTCCCGTTTTTAGAGGGACAGTCCCTCTTTTGACAGCTCAACCTGCAGTCCCTCATTTGTACTGGAAAGTCTGCACTGAACAGCCAGAAAAAGAAACACAGTTTCTAACTTAATTGGCTTTTAGCAGAGAGCCCAGAACAGCCACAGCAGCAGCAAAGATACTTTTGTTACAATTTCTTGATAAACAAATAAGTAATTGTAACAATATAAGATAACAGGCCCCTTGGGAAAAGTTACACTCACAGCTTAAGGCTGGGGCCACATGGGAAGATTTCAGGGAGATTAGTGGCCTGGTGACTAATTGCCGCGTCTAATCTCCCTGAATGGCTTGCAGGTATCTCGCACCCACTAGCGCCAGGCGGCTAATCTCCCTGCATCTTCCTGTGTGGCATAAGTCTAAAGGGCAATTCACCTTCATTAGCAAAACTGTAATAACTGAAACACAGAAATGCGTTCAAACTTTCATAAACTGCCAAATGTTGTGAAATGAACATGGTAATTAGGGGTGTGGTCACAACAATTTCTGCCCTTTTTATTTTCCAAATATGGGGACATAACTACTCAGTGAGTTTGATACTCCACATTCAGCTCAGATTCAAAAGCAACAGTTATGACCCATGTGGCCTCCCCTAAGTCACTGATTGGTTACTGCCTGGTAGAGAGCTGCAAAGCAGGAAGTAGTGTTCTGGCTATTATGTTAAACATCCAGTCATTCCAGCCTTTATACATTACAGTTTTGGCTAACTAACTATATTAGAAACATTTTTTATTTTGCACATACAATCTATTTACCCAGGTTTTATTTTATGCTGAACTGTTCCTTTATGTTAATGTTATAGAATGGTTGATTCTAAGCAACTTTTCAAATGGTCTTCATTTTTTTCTGTTGTTTAATTATTTGTTGCCTTTTTTTTTTTTTATTTCCAGCTTTCAAATGGGGTCACTGACCCCAACTAAAAAACAAATATGGTCTGCAAGGCTACAGATTTATTGTTACTGCTACTTTTTTTTTTTTATTACTCCTCTTTCTTTTCCTGTCCTATTCATATTCCAGTATTTTATTCCGAATCAATGCTTGGTTGCTGGGGTAATACAGTCTGTAGCAACCAGATGGTTGAAACTGCAAACTGAAGAGCTGCTGAATCAAAAGCTAAATGACTCAAAAACCACAAATAATAAAAAATGAAAACTAACTGCACATTGTCTCAGAATATTGCTCTCTACATCATACTAACAGTTAACTCAAAGATGAACAAACCCTTTAAAGGACAAGGAAAGGCAAAGAAATAAAATCCCATTTTTACTTCTTTAATGAAAAATAAATCTATCTCCAATATACTTTAATTAAAAAATGTGTACTGTTTTTATAAGAAACCTGACTGTATGCAGTGAAATTCTCCCTTCATTTACTGCTGTGGATAGGAATTGTCAGACGGTCCCTAACTTCTGGCAGGGAAACAATCATACTTATGAACAGCAGGGGGAGCCCCTGCCTTACTTACCAGCCATGCAGAACTCAAGCAGCTTTGTTTTTTGATCATTTATGACGATCCCTAAGAAGCCCAGACCATACTGAGCATGTGCAGTGCCAGTGTCAGGCAAAGATGTATAACAAAGTTACAAGATGACAGCCCCCTGTGGCCAACTTTGAAAGCATAAATCATTTGTTTGATTAGACTTGTGGTGCAGTAAGTTCATGTTTATGTTTAGTATACAAAATACAGCATTTCTAGCCTTATTCTATTTTATACTTTCCTTGCCCTTTAAGGCAGAAGCCTCTTATTTTCTAATGCTTAGTTTCTTAGCATTGCCTAAAACCTGCTTCCTTGCAGTTCTATGGGTCCTAGGTTCAATTTGTAATGTTGTGCGGAATATGGTGTCTCTGTATAAATGAATAATAATAATAACAACAGTTGATGGCTCTCGCTTAGCACAAGGTATAGCTGGAACATGACATTCCCCCATGCAGCCTCAGTGAGAGCGGGCCCTAGAGAACAGTATAAGAGGGCGCCACCTGGTGGTGAGTTTGGCAGAGAGCGATTTTTGATTAAGAGCTGCAACATCTGGCTGGCTAATTAGGGAACATCTATGAATATGGTGTATAATAACCCGCCTTCCTCAGTCCCTGTCAGCATGCTAATTACCAAATTGCCATATGGAAAAGCGCCGACTGCTTCCTTTTATCTTGAGTTTGTTCTTATCTCTGAGAGTTGGATAAAACCCTTGATCAGTAATTGTTTATAGTATTAACTACAACACTTTTTTCATTTTGTTTTCCTGCATTTAGTTTTTTTTTTTTATTGTTCTTCCTATTATATCACGTGCAAGCCAGGACATACCTCCCAACTGTCCCTTTTTTGGAGGGACAGTCCCTCTTTTGACAGCTCAACCTGCAGTCCCTCATTTGTACTGGATATCAATACACATGGGGAAATAACAACAAATAACAACCCTAAGGCTTATACCACACTCACTACACCCCTATGCCCCCCTCCCCTTTACATTTTATGCATTGCATCTAGAACACTGGGGATTGGCTTGTGGAACATTTTGAAGACTATCAAATCTCCTGCCCATCCCTGGTGCTGCTGAACCAATGCGGGTGTAGCTGAGCGGCATGCCTCCCTTAAAATTCTAATATCCTAGTCCTGGCCCTATGTGGCCTTTCCATAAATCCTGGTCTGAGCCTCCCAACAAGAACAATAGGACTTTGTGCCCAACAGGTTGTGGCATTTTGATTCCTCTATCCCTGTAGCCAAACCATATTGGTGCCAGAGGGGTGACTACAGGTATGGGATCCAGTTATCCTGGAAACCATTAGTAGTGTAAATGTTGTCATGCTTGCACATCTTATGCTGGGGTGGTTTGTCAATGTCGATCTGGTGCCACCCTAGGAACTAGGCCTAAGGAGGGCCCTCCTAGTCAACCAACACTATTCTCCCACACTAATGGCCCAAACACCCCTCAATCCCCCAGCTCCGCTGCTGGATTTAGAGAGTAAAGCTGGCCATAGATGCAAAGATCCGCTCATCGGGGAGCGGATCTTACCCCGATATACCACTAACTGGCAGGGCTATATCGGGGTAATCCTAACGATCGGATTATGAGAAGCGCAATGGACTTCCCTCGGGTCAGTCGGAAGAAAATCTGACCTTCCTGATTGATATCGTGCCCATACATAGCTAAGCTGCCAAATATGTATAAACGACTGATATCGGCAGCTTTATCTGCCCGAGTATGGCCAGCTTAAGGTGTGGGTGCTGGGGAGATTCATTTTTCTTTTAAAAAAATTACATTTTTCTATAGGCACCTCTTTAAAGGAGAAGGAAAGCAACAAAAGCAATTTATTGCCAATAGATTAGCCAAAATAATGCAAGCTATTAGACTATATTTGTTCTGCAAAATATTTTACCATAGCAGCTGCCAAATTAGCTTGGTGTGACATCACTTCCTGCCTGAGTCTCTCCCTGCTCACTCATAGCTCTGGGCTCAGTTTACAGCAGGGAGGGGAGGAGAGAGGAGCAAACTGAGCATGCTCAAGCCCTAGCCCTGGAGGTTTAAGATGAAAACCGGAAGTCTGATACAGAAGCCCATGTGTACACAATAGAAGAAAAGAAATGCTGTGTTTTTTTAACAGAGGACTCAGAGCAGCATAGAGGTGTATTTATATAGACCTTTGTGATAAAGCTTCACTCAAAATATTGCCCCAAATCTGTACCTGTGCCACCAGCCATTGCCCCCCAAGTCTGTACCTGTGCCACCAGCCATTGCCCCCAATATATATGTATCTGTACCACCAGCCATTGCCCCCCAAGTCTGTAACTGTGCCACCAGCATTGCCCCCTAAGTCTGTACCTGTGCCACCAGCCTGTGCCAGAGCAGCAGCAAAAATATTGCCCTAGATTTGTGGTGAACGGAAGTAGAGCAGAACACTGCTGCTGGAGACAGGGCCGAAGTTAAAACTTGTGCGCCCCCCCTATGACTGCGCCCTAGGCGGCCGCCTACTCTGCCTACCCCTAGTTCCAGCCCTGGGTCCCCTAACCCCCTCTGAACTATTGCAATGGTCTAATTTCATTCTTATGGGAGGATTGAGAATCTCTGCTGGAGAGTTGAGATGCTTTAATGATGGGGTCCCCTAACCCCCTCCGAACTATTGCAATTGTCTAATTTTATTCTTATGGGAGGATTGAGGACCTCTGCTGGAGAGTTGACACGTATAAATTATGGGCTTCCATACTACTAACTTAAAAGGAACCTCCCCTGAATAATTAATCACCTTCCCCCTGGGCTGTTGAAAAGCAGAGTGGGGCACCAATAAAAATAAAAAGAAGCCAGAAAACATTATCATGCCTGATCTACCTAGGCCAAGCCACAGCATGCCAAAATGCACTCTTCTTCATCCTCCCTTACAAACCTTCCCCTTTGTGACCTGTGAATTGTACCTTTTTCGTCTCCTGTGGCCCCCCTCAGTCATGGCTGGAGTACCCCTTGTACCCCCCTTGATGTTGGGCAGTTGACGTCTGCCCTTCCATATTTTCTTCAACAACTCTGGATCCCTCAAGAAATTCGGTTGTTCCAAGAGGAAACAAATCAGCTTTACAGAACGATTTGCTAAAATTTAGAAAACGAGCAATTAACTAAATCCAACCTTTTATCCTATGTTTCCACGACGAGTAATTGTAATTGGATTTTCTTTTAATTCACTATTAACCTCCTATATTTTTTAATGAAAAAGTGAACCTTTCCCATAAAAGACAAAAAGAAGAGGTCCTCTGCACTCAACCCATTATCAGTATATTTAAGACATTGAAACATCTTGTGACTTAAGCTACCAAAAAATGCCTTACCCTTTAAACAAAACAGGGATTGTTTCTTTCCCTTAAAAGGCCACTGTAAGAAAATCGATCAGCTAACACTTTTAATGTTAAAAAAATAAGTTATTTCATCAGAAATATGACCTTTTATAGACTGGGAAATGATTCACGTTTGGGGATACGAGAGAAAGGTTCTCAGGGCTAAAGACTTGTGGCTCGTCGGTGTAACCTGCGTGGGGGTGGTTGTATCACAGCAGAGGTAACCTATCTCCTGGGAGTTGACATGATAATTGTTTCTCCTAAACAAATGGATGCCGGTGGGGGGTCTGTTGCTTGGTGAATGTCGCTTAGTCTGACTCACTACAATCACTGCTGTAGGAATGGTTTTGTACAAATGATAACAGTCTGATTTTAATTGCCCTGGGCTACGCATCAAGGTGTAGTATGGGATATTTGGGGGATATTGGGTCTGCTACCTTCAAGTAGCATAGCCAGGTGAACCCCTTTTTAGGGAAACCTGTGGTTTCAAGTGAAGGCCAGATGTTTGAGCATCGCTAATTTACATGGATAAAAAAGGAGATGTTACTTTCATAGTGAGATATGCCATTTACACCCTAATGAGCTAAGGAAGATCTGCTCCACAACACACACTCAATATGCCAAATTGGGTGCTGATTTGCATCCATAGGATTACCCTCTGGTGCGGGCAACCTGAGGATAAATGTCCTCCCATCCAAGACAGCCCTGCACCTTGAGAGGAGCAGCTGTTGTATATGGTGATGACCTGGTGCTCCATCTGCATACATTCTACCCTATAATGTGAATTATATTCCCTGTCAACCAGACATATGAATTGCCTTCAGGTGGGGACTGAGAATCAAAATAAGCAGTGGCATTTCAGGTCCACAGATGCCCAATCACCCCTCACAGAAGCCCAAACAGCCCCCCACCAGCCTTTTAAATCGTGTCTGTCTATGACAACTTACAGAAGCCCCTGTGGCATTTGCCAGAACTGGATATAGAAACAGATGCAGGACCTCGCACACCCTAAATATGTAGTAGAGACGCCTGGTGCACAAAGGTAGAGGCTCGGCCACCTCCCAACTCGGCAACAGAAACATTTCCAATGGCACACAGGTCTGAGTGAATTCTTCAAGGTTTATTATGCGGAGTGCAGTCTGCACTCCGCATAATAAACCTTGAAGAATTCACTCAGACCTGTGCGCCATTGGAAATTTTTCATTTGCCAGAACTGGGCCTTGTTCCCTTACTGCAGTGATCCCCAAGCAGTGGCTTATGAACATGTTGCTCACCAAGCCCTTGTGACCTTAAAGCAGGTGCATATTTTTGAAGTTTTATTGTGTGTAACAGAGTCTCCTGTAATCTGCCAGTCCACATAGTGTCTACCAAACGGCCAATCACAGCCCTTACTTGGCACCTTCACTAACTTTGTTCATGTTTGAATTGATCAACAACTCTTTTTAGGCAGGGGACAGACAGGGAGATTCGGGGAGATTCTGTCGCCTGGCGTTTTTTAGCAGGCGACAGAATCTGCCCGAATCTCCCTGTCTGTCCCTACCCTTACATCTGAATGTGGCTCACAGGACTTATCTCCCAACTTTTGAACATTTAAAAAGCCAATGTGTGCTATGCCCCCCTAATTAATTTTGTCTTTGCCTAATTATTGCCAAACACCCCAATAATAATATCCCCGAACTGCCTTCTCCCTATCCGCCGCCTGTTTAAATCAAAAAGCTCCAGCGCCAAAACACACGCGGCGATTTCCGGAATCGCCCTAAGTTTCCTCACCAAGCAACTTCGTGCAATTCCGGAAATCGCCGCGCCGCGTGTGCATTGGCGCTTGCGCTTTTTCACTTAAACAGGCGGCGGATAGGGAGAAGGCAGTTCGGGGAGATTGTCGCCTCGCAGAATTGCCAGGCAAACTCCCCAAATCCCCCTGTCTGCACCTGTCCTAATCCCGAGGCAACTTTGGGCAATTTCAAAAAGCGCACCGCCGCGTGTTAATTACTGCAGGCAACTTTTCATTTTAGCCAGCACAAGAAAAGGGTTAGCGATTCAGGGACATTAGTCACCCAAAACAAGAGGCGATTAGTTGCCAGGCGTTTAATCTCCCAGAATCGCCTGGTGTGGACTAACCCTAACACCATTCTCACACTGCTCAGCAGGGGCATAACTACAGATGAAGCTAATGCTTAGAAGTGCAGAGGGCCCAGTGAGGCCCTAATTAACCAGCAATTGCAATAATAAATCAGATTATAATATTTTGGGGCTCCAAAGGCCCAGTAACATCTAGTAACACCAATGCTACTTGGGTAAATGGCTCCCACCTTTACCTGGGACTCTAGGTATGGCCAGGGAAATATCTACAAGGAGTATGTACAGTATTCCCCCTCCTGTCTATATGGGGTTGCTCTGGGTACTCCAGTCCAAAATTTCTAAAAACACACACAGGTTAATTGGCTTCTGATAAAACTGGCCACAGTGTGTATGAATGTGATCTTAGATTGTAAGCTCCACTGGGGCAGTGGCCAATGTAAATGTGAATAGAGATGTAAATAAATATTAGAGCTGGGGTGCTAAGTATGACTGGGCAGTGGACCCTAGAGACCTGATCAGGCCCGCCATCAGTGGGGGACAGGGGGGACAATTGTCCCGGGGCTGAAGGGGGGCCCGGCAGCGCCCCCCTTACCAGCGCATAAGCGTGCGCTCGTCGCGAAGTCCAGATGCAGAATGTGGAAGTGCTGAACAAATACGAAGTCTTGAAGAGGCGGAAAGACCCGAAGTCCCGAAAGGAGCCGACACTGATGTCCTGAAGTGGCGAAAAAAACCAAAGCCAATGTTTTTTTAAAATATTTTTTGGGGCCCCAATTTTTTTTTTTAACTTATAAGGGTGCCAATGTTTTTTTTTTTTTAACTTATAAGGGAGCCGTGACTATCAAAATGTGTGGGGGCGGGTTACTTTTTTAGTGCTGATATCTGTGTGGTCTTTTTACTTTGATATGGAGTAGGCGGGATCAGGGGTGGGGCTTGGGTGTCAGAGTGGGCGGGGCCCAGGGGGCCCTGAAGATGTTGTGCGGGGCCCTGTGATTTCTAATGGCGGCCCTGGGCCTGATTGATATAGTATTTACATCCAAATGACAAGTAATATCTGTCCCGTGGGAAGGAGCTAGTCATGTGATACAGGAGGGGAGTATTTTGTGCAGAAGTGGACTCATCAGCAGGGTTACTTTGCCTTTAATCTGGGGGACTAGGGTGTTTATTAAATACATGACCACGCTGGCTGTCTCCCAGTGTGTCCTGAAATGCCCCAGCCTTGCTATAATAGACAAGGGAGTTTTGGGATAACATCTGCCTAAGTGTCTGTCGCTGGTATGAGAGTCTCTCATATCGATTGGTCTTGTATCTGCCTGGCATCTTGTGAGGGAGGCTAATCAATAAGAAGAGATGTCAAGGCAAAACTGCACAAATGCAAGTTTCTCCTGTATAAATCACATTCTGAGAACACAAAGATAGAGGCAAATATCTGATTGATTGCTATGCATATTTTTACTGAAGCAACTTAGCTCATTCCTCATGTCATTTCTATAAAACTCTTTGCACCCAAAATATGCCCTTAGTTTGCCCAAAAGCATCTCAATTTCTGAGCAAGCCCTTTTCACTTTGTCCTGGACAGCCCAGTTTTCAGCCGCCCTGCCGACCTCACGGCCTCAAAAGGTGGCAGCCCTACTGGAGGCCCATTTGGAACGAGTTACTTACAGGTTACTCACTTGCCCCCTTATGGAAAACCTGGCTGTTCCCTTGACGGGTGCAGCGTCGAGTCTGTACCTCCCTCTTTTGCCCATCCCCAATAACACACACCACACCACACCACTGGTTTGGAGAGAGATGGCCGCAGTTATTTATTCTATAATTAACAAGCATACTTTAACATGAAAACATTTCAACTTTTACCAACCGTTTGTATAACAAACTCAAACAATATTATTCCCCCACCCGGGGGAAAAGAGGGATAACTGTGTCCCAACTGCCAGGATTGATTCCTGCTCCATTACCAAGCCCTAAATCGGGCTGCATATCTCCCCATGAGGACCCAGACCCCTGCCAAACCACTTCCCATTTTAACTTGCAAAGGTACCCCCCCACAACTGCGACTAACACCTATACCCAGGGAGGGAGGGTGGGATGCTGCGTCCTTCTTCCTCCACGTCCCGGCACCGAATGACGGTAAGCGCAGGTCTTCCCTTTTGCGCACCGCCCACCAGGCCCGCCAGCCTATCACAATCAGCCAACCAGGGGTGGGCGGGGTTAGGTCCCCTCCTACGCCCCGTCAAGTCCCTGCTTCCCTATATGGGTCATTGGGCCCCATTATCAGCATGTACAATTGTACCTTTGGCACGTGCAAATGAGATTCTTCATTCTTGTACGTCTATTGAGTGGGGCCTATTATACAGAAAATGAAGAAAAGAATACCAACTTCAAATTGTATAAGAATACCACTGTCTACATCACCTTTTTTTTTTTACCCATGAGCCACAATACATTGTAAAAAAAGAGTTGGGGAAACAACACAAGCATGAAAAATGTTCCCGTGGGTGCCAAATAAGTGCTGTGATTGGCTGTCTGGCAGCCCCTATTTAGATAGCAGTCTAAAGGAGGCTCTGTTTGCCAGTACCAACCAAAACTTGCCTCCAAGTCAGGAATTTAAAAATAAGCAGCTGCTTTGAGGCCACTGGGAGCAACATCTGGGGGGGTTGGTCGAGCCACTGGTTGGGGAGATCACTGGTCTACATCATACTAAAAGGGAATTTCAAGGTGAGCCTTCTCTTCCTTTAAAAGACTTGAAAGGTTCTCTTCCATTCCATGCCAATATATAAGCAGCACTTAATTAATGTTTAAAGGGTGTTTGTCCTGTTATTTATGACTTGTTAATATATAGGTGGATATTAATGAAACCTCTTTTTTTTGAGGGTGGTCGACTCCCATGAGTCATCCAGATCTAGGGTACTTAAGGGTATTTAATGTTGTTCAACAATCGGCTGTTCGCGCTAGCCGAATGTTCGCGAACGGCACGCGACGTTCGCCAATTTGGGTTCGCCTTAGCTGGCGCTTTTTTTTTGCCATTTCTCCCCCAGACCAGCAGATACATGGCAGCCAATCAGGAAGCTCTCCCTCCTGGACCACCCCCACACCCCCTGGACCACTCCCCTTCCATATATAAACTGAAGCCCTGCAGCGTTTTTTCATTCTGCCTGTGTGTGCTGCTTGGAAGAGCTAGTGTAGGGAGAGAGCTGTTAGTGATTTGAGGGACAGTTGATAGTAAGTTTGCTGGCTAGTAATCTACTGTTCTTCAAACAACTGCCATCTAGCTGTGTGAGCTTGTTCACATTCTGTCTAAATATCAATAATAATACCGTCTCCAGAAACACCATCCTGAGTGACGTTTTTCAAGCAGCAATAATATTTTCCGTAATCCGTATCCACCGCTGTAGTAGTGTATACGTTGACCTTGTAGGCATTGTTTGCCCAGTCTTTAACCAAGTGCCACGTAGCTGTGTGAGCTTTTTCACATTCCATGTCCAGAAACATCACCTGAGTGACGTAGTGTGATTTCTGCCCTTTACAGCACAAAACGCAGCGCTGTGTCAACAATGTATTTTTTAGAAACATTTTTGCCCTTGATCCCCCTCTGGCATGCCACTGTCCAGGTCGTTGCACCCTTTAAACAACTTTAAAATAATTTTTCTGGCCAGAAATGTCTTTTCTAGCTTTTAAAATTCGCCTTCCCATTGAAGTCTATGGGGTTCGCGAAGTTCGCGAACCGTTCGCATTTTTGTCCGGAAGTTCGCGAACATGTTCGCGAACATTTTTTCCAATGTTCGCTACATCCCTATTCAACAAGAACATTCCACAGTACAGGTTGTGGCTCCCTGCTATGGCCATGGAAGGTCTCTATAGCTCCCAATAACTGTATTAGCACTTGCCTCCATATCCCATGGTTCATGCCAGACACATTTTGTGTTTAGGGGGTAGGAGTAGACAAATTATTTTATGGGGGTGCCTGGTGCTGTCAGGGTCGGACCACCCTGTTGTGGAAGTGGAGACTGGGCTAGATCAGGGGCATGACTGGGTGAATTGGGGGACCTAACTAGGCAAGCAGGGGTCGGAAGCATGGGGGAGACTAAATCTGTCCTATTGGCCCCAGACTTACCTGGCACCTTACTCATCAGGCAGCACCCCTATGCCCAGGGCAGAATTCAAACTCACGACCCCATATCTGCAAAACAGCCGCTGCTCAGAATTAATTTTCTAAACTTATTTTTAAAAACCAAAAAGCATGAAAGCCAAATTCTTTAACAAACCGTGTTACTGTGTTTTAAGTTCCTCTCCTTTATTTTCTGTACCGAGCAAAACCAGACAATAGCGGCTTTATTTTAAACCATGAAAACATAAACAGCGGAACATAAAAGGAGCTTTTTTTTTTTTTTTTGTACTCGGTATCAGAGATTTTCAAAGAGTTTCGAATTTATGCTCTGTCTGTGTATTCAAAGCCACAATGTGGTGCACATTCTCCAGACTTAGCCCATTGATGGAGGATGGGTTCCTGCTGATCTGTCTAGTGACTACTGAGCGTGGATGCGTGCGAGGACAGGGATAGGGATAATACAAATCAACGTATTCCATCAGACTGAATCAGCCAGAGATGTATGTCCAGATAATGTGTCAATCTTAGAAACGCCAGTTAGAGACAAACAAAATTGCTGCCTGGCCCGTATTTTATTAGTACAGTAAATCTGTAGTTATATATATTTATATACAAATATTTCTAACACTAGGGGACAGCCTCGGGTTTACTTCTATGTTCCTGAAAATGATTGTCCCTGGCAATGTCCATGATTTATAAAAACTGATTTTTCAAAAATCTGCACAGAGGTCATCTAGTGTTCTTATAGCAAGAGGTCAGTTCTCATATTATGGCAAGATTATAGTACTATTTCTACTAAGATGTCAGTTATTTATCATTATCTTTGAGCAAGAGGTCAGTACTCATATCCTTATGCTGAGAGGCCAGTTCTCAAGTTCTTATGTTGAGGGACCAGTTCTTGAGCTTAGTTCTCACTGTCTTATGGCAAGAGTTCAGTTCATATTATCCTATAGTAAGATGTCAGTTCTCATGGTCTTATGGCAACAGCTTAGAGTACTTGTTCCTATGGCAAGGGCTCTGTTCTTACGTTCTAATGTCAAGAACTCAATTCTCATGGTCAGAATGTCTTATGGCAAGAGCTCAGACCTCATGTTCTAATGGAAAGAACTCAGTTCTCATGTTCTTATGGCAAGAGCTCAGTTCTCATTGTCTTATGGAAAGAGCTCAGTTCACAATGTCTTATGACAAGAGCTCAGTTCTTATTGTATACTCAGACCTCATGTTCTTATGGAAATAACTCAGTTCTCATGTTCCTATGGCAAGAGCTCAGTTCTCATGTTTATATGGAAAGTGCTCAGTTCTCATGTTCTTATGGCAAGAGATCAGTTCTCATGTTCTTATGGCAAGAGATTGGTGCTCATGTTTTTATGGCAAGAGCTCAGTTCTCATTGTCTTATGGTCAGAGCTCAGTTCACAATGCCTTATGACAAGAGCTCAGTTCTCATGTTTATATGGAAAGTGCTCAGTTCTCATGTTCTTATGGCAAGAGCTCAGTTCTCATGTTCTTATGGCAAGAGCTTGGTGCTCATGTTTTTATGGCAAGAGCTCAGTTCTCATTGTCTTATGGTAAGAGCTCAGTTCACAATGTCTTATGACAAGAGCTCAGTTCTTATTGTATAATCAGACCTCATGTTCTTATGGAAAGAACTCAGTTCTCATGTGCATATGGAAAGTGCTCAGTTCTCCTGTTCTTATGGCAAGAGCTAAGTTCTCATGTTGTTATGGCAAGAGCTTGGTGCTCATGTTCTTATGGCAAGAGCTCATTTCTTATTGTATAATCAGACCTCATGTTCTTATGGAAAGAACTCAGTTCTCGTGTTCATATGGAAAGTGTTCAGTTCTCCTGTTCTTATGGCAAGAGCTCAGTTCTCATGTTGTTATGGCAAGAGCTTGGTGCTCATGTTCTTATGGCAAGAGCTCAGTTCTAATCTTCTTATGGCAAGAGCTCAGTTCTCATTTTCTTATGATAAAAGCTTGGTTCTCATTGTTTTATGGCAAAAACTCAGTTCTCATGGCAAGAGCTCAGTTCTCATGTATCTATTGTCTTAGGACAGGTGTACATGAGGATATTTGTCGCTCCTGGGAAATCTGTGTTATCAGGGATGACAAATCCCCCAAAATGACTTTCCCTTTACAAAACCATTGACATGTGATCTGACTTTATCACTGGAAAATGCCTGTTTCTGCATTTTCAGCATTTAAACAGGATACCCACATTTACATTTTATTACACATCTTTCCCAATGCTGTTTACAGCTCAGACTATATGGTTCTTTGAGGAATCAATTCGTTCTTGCTCTCCTATTTACACTGTACAATTTTTTTCTGAGAAACTCTCCTTGACAGCTCTATATAATTAACCGCCTCCTTGGATTCTCCTGCTTATCTGTGGCTATAACTCTGTAATTTGCCAGGTCCCATCACAGACCTTTAAACTAACTCTTTCCTACCTTCCTCACTGCTGGAAATAAACAAAACTCAAGTGGAACATGGAAAGAGTAGGAAAAAAAATGAATGCACTGTCCCCCAGAAATGGCAAAGGTCCCACTGGGGAAAAGTCTCTGTACCCCGTCAGCTCAGTCAGACACTGCTGCTGAAAATACATACATTTGCCAAAATTGATATACGTAGCAGTGAGATTTACTGTTCCTATTTTGTGGTGGGGCAGGTGGTAAACCCATTTAACTGGATTAATACACCTCTGTTTGTTTGGGAAGAACACTACACTGGCAGTTGAACAGTGGGACACCAAAGCAGTAGCATGCCTAGGGAAACTCTTTGGTTGGATCCATCTCTGTATAAGGCAAAAATACAGACGCAAGGACCCTGAATACCCCTATACTTTCCTCTATATTAAAGGGAAAGATAAAGGGAGGTTTACTTGTTTCTAAACAGGGTATGTTTCCCATTTTTCCCATCCAGCGCTACGAAATAAGTTGGCGCTATAGAAATACATGTTATTATTATTATTATTATTAATAATAATAATAATAATAATAAAATAATATTTCATATAGAATAAAAACATTCAGGGTCAGATTGGGCCGGCGAGACACAGAGTAAAAACCCGGTGGGCCCCGCCGACCCAGACCTGCACCCTGCTGCTGCCGCGCTCCCCTCTGATCAAGAGAACAGCTACACGCAAGGGGGATGGGCGTTGCGGCTGGAGAGGCGGCTACTGGTGGGGGTTTGCGACTGGGGCAGGGGGGCTTGGGCGGGGACCTGTGTTAGAACCCCGGTGGGCTTCGGCCAATTCAGTCCGACCCTGAGAACATTGCTTTTTAGTCTTTCCGCAAAGTTGCAATGCCTTTCCTAATGTTGTTTGTCTGCTGGCAACACTACCGGGCCATGTTAAATTAAATTCACCCCCTCTTGGCAGCGGTGCCTGTAATTTCCCTGACAATGCTTTCCATCCTCTGGCACAGAAGAAGCACAGTCAGGCAGGATGCACTGTGGGGAATTTCCATGCAGATTTGCTGCTTGAACAAACCTCACAATGTTTTTCGGCCACGGCACTGAATTAACTAATATTACCCATCATGTTCTAATCAGCTTCAAAACAGCAGAGGCAGGTAACCACGGGATGATTAGGCATCTCATTATTGATGCTGATAAAATCCCTGGGGTACGACTAGCAGCCTAAATCAGTTACACATTCATGCTTATTGTCCTACAAGCGTTTTGCCACGGGGATATTGAAAAGAAGTTACTGCATGTGTATGCATTCTATATTGCTATACTTTTCACAGTGGAATCCCAAGCTGTGTGCCCCATTAATTAGAATGTGTTAATCTTTAGAAAGGGGAGGTGGATCCTGATGAAGAGTGTTCCCTATTGGTTACATCCAGGTAACATCCTGTTCTATGAAACTGTCACCTTTAAAGGATAAGTAAACCTTCAAAATAAATGAATGAGAGTGCTATTATAAGCACGTTTGCAATTGACAGTATTTTTATATTTTCTTTAGATTCCAAGATATTAAGAGACATATGTACTGTTAACAAGAATTACTTTTGTTGCAATGGTGCCACCTGCTGTTCGATGTTCGACCATGCTCCAGTCAAGGAACATGTTTGAAGGAAGAAAAAGAGCTGGTCTGATGTTCTTGTGTTTAGGAAAGACGTGAAATGCGTTATCTGAGGTTTCTAATGTTTTTCCTAACCAAAGGAACGTTAGACCAACCCACCAGACCATATTTCCCTTAGAGGAACTTGATTTTCTCTTTAACACTGAGATTCTTTTCATTGTAGATTCTCTGCTCTACATCATGCTGCCCTTAGTGGGAACACTGAGCTCATCTTGTTGCTCCTGGAGGCCCAAGCTGCAGTGGATATTAAAGACAACAAAGGTCAGAGAGAGAGAAGAATATCCTACACACTAGGAGGTCCTTGTACAAAACAGAGATTGGCTTTCCTCTATCTTCTTGGTGTTGAAAGACCACCACCATCATACTATATAGACATTTATTTTCCAAGTGCTGGCTTCAAGAGCCTGAATGCCAGGCTTGAATTCTTTATGTAGCAGTTTCTTTTAAACTGAAATCAATTTTTTAAGTAAAATGACCTACATGGGCTCTGGCCAACCAATAGAGCTAAGTAATTCATGAAAGCCAAACACATTTTTCTGTTCAGTTACCTACTAAAATCCATTAAGTTAATAGTTACTTTGAGTTACCAACAAAACCATAGCATGCTAGTCCATTTTGGATTTCTTGGCTGTGGTTGCCAGCCAAGAACCTAGTAATCCCCCAGAAATGGTCCATTCTGCAGATCTGATTTCTTTCTTCCAGGTATGCGACCACTGCACTACGCAGCATGGCAAGGCAAGAAAGAGCCAATGAAAATGCTCCTCAAATCTGGCTCTGCTGTGAATATTCCTTCAGATGAGGGGCAGATCCCTTTGCACCAAGCTGCTCAGCATGGGCATTATGATGTGGTAAGACTTTACTTCTGTTTTTTGGGATTACGATGGTTTCATTGTAATGTATGCTTAGCTGATATTGGTCAAGACTATACATGATTCAAAGAGAATGAAAGTTCCAATCCAAGGGCACCCCCAAGGATTATAATGATTTACCTGATACCCCAGGCTGTTGTTCCTGTTAGCAGAAAACCAAACTGGCCCGGGGAATTATCCTCTTCTTCTACACAGTAGCACGGCTCACACATTTGGTGCAACACTTGATTCCTTTAAGCATGAGATCAAGGAATTATTGCATTAAGGCAGATAAAATGCTTTGTGATGATAAACTGTAAGCTACTACTAAACTACATGCAACCCTCCTTACATTAATAAGCTTTTTGGAAGCACCTTTATAATAACGCTGCATTTCTTGTCTAGTCCGAGATGTTGCTGCAGCACCAGTCCAACCCATGCATCATGGATATATCAGGAAAGACTCCCTTGGATTTGGCCTGTGAGTTTGGAAGAGTTGGGGTAAGTAAGGATCATGTAAATTACTCCAGTATCCATTTAAAAGACC
The DNA here is from genome assembly GCA_024363595.1 of Xenopus borealis. Taxonomy (NCBI): domain Eukaryota; kingdom Metazoa; phylum Chordata; class Amphibia; order Anura; family Pipidae; genus Xenopus; species Xenopus borealis. Next base: position 101,595,282 of record CM044448.1, on the reverse strand, counting down.
TTTTCAAGATATTGCCTCAAGGTGCCCCCTAACAAGTGTTAAGAAGAAAGTTGCTTTCACTCACAGCCTGAACTTGAGCTTGAATGTAAGTGTGTGAAATTCCAGTATGGTTTACATGATTAGATTGAGGTTGGGTCTGTAGCATGAGCCTTTAGACACATGGGGACGATTTACGAAATTCACGTGAAATGAACGAAGTTCGATCGAATACCGATCGTACAAATTTTTCGTGTAATCGGATATGCAAATTTGGCCTCTTCAATCATCGAATATCGAATAGATCTAATGATCGGATATTCGATAATAAGATCATTCGATGATCGAAGGAATCAAAATTTTTAATTTATTCCACTGCCTACTTCGCCAGATTGAACCTACCGAACTGTAATAGAAGCCTATGGGAAGCTCCCCATAGGCTTCTGAGGCTAAGTCCTGCTCGAATACCATTCGTACGATCGGAGCGTTCGATAAGCATTCGACCATCAAATGCTTATCGAATTGTGTTAGGCTATCATTTTGCTTGCAATACGATTTCTCAATGGATTTGTACGATCGGATACCGATCGTTCGATTTCACGAAAAAATCGTGAAATTTCCTTCGAAAGTCCGAAAAATTCGTATGATTCGAACGATCAAACGATACGATCGTACGAATGGTATTCGAGCAGGACTTAGCCTCAGAAGCCTATGGGGAGCTTCCCATAGGCTTTTATTACAGTTCGGTAGGTTCAATCTGGCGAATTAGGCAGTCAAATAAATTTAAAATTTGAATTCATCGAATGATCGAATTATCGAATATCTGATCATTCGATCTATTCAATATTCGATGATCGAAGAGGCCAAATTTGCATATACAATTTCAAATAAAAGAAAAATCCTTTATCTGGAAACCAGTGAGTATCAAGCATTCCAGATGTAGGGACCCATAGGTTTCTATACGGCACCTATGGAGTTAATCCCTACCCTTTAGTATGTTTTCTGTTATTGGGTGTAACTACCTGTAACACTCCTATTCAATACCAGTTATTATTGGACAAAGAGTGCAATAACCACTCCCTGCCACTAAAGCTTTATATTGTGTGCAGGGAGGGGCCTCTGCCTCTTTGGCTGCTGGTTCTTCAACAGGCTGGTTGTTTCCATTGAGCCTGGGATCAACAAGGCCCCAGTAAGCCACCTGCCCTAACAGGACCTCCAACTGTTAGTGACCTGAGTCGGGAACCAGGCCATCCCGTGAATGAGGACTAGCAAGATACAGGTTAGCTTTGTAATAGTCTCTCTAGAGAGAGAAAGATAGTCAGTGTTATTTAGTATGAACAGTTCTATGTTCCAACGAGGAGTGTTAGCAGGAAGCGATCTTCCTTACAAAGCTCCCCTGTGATGCTTTTAGTGCAGGGATAACATTGTAATGAGGATTAGGGCACTTAGCAGCAGCTATCCGGCCTCATCTGATATTCCATTAAGTCACAGCCACAGGACCTTTGTCTGAGAATTGATGAGCCTTGACTACCTTACCTTCGAGGACATTCTTATTGTGATGTGTGTATAAATATCTGCTGACATCTATGATCACCTATGTAATATCTGCTATGATCCAAGCTCCTGTGTGAGTATACCTAAACCTGAGGATATTTGCCTCGTGCATAATAAATGTTCACTTTTGTTTAAAGAACAAGTAAACGTTTTTTTTTTCTATCTCTAAATTTGCTCTAAACAGCCCCTCAAATTAATGTACCTTAGTCCCTGCTGCAAGTCTGCTCTGGTTTCTGTGTTATCAGCAGCTTGATTCACCTTCTTCCTGGTGCAGAGTGAAGCCCAGCCCCTTAGCTTTCTGAGCTGACCTTATCTCTCAGACTAGTCTTGGAGATCATTTGCATAATGTGACATAGCAGAGACCAGTGTGTTTAGCACCTTTTGCTTGGGGAAACTAGCTTACTAATGCACACACTGGCTCCCTCTTCCTCTCTATTGTGGAACAGCAGCAAATGGACTGCTCAGTAAACTAAGGGGCTGGGCTTCACTCTGCACCAGGAAGAAGGGAAACAAGCTGCTGATAACACAGAAACCAGAGCAGACTTGCAGCAGGGACTAAGGTACATTAATCTGGGGGGCTGTTTAGAGCAAATTTACAGAAAGAAAAACATTTACTTTTCCTTTAAGAACCTCCTGGCGCCCATTCATCTTTATTCTACAGTCTGCCTGGGTATTGTAGTAATACTACCTCTTAAACGGATAGCTTCCACTTAGTGAAGGCCCTGCCCTGCTGTGTAGTGTCGCAGTGTAACCCATGCTCTACCATTAGCTGGACACCCTAACTAATTTGTGCTGTATAGCCCAAAAAAGCGTTACACAGATAACATATCCTATGCAGTTTGCAAACTGCAAATATATGAAACAAGACCACCTGCTGTTCATCTACAGTCGGCTGAAAATTAAGTCTGTGACAATAGGAACGTTTTGTGATGCATTAGATTCGTACGATTGGTATTCGATCGAACTTCGATCATTTCACGTGAATTTCGTAAATCGGCCCCTTGATGTCTATACTGCTATTTGATCAAAGGAAGGCAAAAAAAAAACCCTTCTGAAGCCTCTCCAAAAATCCTTCCTGACTCCAAGATGACAATCAGACCAGTCACTGGATCAACATGTTCTATGAGCTATCTTCCATAACCCTGTATTCACTCCTTTGCCAAAAAGCCATCCAACCCCTTCTTAAAGCTATCTAATGTATCAGCCATCAGGACTAATTTAGGGAGAGAGTTCCAAATATTTAGATGGAACCTCCTTTCTTATAACAGTAATGGGTGCCCTTGTGTCAGTTGGAAGGACCCACATGTAAATAAAGCTTTAGAGAGATTATTATTATATGATCACCCTACCTATCACCCCATAAGCACCTCTTCTTCAACATAAAAACCCTCCAACTTGGCCAGTCTTTCCACCTAGCTGAGATTTCCCATACCTTTTATCAGCTCAGCTGCCCTTCTCTGGACTCTTTACAGTGTAATAATATCCTGTTTGAGCACCAGGGAAGGGTGACACCAGGGAAGACTGTGTTTCAAACTCCAACTAAGGTGCCGGAGCAGTAGCCAAGGACTGTAAAGCAAATCTATAGTGAATCCATAAATTGGGTTCTGGAGAAGCATTTGTAAAACATAGTCTTTATCTTCCAGGTTTGGTGAGTATGATAAAATTTTAATTTATTTTAACTCTTTCAGGTCGTTCAGCTATTGCTAAACAGTAACATGTGTGCAGCATTGCTAGAGCCCAAGCCGGGAGACAGCACTGACCCCAATGGAACTAGCCCCTTGCATCTGGCTGCTAAGAATGGTCACATTGATATCATCAGGTGAGCATGAACCTCCATCATCCTAGCAGTGATACCCTTCTACAAGTTTTATATAACACTTTACTTCACTTCCATTTATGCAGGTATGGGATCCGTTATCCAGAATGATCGGGACCTAGGTTTTCCAGATAACAGATCTTTCTGTAATTTGGATCTTCATGCCTTAAGGGTAGGGACAGACAGGGAGATTCGGGGAGATTCTATCGCCTGGCGTTTTTAGCAGGCGACAATCTTCCCGAATTTCCTTCTCCCTGTCTGCCGCTAGTATAAGTGATAAAGCGCCACCGCCTGTGCACACGCTGCGCGGCGATTTCCGGAATCGCCCGAAGTTTCCTCACGAAGTATCTTCGGGCGATTCCGGAAATCGCCGCGCAGCGTGTTCACAGGATCTCCCCGAATCTCCCTGTCTGTCCCCAGCCTTAGTCTACTAGAAAATTATTTAAGCGTTATATAAACCCAATAATCTGGTTTTGCTTCCAATAATGATTAATTATATCTTAGTTTGGCTCTTCATACCTTAAAATGCACCAATCATAACTAAAATGATTTACTAAGTAAATACACTATGTGAATGTTCAAGAAATCTGATTTTTAAAACAGTTAGAATTGTTTGTATAATGTAAATAATCAGCTCACTATACCTTCTGCAAAATCTCCCCTATCTCCACTGCAGTTCTAGCTGAGGCAGACATCTTGGATTTCACTGACTCCTCCTACCTATATCTTCACAGCCAACTGCAGCTCTGAAATCTCGCACATGCTCAGTTGAAATTTCTTACTTGCCTAATAAACCTTCTAAGCTATTTTGAAATCTGCCAAACTTCCGTGTTAGTGCTGCCACCTTGTGGAAGTTGCGGTATGCACTTCTCTTTATAATTCTAGAGTTTACTAAAGCTAGGCATTGTGGGTAGAATACTCAGGGCAGTGCTACAATCTGAGCATGCTCGTGAACTCATTTGCATGTTGTAGTCACAGTATGAACTCCCTCAGTGAGAGAACATTTGACAAAGTATGGGATTTTTTTAAAATCTGCAGTTTCCCCCCAAAAAAACTGTATATGTAGTTTGATTAAACATGTTTAGGTTATACTGGTCAGGTTGTTAATATGTGTTTAAATTTGGCTGTGATTGGTGCCCTTTAAGTCTACTAGAAAATAATTTAAGCGTTAAATAAACCCAATAATCTGGTTTTGCTTCCGATAAGGATTAATTATATTTTAGTTTGGATCAAGTACAAGCTGCTGTTTTATTATTACAGATGGATTATTTGGATCAAATGGTAACAGGTTTCCGGATAACGGATTCCATACCTGTATCTCTGAGACAGAATGATTTTCTGGGTGAACTAATCTTTTAAGTCCCTATTCACATAAACATTTAAATGTCATGGTTTTGTTCTGGAAGATTCTTCTTGCTCCTATTTTATTTATCCTTTTGTATTCAACCTACAGTTTTCTGCTAATTTGAGTTTCATTCTCCTTGTATCTGAAGTGGCAACTTCATCTGGTAATCCTTTGTATCCCCTATCACCTTGGAGATTTCAAGGCTTTTTCACTGCTGTCAAGCAATGTAGAGGAACATCATTTAACCATTTATTGAATAGATATATGTATCCCTCATTTCAGGGCCGGGCCAAGGTAGGTTGGCACCCTAGGCAAGGGGTTCAATCAGCCCCCCCCCCTGGAGACAGGGGCGAAGTTAAAACTTAAAGAAATTAAAAAAACATTATTTCCCTTCTAAAGTGCGCCCCCCCCTATGACTGCGCCCTAGGCGGCCGCCTACTCTGCCTACCCCTAGTTCCGGCCCTGCCTCATTTTGCATATATTAAGACTCCCACCAGTTTTCATCTTTACTGGCTCCACTTATTATTATCTCATCTTAGCAACAGTCTTTTGGGAAACCTGCTATGTTCCTCCAGCTGTTGCTAGGCACCGTTGCAAATTAGCCCATGAAATCTGTTTTAATTTTGCTTTAAATTTAGCAGCACTTGAAAGTGTAAATATCCCAGGGAAACAATTGTCAGATCAGACAATGTGACTGTTCTCTAAGCATCAGCCAGATGCAAACTCAGGAAATATAAAAAACTACAAATATGAATCGGGTTGGTTTTATGTGGGTGTGTGGGTCGCACAGTGATGTTCTACCTGTTACTCTCCGGCTGTTATTGGATCACGGTTCACTATTTCCCTATGTACTTTAAGAAGTTACATATTAATGAGGGGTGGCAGGGAGAGGCACATAGGTTGTCTATTACTACAGATATGGGATCCGCTATCTGCAAACCTGTTATCCAGAAAGCTCCAAATTACAGAAAGGACTCCATTTTATCCAAATAATGCAATTTTTTTTTTAAATGATTTCCTTTTTGTCTGTAATAATAAAACAGTAGCTTGTACTTGATCCCAACTAAGATATAATTAATCCTTTTTGGAAGAAAAACCAGCCTATTGGGTTTATTTACACTATATTCTAATAGACTTAAGGTATGAACATCCAAATTATGGAAAGATTCATTTTCCGGAAAAGCTCCAGGTTCCAAACATTGTGGATAACAGGTCCCAGACCTGTACTACTACTACATTATTTTGATGATACAAGTAGTCAGCGCTGCGCAATATGTTGGCGCTCTATAAATACATGTTATTAATAATAATAATAATAATAATTGTCTGGACCAGTAGTACAGAAAACAGACAGGTGCTGCTTTCAATAGCAATTACAGATAACTTAGATCACTGAAATATTTAAATAACTTTGCTTAAAATGTTATTAAGCCAAACGTAATATTTAAGTTTACTAATCCATGAAGGTACAATTAATGGTTCTACATTTGCTGCCAAATTCCTGGAATAATGGGAAGATGACTAATAGGAACATTTTTAACGTATATTTGTAATCTTAATCTAATTTCCCTTTATATTGTAATGGGGAGTTACCAAATGTAAGCCCAAAAAGAGGGTCCTTAAAGTGATACTGATACTAAAAAATACTTTTTTAAAATATGAATGTACATTAAAAGTTGCCGATATGTTATGTTGATCGTTTTTTACTGAGAAGTTTATTTTTGTAAGTAGTCAGGCCCCCGATTTGTGGAGAAGCCACCTAGGCCCAGATCTAGGGCAGCAGGATTTTAGGGGGCGGCATGTTGCCCAGCCACACCCAAATTGGTGAAAATTTGAGCAAATAAAGGTGTAAGTAATTGTTAGTTGAAATTTCTAAACCTGACTGTTTTGCCAACCTGACTGTCCCATCTCAGCCTGTCAGTTAAAGTTTCTATTACTAACGGACGCCTACTGCACAAATATGGCAGCCCCCTATGGGACACCAGACAGGTCATTTAAATGCATTGTGCAAATACTTTATGGCAAAGTTTTAAGTAGCTTTCAAAGGCAATACTATGATACATGTAAAAGAGTTTAATTTCTGGTTTCAGTATCTCTTTAAACGAGGGTCCTGTATAGCCAGTGGTTGGGTGACAGCTCTAGGGCCAGTGGTTGGGTGACAGCTCTAGGGCCAGTGGTTGGGTGACAGCTCTAGGGCCAGTGGTTGGGTGACAGCTCTAGGGCCAGTGGTTGGGTGACAGCTCTAGGGCCAGTGGTTGGGTGACAGCTCTAGGGCCAGTGGTTGGGTGACAGCTCTAGGGCCAGTGGTTGGGTGACAGCTCTAGGGCCAGTGGTTGGGTGACAGCTCTAGGGCCAGTGGTTGGGTGACAGCTCTAGGGCCACTGGTTGGGTGACATCTCTAGGGCCAGTGGTTGGGTGACAGCTCTAGGGCCAGTGGTTGGGTGACAGCTTCAAGGTAGTGGACTCTTTTAGTAAAATCTAGCGATGGGGTTACCCCTCACCTGATCAAAACATTAACAATGTGTCAGTACATCCCAACCCTCCTATTCAGCACCAGATTAAAAATAACTAGGCCCATGGTAACAGCCAGAGGCATAACTACACAGGAAGGCCCCATGAGCCAGACCCCAAATTATTAGCAATTTCAATATATATTAGTATAACAGGTCACCTCTAGACATTTTGGGGGCCCTACAATACAACATCTAGTTGGTCTTAACATCATTATGTCACAACACAACTTCAATTCACTGGAGCCACATATTGGTGCCAGATTCAAAATAAAAAGACCTGAAGACCCTGGTTCGATTCCCTGGTTACTGGTGTGCCTTAATTGTTGTTTTTGCTGGTTGATCTTCTAGTTATTGACGGTTCTGCCCGACTCTCTTCAGTTAGTTTACTGCCACCATGACCTTTGCCTGGATACTGACCATGCTTCTGGTTTTCCCTTTGAATAAAATGTTATTGGACAATCTTGCCGCTCTAGATCCGGGCCTTTGTGGCCTTTCCACAAATCTGGGCCTGCTCTTTGCCAATTTAACTGCCTTCTAGATACTGACCCCCAGAGTCTTTTTGGCTCTGACTCATAGACTACAGGGAGTCCACAAGTTACATACACCTGACTTACATACAACTCTCACTTACAAACAGAGGCTATTACATTAACTTACTGTGGGTTGCTTGACTTTAATTAGCATTTAGCTTTAATAAACCACCTGCCCCAATCCCCTCTTGTGTGTTTTGTCTACTGCAGAGCACAGGAAGGTAAAAATAAATATTATGTTACGACAAACATCTGTCTTAACGTACATTTAATCAGTAAATATATATGTTTTCACTTATATACAATTTCAACTTAGGAACAAACCTATCTCGTACATAACCCAGGGACTGTCTGTATGTTCATGCACTGATGGGGAGGGGTGCGCCGAATCCCCTATTTTGTGAATCAGATGAATTCTGAATCATTTATGAAGGATTTTCCCAAATCTGGCATTTGGCTTTGGTCAAATCCGAAACCGAATTCAGCAAGGAAGGGTTAAAAAGCTCCACACTTACAAAGCACAAGAAAAAATCGTGATCTCCTTGTTTGTGTTGAAAGGATTCGGATTCGGTATGGCCAAGCACTTGGATTCAGCAGAATTTCAATCTTGATGAAAAAGGCTGAATCTTGGCCAAATGCTGAACCAAATCCTGGATTTAGTGCATCCATACATGATCAGGTAGGAGAAGGGTCAATTGAGGAAGGCCTGCATATGGTAGCTCTGGGTATTAAAAGGATAGTTGACCTTTGAATTTACTTTTAGTATGATGTAGAGAGTGATATTCTGAGACAATCGGCAGTTATTTTCAATGTTTACAATTTGTGTTTTTTCTGGGTTTTTTCTGCATTCTGCAATCTAGTTGCTAGGGTCCAAATAACCCTAGCAACCATGAACCGATTTGAAGAGTCAGGAACATGAATAGGAGAGGCCTGAATAGAAAGATGAGTAGTAAAAAGTAGCAATAACAATACTAAGTTACTTAGAATTAGCCTTTGTATAATATACTAGAAGTTTACGTGATCTCACCCTACCTGAAACCACACAGCCTGATGTAGATCAGATGTAGCACATAATCATCCATACAAAACTTTTCCCTCTATAAATCCAGCGCTAGCTTACGATCAAAACCCTTACAGTGAGCCAAGTCTGCTGTACAACGAGAAATATATCTCCATAAAACCCCCCCCTAGAACCTTTCTCTGTGCTGTCTCCGAAAAAGCTCTGTAGGACTAATGGAAAAACTGTCCTCGCTCTGTGCTGGCAGATAAGAAAATAAAAATCTAATGCACATGTGAGCCCGGAATGGCTGCATTCTGATTAGCCGGCACAGCGCTCCGCATAGTGTAGGAAATCGAATACAAACATAAAGGAGCTGTTTATATTGGCTGCGTCCTACGGCCAGTCTGCGGCCTAGGGCTGAACACTTATATTCAAGTTACACTGTCTCTCATATAAGTCTTTGTTACTTTCCCTGTTGAAATATTTGGCAGTAAACACAAAGAGCATTTTATTATTTTCAGATGTCCTTCTGTCAGAGCCAGTGTAACTCATAATATCACTGGCCATAAATAGCCAATAACTGTAAGCTTTTATTGAAAGTCTTTGTGAAAAATAGAGCGGTGTGCCCTTTCTTCTCTTACACAGACTGAGACTGAAACTGCAATGTAAGTGCAAATAGAACTGATTTATACAGTTGTTTTGTCTTTTTATATTTCCTTAGGCAGTGAAATATTCAATATTTATAGATCTTTGTGTATTTGCATTTGGTTCAGTGGGAGCTGTCATATTGCTTGTCTTGTCTCAGGCAATCTGTGATAACTCTGCAAAATTCCTGTAGCAGAGGTAATAATAGCCCCTGGGAATTGACTGTGACTGTGGGATAGCAGGTATAGTAGGGAGAGATGGTGCCTATAGTAACAGTGGATAATAGTCTCTGGGAAGGGAGTGTGACTGTGGGATAGCAGGTATAGTAGGGAGAGATGGTGCCTATAGTAACAGTGGATAATAGTCTCTGGGAAGGGAGTGTGACAGTGGGATAGCAGGTATAGTAGTGATCAGCAGGCCCGGATTTGTGGTGGCCACAAATTTTTAGGGACAGCATACTGCCCAGCCTACTCTTTGGGGAGCTCCTGTGCTCTGCATGCGGACGGGGCGATACGACCACGTTGCCGGGTGCCTACAAATATGGTGCTGGTGATCAGTCTGTGCCACTAAAAGATAGGCTTTATTTAATGTATCCACAGCTATGATTATAGAAGGGCTGGGAGTACATTGTGTGAGCTTATGGGATTTTGCATGCAGGGACAATCTGGGGGTATGTGCTCCCCCCGATGTGACCTTTCCGTTGCCTCCCCATTCATGTCCATGCTTTTTGCCGCCGCTGGTAGCCCACTGATGTTTCCCGCCTGATACAAGATTCTCTCCCTGTATTATGGCAGCGGCAGCAGCTCCCCGTTTTGCAAGAAAAGCTAAGAAAGAAATGGCTCCGATTATATTTAATGAACATTAATACATCTCCTCTGCGTTTAAATCCAATAATAAAATTCTTTAAATCAAAGAATAAAATTGTTGGTCTTTTTGTCAGGACTGGGGAAGGGATTTTGATGTTGTATTCAGCCCAGCAGAGAGAAGTAGGATTGTGGTATTTCAGCTGAATTATGATTATATATGATGGGAAGGAGCTTGGCCAGGCTTAGCTGTGATGCCCTGGAAATGGGCTGCTATGAATGGTTTATGGGAGGAATTAGCTGCATGTTGTGTGAATGTGCTACACTGTACTTGCTTCTGTTCCAGTCACTATATCAGGATGGGGTCAGGTGGAAATGCCTCTCGCAGACATTGATGGGGGCAAACAGAGATCTCAATCCTCATTCACTAGTCCAAGATACATACAGACATTTGGCTGCTCCACTGGCGTGGGATGCCAGGCAGTTACTGGGAGCCATAGCTAATTAACAGCCACAATGAACCTTCCGTATCAATGTCAGTGGCTTCCAGCTGTTGCTAAACCACAACTCCCAGCATCACCAGCTAGCCTCTGTCATGTCACACAGCTGCTTTATATCAAATCTGGATATTGTGCAATTTAAATATATGTAACCCTGTAATGGCCTAAATCCTCAAATGCACAGTGTGTAAAGGGGGTAGTTTACCTTTAAGTTAACTCTTAGTATTCCATAGAATGGCCAATTCTCTAAGCAACTTTTCAATTGGTCTTCATTATTTTTATACTATGCCTTCTTCTTGTGACTCTTTCCAGCTTTAATATTGGGGGGGGGGGGG
>CM044448.1:101531701-101575604 GCA_024363595.1 Xenopus borealis | reverse complement strand
CAGTATATGAGAAGGTTTTTGTTGCTAACTGATAGTGTACACACACTAGTCTAACAAAATGTTTCCAATACATTATGATGTGGGTACTATGGGCTTAACATTAGTCTTACAGAAGGAGATAAGATGCAGGAAGTTGCTCTCAAAACAGGAAGTAAAGTGCTATGAGGGTAATGGTTTCCCTCTGTTACTCTCATGAACAGCACTGCTCCAGTGACTGCAGCATAAACAGCGCTACAAAATAAGTTGGCGCTATAGAAATACATGTTAATAAAATGTTAATAACAATATGTGTTACTAATAGTGATGGGCGAATTTCTCCCATTTCGACGAAACATTAGCAAATTTCCTGTCGAAAGATTCGGGTAAAAATCGTGAAATCTGACATTTTCACAAAAAAATCATGAAATCTGACATTTTCACAATTTTTTTTTGAAAATCAGACATTTTCACATAATATCGGAAATTAACGCCCTCGTCCAAGCTGACGCTGGCCTTTAAGTCAATGGGCATCCAATTTTGACACAAGCGACTTTTTGGACGTGTGTCAAAAATTTTTGACACCGACGGATTTTCAGTGGAGATTTGTGAATTTATTCGCCTGCGGCGAAACGAAGAGGTGAGGGAGCCAACTAAGGTTGCCACCTGGCCAGTAGTTTACAGGCCTGGCCAGTATTTTTAATGGTTGATCCCAATGTTATCAATAGGTAAAAAAAAGTTAACTATATAGGAAGTCCGGTATTTTTTTCAAGAAAAGGTGGCAACCCTAGAGCCAACCCTCTCAATACTTTACTCCACTGGGTCTTATAGGATGAGCTGCGAATCAGGAAGTTGCTTTGACACAGGAAGTGTCAGGGATGCGCTATGAGGGCAACAGGAAGTGATGCTCTATGAGGGCAATATCTCCACTCTGTTCCTCTACACAAAGTTTTTCTTTATTATTTACTTGAAAGCCTTTGCAGTATCCAATCAGTGTGTCTCTAACTTTTTCTTGCCAGGCTTCTACTTCAGGCTGGCATCGACATTAACCGGCAAACCAAATCTGGCACGGCTCTTCATGAGGCAGCCTTGTGCGGGAAAACTGAAGTGGTGCGCCTTTTACTGGATGTAAGATTTTCTCTATACTTTGTACTGAGGGTATAAGATAAATATGAAATATGTCATTCCAGCTTACCAACCACACAGGAGCCCTGGCATCTTATTAATGAAATTATAATTGCAAAGCTAGCTTGCTCTATAATACTTCCAGAATGCACGTCAGTGTATAATAGAGATAAAAACTCGTCCCTCGCCCGTCTTGCTTGCCATCATTAAGCCATTACTTATATAGCTGTGCCCATCCTGCCCCTCTCTGACATTACCAAACGGATTGGGATGGGCAGGGGCAAGTATATAAATAAGGAACAACCAACAGAAGGATAATGTTAGCCCAGCCCATGCAACACTAATGTATAAAACCCTAGAACAAGTGGAAGGATTAATATAGTGTCAAATCCATTTGTAATACTATATGGATATTTCTAAGGATTCAGACTTTATATTAGACCTGAAGGTTTCTCTTGGCCAGTTGCTTCTCACACATAATCTAACATATATTTTATGTTATCTATAATTAATTCTTGTCCTTCATTTATGATGTATATTAAAGTGCAACTCCACGTAAGTATTTCTCCTGTTCTGTGGCTACTCCATCTTGTTCAACACTGTGACTTCTCTCTTACAGAGTGGAATCAACGCTCATATCAGAAATACCTACAACCAGTCAGCCCTGGATATTGTGAACCAGTTCACAGGAACGCAAGCTAGCAAGGAAATCAAACATATGCTTAGAGGTAGTAGTTCCTATCCTAAACCATCAAGGATCATCTTTTTTCACACTAATAGGTTGTGGGGCCACAACACATCTTTGCTTCTGTGGCATCCTTTCAACATTATAGGGCGTATTTATGAAAAACAGAATTTTTTTTTATATAGTTTTTTTTCTACTTCTACTACTCAGTTTAAACAAAAACTTGCAAGCATTAAGATTTACAGATAGTTTTGCAGTTTATCTGTGCTCAATAAATACCATAACATTAAAATTTTTGAAAATATAACTCAAATGCATCCGAATACCCAACTGAATCCCAATTCGCATATTAGGGATGGGAAGGGGAAAGCATTTTTTACTTCCTTGTGACAAAAAATCACGCAATTTCCCACCCCGCCTCTAATTTGTATATTCGTTCAGACAAATCCGAATCCTGGCCAAATCCTAAACCACATCCAGGATTCGGTGGATCCCTATTAGAAACCTAAGAAGATGCTGCAATGGAATCTTGAGGGAAAGGCATTTAGCAGGGCTCGTCTGTAAAGATGTTGGATTCTGCAAGTTTCTAACACTGGGTCAGATAAGTAATTGGATAGGGCCAGTCTGAAGGCCTGGCTTGAGCTCAGTTAGGGTAAGATTTGGAAAATACACTTATTTGTTGCACTAGATCAAGGGCCCCCAACTTTTTTACCTGTGAGCCACATCTAAATCCAAAAAAAAACTACACTTATTTGTTGCCCTAGATCAAGGGTCCCCAACGTTTTTACCTGTGAGCCACATCTAAATCCAAAAACAATTGTTGAGCACCATAAGCATGAAAAATAGGTCCTAGGGGTGTCCAGTAAGGGCTGCTATTGGTTATAGTGGCAACTATATGAACTTGCAGGAGGGTCTGTTTGGTGCTACACATGGTGTTTATGCCTCCGAATCAGAAATCCAAAAATCAGCACCTCCTTTAAGGCCACTGGGGACAACATCAAAAGGCAAGCATCTGGCGGGGGAATCACTGCCCTAGATATTAGGGCTGAAACCCTGCTATAGAATTGTTTTCATATATCTGAAATATTGTTATGAGCCCAATGGGACTGATAACGTTTTGAACCTCAGGGGCTTTATCTAAAGATGTTCAAAACCACAAATCAAGGGCATAAGCATGGAATTAAGTGAATAATGAAACACTTTTAGCAACTCATCACATCCTGACATTTCAGAGATCTAATCCATTTTGTGAAGCAGCAGCCAAGAATTGTTTCCACCGACGGTTTGAAATGTTGGAATGGATTGCTTGGATAGTTACATAGCTAAGTTTTTTTTTGAAAAAAGACCAAAGTCCATCAAGTTCAGGTCCTCAAAATGAAACCCAGCACACATACCTACACCCACCCACTGAAACTATATATCACAATATCTATATTAATAGTAGATTTTGGATCACAATAGCCTTGGATAATGTCTGTCCAAGAAATCATCCAGGCCCCTCTTAAAGGCATTAACAGAATCAGCATCACAACATTACCCGGCAGTGCATTCCACAACCTCACTGTCCTCAATGTGAAGAACCACCTGTGTTGCTGCAAACAAAATACTTTTGCTCTAGTCTAAATGAACTCTGGTCCGATGATCCATTTTATGGAAAAATAGAACTCCCGCTAGCAGTCATTAATGTCCTCTAATGTACTTATAAAGAGAAACTATTTCCCCTCGCAATCATCTTTTCTCCAGAGAAAACAACCCCAATCTTTACAATCTACTCTCTTAAATCTTCCATCCCCTTAACCAGTTTAGATGCACGTCTCTGCAATCTCTAGAGCTCACTGATATCCTTATTAAGGACTGGAACCCAAAACTACAAGGCATATTCCAGGTGAGGTCTTACCAGAGATCAATAAAGAGGCAAAATTATAGGGCACCTATGGCCTGAAAAATTTGCCCCAAACCAAAAGTGTGGGCTGATAGAGCCCGCATTCCGGTTTGGGGTTCTAGTACTTTTAAAAATAAAAAAATGCCCCCTGCAGGCACTGGCTTACTTGCAACAGGAGGGAGCTCCCGGTGCGAGCCGCCATGTCTTCTGAAGCTTACTGCTTGGGCAACCAGTAAAGTGAAATAAGAGAGCCCTACGTTCACCCGGTATTCACTGACGCCCTTTTCGGGCCACGGACTTTCTACTGCGGAATCAGGAAGAGATCTTACTCACAGGCTGGTGAAACGTGGTACCGGGGCATGAGACAGAAGAATGGTCAGTTCAGGCTAAGGTCATGGGAAGACGGCAGTTTTCGTGGTCAATTCAGGTGGAGGTCAAGGGCAGGCGGCAAGAAGCAGTGGTCAAAAATCAGGCAATGGGTCAAACACAGGTAGTCAATAGGAGAAAATGCTTAGGCAAGATCAGGAAAACTGAAAACCAGCTTGGGTGCCAAAAAGCAAGAAAACTGGATATTTATCTTGAATTTGGCACCAAAAAGGTGACATCAGCTTGACTGGGCCAGGAGCTGGCGTGTCTAGAGGTAAGGGTGCGCGCCGGTCTCCCGGTCCGCCTTACAATTAGTTAATATTGATTAGTGAAATGTCTGTTTCATGTACAAAACAGCATTTTTTGAAATGGGAAAGCATCTGGAATGGTTTTTTTGAGACCACCAAGAACTGAGGAGTTTGGTAAACCTAAGGGTTGTTTTATCAACACTTAGAATTGAATTATTGCTGCAATTTTTTGTAGCTAATTTTAGAGATCCATTAAGCACAAAAAAACTCTAAAAAAAAACTGCCAGATTAATGTTAATGAATGTTGATCAGTGGGTCATTTTTTCAATTTGAGTTTTTCAATTTTTTGGGAATTTGTGCTCACCAATCCAAGGTAATCAAGTTTTTTCCACAATTTTTGGAATTTTTTAGTTTGAGTTCATTCACAGTAGAAAAGAACATTTAAAACTAGACAAATCTGAATTTCGATAAACTGACTTTTAAGCAAAACCTATGCGTTTTTGCTCCAGAACAAGTAAATGTGCTGGTGATCTATAATTATTAGTGCCCAGCAGCAGCAGACTGGCTGTTTCATGTTTCTTTATGCATATTTTCTCTTCTAGAAGCTTCTGCAGCTCTGCAGGTCAGGGCAATGAAGGACTATTGCAATAATTATGATCTGACCAGTCTGAATATAAAAATGGGGGATGTTATTACGGTAAGTGTGTGTAAGAGGGGCCACTCAGTCTTAGAATGAATAAAACGGATACGATGTAGGAGCTTTATTCAGGGCATTTTGATTGTAGAATGGCACACGCCTCCAAGCCAACCATTCTGATTAAATTGTATGTTTCTGTGCATCTCTAAGTGAGCACAAAATGACGCAGAACTTGCATGTTGGTTCATTGTGAACTTTTCGAAATGCCATCTGCTGGCCAATTTAAATTCATTTTTAGTGTGGTATATAAGGTGGCATTTTGAGATTCAGAATTTGCGGTTGATCCTTTCTAGTTTTGAGTTTTTTTTTCTAATTATTTAGCTGTTTGTTCAGCAACTGTCCAATGCGGATTTGTGGCAGGTGAGATTTTTATCTGGTCCTACTTATATAAAGAAATTGAATGGTGCTCCAAGCCAGAAAAACCTGTAAAGCAGGTACTACCAAAAATAATATAAACAATGAAGAAAAACAAAAAAGTGAACAATCACTGGATGGTATACTCACAGTTCACAGCAATATTACAAAAATTACATACTAGGGTAAGTAGGACCAGATATTATGGGGTAAATTCATCAAAGAGTGAAGTTAAGAGTGAAGTTCCACCACTAGAGGGAAATTCCGCAGCTCTCCATTAATTTCTATGGGATTTTGAAAGGCGTATTTATCAATGAGTGAAAGTGAAATTTCACCCTTTGATAAATACAAGTGAATGGAGAGCTGCAGAATTTCCCTCTAGTGGCGGAACTTAACTCTTAACTTCACTCCTTGATAAATTTACACCTATGTGAGTCCCTCCAAAAGTAATAATGAACCAATAATTTTAAATAAGTAGAAAATATTTATTAGGACATAACAGACAAAGACTTAACGTGTTTCGTGCCTATTGGGGCAATTACTCATAGGCCCCAACAGGCACAAAACGCGTAAGGTCTTTGTCTGATATGTCCTAATAAATATTTTCTACTTTTTTTTTTTATTTATTGGTTCATTATTACTTTTGGATGGACTTATATAATATCTGGTCCTACTTACCCTAGCATATAGGTAGTGGTTTGAAGGAGAGCCTGGAAGATTAATAGATAAGGGCCTGAATAGAAACATAAGGAATAAAACATTTTTCAAAGTGCATACTGTATATACAGGGCCAATCATGAGGAAGGAGCTGCCTGAGGCGGCTCCTGAAATGCCGCCCCCCCTCGCCGACTTACCCGTCGGGAGGGGGGGCAGGAAGACTAGTGCGTAGAGCGCAATTGCTCTCTCTCAAACTATTAAAACCGAATTTCCATTTTAAAAAACGGAAATTTGGCTCTTAAAGGTACCGGGAGCAGCTTTTTGCCGCCCGTGGAAAATCATGTGGCGCTACCGCCTGAGGCGAGCTTCTCAACTTGCCCCATTGGTGGAGTTCCCCTGCATATATACTTTTTTGAATATGTTAAATGAAGGTGAAAGATTAAATAAAGCTTTTAGCTCAATTGCAGCCTCTGCAGATATCAGTTACTCAATGTTTTATTCATGGGCTTAGTGAAGCAATGAGTTCCCCCATTTCTTCTTAATTCTTCTCCAATCTCCCAGTCATCATCCAGATATTCATCTCTCTCCCCACAGGTCTTAGAGCAGCATCTGGATGGTCGATGGAAAGGCTGCATCCATGATAACCGGACAGGAAACGACAGAGTGGGTTACTTTCCTTCAAACCTGGTTGAAGCCATCAGCAGGCGAACAGGCAAAGTTTTTCACTTTCTCACATTAATCATCCTTTGCTGTCATCCTCAGTTAAAAAATCTTCATTTTCTATTATGTTGCTAAAGGCTTGAATAACACAGTACTGGTGCAGATCCATTTAGGGACACAGTGATGCCTTTAATTGGTCATGCTCCTTTTTTGCTCCAAGAATGTGCCCTGGAAAAAGCTTTTGATGTCCTGGGTTATATATAATCTGCATGAAGTGCTGCTAAATATAAGAATGAGTGCTTTTTTTTTAATACACATCTAGTATAGTTGACTCCGTATGTTCTGTGGAAGATCTGGCTCTCCAGAAAGTTCATATTTTAGAAAGAGAAGTTAACTAAAAAAAAAGGGTGGTGTTAATTTGTTTTTTTTGTTGAGGTGATCCCAGGGTAGCCATCTGGGGGTATACTGGAAACCACTTTACTTTCAACTGGCAATCTTGCCATTTTGTATAGATCAGTGCACAGGGTCAGACTGGCCAACAAAAGTAACAGAGGATCTTCCGGTAAGCCCAGGCACTAGTGGGTCCCAACCTAGGAGAAGTCCCATCAACCCATCTTTATTTCCACCATGAGACTTAAAAAAATTCTTTAGCCTTTAACACTGTCATTATCTGTTTGGAGAATGGGCCCAGGGTGTAAGATTCTCAAGTCTGTCCTAGGAGACCCAGTACGACAGTGTGAATTTAGGTAAATGTTCACGTTGCTCTATGGACAGAGCAAGGATATATACTGTGTGAAAGGGCAGTCTAGCTGGAGGGCTGTCAGGGCCACAAATCTGGTAGGACTATGAAGGAAGGACTGGGAATCTTGTGTAGTCCAGCAGCAAGGTATTAAGAGGGTCAGGCAGAGTCTAACTTTGAATATCAGCAATTAGGAGAAATAGAATATCATATAGAAAAGCACACTCATGATCTGAACAGCTTACATCCTGCAATTGGGTAAGATACCAGTACATTAATATGCCAGAAGCATCAAACATGGGAGCATGGGATGCACAGAATACACTATTTTGGATTCGGCCTGATGTGGAAATTTTTATGAAATCATATTTCACCATATGGTCACCACCGATGCGGGATAAGCGTCTTTGCGACCGACCTTTGCACGGTCGCCTGATCATTCCGAATCCCATCCGATTTGTGTTCATCAGGCATGACTGCAGCATGCCGGGTGTGGCGCCGGTTGGAATTGAGGAATACAGACCATTGATCAAAGGTGTACTTTTATGTGAATCAGCAGATGGCAGCGCGTTCAAGAAACGCGCACACTTATCAGTACAAGCCATGCTAAGATTGCTCTGTGACTACCAGGGGAAGTGCCCTTTTGTTCTGATGTCTTTTGTTCCTACCTTCCCCTGCCCCAGCTATAGACATGTAACTGTGTACAGGCTCGACCAATTAGTTCATAGCATAACATGCTCTTTGATTGGATACCACCCTTTGTCTTTGTCTATATAAATAAACCACTTGCCATTGTAAAGCAGGCAGAATACTGGACCCCAGCTGAGAACGACTGCTGTGACGTTATTTCCTGGGGATAGCGCATCATCACCACATGATACACCAAGGTTTCCGGATCGATTGTCCAGTGAGATGAAAGATCATTTTATTTGCAACAACAGGCCTAACCCCTGAATCCTTTGTGAAAGATTCAGCTGGATACCGAATCGAATCCTAATTCGTAGGGATGCACCAAATCCACTATTTGGCCTGAATCCTCTATGAAAGATTCGGCCGATTACTGAACCTGAATCTGAATCCTAATTTGTATATGCAAATTAATGACAGGAAGGTAAAGTGGATAAAAAAAAAAATTTCTGACAAAAAATTAAGTGATTTCCCTTCCCACCCTTGATTTACATATGCATATTAGGATTCAGTTCAGCCAGGCACAAGGATTGTCCGAATCCTGCTAGAAAATGCCAAATCTTGGCTGAATACCAAAGAATCCTGGATTTGGTGCATCCCTACTAAGTAACATATGTAAATTAGGGGTGGGAAGGGGGCATTTTTTTAGTTCCTTGTTTTGGGAAAGTTTTGTGATTTCACTCCTTGCCCCTAATTTGCATATGCAAATTTGTATTAAGTTTGGCCGGGCTGAAGGATTCGATCAAATCGGAATCCTGCTGAAAAAGGCTGAATCTTGACCAAAATCCTGGATTCAGTGCATCCTTACTAGCATTGCCTTAGCAACCAATCAGATCTTTGCTTTTGTTTTCTAACTTGTAGATGACTGTTTACATTTATTTGTTGATTGGTTGCTGTGAGCAACATCTCCAGAGATTTCTGGATTCATTTATCTCCAATCTTAGTACACGGGCCCCTTGGTGCCTAATTTAAAACCAAATGTGGCCACCCCAGTCTATCAGAGCCCCCACTGGATAAGCCCAAGCTGGCGCTGGATTCCAGACGCCAGAGAGGTGGATCCAACTAAAAGTTGGTTTTTTTTTCTACTAATTAATTAAACCAACTTTTTGATTTAAATAACTTCCTGTCTAAATAGCTTTTTGGCCCATGTACAGACTCTTTGGTACCAAAGCAGGTAAGCTAGTTTGTACTATTTCTATTCCTTTATAAAACTGAATAAACGGAATTTATTCTCCGAGTTTAGAGCTTCTATTATTAGCTGTGCCACTCTGGAGCCATGCTAATGGCAATGATTTGGGGAAGGTCATTAAGGAGGCGCTTGATTCACATCAGACTTGCTGGTCGGCCCCTCCAGTAATAAAGAGAGTTTCTGATGAAGTCCGCTGCCACTAAAGTCTATGAAAGGAATTAGCATTCTGAGTGGGGTGCTGCTGATGTATCGCAGGCCACTAACAGGTTTATACGCTGATATTTCTCCAGGGAATGTGTTATGTGGTGAGCTATGGAATTTTCACTGTTTCATTATTGTAATGCAATAAAGCACAGCCTTCTCATTGCATTAAAGGGCTGACATCTACTTGTCTATTACATTCTCTTCTCCAGTCACTCAAACATACACCATGTACAAGTCTTTTTAACAAGACATAAATACATTGGGCTCCTTTTAAAGGAAAAGTAAATGTTTTTCTTTTTCTTTCTGTAAATTTGCTCTAAACAGCCCCCCAGATTAATGTACCTTAGTCCCTGCTGCAAGTCTGCTCTGGTTTCTGTGTTATCAGCAGCTTGTTTCACCTTCTTCCTGGTGCAGAGTGAAGCCCAGCCCCTTAGTTTACTGAGCAGTCCATTTGCTGCTGTTCCATAATAGAGAGGAAGAGGGAGCCAGTGTTTCATTAGTAAGCTAGTTTCCCCAAGCAAAAGCTGCTGCACACACTGCTCTCTGCTATGTCATAGTATGCAAATGATCTTCTGGACTAGTCCAAGAGATAAGGTCAGCTCAGAAAGCTAAGGGGCAGGGCTTCACTCTGCACCAGGAAGAAGGTGAAACAAGCTGCTGATAACACAGAAACCAGAGCAGACTTGCAGCAGGGACTAAGGTACATTAATTTGAGGGGCTGTTTAGAGCAAATTTAGAGATAGAAAAAAAAAACGTTTACTTGTTCTTTAATAATAAAAAAAAGATTTTATAATGTTTTCATTATAAAGATCTGGGGTTTTTTTTTTGTATTTCCTCTGTGTCATCTTCATCTTCTTGTGTCATTAAAGAAGGGCTTTAAGTCGGAAAGAAGAGAGTTTATTATGTATAGGGGTTAAGATGGAGAATCTACTTTAAGGATACTGTCATGGGAAAACATGTTTTTTTCAAAATGCATTAGTTAATAGTACTGCCCAGCAGAATTCTGCACTGAAATCAGTTTATCAAAAGAGCACACAAAAAAAACTTTTTTTATATTTAATTTTGAAATGTGACATGGGGATATACATATTGTCAGTTTCCCAGGTGCCCCGAGTCATGTGGCTTGCGCTTTGATAAACTTCAGTCACTTTTTACTGCTGTACTGCAAGTTGGAGTGATATCACTTTCTCCCCTCCCCCCCCAGCATAACAATGGTAAGATAACCAGATAACAGCTCCCTAACACAAGATAACAGCTTCCTGGTAGATCTAAGAACAACACTCAATAGTAAAATCCAGGTCCCACTGTAACTACTTCAGTTACATTGAGTAGGAGAAACAACAGCCTGCCAGAAAGCAGTTCCATCCTAAAGTGCTGGCTCTTTCTGAAAGCACATGACCAGGAAAAATGATCTGAGATGCACCTACACACCAATATTACAACTAAAAATACACTTGTTTCTTCAGGACTTAAATGTTATATTGTAGATTGAATTATCTGCAGTGTAAACAGTGCAATTTTGAAATAAAAAATACATCATAAAAATTATGACAGAATTCTTTTAAAGTCTCCTGCAACTGCCCTGAAAGACTAAGAAGTGGGATCAAGTTCTAAATTGTCAGTTAGCAATGATATTCCCAGTGGTGTAACTGCAGCCGACAATGGGACTGCAGGGGTCCTGAAAGAACCCAAACCACCCTGACACAGTCTCTCCTGCCTGTAACCATGATGTCATTTTATTTTATTTATTTTCACAATTGTTTGCTTGGGTATGATGTGTTCAAAAGTAAAACAGCCTAGAGTTGATGCCTCTTATACTACTAATAGTGAAACTTTTGCTGTTAGCAAAAACCAGACCAAGAAGTCTTGGAGGTGACATCAAGGTATGGCATGGTGACACCAAGATGCAGTATGTTGGTTTATTATTCAATGTCAGGGGTAAGGAGTGGAAAAATGTTTGTCCAGGTTATGGACAAAGTGGTGACACCCCTAAATATCACCAAATGGGAAAAAAAAAAAATTCTGTTGTAGTCAATAGTAATAGGATGAAAACGTAACAGGTTCCAGAAGAAGTGCCTGTGCTCATTAATAACCATACACTAATAAGATGTTTGCAATGTGACACTGTAGTAGATGTTTTTTTATTATTTGGAGATATGTTATTCAAATGTTTACATATTTACACCCCTCCGTTTGTTATTTTACGTTTTTTTTTCTTTTGTTTTTTTTTTATCACACGTTCATTTATGTTATATTTTCCCATTCTGGTTATTGCCATGCTATATTTTCTCATTGTGTTTCACCATTAGGTTCTTGGGATACATGTCACCATGAGTATTTGAGGCCGCGGCACACAGCCCGGGTATCTATCCCTAACGGTGACTCTCACCATTCCTACCATTGCTTGATGCCACAGTCTCATTCCCATCAGCTTCTTTTTAGTTCATTTGGCTACCAAAGGCCCTGCTGTGCTGCAGGTGAGCTGCGCCAGTTAGCCAACCTTACCATGCTTTCTGTTTCTTCATTTTAGCCTTTGGTTATCTATTCATTTATTTTGCCTGTTTTCATCTATTTTCTTCCAAACAAAGTTTGTTTTAAGAGCTTCTCAATTTCTAAAGAAGGTAAGGCTTCATCCACATTCACAGAAGCTTCAAATGCATGTACCCCCCCCCCCCCATCTCTATAGAACCTAATGCAAAGGCAAAAAAGTTCTATGTGGAGTTGGGGTAAACCCCTTCATATGGGGTTGTAGAACCTCTTGGTCATTAGAAATTCCTGACTTCTATCTGTAGATCTGACTTCTTCTTTAACTGCCTATTCTATTTATTATGTAGAGCTGATGCTTCTCTCTTGATCCATTGAACTAGCTGCCTCTCTATCTGTAAAACTGATTTTGTTCTTGGTCTATGTACTTTCTGTGATAGATACTCTTGAACTGTTAAACACACAGCTTGATGGTTAGTTTGGGTGAGATTTGGGAAGAACTCTTGCTGACCAATGTATTTGTGGATATCAACTTGAATGACTTCTTTAGCAATGTCTTCAAATATCTGCATCATTGTTGAGCTAAGTAATAAATAGTGTCCCCTAAAAGGACAAGCTTGTAGCCTGGGTCAGACTGGGCTGGCATGACACCATAAAAAAAATATTTGTAATTAAATATATTTGGCAAAGGAAGAGTGGATAGTTCACTCTTGGTCTAAAGAACTTGCTAGACTCTATCTGTAAAAGTACCTTCCTTCTTGGTCTGTGTAACTTTTTATTCTGTTCGGCAGGTAGAGCTGTTTTATTTTAGTCTATAGAACGTACTGCCAGTTTTCTCTTAAACAAATGCCCTTCTTGGTCAGTGTAACTGTTGATTGTGTTTCCCTTTAAGTCTATTGCTGTCCTCTGTCTGTAGAACTAGCTTGCTTCTTGGACTGTGTAGCTGATTATTATTTGTCATGGTGAGCTAATAGATTTCTATTATTCTATAGGATTTACTGCCCTCTATAGGTGGAACTGACTTCCTTCTTGATCTATGTACTTCCTCTGCTAGATACTCTTGTTAAACACACATATTGATGGTTCGTTAGGGTGAGATTTGGGGAGAACTCTTGTTGACCAAGGTATTTTTGGATCTAAACTTGAATTACTCACTTAGCAATGTCTTCAAATATCTGTATGATTGTTGTGAGCCAAGTAACAAATGGTGGTCCTTAAAAGGACAGGCTTGTATCCTGGTCAGACTGGGCTGGCAGGACACCAGGAAAAAATATTTGTAATTAAATACTATACCTGGCAAAGGAAGAAGTGATAGTTCTCTCTTGGTCTATAGAACTTGCTATGTTCTATCTGTAAAAGTGCCTTCCTTCTTGGTCTGTCTAACTGATGATTGTCCTGTGTAGAGCTGATAGTTTTCTTTTAGTCTATAGAACTTACTGCCCATTATCTGTAAAACGAATGGCCTTCTTGGTCAGTATAGCTGTTGATTGTGTTTGCTATATAGAGCTGATAGTTCCCTTTTGGTCTGTTGAATTTGCTGCCCTCTATCCGTAGAACTACTGTAACTTGCTTCAGTGGAGCTATTCGTTTTCAATTATGCTTTAGAACTTACTGCCCCTCTATCTGTGGAACTGACTTCAATCTTGGTCTATGTTCTTTCTGTCCTAAATACTCTTGAACTGTTAAACACACAGCTTGATGGTCAGTTAGGGTGAGATTGGGGAGATTGCTGACCAAGGTATTTTTGGATCTAAACTTAAATAACTTTGATAGCAATGTCTTCAAATATCTCATTGTTGTGAGCTAAGTAACAAATGTTGGCCCTTAAAAGGACAGACTTGCAGCCTTGGTCGTATTGGCTGGCAGAACACAGAAAAACCCGGTGGGCACCAGCTCATTTGTGATCCCCACTCACCACATCGGGTGCTCCCATCCCATCGTGGCCACGAGAAAGAGAAATGTGAAGCAGATGTGGGGGGCTGGCTGGTGGTGCGGTTTATGAGAACAGAGGAGTAAGCAGCTGGGATAGGGGCCCCTGACGTGACACCCCATTTTGAAACTACATGTAAAAATCCTGAACTCTGCTGCTATAAACCCATTTTGCCAGCATCCCAACTGGATGTTCACTTAGATGGTAGAATTGTTTTCGTTGTTCCATTACTCTTACTCAGAACATGTGTCCCCAAATTTACTTTATTCTTGTCAATACAGCTTTTGCAGTGTCAGACTGGGACATCAGGGGCCCACCAAAAAATTTTAGACCAGGGGCCCACTCTCAGTACTATTATACTTCCTCTACTCATTCAGCCTCTATTCTCCTAGTGTTTATTCTCTTCATACTATAATCTATTATTACATCTATTTAGCCTCTAGAAATAGGGAATGGCCATGAACTTTACCAAATTAGCAGCATGAGGGCCCACTGATACCTGGGCCCACCGGGACTTTTCCTGGTCTCCTGGTGGGCCAGTCCGACACTGAGCTTTTGTTTTTAGTGAAGAATATTCTGCAACTGCAGATTTCTATTTCCTTTCTAAATGTGAATGTTGTTTTTGTCCACAGAACTATATTTACATTCATCATGCCAAGGGGTGTTCTTCACTCTGTGTAATAGATTCTGGTTTCCATGGTTTATAAAGCAATTTCCGATTGGTTGTTATGTGTCACATATAATGTGTGTAATGAATGCAATGTATCTCCTTTGCTAGAGCTCACGTGCCATTTTTCACTGCTTTCTCTAGGATCGCGGGGGTCAGAATCAAGCCCCTCCCATTTGTCTCCAGGACCCACATCTATGCCGCCAACTGAGGAAATCTGGGTACTAAGGAAACCTTTTGCAGGTACCAAGTCACCACTGTATTTTAAATCTCCTCCAGGGTGTCAGGTCAAACTAGTACATCTTATTGTTGATTGTAATTGAAAGAAAAAAATGGAAACTAAGGCTAATGGCATGTGGGGAGATTTGGAGCACTTTGTCCCCCCAGTTATTAATGGTTATGGGCTACTAAACACTAAAAATCTCCCACTGATTTAAAATGAATGGGAATCCCTGCTATTGCACTTCTAGTTAGAATTAAATTTATAGTGCACTAATTGTTGTTAGAGGGCATGTTTTCTTCAATTAGTTTTATCAACAATAATCCAATAAGAGGGAAGCTGCATGCAGGCAGATTGTGGACCAAGTCCATTTAGAGGGACAATGTCTGACTTCAATAGACCGTGAATTCAAGGGAATATAACACAGTAGCTCTATGTAAGTTTAGAAAAACAATATTCAGTCTAAAAACAAATAAATCATAGGACGGCAAGACAGCGTGTGAATTGCGTTTGATGCGGGGTATAGAATTATGTTATATATAGTTATATGTGGATAAGTGGGAGAATTGTATTGTGTTTCTACAGTCCCAACAAGTGGCCTATTTATGGCTTCTTTATCTAAAGTGTTAAATTGTCCTCTTTTACCCCAGTTATTTAATCTTGGCAGCCAAAGGGACTTGCATCAGTCTTGCAGGACACAATGCCTGCGTAAAGGTTAAAATCATAGGGCTCTTTCCTCAGTTATCAACTGCTCGGCCATCTTTTCTTTTTGTGTTTGGCTCATTCACTCCTTTTTCACTACTTCTCATTCATCAGATTTATTTATATATTTTTTATATATAAATATCAATATATATATATATAGTTTGTAGAATGAGCGCACTCCTTCCTGTGTTTGTACTTAGTATTTGATGCGTTGGTCAATTCTTGCAATACACAGTTATACTGATATATAAACATATTAGTATGCCTGCTTGCTGGTTAGCAAGTTAGCTTTCCACCTGAATCCTGACTGCATTGTGGGTACCACCTGATACTGTATACTCCCAGACTGGCAATCTGTGGGTTCTGGCAAATGCCAGAGGAGCTGCACACTGACTGTCAGCCAGGCCTGATTTCCAAACATCAGTTTCCAACCTTTACACATTAATGGACTAAAAGCCCAACAACAGTTTCCCAACTAGTGATGCTGACTTAGCCAGAACCTGCCTGACTCATGGGTAAACCCAATTTTCCCAATGATGGTGCGGCACTGGTTATATACATGCTCTCACCCCCTCCTGTGATATAAGAGATGGGGCGGGATATACAGATGCAGCCACTGGGATTGGTGAGTTAAATGCGTCGTGACTCAGGGCTAATTGAAGAAACTGTGTTATCTAAAGTTATCTTAACTCATTTAATGCATTTAACCTTTTCATTAGCATACCAAAGCCCCATTGTTTTCAATGGTGAACTCTTTAATTGGATGGGATGCTGTGATGCTAAGTAGGATAAATGGGATAGATGAGTTAAGTTTTTCTGCGTCAAATGTACAATCCAAAGTGGCTTCATCTGTATATCAAAATAGAGGTGGATTAGGGTCGGCCTAGACTTAAAAAATCTTCAGCCTATGCATTACTAGACCCAACTAGAGAATGTAAAAAATGTAAAGTTTGGTGATACCTTTTATTGGCTAACTGAATAAATAACAATTGCAAGCTTTCGGAGCACACAGGCCCCTTCGTCAGGCAAAATACGAATGAACATTGAAAAGACACATTATATATAATATATATATATATATATTATGTAACAATGTATATTGATATTTTGTTTCTTTTGCCTTTTAACCACTGCAAAAATGTTACAGAGTTTCATGCTTGCCACACTCCTTCCCCGTTTCCCGAGTTCTATGGTTGCTAAGGCAGCAGGCTTGGGACACGGGGGAATGATGTGGGCTTTACGTGGTAGAGGTGGAGCTTGTAACCTTTTAAATTTTGTATTGTCGTAGCTTTATAGAGGTGAACATTTTAAGAACGGTTTGAGACCAGAACCGAAACGTCAATATAAATTTATACCGGAATAAAGTGACTAATTCCAACGGAGTGCGCACAGTCTTCGTGTTTAAATATGATTATACAACTTGGTGCAGCGACCTGTGGATGGAGGTGTATATATATATATATATATATATATATATATACACAAATAGATCACTGAAAAAGGGTTTATGGGCAACGAATTAGAAAGTTACAGATAGACAGAGATAACTTGTTAAAGGTAATAAAAGTAATTAGGGTGGGATGTAAATAGTCTAGGGGTCTGGATTCAGTCAGGTCAAATAGTTTGAACTAGACTAAGACAGAGTGGGGTAAGGGCCCTTACACACGGGCGTTTTTACCTGCTCTCCCCTGTGTTCCATTTTGCAGCGTTCTGCCGCAGGGGAGCGCAGGTATAGACGCACTCAATTATTTTCAATAGGGCTGGACTCACGCAAACGCATATAGGCGCCGAACGCAGGAAAAATGCAGCATGTTGCGTCTGAACCTGCGTTTGGCGCCTACATGCGTTCGTGTGAGTATATCCCCATTGAAAATAATTGAGTGCGTCTATACCTGCGCTCCCCTGCGGCTGAACGCAGCAAAACGGAACGCAGGGGAGCGCAGGTAAAAACGCCCGTGTGTAAGAGCCCTTACCCCACTCTGTCTTAGTCTAGTTCAAACTATTTGACCTGACTGAATCCAGACCCCTAGACTATTTACATCCCACCCTAATTACTTTTATTACCTTCAACAAGTTCTCTGTCTATCTGTAACTTTCTAATTCATTGCCCATAAACTCTTTTTCAGTTATTTATTTGTATATATATATAGCGGCAGATTTACTAATGGTCGAATTTCGAATGAAAAAAAATGCGAAATTCGATTATCAAATTCGAAAATTTGATCGATCGAATATTCGAACGATTTTAATCTATCGAGCAAATTTTTTTTAATCGATCTCAGCTAAGGATTGCCAATTCGGTAGCTTGATCCTGGCGAAGTAGGTGGTCGAATAAAAATTTAAAGGGGAAGTATTCGACCATCGAATATTCAAATAAAATTTTATTCGAATCATTCGAATTAGAATATTCAATGGTCGAATTGGCCTAATTCGCATATTCGAAGATTCGAATTTATATTAATTTATTTTGCCTGACGAGGGGGCATGTGTTCTCCGAAAGCTTGCAATTGTTACTTATTCACTTAGCCCAGGGATCCCCAACCTTTTTTTACTTGTGAGCCACATTTAAATGTAAAAAAGTTTGAGAGCAACACAAGCATGAAAAAGTCCATGGGGATGTAAAAGAAGAGCTCTGATTGGCTGTATGGTAGCCTCTATATGGACTGGAATTAAAAAATAAGCACCTGCTTTGAGGCCACTGGGAGCAACATCCAAGGGGTTGGAGAGCAACATGTTGCTAGCGAGCTACTGGTTGGGGATCACTGACTTAGCCAATAAAAGGTATCACCAAACTTTACATTTTTTGCATTTTTTTTGGAAATGGTACAACATCTCAACATCTAGAGGAAACACTTCTCAGAAGAGTAGAGGCTGCTAAGTCCATCTTCATATTAATCCCCTTATTTCGGGAATGAGATGCTGGACAGGCAGGTGTCCACATACACCGGCCGTGTTGTATATGATGTCTATAAGTATGTAGATTTTACAACCTTAAAGGGACAGTTCAGTATAAAAATTGGGTAAATACTGTAGTGGTGTACAAAATATAATTAGCTACATTTTTGGCTAAATAACTATATTAGAAGCATTTTTTTATTTTGCACCGCTTATCTATTTACCCAGTTTTTATTTTTGCACTGAACTGTACCTTTAAAGAGAGATCTAAAAGTCACAGCCTGGCCTTTCCTGCTAAGCAGCTTGTTTAATCCTACTTTTTCCTTGCTCCATGCCAGGTTGTGATCGGAGCAGCGTGGGCAGTACGGGAAGTGCCACGAGTGGCCGGAGTTCTGGCAGCGGGCAAAGTGCTGGCAGTGCCCATGCTATTCACGCTGGTGCAGAGGGGGTTAAGGTATATAAGGGGAACTTCTATCTATCGCTCTAGTACATAGACATAGATTAATAGGCCAGTCAGAATGTGCCAAGCACAAGGGCAGGTCCACGTCTCCTATCACTGCAAGATGTGGCATTTCTTAGATTTCATAAAGAGATATTTTCTGGCATGTGAAGGTAGATGCTAGCATTGCTCCTGTGCCAAGAAGGCATGAAATACAGAAAACCAGTCGAAGACAGGACGCGGAACTAATTAACTAGAAAGAAGTCGGTAACAAAATATGGAATTCAGCCTGTTGCTGTAACATTCTTTCCCACTGCACACGGCTTCTACACTCGCTGCAGTCATATAAAAGCATTCACATTTAACTGCTGTAGCAAAATGTCAGTACCCCTTTAAATATGTTATCTATGGGTGCATCCGTTTAGACATACTTCCAGGGAAATTGTGACGATGAAAGGAATATTAGCCTAGGCAGCCATTGAAATCACAATGCTCGAGACAGGGTTAAGCCCAAAGATGTTGTAAAACTACATTTCCCAGCATTCTAGATCAACAACATCTGGCCAGCTGCAGATTTCTCATCAGTAAAGCTAGGTCTACACGAGGAGATTCGGGGAGATTAGTCGCCCCTGCAACAGATCGCCTCTTCTTTTGGGCGACTAATCTCCCCGAATCACTTGTGCTGGCTAAAATGAAAATCACCTGCGGCAATTCACACGCGGTGCTTCGTTTTCTGAAATCAGCCAAAGTTTCTTTGGCAACTTCGGCTATTTCGGAAAACGAAGCGCTGCCGGTGAATTGCCGCAGGCGATTTTCTTTTTAGCTGACGCAAGACAGGGGGAAGCGGTTTGGGGAGATTAGTCGCCCAAAAGAAGAGGCAATTTGTCGCTGGGGCGACTAATCTCCCCGAATCTCCTCCTGTCGACCTAGCCTAAAACTTCCATTTTGGGGATAGATAGATATTTTCATGTTTAGGTGATCATATACATCTCTGTTATCATTTTTTTTTCATCTCTTTGTTCCCCTCCCTTCACATCTCTTTCTTTTTGGATTTTTCTCACACCCTTCCATTTCAGCTGCTCGCTACTGTACTTTCCCAGAAGTCATTGGGGCAGGAGCCTGGAGACGCATGTGAGACCCCCGCAGGTGCGTGGAGCGCTGAAACTCGCGTAGCAAGCAGCATTTTAAAGAAAATAAACACGATGCATGGATGAACAAGCCCATTGCTAGTCATTGCTCACAGTGTCTACGGGAGATTCAGCATGAATAGCTAAGGTTTGCTGGGTTATAACTAGGGGTGCACCGAATCCAGGATTCGGTTTGGGATTCAGCCAGGATTCTGCCTTTTTCAGCAGGATTCGGATTTGGCCAAATCCTTCTGCCTGGCCGAACTGAATCTAAACCCTAATTTGCATATGCAAATTAGGGCCAGGGAGGGAAATCATGTGGAAGGAGAAACAAGGAAGTAAAAAATGTTTTCCTCTTCCCACCCATAATTTGCATATGAAAATTAGGGTTTGGATTCGGTTCGGTATTCGACCAAATCTTTCGGGAAGGATTTGGGGGTTCGGCCTAATCCAAAATAGTGGATTCAGTGCAGACCTAGTTATAACTTGCATTTTGTAGGTTATGCACAGTAAGGATTAGAGCAAGGATACCTCTCAGCATCCTCAACAGCAGCCAGGCCCAGACTGGCAAACTGTGGGGCAGCTATAATGTGCCATAGAAAGTCAGTGTTTAGTGGGCTGGTGGGGGCTGTTTGGGCCACTGTGTAGGCTGAATGGGCCTCTGTGTACCTGAAATGCCAGGGCCTATTTGACTCTCAGTCCAGGCCTGGCAGCAGCTGGTAGGCTGCAAGTATGGCATTGGTAGGTTAAGACGCCATACACACAGGTAGTTAGTACAGGTCTGGGACCTGTTATCTAGAATGCTCAGGACCTGGGGTTTTCCGTATAACGGACCTTTTGTAATTTGGATTTCTACACCATACGACTACTAGGAAATCATATAAACATTAAATAAACCCAAAAGTATGGTTCTGCTTCCAGTAAGGATGAATTATGATATCTGAGTTTGGAACAAGTACAAGCTACTTTTTTTATTATAACAGAGAAAAAGGAAATCGTTTTTAAAAATTTTAATTATTTGGATCAAATGGGGACTACGGGAGACAGCCTTTATATAATTCGGAGATTGCTGGATAATGGGAATGGGTCCCATGCCCTTACACTGATGTGTTTAAAACCCACTAAACACATTGGGGCAAAATTACTATTATTCCCAAAAATTAACTCGACCAAATTCGTAATTCGATAAGCATTCTACCATCGAATGCTTATCGAATTGTTTTAGGCTATCATTTTGCTCGCTATACGATTTCTCGATGAATTCGTACGATCGGATACCGATTGTTCGATTTCACAAAGCAATCGTGAAATTTACTTCAAGCCTCCGAAAAATTTGTACGATCGAACGCACGAATGGTATTCGAGCAGGACTTAGTCTTAGAAGCCTATGAGGGGCTTCCCATAGGTTTGTATTACAATTCGGTAGGTTCAATCTGGCGAAGAAGCAGTCGAATAATTTTAAAATTTTGATTCCTTCGATCATGGAATGATCGAATTATCGAATATCTGATCATTCGATCTATTCGATGATCGAAGAGGCCAAATTTGCATATCCGATTTCACGAAAAATTCGTACAATCGTAATTCGAACGTCGATCATTTCATGTGAATTTCGTAAATTTGCCCCATACAGTTTATACTGTGTAAAATTGTGAGCAATCAGTGAGCCTGGGAGATGGCTGTGGAGAAACATTTTGCATCATATTCCCTATATTAAAAGGGTGGTTCACGTTTAAGTTAACCTTTAGTATGTTATAGAATAGCCAGCTCTAAGAAACTTTTCAATTGGTCGTCATTATTTTTTTTTTATATAGTTTTTTAATTATTTTCCATCTTCTTCTGACCCTTTCCATCTTACAAATGAGGGTCGCTGACCCCATATTGCTACTTTTTATTATTCATCTTTCTGTTCAGATAAATGCAGGGTTGCTAGGGTCATTTGGACCCTGACAACCAGAATGCTGATACGGCAAACTGGATTGCTGCTGAATAAAAAGCTAAGTAACTCAAAAAACACAAATAATACAAAATTAAAGATTTCAGATTATCTTAGAATATCATTCTCTACATCATAGTAATAATTAACTCAAAGGTGAGCAGCCCCTTTAAGTATAGGCCTCCATAGAGCACAAATATTGGGAACCTTATATTATACTACAGGTATGGGAATTAGGGATGCACAGGATCCAGGATTCAATTTGGGATTCGGCCAGGATTAGGCCTTTTCAGCAGGATTCATCCGAATCCGTCTGCCTGGCTGAACCGAATATGAATCCTAATTTGCATATGCAAATGAAGGCCATGATGGAAATGAGGGAAATCACGTGACTTTTTGGCACAAAACAAGGAAGTAAAAAACATTTCCCCTTCTCACCCATAATTTGCATATGCAAATTAGGGTTTGGTTCAGTATTTGGCTGAATCTTCCGGGAAGGATTAATTAGGGTACGGTTCAGTATTTGGCTGAATCTTTCGGGAAGGATTTCAGGGGTTTGGCTGAAATCCAAAATAGTGGATTCGGTGCATCCCTAATGGGAATCCTTTATCTGGAATGTCGTTATCCAGAAAACTCAGAATTACAGACTCCATTTTATACAAATAATCCAAATTTTTAAAAATGATTTCCTTTTTCTCTGCAATAATAAAAAAAGAGCTTGTCGGCCGAGCACCCCAGGCAACCCAGCCGGCTGCATCAGCCCCTCCGCTGCGCACTCATGCATGGTTTCGCTCGCATGCACTCTCGCATATGAGCGTGCACATGTACACTGACTGGCCGCGTCACCCCCCCTCGCGTAAGCGCGCATGTGTGCATACAGGAGTGCAACGAGCAGGATTGCAGACTGGACTGGGGTAAGCAGCAGTGACTGGTGCCCCTCAAGCTTTGAGCCCTTGGCACGTGCCTCCTCTGCCTACCCCTAGTTCCGGCTTGTGTAATTGATCCAAACTGAGATATAATTAATCCTTATTGGAAAAACCAGCCTATTGGGTTTATTTAATGTTTACATGATTTTCTAGTAGACTAAAGGTATGAAGATCTGAATTACAGAAAGATCCATTACCTAGAAACCCCCAGGTCCCGAGCATTCTGGATAACAGGTCCCACACCTGAACTAAATCCCAATGTGTATTGTGGCCTAATGCAGTTCAGTACGGAAGACAAACCAGCATCCCCCATACGTGTTTATTTTCATGCTGTCATAGTTAAAATGCAGCTTAACTCGTTGTGTGCCAACTAACGCTCAGAATATCTAACTTCCCTGTAGCTCCTGCTTAGTCCTCCGGAAAGAAAATGATGCACCACTGGTGCCTGCTTATATGTAGATTAACAAAAACCTTGGAATGTAATAGAGTTAATAGACTGTCACTACTGTATGCATGAGTCTTACTTACCCTTACTGCTTCCGCCTCTTCTAGCAGCCATGACACCCGGGATAAAACACAAGAGGGCAAGCAGAGTTGGGGAGGGGTGGGGGTGCAGGTGGGGGGGGAGGTCATGGCTCTCAGAACAGACACTGGGTCTAGAAGATAAAATTCACAGCATTCCTATACAGTATTAGCTTACTACATGTGCCTATTCATAAATAACATTTATTTCCCTTTTGTTTATCATTGTATACAGTAAAATAGCAGCGCACCTATTATTGACCACTAGGGGTGCTGTGGCAAAGCACCCCTAGTTGTATAGGGGGCCATAGATGGAGAGATCTGCTCGTTTGGCAACATCGCTTCCCGATATGCCCACCTTGAGGTGGCAATATCGGGCTGATCCGATCACAAAAGAGAAGATACAGGCGGTCGGATCACGATACCACATCATCGAACAGATGCGGCCGCGATCCAATGGTATTTTGGCCAGATATCGATTGGGGAAGCCAGTAACGTAACTGGAGGGGGCCCTGGTACGGGATGTGCCCCCTGCCCCCCCTTCATACATGACTATCCGCCAGAAAGTCCCCCTGCAAATTGGCAGTACGGACGGAAATTGGTGGTGCGTGACCTTCCAAGGGGCCCTGATGCGGTGCTGGCCTGGCCTAATTGCACCCCCTGCTCCCCCAGTAGTTCCGCCACTGGGGGAAGCCCGTCGGAGGGCCCCACACACGGGCCAATAAGCTACCGACTCCGTCTTTTATCGGCCCATGTATGGCCACCTTAACTTTCTAAAGCAGAAAATAATCCGGCGCACTCAAATTGGATGCAGACCCCCCTCCCGACCCCCCCCCCCCCCCCCCCCCCCCCCCCCCGGTCCTTGCCTCTGTACTGGTCCCTGGACCAAAAAAGGTTGGGGACCCCTACAGGTTGTTTTTGTTCAGGCCAGCAAAATCACATGCTATTTCAAATCATGGAGTCAGGAAAGGGACATTTTGGGATAACGCGAGCGCTGGGGACTACTATTATTATCTTAACCTCATGAGAGGAGTGCTGTGTATTTTACTTTTGCCCAAGAATTAACCTTTCTTTCCTGTGGCTGGGAGTTTCCACGCAGAACTGAGAGTATTCATATTATTTGGTAACTGTTTCCATGTTGTTTCAGTGTGTTCTGGTATTCTCTTTCTAATCATTTATAGGGCTTGACTTCTTTGCCAGGTATATTTTACGATTTTATTTTTAAATTCCCTCACCCCCCGCCACGGATTTCCGAGTCAGTGCCCGCAATGGGGCCAAACTTGACGAGCGGGAGTGACGTCACTTCCGCGACGTGGGGGGCGTATTTCAGTCCAATGCCTAGGGCAGCATCGGACCTAAATACAACCCTGCACTTCAGTAGTTACAGGCTTTTATCATTACCCCTAAAGATGCTGTTTCTTTAACTATATACCCACTGTATGCATACCTCACAATATGTGGCAAATTAGGGCATGATATGATTGATATGACTCTGCTATGCCCTGCTTTTAAAGAAGGAGAACTACTGAGGCAGTTTATTACCAATACATTATCCATAATAGTGCAAGCTAGAACACTATTTATTCTGTAGAATGCTTTACCATACCTGAGTAAACAGCTCTAGAAGCTTCCTCTGTTTGTTTAGGAAAAGCAGCTGCCATATTAGCTCAGTGTGACCATTTCCTGCCTCTCCCTGCTCACTCACAGCTCTGGGCTCATATAACAGTTGTGAGGGAAGAGGGAGGGGGAAAAGGGAGAGACTGGGGCGTAAATACCGGGGGTGCAACTGGGCCAGGGCCCACACCCCTGCAGTGCCCCCCTGGCAGGGCTATATTTCTATATAGGCACCCAAGGGCCTGTGTCTAGGGCGGCAGGATTTTGGGGGGTGGCTGTGTCAGCGCTGAAGTGATGTCAGCATGCTGTGTGTGTGACCTCACTTCTGCTACAGGGGCAAGCTTGGTGAGCGGAAGTGACAACGGCGTGCTGACGTCACTTCCGCGACATAGGGGGCATGTTTAGGTTTGATGCCTAGAGCAGCATCGGACCTAAATACAACCCTGCCCCCTGGCAGTCTCGCGCCAGTAGCAGCCAGCTGAGGCATCGGTGCAGAAATTAGTCACGGACGAGGGTGGGGCCTGGCCTGCATGGCTCGCACCAGGGCCCACCCCCACCTACTTCCATTACTGCGGAGAAAGGAGCAAACTGAGCATGCTCACGCCCAGGGCAAAGAGGTTTAAGCTGAAGACAGGAAGACTGATACAAAAGCCCATGTGTACACAATAGAAGGAAAGTGAAGGAATTAGAAGGAATATAACAATAGAAGGAATTATTGTTTTTTTTGACAGAGGACTCATAGCAGCATTACTTTGAGGGTTTGTTAGTGTATTTAAATAAGCCTTACTGATAAAGTTTCTTTTTCAAAAGAAACACAGCATTTCTTCCCTTCTATTGTATACACATGGGCTTCTGTATCAGACTTCCTGTTTTCAGCTTAAACCTCGAGGGATAGGGCTTGAGCATGCTCAGTTTTCTCCCCTGCCCTCCCTTTTACCCCCTCCCTGCTGTAATCTGAGCCCAGAGCTATGAGTGAGCAGGGAGAAACTCAGGCAGGAAGTGATGTCACAGTAAGCTAATATGGCACTAAGATGCGCAAATTCGCTATCGTCGGCTTCACTAGCGTTCGCCGCACTTCGCCAGCACTACACAAATTCACAAGTTGCGAATTTGTGCTCAGGGCGGCGAACGTTTGCGAAGTATCGCTACCGTTAGTTCGCCAGGCAAAGCGCAGTTACGCTAGGGATGCCTAATTTGCATACGGCGGGAACTTTAATGTATAATAGAAGTATATGTTCCAGCCACTACATTCCACTACACAAGCCCAGGAAACCTTTAATAAATAAAATAAAGTTGTCCTATTGCCCTACATGTGCCCCCTGTATAGTTGTGTTGCCATATGTTAGGAAATGTAGGGGGGAAGGAGGGTAACCCCCCCCAAAAAATCGATCTTTTTCAGACTATCACCCTACAATGGTAAAACACGCCAGGGTATCTATTGTATTGACCAGGCGAAGTAACGTCTAACGTCAGTGCTAACGTTCAGTTAGTGAATTTGCGTAATTACGATCCTTCATCAGTGCGCAACTTCGCCTGGCGTAAGGGTGCGAAGTTGCGCAAGTCTACTTCGCTAGCGAAAATTCGCCAGAGTCGGTGTTAGTGAATTTGTGAAGTTACAAAATGACGTTGAATTCGCGAATTAGCGCTAGCTTTAGACACTTCGCGCTTTAGTGAATTTGGGCCAGTGTCTAGAGCAGTTTACTCACATTGTAAAGAATAAATATACCTGTAGTTTTATATCTTGCACTATTGTGGCTAATCTATTGGCAATAAACTGCTTTGGTAGCTTTCCTTCTCCTTTAAAGGTGAACCATCCCTTTTATACACAGGTCTGTATACTATCCCTTTATATACTCAGATCACTAGATTTGACAGTCTTAGATTCAGCTGAACGGAGATAACCGACTCTTTAGCGAATGTGGAGCCCTGTATTCAGGCATCTGTCCAACTGCTGGCTGAGAAAACGAGGATTTCTCAGACGTCCTTATTTACCGAACGAGCTTCAGTGCTATGTTGCCATGATTATTATATTAGTTTTTTTTTTGTTTGGCTCCTGCAAGCAATAGTTGCAAGGGGATGTTGTAACAGGTGGCAACCATAGCTGCACATACAGTTCCCTTGTGAGCCTCTGTATACCCCTTCTAAGCTGGTACCATCTTGAGCCATCCTTCTGCAATGTCCGATTGGGACTCCTAGGGACCTCCAGAGAAGCTGACCCCAGGTCCACTGTGCAATTAGATATGCCTAGTGATATAGGCTTTTATATAGGCCCATGGTGGAAATATATATGGCCTAATGGGAACCGGCTAGGGCCCAAAAGAGGTCCCCTTGTAGGCCAGTCCAATCTCCCTAGCTTTTAGTGCAGTGATCCCCAACCAGTAGCTCGTGAGAAACATGTTGCTCTCCAACCCCTTGGATGTTGCTCCTAGTGGCCTCAAGGCAGGAGCTTATTTTTGAATTCCAGGTTTGGAGGCAAGGTTTGGTTGCATAAAAACCAGTTGTCTTGCCAAATAGAAGCTCCTATAGGCTGCCAGCCCACATAGGGGCTACCAAATGGACAATCACAACACTTATTTGGCACCCCAAGAACATTTTTCATGCTAGTGTTGCTCCCCAAACTCAGTGGCGTAACAACTCACTGGTGGGCCCTGGTGCAGGATTGGCACCCGGGCCCCCCTTTCGGGCACATTGGAGTTCTCCTATCTTCTCCAGCGGGCCCCCAAGAGGGAGCAGGCCCTGGTGCAATTGCACCCTGGTAGTTACGCCACTGCCCCAACTCCTTTTATTTCTGAATGTTGCTCAGAGGTTCAAAAGGTTGGGGATCCCTGCTTTAGTGCAAACAGAGGAGCTGTGCCTCCTTAAAGGGGGTCCATTTGGGAGCTTTCTTTTAGCACCCGTATCACCCAATATGTGTCATTGATTAGTATGTAAAGAATCATTCTCTGCTTTTAGGGAATTGACATCAATTACCAAATGTGGTTAATTCCCAAGCTCCATATTGTTATTCCTACACCCAAGTGAGACAGCTGTAACTGCAAGTCTAACACTTCTTTTGTGTAATGTCTTAAGGATCTTCTCGGCCTCAGAGTGCTGCAAGCTCACCTTATAATGAACAGGCATATAGCGATCATCCCAAAAAGATGGAGCATCAAACAGAAGGCAAGGTAAAAAAAAAAAATGGCTTTGAGATAGTGAAAAGTAACTTATGATTATGATCGATATGAAATTTGTGTAAATTGTAACTCAAGTAACCTGACTGATTTACTGATTTACTGTTTTACACAATACCCAAATGCCGAGCAGCCATGTACTTATAGGGGAAAAAGTACCCCCTTCAATAAGCAGAAACCTGACTATAGCTCACATATTATAAGAGTTTCATGTACCCCCTACTGTAAATGATAAGGATATTAAAAGTCACTGAGGGGTGTGACCATATAAAGGCACAAGGCTGCAGGCTGAGTTATACAGGGAACTCTGAGTATCACTCATGTATTATAAGGGATAATGTACCCCCTACTGTAAATGATAAGGATATTAGAAGTCACTGAGGGGTTCTGTGACCATATAAAGGCATAAGGCTGCAGGCTGAGTTATACAGAGAACTCTGAGTATCACTCATGTATTATAACTGATAATGTACCCCCTACTGTAAATGATAAGGATATTAGAAGTCACTGAGGGGTTCTGTGACCATATAAAGACACAAGGCTGCAGGCTGAGTTATACAGAACAAGCATATTATTCCTTTACTGGGCACTGTTTAGCATTGCCAATCAAGCTGGAAGCTGGTAGTTTTACCAAGTTTGAAAGTTAGACATCTTCATGGGAGAGCTTTAGGCTACTGCCAGCCAATCAGGTGTGAGGCACTGGGTAGGCCTGGGTGCAGAGACACAAGAATTTACCCCGTCTGGCAGTAGCCTTGTGGAAGCCCACATTTAAAGATTACTTTCCCTTTAAAACACACAACTTATTGTTCATAGAGGAGCTCCTGTTGGGCAGCCGCCTGATGAGTAGAGATCTCTGGCAGAGCTCAGGGAGTATCCATGGAACATCATTCACCTTGAAATAAGCTTTGCTGTTCTTGTTCAATCGATGCATTGATTTCCCAGCCATGAATAATTGCCATGTGTAAGAGAAGCCGTCTGCCGCCCCTCTCTCCCCAGTTGCGTCTGATTTTTTACTCCCTCTCTTTATTTTAAATGAAAGCAACAGGACCGGGCCTGTTTTTCCTGCTTTTTGTAATATGTCACAAAGTTTACGGCAGGTGTTATAGTGCATAGTGACCAATCAGAGGGTTTCTTTCAAACAAGCGATCTGTAAATGCTACCTGCTAATCGGTTACCAAGGGTTACTGGTGTAAACCCTGTATGCTTTATTATAGCAGGTTTATTACCCAAAACCGACTGAAAATTTTCAGGGTTTTGCATCTGTCTTATTATGATTATATGCAGGCAGAGGTTAATATGTTGGGATATTTCCCCTTGCCATAGATACGATCCAATGCATAATGCAGTGTTTCTAGCGTGTTGGGTTCAGCCATGAGAACACAACTGATGTGGGATGTGGCTCCGTGGGTAGCATTTCTGCATTGCCCCTTTTGGGGCAGTTGTGGGGCAGACTCCGCAGTCATAGGGGGGCCCAGGGAATGGTGGGGTCTGCTTCCTCTAGAGCTAATAAGAAAACCCCCTTCTCCCCAGCTGCTCTCTTACCGGCGAGCAAGGGGACGCATGTATGGGTGGAGATGTGGGTGGAGTCAGGGCAGGGCATGGGAGGAGTTGGGAAGGTGTGGGTGGTATGTAGGTGGGAAGTGGGCGGGAGGATGGAGATAGGAGTGTGTGCATAGCCCTTCTCCAAAACCATAAAGGCAAGTTTATTAGCTCCTGTTAGAATTGTAACCTCCACTGAGGCAGGGACTGATGTGAATGATTTATTACATTTCTGCTAGAGTTAGAAATAAATGACTTGCTTCCTCTTCCTTGCCAGAGTTCTGAGGCTGTGTTCCAGTGGCTGTGCAAGTTCCAGCTCCAGCTGCATGCACCAAACTTCATCAACTCTGGGTACGACATCCCAACCATCAGTCGCATGACTCCCGAGGTGAGACTTCTGTACCAGGCGTGTAAACCAGAGAGCCGTGTTTTAAAAATTCAGTTCAGTATTCTCAATGGAGGAGCATTGTTACTTTAAGAATCTATTTGAGTGTTGCTGGACTATATTTTTGAAATCTGTCGTAGTTTCTTTGCACACTATACCTTCCATTATATATCAACACTGTGATGGTGGTGTTGGGCGCCATCCTCAAGGACACTGTTTAACTTCCATGCATTAGGCAGTTTATTTGACATGCCACATAACTGAGGGCGATACTATATTAAAATATTGATGCTATAAAAAGATGTCTATGGAGCTGTTGTGAAGGCCAAGGGCCAAAAAATATACCTTAGAAGGCACTTTTGCCCTATTGGTCTTCAGTTGGATGGCCCTCAAGTCTGAAACTCATTGCGAATATGGTTTGAACCATATTGTATCACATTAAAGGGCAAGGAAAGTGTAAAATAGAATAAGGCTAGAAATGCTTTATTTTGTATACTAAACATAAACATGAACTTACTGCACCACAAGCCTAAACAAACAAATGATTTATGCTTTCAAAGTTGGCCACAGGGGGCTGTCATCTTGTAACTTTGTTATA
Organism: Xenopus borealis; assembly: GCA_024363595.1. NCBI lineage: Eukaryota > Metazoa > Chordata > Amphibia > Anura > Pipidae > Xenopus > Xenopus borealis. The sequence continues at coordinate 101,544,978 of CM044448.1, read as the reverse complement.
CATCTTTGCAAGACTAGACTACATACACATGCTCAGTGTGGTCTGGGCTTCTTAGGGATCGTCATAAATGATCAAAAAACAAAGCTGCTTGAGTTCTGCATGGCTGGTAAGTAAGGTAGGTGCTCCCCCTGCTGTTCATAAGTATGATTGTTTCCCTGCCAGAAGTTAGGGAACGTCTGACAATTACTATCTACAGCACTAAATGAAGGGAGAATTTCACTGCATACAGTCAGGTTTCTTATAAAAACGGTACACATTTTTAAATTAAAGTATATTGGAGATAGATTTATTTTTCATTACAGAAAGTAAAAATGGGATTTTATTTCTTTGCCTTTCCTTGCCCTTGTGTTTCCTGTGCTCAGCTACCAGGAAAACCCTAAAATTGTGTCCTGATATAGGGCATGCAACAGTTATTGTGTCCTGAGCTGTCAATCCGGTTGTAGCACTGATTGACTTGCATTTTCATTGGAGAAACCTTTCATTAAGTTTGAGATGCTTACTTTGGAGAGCTAGGGGGTTTTCAAAGCTTTGGAGAAGTTATACGCCTCCTTAAAATCTGGTTTGGAACACTTCTAATGACGTATAGTATTGCTTTCAAAACTGATCAGTTCACATAAGAGCAGTCTCAAGGTTACTTGACATATTAGAAGCTTGCCAATTCTGATCCTGGGCAATAGGGATGTCTGCAACAGAGGCAGTGGAAACATTTAAGGTGTCTTTGGTGCATCACTGGTCTATTTTGTTTTTAGGACCTCACAGCCATTGGGGTGACTAAGCCCGGTCATCGAAAGAAGATCTTCTCTGAAATCAACAATCTGAACATAGGGGAATGGCTTCCAGAATATAAACCAGTGAGTTCTCATTTATGCGAATCTTAGTTAGTGCTGTAATTCAGACACAGATAGACAATGTAATTATGCATCTAGGTGACATGGAACTCTTATTCTTCCTCTGATTGTCTGTCAGCAGTGGTGGTCGATGTTAAGGATTTTTTTTCTGGGCAGCAGGCAAGGGTCCTAAGATCCACAGGGGCAAATGTCAACCATTACGTAGGGTGCTACAAGTGGCTTGTTTCTAAGTTTTAGATCCTTACAGAGAGCTGTGCACTGGTTTGAAATTATCCAAGAGAAGACTCTGTCTTTGTAATATCTACAGTATGTGATGTCATTTGAATGTACAGGTATGGAGCGATGTTCCCTTGGATCCCTCTAAAGCAGGGATCTGCAGCCTTTCTTCCTTGTTAGCCACTGCCAAATGGAGACTTGGAGAGCAACACAAGCATCTTAAAAGTTAATGGGAGTGTCAAATAAGAGCTATGAATGGCTAATTGGTAGTCTATCTTACCGGAGGCTTTGTTTGGTGGAACATCTTTTTATTGAGCAAAAACGGGAATTCAAGAACAAGCACCTGCTTTGGGGACACTGGGAGCAACATCCAAGATATTGTTGAGCAACATGTTACTCATGAGCCACTGATTGGGGACCACTACTCTAAGGGGCAAAACCAACTGCCCCAATCCAGCAATTATTAGTCCACCTCTGGTTTGAAGCCTCCAGGTCAGTCTCTGGTTTACCCTTGGGGTTTGCAGTTCTCATGCATATCTATGGTTAAGCATCCTTGGTGAAAGAAGTCCCTATTCATTACTTAGGTTATTTACTGCATTTCTGGATCTTAAGGTAGGGTTTATCATCAAGCTGTATATTTTAAAGGAAAAGTAAATGTTTTTCTTTTTCTTTCTGTAAATTTGCTCTAAACAGCCCCCCAGATTAATGTACCTTAGTCCCTGCTGCAAGTCTGCTCTGGTTTCTGTGTTATCAGCAGCTTGTTTCACCTTCTTCCTGGTGCAGAGTGAAGCCCAGCCCCTTAGTTTACTGAGCAGTCCATTTGCTGCTGTTCCACAATAGAGAGGAAGAGGGAGCCAGTGTTTCATTAGTAAGCTAGTTTCCCCAAGCAAAAGCTGCTACACACACTGCTCTCTGCTAAGTCATAGTATGCAAATGATCTCCAAGACTAGTCTGAGAGATAAGGTCAGCTCAGAAAGCTAAGGGGCAGGGCTTCACTCTGCACCAGGAAGAAGGGGAAACAAGCTGCTGATAACACAGAAACCAGAGCAGACTTGCAGCAGGGACTAAGGTACATTAATTTGAGGGGCTGTTAAGAGCAAATTTAGAGATAGAAAAAAAAAACGTTTACTTGTTCTTTAAGGGGCCTTTTCTGAAAAAATTGTCTCCTTCCTTAGGCAAATCTATCGCTCTGGCTGACAATGATTGGGCTTAACCAGTACTACAAGGTCTTGGTAGAAAATGGCTATGAAAATATTGATTTCATCACAGACATCACTTGGGAAGACTTGCAGGAGATTGGCATCACCAAACTCGGTAATCACAATTTAAACATGGACAATATGCAGATGTGTAATGCTTCTGAAAGCCTACCCTGTATGGAATGTTATTAAGTTGTTGTAAATAGGCCCATCCCTCATCTATTTCTCACAATTCTACATTTTATACTGCATAATACAATGTACTTTGGTAAAATGTATAAACAGGCGTGTTCTTGGAACTGGTATAAAAGAAATATATATAAAAGATTTTGTTTTCATCAACCCTGGATTATGGCTCTTTTCATTTCATCTTATTTTCTGTTACTTATATCCTTGCTTCCCTATCTCCAGGCCATCAGAAGAAGCTGATGCTGGCTGTGAAGAAACTAGTTGAGATACAAAAGGCAGAATATGGCAAGTTTGATTCAGGAAGCATAAGAAGGAGGGGTCCCCAAAAAAGCTTGGATTCAGCATCAGATTCACCTCTGCCTGACAGTGCCGAGTGCCAGTCTCCCAAAATGAAGACTTTCCAGGACAGTGAGCTAAGTGATGAGTTGCAGGCAGCTATGACTATTGAGGCTCCAGAAGGCTCTGAGAAACAGATTAACCATGTGGCACACCACAGAGAGAGCCCTGGATACAGAGGCCCGTCAGGAGCACGGCTGCAACATGAGAGCAGTTTGAGTGGCCGAGCTAGGCACATCAGCAGCTCACAGGAACTCCTTGGTGATGGCAGCAAAGCTACAAGCACTGTAATGTCTAAAAGCCAGGAGTACTTAACAGAGGAGGTGAAAAAAGAGGAGGTGGTAAAAGAATCTAGGCCTTTTAAGCAGGGCCATTCTGTGAAGAGAGCAAGTGTGCCCCCTGTGCCAGGGAAGCCACGACAGTCATTCCCTCCCCCTGGTGGGCAAAGCTACACCCCACCTCAAACGCCTATCAAAGGAACTCCCTCATCTCCACAGACTATGGGTGTCCCTCAAGCCACAGCCAAAGTAAAACCCACTCCTCAACTTCTTCCACCTTCCGAACGACCAATGTCACCTCGCTCTCTTCCACAGTCCCCTACACATAGAGGCTTTGCCTACGTTCTTCCACAACCTATTGAGGGTGAAGGTACTCCTACACATTTGATACAGGCAGTGCCAGTATTGCCAGTGTCAGTGCCTGTGTTGTGCTTGCCACCTGCTGGGAGCGAAGGAGAAGATGAGGATGAAGAAACAGTGGAGGGAGAACATGGACGACCCAAGAAACGGGCACACAGCCTCAACCGATATGCAGCCTCAGATGGAGAACATGAGGAGCTATTGGTGATTGATGGGGGACCTTATGGCACTGGACAAAGACGCGTAGGAAGAAGCCACTCAGTGAGATCTCAGTCAGGCAATGACAAAAATGTCAACCGCAGCCAGTCTTTTGCAGTGCGCCCCAGAAAGAAGGGTCCCCCTCCACCACCACCTAAACGGTCCAGTTCTGCCATCTCTGGAACCAATCTTGGAGATGGATTGTCTGCTGATGATGCAGGGGGTGAATGTTACCATGAACAGAGGCGAGCTAGTGACTTTGGAGGAGTAATTGACACTGAAAGTGCTGGCAGCGTAAGAAGCATTGCTGCTATGTTGGAGCTTTCATCTATTGGTGGGGGACCAAGAGCAATTTCTGGGCAAAGACCAAGAGGGTCTGAAGGCATTTGTGCCCACCTCATGCCCCATCCAGGAAGCCCTGAGCTTCAACGACTTCCAGGAATAGTGATTGGAGTAAAGCATCGTGAGGCAATAGGGTTGGATGGTGAGGTGGTAAATCGCAGAAGAACCATCAGTGGGCCAGTGACTGGACTTGTGACTGCTGCTCGAAGGGAGCGTACTGAGCCACCAAAGTCCCCAGACTCCCCACGCAGTCCCTCTGAGGGGATCCCATTTGCAGAAGAACGTAAACAGACTGTTAAATATCGGGCTCGACCAGCCAGGACGGAACATGCAGACTCAGTAGACTCTGGCGTTACCAGGCAAACAGACCTATCATCTGTTGAATCCAGTGTGACGCTAAAACGGAGGGTGAGGGCCAGACAGGGCCTGCACTCTGGAGATGTAAAATTCCTGCTCACAGAATCAGATACAGTTAAACGCAGGCCGAAGTCTAGAGATAAAGACAGTGGGTTAGGAGGGCTAGAACCGTTGACAGTGTATCAGAATGGCACAGGTACACTGAAGCGTCGTCCTGTCTCAGAGATGAGTGCAGGAGGAAGGCAAGACAGCACAGAACACATAGCACACACTCCAGAACGCACCATCAAACCCCCAGTCTCACCCAAACCCACAATCATACAGACTGCTGGAAAGAGTCACCCACCTTGTACACCCACAGCGGCAAAGAAGATCCCTGGAGCTGTTGGAGGTATGAGAAAATCTTTTATACATGTATGCACCATAGGCTCAATTAAATCATTGATACGTGACTTTTTCTAATTAGAAGTCAACTCTGTTTAACATTCAGACACTGCCCACTTACTGTAGTCCTTTATACAGCAGTCTGCCTAGCACTATTCACTTTTTGTTGAATCTTTGTAAAATGTAGTCTCCTAATGTGTATGGTATGTGAATCAGAATACCTATCACACATACTGGGAAAACAAACAGTTTTGTGAGGAGTGAGAACAGTGAGGAGGACAGAAGAAACGTCTCTGCCCATGGCTTTAGGGAGTCATTGAACTTGTTCCCTGTCAAGCAGTGGAGCAAAGTCAAAAGCATTGGACAAACAATATCTTTCCGACAATCACCCAGATATCTACTGGGCATGTTTGAAAATCCCATTGGAAGAGAACACGATGATGCAGTCCTCAACCAATGGGTCTCCCATTGTTGAAACAATCAGATGATCCTGGTTTGGCCTTGCCATACAAGTGTTACATGATTATCATAGTCATAACTAATATATATTCATATATGTATTTATTAAGCTTCTGAAAGAAAAGTACATCTGTAAATGTGATTGTCCTGTATGAAGCGATTTCTATTTCAGGTTTAAGTAATACCTTATGAATATGGCAGCCTTAGCTGACATGTTCTTAGGAGTTTACTTTTTGTACTCATAAAGACTTATTTTCAACCTTGTAATTTCCTCTCCATATACAACTGCCCAATCCTTTCTCTCCTCCACTAATGGAAAGGAGATTACGCTTGGCTTATTTTATAGCAGATCTGACTTCCGAAACAGCTTTGGGTTCAGCTGTTAACTGGCTTATTTCAATTACATTCCTGAACAACCAATTCTTCTATTAGACCTAGTCAAAGGAAATGTAAGTGTAAGTAAGGGAATCTCATCCATTTAGTTCCACCTCAAGGGCAGAGACACACATTCAGATTCGGAGAGATTAGTCGCCCTTCGACAAATCTCTTCTCCTTCAGATCAACTAATCTCCCCGAACTGCCTTCCTTCCAGCTCGAATGTAAATAGCCAGTGGGATGGCACTCAGAGCGTTTCATTTTCCAAAGTCGCCCTAAGTTTCTTTGTGAGGCAACTTCGGGCGACTTCGGAAAACAAAGCGATCTGGTACTCAGAGCGCTTAGTTTTCCGAAGCCACCCAAAATTCCCTCACAAGGAAACTTCAGGCAACTTCGGAAAAACTTCAAAAAGGCCGGCAGGAAGGTAGTTCAGGCAGATAAGTCGCCCCAAAGAAGAGGAGATTTGTCGCTGGATGTGGGCATTGAAAATACGGTTTCTATTTTTGCAGATGATACTAAATTGTGCAGAACTATAGGTTCCTTGCAGGATGCTGCCACTTTGCAGAGTGATTTGTCTAAGTTGGGAAACTGGGCAGCAAACTGGAAAATGAGGTTCAATGTTGATAAATGCAGGTTATGTACTTTGGCAAAAATAATATAAATGCAAGTTATACACTTAACGGCAGTGTGTTGGGAGTTTCCTTAAGTGAGAAGGATCTTGGGGTTTTTATAGATAACAAGTTGTCTAATTCTGGGCAGTGTCATTCTGTAGCTACTAAAGCAAATAAAGTTCTATCTTGCATAAAAAAGGGCATAAACTCAAGGGATGAAAACATAATTATACCTCTTTATAGATCCCTAGTAAGACCTCATCTGGAGTATGCAGTGCAGTTTTGGACTCCAGTCCTTAGGAGGGATGTAAATGAGCTGGAGAGAGTGCAGAGACTAAGTGCAACTAAACTGGTTAGAGGGATGAGGGAAGACTTAAATTATGAGACTGGGAGACTGTCGAGGTTGGGGTTGTTTTCTCTGGAAAAAAGGCGCTTGTGAGGGGACATGATTACACTTTACAAATACATTAGAGGACATTATAGACAAATATCAGGGGACCTTTTTACCCATAAAGAGGATCACCAGAGGCCACCCCTTCAGACTAGAAGAAAAGGACTTTCATTTAAAGGAACAGAGTAGGTGGTTCTTCACAGTGAGGACAGTGAGGACAGTGAGGTTGTGGAATGCACTGCTGGGTGATGTTGTGATGCTGATTCTGTTGATGCTTTTAAGAGGGACTTGGATGATTTTTTTGGACAGACGTAATATCAAAAGCTATTGTGATACTAAACTCTACAGTTAGTATAGATATGGGCATATATGGATTGTGTGAAAGAGTGGAGGGGTGTGTGTGTATGTATGCTGGGTTTTAATTTGGAGGGGTTGAACTTGATGGACTCAGTCTTTTTTCAACCCAATTTAACTATGTAACTAATCTCCCTGAATCTGACTGCATGTCTCTGCCCTAAATAGTAGAATAACATAACCTGAATGGCAGTTAGCGTTAGAATAACTGGGAATAATGCCTATTTGCTCTTCTAGATACACCTGCAGTCCTAGCTCGAAAGTCAGTTGGGTTAGATTTAGGGTGAATACTTACAGTATTTCCTTTTCTAGATATTCTTGGAACTGTGCAATAGCTGAATTCATACACCAGTGATTTCCTATATGTGTATGTTTGTTATCAACTAAGGGGACCCTGAAAAAAGACTATTTCAAGGGAGGGCTTGTACCAAAGAAGACAGCTGCTGCTGTATAGGTGACAGAAGGCAGGGATGCCAGAGTTTTCCAACATCTCAGGGCATTTAAATTAAATATGGTTCAATATGTGAGCATTGCACCAACATATCTTGTAGCGCTGTAAAGTAAATTTGATTAAACAACTAAATCACACGAATTACATAGAACATACAGTATGAAGTTAAATACATCACAATCAATGCCAGTACAAAAGGAAGGCCCTGTGCAGAAAGAGCTTACAATCTAAAAGGAAGGGAATGATACACAAGGTGTGGGAGTGGGCAAGATCAAAGTTAAGTGGGTGAGAGATGTGGTACTATATGTGCTATTGCATTTGGTAGTTAAGAGTTATGGTAGGCTTCTCTAAGTAAGTGTGTTTTTAGAGATATCTTTAAAGCTGAAAGGTTGGGAGAAAGTCGGACAGACCGTGGGAGAAAATTCCAGAGGAGGGGAGCAGCTCTTGCAAAGTCTTGAATGTGAGCATGTGAGGAGGTAATGAGAGAAGAGTTGAGTAGCAGGTCAGTAGAGGAGCATAGTAAGCAGTTGGGGGACTAAATAGAGATGGGTTCAGAGATGTAGTGAGGGGCAGAGTTATGAAGTGCTTTGAACCCCTTCTGTTTTCTGATGGCTTTCTCTGTACTTCATAGGAGAGGCATTTTTGGAACATTTTAGACCTTCTCTAACCTCTCTGCTAATACTGACCCCCTCTAAATTCACAAAGGTATGCAAATTACTATAGGCACACACCTATATTTCCGTAGATTCAAATATAACAGGATCCCTAAAGCCGAACCCATTTTTATTAGCTTATGGCAAATGCAGGGGTTGTTCCCAAGCAAATGTCTGAACACTGATGTCTGTTGTAGGCTTTGCAGCAATGACTCTGACTCATCTGTGATCGTCTTTATTAACTTAGGTGAATAATAACTCTTTGACCCCCAGGGTTAATCAGGAATTCAGACAAATCTCTAAACAAAATCCTGGCTTAAGAGCATCAATAACAGATTTGTACGCTTAGCTCTGAGGAGCAATGATTAAAGAAACTGTGGGAGCAAGGTGAGTGTTCTAATGTATTCTTCTTTTTTTCCAGAATTAAAGAAGGGCGCACCCCCTCCAGTCTCCCCTAAACCCACACCTCCCCCAACTGCCCCTAAACCGGTCAAACCCCATGCAGTCATTCAGTCATCAAGTGCAAGCTCAACTCCAGCCCCCTCTCCCGTTAAGCAGCCCAACAACATCAAGCCTTCAAGCACTCCTCCATCTCTTTGCTCCAGCCCTGCCAAACCCGTTAGTCCAGGTCACCCATTGCAGGTGCCCATCAAACCCCCCAGATTATCTATAAGCAGCTCTTCTGTAGAAGGAGGGAGCAGTGAGGCTGCACAACAGAAGTTGGAAGAGACCAGTGCTTCCTTAGCCGCTGCACTACAAGCCGTGGAGGAAAAGATTAAACAAGAAGATGCACAGAAAGCGTAAGGAACTTCATTATCTGTGTGACTGATTAATTTATTGAATGTTTGACAGGAGAGAATGGGTAGGGTCAAGTCAGCAGTCTCTGGAAGGTCTTGAGGGCCTCTGAGAGGGTAGATTTAAGCTGCCAATTCTGCATCTTATCTGCCTGTGTAGGGTCCCTCCGACAGGCCCATCCATTGTATTGAGGACCACATCTGCTAGTTGATGCAGTCATCATTCTTACAGGTTGTATTCCCACTGGTGTCTGATATTCACCCAAGGTAGGCATATCTGAGGAAAGATTTGCCGACCTCACAAAAGAAGCCAATATTAAAGTGTAAGCTCAGCTTAAGATAGGATTTCATAAGAAGTATTACAATATCAAGGGTTAAAGAATAAGTAACCCTTTAAAATAAGTGAATGTAACTTAAGCACTTTTGTAATTTACATTCATTATTTATTTTGTTTTTATTCCAAGATATTAAGGGATACATGTACTGTTAATATAAATGAATTTTGTTACAACAGCTCCATCTGCTGGTCAGTTTCCCACCAGTCTGACCACCAAGTAGTCAAGGAAGTTGTCCAGAGAAAGAAAGAGGCTGCTCTGATGTTCTTCTGGATAGGAAAAATAATTAGAAACCTTTCTCACATATTTCCTAAGCAGAAGAACATCAAAGCGGCCTTTTTCTCCTGACAGCTTCCTTGACTTCTTGGTGGTCAACTGGCTGGAAACCGATCAGCCTATATAGCCTATGATTAAGTGCCTATTGGCATGAAACGTGTAAGGCTATGTGTTTATCTACTTTGTGGCCTAAATAAACTTCTCAGTTATTTTACAAACCTGTTTGTGGGATCTGCCATTCTCTCTTTTGGTTGGATACCTCCACCTCGAGCTATAGGTCTGGGGCATGAGCACCAGGACCCCACGTATTACTGGTGGAATAAATACAAAATGAATGCACATTGCAGAATGTCTGAGTACCCTCATCAATTTTACATTCACTTATTTTATAGGTTTACTTATCCTTTAAGGGCGTGGTAGGGGCCACCAAGCTGGTTGGGATATAGTCAATAATATAACGTTGTCCATCTCTTGGATTCCCTTGGCACTGCACCAGTCTAACTTCTGGTTTTCTTTCTCATCCACATCTAGTTCTTCCCTGGAAGAGAAGAGCACAGTCAGTATCCTGGATGACATAGGCAGCATGTTCGATGACCTTGCAGACCAGCTGGACGCCATGTTGGAGTGAGGCACTGACATGTCTGTGTTCTGGTATTCTCAAGGCAAGATCACACTCTCTGCTTCCTGCCTCCTCTCTCCTCGCTGGGTCCTGTACAGACCACCTGCCTCCTCCTCCCATTTCTTCAGCCTCCTTTCCCTGGAACTCACACACTTGTAAACTTAGCACAAACAAGCAATGCCGAATACCTCAGGATTGTGCTCAGACACTAGGGGGTCAGCTCAGGAAGGCCGTGAATGATCTATGATGATGCCAGTGCACCTTCAGTGTCTGCTGGAGATGGTGCATCAACCACTGGCTTTGCCCAGTACCAGGATAACGACAGATTCAGTACTTGCCTTGCAATGCAGGGCTCATTGGCCCCACACACACAGAGTCCTAATCCAGGCTGAGATTGTTACTGTGCATTGTGTTATTGCATCTAGCTGGTGTACACAGCAACCGTCGGAACAAAACCATTTCCTGTAGCCAAATTGATCCAAGGCAGAACTCTTCCAGTTTGCGTTTTTTCCCTGGAGTTTTTAAGGCAGTGCAACATTTTTTTTAACATGAACATAGGGCCAACAGGTTAAATAAATAATTACAAGACCCTTCTTAATCCTTAGGGACCGCAGTCACATAACACATCCTGAGCTGGTACATCTGGGTCAACCTAGTAGATTCTGCAGTCCACAGCACTTACAGCGTTAAATCCTATTAAAGGGCAAGGAAAGTGTAAAATAGAATAAGGGTAGAAATGCTGTATTTTGTATACTAAACATAAACATGAACTTACTGCACCACAAGCCTAATCAAACAAATGATTTATGCTTTCAAAGTTGGCCACAGGGGGCTGTCATCTTGTAACTTTGTTATACATCTTTGCAAGACTAGACTACATACACATGGTCAGTGTGATCTGGACTTCTTAGGGATCGTCATAAATGATCAAAAAACAAAGCTGCTTGAGTTCTGCATGGCTGGTAAGTAAGGCAGGGGCTCCCCCTGCTGTACATAAGTATGATTGTTTCCCTGCCAGAAGTTAGGGACTGTCTGACATTTCCAATCCACAGCACCAAATGAAGGGAGAATTTCACTGCATACAGTCAGGTTTCTTATAAAAACAGTACACATTTTTTAAATAAAGTATATTGGAGATAGATTTCTTTTTTATTAAAGAAAGTAAAAATGGGATTTTACTTCTTTGCCTTTCCTTGCCCTTTAATGGCATGTTTGTTATTGCACCGCCGTTACATGGTGCAGAGCATTTCACTTGCATATGAAGGCATGCACTTTCGCAGCCCCAAATGGCAGAGCATTTTACCTAAGCACAGACATTTTGCAATACCACACACTGCAAAAAAAGTAGAGTGAGGCCCATTTCCAAGTAAAGCAGTAGCTCAGGTCTTGATAAATTTAAAAAGGCTTTATTAGGACATGCATAGGCTTAACGCATTTCGCGCCGGTGTGGGCACTTATTCATATCCTGTAAGTGCCCAAACAGGCACGAAACACGTTAGGCCTATGCATGTCCTAATAAAGCCTTTTGTAAATTTATCAAGACTTGAGCTACTGCTTTACTTGGGCACTTACAGGATATGAATAAGTGCCCACACAGGCACGAAACGCGTTAGGCCTATGCATGTCCTAATAAAGCCTTTTTAAATGTATCAAGTCTTGAGCTACTGATTTACTTGGAAATGGGCCTCACTCTACTTGGATTTTTGCATATTAGACAAAGTGATTGTCAACCTTTGGACTGGAGATTGTCTTGGTGAGAAACCATTTCATTAGTTTCTGTTCTACTTAATTATCGGTCTTGTTTCCAGATAGAGCCATACACCAGCCTTTGTGTGTGTTCAGTAATACCACCGTACTGCCCTGCTAACACTAAACAGCAAAGCACGTTGAACTAACACAGCAGCTGTCCAATAGATGAAGAGCTACAACTGCAGCCTCAACCAATCATTCCTGCTGAATCAGCTGATAAAATGTCGCTTACATTCCACTGCAGGATTGCTACCCCCTTGTGTTCTAAAATGAATGTGCTCAGAAGCTTCCAGACCCCCCCCCCCATGCTACTATTTAACTCATTTAAGAGGGAAGCATACAAGTTTTATAAATCATCAGCAACATGAAATCGAAGAAAGGACAGTACAAAAAGGGTTTTTTTTTTTATACGAAAATTCTGATTCTCAAATATAAAAACTTCACTAAGAACCTTCTGGGAATGGCCACTCCAATGCTCTTCACTAACCCTCATCAGCCTGTATGAAACAGCGCCCCCTTGTAAACCATTTTGGCACCCTGAGGTATGGAGGACTCTGGCGGTTGAAAGCACAGTATTGAGGATTCAGGAAAATAAAGGGAGCGGGGGAGAAAGAGAGAGAGAGGATAATGAGGAGGCGGAAGCTTGGATTCATCAAGTCATCCCTGTTTTCTGATGTGGTCATCGCATGGGAAAAATAGATTGAAATTTACTTTGTATATGGCTGTTACTGCTATCACTTCCTTTCATCTCCCAAAAAACGAGCGATTGTATCCCCCCCCTCGGCTGTGTCTATACAGAGTGACAGAAATAGCACAAACTACTCAGACTTTAAGGCCCTTTCTGCTGAATTTTTTTTTTTTTTTGGTTTTTCATTTTTGCTATTATTTATTTGATATATTTTACATTGAACTACAAAGGTTGTGCCTTGCCTCTGTCCCTTTTACCCTTACAAAATTGTATTTTGATGTTGGACAACTGAGGCAGTGCTTGGGACACCTCAATATTATACACTGGGGTCATTTATGCTCCTTCTAGGACCCACCTGAAATCCAGGGCCCACTCTCATATATGGAGATAGTGCCAAATGGTATAGAGCAGGGGTCCCCCACCTTTTTTGCTTCAGGGGACGGTGTTGGGAGGGGGGGGCTCGTGGGGGTCGGAAGGGGAGTTGGCGGGGTCGGTGTCCAGTTTGTCGCACCTTGTAAAGGCTCCACAGCCTACTCCAGGACTGCCTGCGGCCCAGTGGTTGGGACCCCTGGTATAGAGTCTTTATAAGTTATTAGTTGTTATAAGAAAGGGCTTATGGGAATGTTTCCAGACAGGGTGCCTAGGTTCACCTGGAGATCCTCTGATACCCTGGCAGACCAGTCCCACCATGTTTATACAGTCTCTGGGGGCACAGAGTCCATGTGCAAAAATATTAAAGGGATACTGTCGTGGGGAAAATGTTTCAGTTAATAGTGCTGCTCCAGCAGAATTCTGCATTGAAATCCATTTCTCAA
>CM044448.1:101504925-101518689 GCA_024363595.1 Xenopus borealis | reverse complement strand
TTGTCCCTGCAGCTGGAGTTGGAAACAGTAAAGGGGATGTAAAGGCAAAAATTAAATCCAGTACAAATCTCTACACAGTCGCCGACTGCTCTACACACTGCTGCTGCTGTCAAGGGAAAAGCAACTCCCCTACAGCAGAATCGTGTGATAGGTAAGACAAACATGAGGACATTTTTGATCCAATAGCAGCACAGGGGCTTATTTCCTCAGAGATCAAGGACCTAAAAAAGGGGTCTGTTCCCAATAAATGGGGACTGTACCCAGGAAATGGGGAATACACATCTCGTAAGGCACTTGTCGGCTTGCCGAGGAAAGCTGTTCAATTCGAGTGTCAGATTAAAATTCAAAAAAACTTTATTATCAAAAAAGATTAAAATAACATCACCATAAATCCATTTGGTGAGAATGGGCGAGGGAGACTCTCTTAGAGCTGCTACACACACACACACACCATGTTTTTGAGTCATAGAACAGTGATCCCCAACAGCCATACCTCCCAACTGTCCTGATTTTTGTGGGACAGTCCCGATTATGGCAGCTCTTGGGTATCTTACTGAAAAGTTCCGAGTTTTTCTTTAATCGCCTACACTGACACCAGCAAAATAAAGTTTTGTCAATGTAATTAAAATAAGAGGCTTTTTGGCAGAGAGCCCAGAACACTGAACAGCTGCGCTAAGATACATTTGTAACAATTTAAGATAAGCAAAGAAACAATTGTAACAATTTAAGATAAGCAAGTCTCTTTGGGAAATTGACACACTTTAAAGGGAAATTGTAATAGCAAAACAGATAAACCATGGCCCTAAAACTCCGAAATGTGTTCAAACTTTTATAACTTGCCGACTTTTGTATAATCCTGTATTTGTGTTGCATGGTGAGTGGTATGCCCCAGCCAGTAGCTCAGGAGTAACATGTTGTGCACCAACTCATTGGATGTTGCTTCCAGTGGCCTCAAAGTAGCTGCTTATTTCTCAATTCCAGGCTTGGAGGCAAGTTTTAGAGGCTTGAGTACTGCCAAAAAGATCTACCGTTAGACTGCTAGTCCATATTGGAGCTACCAAATCACAGACTTATTTGGCACCCAGGCACTTTTTTCATGCTGGTGTTCCTCTCCAACTGTTTTTACATTTCAATGTGGTTCACAGGTAGAAAAAGTTGGGGACCCCTGCCATAGGATAACATTGTCACCAGCCCATAGACAATCATTAGCACAAGAACTTAGCAGGAAAAAGCAGTATTAGCCTGTGCGGGAACTGATCTGTGGCATTTGTTGGCCTGCTGAAAAATACATGGCTTTAGCACCCAGAACACTACAGGGGACTTAGGCCTGCAGGAGGCCCAGGAGTGGAGGGCCCAGTGAAGATCCTTATTAATGAGCAATTCCAATATATTGTAGGGAAGTGCTACTTACCCTAAATGCATAACCCTGTGATTTTAAATCTGGGACAACCAAAAGCATGGCTTCTGCTTGTACTGCAGTGAGAGAATCATCAGCCACAACCTGGCTAATCAGAAAGGGGCACTTGCTTCTGAATTTGGAAGGAGGGTTTGAAGCCAAAAAGAGGCAAAGTGAGACAGCCCTTTTCCAGGAAGAAGAGATGAAGGAACGTATTTTGCACAATAGTACTGGGAGCCTGATATTCCTCCATCTCCCCGGTGAGTGTTCAGGCTGATTTGTGTGAGTAGGTAGTTAGGGGTTTCACCTATAGAACCTTTACCCCTAAATGAAACCCCATATTCTGATTGCCGTGCCAATGTCCTGTTCAGATTACCTCAATTGGAAACCCGGACATGCAGTTTTCACCCAGACAGTCCTTCCAAAAACCAGGAAAATTCATAGGTGGCAACCCTACTGTGCAGTAAGGCAGTGCTCTCAATGAACGAATCAGAATTCTTATTGTAAAAAAGTTGTGTTTGGATTTGTTAAACATTTCAAGTACATTATAGCTGTGCACTTGGTATTTTAGGCATGGCGCTCTACTGTATAGGAAATCTCTTTATTTAGCTTGTGCCACTTGATCAGCCAACATGCAGCTCTCATTTCTGTCCAGAAGTTGGCAACCCAGGGACTATTCTAAACCGAATGTCATACTAATTCTGTAAATTTACTGTTTGGTGATACCTTTTAATGGCTAACTGAATAAGTAACAATTGCAAGCTTTCAGGGCACACAGGCCCTTTGTCAGGCAAAACTACTAATTCCTTACAGTGAAAAGTAAGACTTTTAAAATCAAATATATAAATTAACCAAAGCCATAACTAGCGCCCCCCCCCCCTCGCCAGAAAAAAAATCTTCAAATGGGCCTGGTGTGCAAAATAACCCACCCCATGCTCCCCTGCCTGCTCGCTCCAGGCCCAGGCCCTCCCACAAACACAGAGGAAAGGATGGAGACAGTAGGGTAAGATGGTGATTAGGAGAAGTTAATGGATAGATATAGTAGAAAAGGATGGAGACAGTAGGGTAAGATTGTGATTAGGAGAATTTAATGGATAGATATAGTAGAAAATTATGGGGACAGTAGGGTAAGATGGTGATTAGGAGAATTTAATGGATAGATATAGTAGAAAATTATGGGGACAGTAGGGTAGGATGGTGGATAGGAGGAGTCAGTGGATAGATATAGTAGAAAAGGATGGAGACAGTAGGGTAGGATGGTGGATAGGAGGAGTCAGTGGATAGATATAGTAGAAAAGGATGGAGACAGTAGGGTAGGATGGTGGATAGGAGGAGTCAGTGGATAGATATAGTAGAAAAGGATGGAGACAGTAGGGTAGGATGGTGGATAGGAGGAGTCAGTGGATAGATATAGTAGAAAAGGATGGAGACAGTAGGGTAGGATGGTGGATAGGAGGAGTCAGTGGATAGATATAGTAGAAAAGGATGGAGACAGTAGGGTAAGATGGTGACTAGGAGGAGTCAGTGGATAGATATAGTAGAAAAGGATGGAGACAGTAGGGTAGGATGGTGGATAGGAGGAGTCAATGGATAGATATAGTATGAAAGGATGGAGACAGTAGGGTAAGATGGTGACTAAGAGTAGTTAGAGGAGAAGTATAGTAGGAAAGGATAGAGACAGTAGGGTAAGATGGTGACTAAGAGTAGTTAGAGGATAGATATAATAGGAATGAATGGAGACAGTTTGCTATTTCAGCAGTTTGGTTGCTAGTTGTAATAACAATATGTTAGAGGCACGTGCTACACACTGATCCAAATCATGGAGATCTGCATCAAAAATATACCAGTGAACCAAACTGGCTATTACTTTCCCTTAAGAAATACCCATCATTGGCATACTTTGCTTGCAGATCAGCTACTGTATATGTGTAGGCTGTATACAACTGTAGGTATAAATGCAATAGTACAATCTTACTACTTGCCCAAAACAAATAAAAACTAAAAATTTTGACTGTCCATTTTTAGAACCACAACCACTTTCCACGGCTACTGCTGGTCTTACTTTCAATACGGGTCAGCAGGGCACAAGAACCAGGGATTTAAATCTAAAAGTGTAACGTCAAGCAGCACAAGAGTAAGAACAGAAGAAATTAAGGAGCTTTCACAAAGCAACAATTAATGGTCTCATTTGTCAGTTCTCATCTTCTGTATAATACTATAGGCTCACAACCCCACATGCTTACCTTAAAGGGCAAGGAAAGGCAAAGAAATAAAATCCCATTTTGATTTTCTTTAATGAAAAAGAAATCTATCTCCAATATACTTTAATTAAAAAATGTGTACTGTTTTTATTAGAAACTTCACTGTATGCAGTGAAATTCTCCCTTCATTTAGTTCTGTGGATAAGAATTGTCAGACGGTCCCTAACTTCTGGCAGGGAAACAATCATACTTATGAACAGCAGGGGGAGCCCCTGCCTTACTTACCAGCCATGCAGAACTCAAGCAGCTTTGTTTTTTGATCATTTATGACGATCCCTAAGAAGCCCAGACCACACTGAGCATGTGTATGTAGTCTAGTCTTGCAAAGATGTACAACAAAGTTACAAGATGACAGCCCCCTGTGGCCAACTTTGAAAGCATAAATCATTTGTTTGATTAGTCTTGTGGTGCAGTAAGTTCATGTTTATGTTTAGTATACAAAATACACCATTTCTAGCCTTATTCTATTTTACACTTACCTTGCCCTTTAAATAGTTACAATTGTATCTATTCTTAAATGGTTACAAATGTATTTAAGTGCAGGCGCTGAGTCTTCTGCGCTCCAAAGCTCTTTTTATGCTTTTTATCACTGTAGGAGATTAAAGAGCAACGCAGGACTTTTTAATAAAAATCTGGTACTGCTGTCTGAACTTTCAAAATTTGGACTATCCCTCAGAAAACGGGGGATATGACTCTCATCCTCACAGCATCAGCATCATGCAGAAGTTGGTTTTGATTGGGAGGGCCAAAAAAGAGTTGCAATGCTGAAACATTAAGCCCTGCCTGCTTTACACTTGCCCCGCCCATAAAGGGCAAGGAAAGTGTAAAATAGAATAATGGTAGAAATGCTGTATTTTGTATACTAAACATAAACATGAACTTACTGCACCACAAGCCTAATCAAACAAATGATTTATGCTTTCAAAGTTGGCCACAGGGGGCTGTCATCTTGTAACTTTGTTATACATCTTTGTCTGACACTGGCACTGCACATGCTCAGTATGGTCTGTGCTGCTTAGGGATCATCATAAATGATCAAAAACATATCTGTTTGAGTTCGGCATGGCTGGTAAGTAAGGCAGGGGCTCCCCCTGCTGTTCATAAGTATGATTGTTTCCCTGCCAGAAGTTAGGGACTGTCTGACAATTCCTATCCACAGAAGTAAATGAAGGGAGAATTTCACTGCATACAGTCAGGTTTCTTATAAAAACGGTACACATTTTTTAATTAAAGTATATTGGAGATAGATTTCTTTTCATTAAAGAAAGTAAAAATGGGATTTTATTTATTTGCCTTCCCTTGCCATTTAAAGTGTAATATGTGTTGGTGTTTTGTTTTTTTTTTTTAAATAGTTTTTGATATTACAGTCCTTTAAGTAGACAGTATAGCAGCGACATCTACTGGGCATCATATATATTACACATTTTAAAAATGCATGGCGAATTTATTTGCCAGGGGCGAATTCGTAGCGAATTTCCACGTTTCACCGCTGACGAATAAATTTGCACATTTGGGCGGGGAGCAGAGATAGAAGCCCCGGTTTGCCCATTTCTTTAAATGTCTCTGCTGCTGAGAATAATATTGAAGCACCAAGGTAAGAAATATTTCTTGGCAGCAACACTGTAGTGTTCATTCAGGTGCAGTTCTGTAGTTTCACTACCAGTGTCTAGTGATGGGGGAATGTGTGGCGCAAATTCGCCCCAGGCGAATAAATTCGCCCATCACTATCAGTGTCCTTATATTTCCAACTCTGCTGAGGAAGTGGGACACTAAGGGATACAAAAGGGATCTACGAGGGACTAGTGAATATGATTCTGCCCTGTAACTATGACTGTCCCCATGTAGGGAATCTAAATTCACTGCCAACACTACACTCCCCATTACAGCATGCTTTAAAGGAGAACTGAACCCTAAAAATGAAAGAGGCTTAAAATGTCATATTTAATTTACTGAACTTATTGCACCAGCCTAAAGTTTCAGCTTGTCAATAGCAGCAATGATCCAGGACTTCAAACTTGTCACAGGGGGTCACCATCTTGGAAAGTGTCTGTGACACTCACATGCTCAGTGGGCTCTGAGCAGCTGTTGAGAAGCTAAGCTTAGGGGTCGTAACTAATTATCCAGCAGCAGAAAATGAGGTTTGTCTGTAATATAAGCTGATGCTATAGGACTGATTAATTAATATTAATTTCTGATTCTAATTGCACTGGTTTCTAATTATCTGTATTAATGACTAATCAGCCTTATATTGTGACTATATTTCTATTCTATGTGTACTGTATATTGTGAGTGGGTCCCTAAGCTCAGTAAGTGACAGCAGCACAGAGCATGTGAATCAGTGAATCAGCAGAAAAGAAGATGGGGAGCTACTGGGGCATCTACTGGGGAGACACAGATCTTTACTGCTAAAGGGCTGTGGTTGCCTTGGGCTGGTACACAAGCACAAAACATCATGTACAACATTTCTAGTTAATTCTTTAGTTAGTTCTCCTATAAAGGACAAGGAAAGGCAAAAAAGTTAAATCCCATTTTTACTTTCTTTAATGAAATATATATACATATTATATACTTTAATTAAAACATGTGTACCATTTTTAAAGAAACCTGACTGTATGCAGTGAAATTCTCCCTTCATTTACTGCTGTGGATAAGAATTGTCAAACGGTCCCTAACTGCTGGGCAGGGAAACACTCATAATTATGAACAGCAGGGGGAGCCCCTGCCTCACTTCCCAGCCATGCAGAACTCCAGCAGCTTTGTTTGTTTCCCTGTAGAGCAGTCAGCGACTGTGTAGAGATTTGAATTGGATTTTATTGTTGCCTTTACATCCCCTTTACTGTTTCCAACTCCAGCTGCAGGGACAAAGATCATGGAGCCAGAGTTGGAGAAAGTTTGTATTAAACAATATAAAGATTATAAAATCCACATTAGATTACATGACAACACAGGACCCAGTGCAGTCTGTATATTCTGATTATTAATCAGTCTTGTTGTATCAGCTTCTGGCAGATATTATTTGTCTTGTGCTGTTTTGATCATTTATGTAGATCCCCAAACAGCCCAGATCACACTGAGCATGTGTATGTAGTCTAGTCTTGCAAAGATGTATAACAAAGTTACAAGATGACATACCCCTGTGGCCAACTTTGAAAGCATATATCATTTGTTTGATTAGGCTTGTGGTGCAGTAAGTTCATGTTTATGTTTAGTATACAAAATACAGCATTTCTACCCTTATTCTATTTTACACTTTCCTTGTCCTTTAAGCATTAGAGTCTAAAACACAGGACCATAAGGATTACTACAATGTGACTTTGTGATCAGGTCAACCAGATTGCTGTTATGGCGTTTGCCATAAGGAAGTGTGTATAAGATTGATGAGTGAAGGCACCCGTAGACCCATTTGTCATTGCAAAATCATGTGGTCACTTGTTGGAAAAGTGTTAGTGCTGCTGCGATAAACCAGACCTCCCCCAGTCCTGCAGGAGAGCCATCACTATTGTGTTAAAACCTGTACTCACCACAAGAGGGTGCTATAGGACTGGTTACTTGAGAAATGTTTTGTTTTCCTTATTCACCTTTGTTTGCCTTTAGATGTTTCCTAGATATGGATTACTGAAGTGCTCTGTGCATGTGTGACTACCAACTGAGTGTGCCAATGTGCCCAACCAGACTCCTCTGATAATCTAAGTCAGAGCTGTATTCTTGGGGCAAGTCTCTGGGTTCCACAATGGAGCAGAGAAACTTGCAAACTAATAGAATGACTCATTCTAAGCAACTTTTAATTTGGTCTTCACTATATAGTTTTTGAATGATTTGCCTGCTCCCTCTGACTCTTTCCAGCTTTCCAATGGGGGGGTCACTGACCACATCTAAAAAACAAATGCTCTGGGAGGCTACACATATATTGTCAGTGGCGTAACTACCAGGGGTGCAGGGGGTGCAATTGCACCAGGGCCCCCACCTCCTTGGGGCCCATCGGAGCCATGGAAATAGTTATGGCAGGCAGTTATCTAGGGGGAGATTTTACAGCACACATGCCATCAACACTCCGGCATGTGATTTATAGAGGTAAGGGCCCGACATGGGGGCCCAGGTGCCTATCCTGTACCGGGGCCCACCAGGGAGTAGTTACGCCACTGTATATTGTTGTATTCAGGTTCTCTGCTATCCATATTCCAGTCTCTTATTCAATGCATGGTTGCTAGGGTTATTTGGATGGAATTGCAAACTGGAGAGCTGCTGAATAAAAAGCTAAATAACTCAAAAACCACAAATATATCATAGTGACATTAGGCCAGTCTCTGTGGTTCTGCTGATGTTTATTATGAGGTCCCCCGTTACTGCTTACTTACACGGCTCTTATAGGAGAAGGAAAGGTCTGTTTAATAGGGGGTTCCAAAGTTCGGCTCCCCCAAGTGATTGAATCTACTTACCTCCCACCCCGGGCTGGTGCTCCTATCAGCAGAAATCTGCACCAGTCCAGGGATTCTTCCAGGCGATTCTTCATTTTGGCAGATGGAATTCAGGAAGAATCTCCCTGAATCTGCCCGTCTGCCCCAACCCTAAATCTGCTGTTGCAGGTTTCACTGCCTGCTCCCCCTTGTGGTTGAGAGCAGAATCTCTTAATTTGAATCCTTCATGAAATATTCTGCCGAAGTCTGAATCCTATTTTGCATATGCAAATTAGTGACAGGAAGGTAAACATTTTTACTTCCTTGTTTTGCGAAAAAGAGTTACGTGATTTCCCTTACATATGCAAATTAGAGCTCTGATTCAGTTCGCCCTGGAACAAGGATTTGGCCAAATCCGAATTCTGCTGGAAAAAGCCAAATTCTAGATTCGGTGCATCCCTAATATATATACAATTTGGCTTATAAGTTTATATACCCTGGCAGAATTTATGATTTCTTAACCATTTTTCAGAGAATATGAATGATAACACAAAACCTTTTCTTTCACTCATGGTTAGTGGTTGGCTGAAGCCATTTATTGTCAGACAACTGTGTTTACTCTTTTTAAATCATAATCACTACACAAACTACTCAAATGATCAAAAAATATACATACCCTTGTGATTTGGCCTGATAACATGCACACAACTTGACACAAAAGGGTTAGAATGGCTATTAAAGGTAACCATCTTCACCTGTGATCTGTTTGCTTGTAATTAGTGGGTGTGTATAAAAGGTCAATGACTTTCTGGGCTCCTGACAGATCCTTGTATCTTTCATCCAGTGCTGCACTCATGTTTTTTGGATTCTAAGTCATGGGGAAAGCAAAATAATTGTCAAAGGATCTGTGGGAAAAGGTAGTTGAACTCTATAAAACAGGAAAGGGATATGAGAAAATATCAAAGGAATTGAGAATGTCAATCAGCAGTGTTCAAACTCTAATTAAGAAGTGGAAAATTAGGGGTTCTGTTGAAACCAAACCAAATAAAATGAAAATTTCAGCCACAACTGCCAGAAATACCCACAAATAACTTCAGGTGAAATACAGGATTCTCTGAAAAATGTGGTGTGGCTGTTTCAAAATGCACAATAAGGAGGCGCTTAAAGAAAGATGGGCTGCATGGTGGAGTTGCCAGAAGAAAGCCATTACTACACAAATGCCATAAAGTATCCCACTTACAATATGGCAAACAGCACAGAGACAAGCCTCAAACCTTCTGGCACAAAGTCATTTGGATGATGAGACTAAAATGTTACTTTTTGGCCACAACCATAAACACTACATTAGGAGAGGAGTCAACAAGGCCTATGATGAAAGGTTCACCATTCCTACTGTGAAACATGCTGGTGGATCGCTGATGTTTTGGGGATGTGTGAGCTACAAAGGGACAGGAATTTGTTCAGAATTTATGGCAAAATGAATTCAGTAAGTTATCAAAAAATACTGGAGGAAAATTTGCATCATCAGCCTGGAAGCTGCGCATGAGACGTACTTGGAAATTCCAACATGACAATGATCCAAAACACAAGGACAAGTTGACCTGTCATTGGCTACAGCTAAATAAAGTGAAGGTTCTGGAGTGGCCATCTCAGTCTCCTGACAGTCTCAATATCATTGAGCCACTCTGGGGAGACCTCAAACGTGCAGTTCATACAAGACAGACACCCAAGAATTTACTGGAACTGGAGGCTTTTTGCCAGGAAGAATGGGCAGCTTTACCCAAGTCTGAGAAGATAAAGAGCCTCATCCACAACTACCACAAAAGACTTCAAACTTTCATTGATGTTAAAGGGGACAATACACGGTATTAAGAACTGGGGTGTGTAAACTTTTGATCAGGATCATTTGGGTAGTTTGTGTAGTGATTATGATTTAAAAAGAGTAAACACAGTTGTCTGACAATAAATGGCTTCAGCCAACCACTAACCATGAGTGAAAGAAAAGTGTTTGTATTATCATTCATATTCTCTGAAAAATGGTTAAGAAATCAAAAAGTCTGCCATGGTGTGTAAACTTATGAGCACAACTATATATGTATAGTACAGGGACCTGTTATCCGGAAACATTTAATCCAGAAAGCTCCAAATTACGGGAAGGCCGTCTGACTCCATTTTATCCAAATAATCCAAATTTTTTTAAATGATTTCCTTTTTCTGTTTAATAATAAAACAGTAGCTTGTACTTTATCCCAACTAAGATTTAATTAATCCTTATTGGAAGCAAAACCGGCCTATTGGGTTTATTCAACGTTTGCATGATTTCCTAGTAGACTTAAGGTATGAAGATCCAAATTATGGAAAGATCCATTATCTGGAAAACCCCAGGTCCCAAGCATTCTGGATAACGGGTCCCATACCTGTATAATGAAGACCATTTGAAAAGTTGCTTAGAATTAGTCTTTATTATTCTGTAATAAACTAAAAGTTATACTTATAGATGATCCATTCCTTCAATAGGGATATAGCGAACGTCGGAAAAAATGTTCGCGAACATGTTCGAACTTCCGGACAAAAATGCGAACGGTTCGCGAACTTCGCGAACCCCATAGACTTCAATGGGAAGGCGAATTTTAAAAGCTAGAAAAGACATTTCTGGCCAGAAAAATGATTTTAAAGTTGTTTAAAGGGTGCAACGACCTGGACAGTGGCATGCCAGAGGGGGATCAAGGGCAAAAATGTTTCTAAAAAATACATTGTTGACACAGCGCTGCGTTTTGTGCTGTAAAGGGCAGAAATCACACTACGTCACTCAGGTGATGTTTCTGGACACGGAATGTGAAAAAGCTCACACAGCTACGTGGCACTTGGTTAAAGACTGGGCAAACAATGCCTACAAGGTCAACGTATACACTACTACAGCGGTGGATACGGATTACGGAAAATATTATTGCTGCTTGAAAAACGTCACTCAGGATGGTGTTTCTGGAGACGGTATTATTATTGATATTTAGACAGAATGTGAACAAGCTCACACAGCTAGATGGCAGTTGTTTGAAGAACAGTAGATTACTAGCCAGCAAACTTACTATCAACTGTCCCTGAAATCACTAACAGCTCTCTCCCTACACTAGCTCTTCCAAGCACACACAGGCAGAATGAAAAAACGCTGCAGGGCTTCAGTTTATATATGGAAGGGGAGTGGTCCAGGGGGTGTGGGGGTGGTCCAGGAGGGAGAGCTTCCTGATTGGCTGCCATGTATCTGCTGGTCTGGGGGAGAAATGGCAAAAAAAAAGCGCCAGCTAAGGCGAACCCAAATTAGCGAATGTCGCGCGACGTTCACGAACATTCGGCGAGCGCGAACAGCCGATGTTCGCGCGAACAAGTTCGCCGGCGAACAGTCCGCGACATCCCTATCCTTCAATGAAAAAGGAAAGCAAGTTATTATAAGTGCTGGTTATAAATAAGGGGTATTTGCACTTTTATAGCCCAAGCTTTGCCCAGTATATAAATTATATTTATAAGAGGGTCTCTGGGCTGATTTTGGGAGGTGTATAGCAGATTCCGGTGGAGGAGGAAGGACTATAAGTGGAACACATTGAAGCCTGGGCTTGAATCCAAACATAGATAAAAATGTTGCTTTTGTGAGCAGCAAATGATGTATTTACCCCTGTGAATAGATTGGGGGATCTGATCATCTTCCAGCAGCGCCTGATGAGTTCCTGCCATTACTGAGTCTCAGGATTTTGGCTGCTCTGTGCTACTGGCTGCAGGGAACACAACGCTGAATATTCCTCGTCAGAGTAGATTTCCTTTCTAATTACAGCAACTGCCGGCCGACGGCATATTCCTTTGCCAATAGATGGACTGCTGTGAGCCGCCTTTGGTTGAGATGTATGGGAAATAAAATGTAAAGTTGGCAACAGGCAAACTTCCCCTTTGTATCCTTAAAGGACAAGGAAAGTGTAAAATAGAATAAGGCTAGAAATGCTGTATTTTGTATACTAAACATAAACATGAACTTACTGCACCACAAGCCTAATCAAACAAATGATTTATGCTTTCAAAGTTGGCCACAGGGGGCTGTCATCTTGTAACTTTGTTATACATCTTTGCAAGACTAGACTACATACACATGCTCAGTGTGGTCTGGGCTGTTTAGGGATCGTCATAAATGATCAAAAAACAAAGCTGCTTGAGTTCTGCATGGCTGGTAAGTAAGGCAGGGGCTCCCCCTGCTGTTCATAAGTATGATTGTTTCCCTGCCAGAAGTTAGGCACCGTCTGCAAATTCCTATCCACAGCAGTAAATGAAGGGATAATTTCACTGTATACAGTCAGGTTTCTTATAAAAACGGTACACATTTTTAAATTAAAGTATATTGGAGATAGATTTCTTTTTCATTAAAGAAAGTAAAAATGGGATTTAATTTCTTTGCTTTTTCTTGCCCTTTAAAGAAAGTAAAAATAGGATTTTATTTCTTTGCCTTTCCTTGCCCTTTAAAGAAAGTAAAAATTGAATTTTATTTAATTTCTTTTCCTTGCCTTAACTCATTGTGCCTGTATAATAAAACATGTAAGGGGTCAGCTGGTGAGTTCATGGGCCTTCCCCAACTTACCTTCTACCCGTCCCATTCAGATCTCAAATCATTTACTTTCAATGGCAGCACAGAAACCAGTGTCTTCTTTATCAGAACTGATTAATAATCAGCCCTGTAGCATCAGATGCACCCTCAATGTATGCTAATGAGTCGAGGATTTCTGATGGCCCCTGATATTAGTTTCTCAACAGTCTGCTTGGAGCACACTGAGCATGTGCAAAAAGTCCTGACTTTCTCTTCCATCTCCTGCACTGACCCCAGAAAAAGATACAACGTTTCTGAAACCGGAACTCTGAGGACCTGCACTTTGTAACAATTTAAGGTAAGCAAAGATACAATTGTAACTATTTAAGATAAGCAGGTCTCTGGGGAGAACTGAGACTCACAGTTTATAGGACTTTCAATAGCAAAACTCTTACAAGACATAAAACATTGCACTAAGGCTAGGGCCAGGCAATACATAGCATTGTGAGTTCTCTGCAATCCGCTACCCTTGTCTTTTGAACTGGGGGCAGATTTCCGATATCAAAATGTCTCGTTTTGGTGCCAAGATTTTCAGCCTGCGGAGAAATGTAGGGCGAGATCCGAATTTGTTTGGCCGTAGCCTAAAACTCCCAGAAATATTTTAAAACCAAATTTTGCAAAATGGACATGGTAATTAGGGGGTGTGGCCCCATACAATGGTTGTGGTCAAAACATTTTGCCGATCTACAGGCGGCAGATATTTTTTTCCCTCTTTCCATTTTTCAAACGTTGGGAGATATGCAAACAATAGCCAAGATAGGCGCTGCTCTGAGCATCTCTAAAGGCCTGGATTATTCCTATGTTACAGCTGCTAAACCTCTGCCCTGATCAATAGAGGATAGCAGGTACATAATAGTGGGTGGGAGGTAGGCCGATGAGGGTTGTGTCTGGCGCAGGGGGCCTGTGCATACCTCCAAAATGTCCAGTTTTTTTGCGGGATTTTCACAGCTCAACCTGCAGCCCTGGATTGTTAACGAAATTTGCCGACTTTCTCTTTGATTTCCTGCACTGAACAGCCAGAAAAAGATACAAACAGGCATGTTTACTAAGATTGGAGATAAATATCTGGAGAGATTTCTGGAGATGTTGCCC
>CM044448.1:101471511-101503164 GCA_024363595.1 Xenopus borealis | reverse complement strand
GTCTACGCAGGGGAGAGGGGGGTTTCCCTTACAGGTTTACTTCTCCTTTAAAGGGCAATTCACTTTCATTAACAAAACTGTAATAACACAAAAACCACAGAAATCTGTTCAAACTTTTCATAACCTTCCAAATTTTGTAAAATGAACATAGGAATTAGGGGTTGTGGCCATTTCAAGTGTTGGGAGGCCAGGTCTGTGGAATTGAGGTGGGGTGAGAGGCCCAGGGCACGTGTGTGTGTGAGTCCTTGATGAAGTTTGTCTGCCGTTTGTGCTAAAACACAAGATTGAGGGTGGGCTGTTGTATGGGAGATTGATAAGGGGAGATTTCTTGGCTAGGCCCAAAGTGAGAGCAGCTGGAGCACAAGCATGAGGGAAGGTCCGCTTGTTGGGAGACTCACAAACATACTGAGCCACACAGCTTTCATGTTGGAAGGGATTATAGGAACAAGACAATATGGATAATAAGCACAAATCAGACTATTGTTATTGTGCACAATGAAACAGATGACGGCAGGAAAGAGTAGAGTTTTTTTTCGGCCATTGAAAACAACAGTTAGGAACACAGCATGGGGACCAGTAACTCAAATTCTCTTTCATGACAGCACAACTACATTTCATCAGCTTTTATCGGTCAACTGGATAACTGACTAGTGATGGGCGAATCTCCCGAGATTGGCGAAAAATTTGCGAAATGAGTCGCGGGACGCTTTTGTCGTTTTCAGCGCGCGTCGCTTTCGTCGAGCAGCGCGTCGTTTTCGTCGCGTCGCGACTCGTTTTTCCGGCGAAATTTCGCTGGCGATTCGCGAATCACGGGAATTCGCCACGAATTCGCCCCTGGCGAATAAATTCGCCCATCACTATAACTGACCCCCACCTTAGGATCAGGAACAACCTTCATAGTTTAACTCAAACTCAGCAACTCCCAGAAGGACCCATTCACCGACCAATGAATGCCCCTGATTCTTCTGGTAACCTTACCTTCCATTATGCAGTCTGGTATAACACACAACATGTACAGCCGTCACTGTGTATTCAGCAAACCAGCTCTTTATTCCTTAAAGAATGACAACCCATCACCATTCCAAGAGTGCTGCATGTTTTAGAAATTGAATATACTAATGATTTTAATATAAGAATCCTCTATCATAACAGAACATATGTTCAAAAAATTAATATTGGCGCAAATCCTGATCTACGTGTCCAAATCATTCTGCTCGTATCATGTGAGTCCAGGCTACATGGACAATGGTACCACCATGTATTGTGAAGACTTGTCATCATTCATGAAGTCACTGCCCCAGTTGGAGGTATTTGCCAGACAGATGATGTTGATGATGATGAGGAGGAGTCAACAAATGCTCCTGAGCAGGACTATAAAGTCCCAAGTAGCCTCCAACCTCTTGTACTCTCTACTAACCTTCAGTACAATGTAATATTCTGATGTCCAAATAGTTGGCAGCGGGTTCTTCCACTGATTCATTGCTGTCTATGATGGAAAACAGGTTCTTTCACTGACCGTTGTTTTCTTTTCCAATAAAAGATGGATGGGGTTAGGGAAGACGAAGATCCACGTGTCTATTTTAGGGTTGGGTTAATGTTTGTACATTTGTGTGCTTGTGTAAATGTTTTATCTCATAGCAGCTCCAACCTTGGACAATTTCAGCTTCAAGTCAAGAATCCTCCTCTCGTTCCTCCTCATTCTGTAGTATTATCCACCGATCCTGTGAGCGGGTATGAATAAAAAATACCACCTGCTTTGAGGCCACTGGGAGCAATAGCCAATGGGTTGGTGATGCTCTTTATCCAATGAGGTTCTTGAACATAAACTCGTTAGTGAGAGGGAATAAGCATGGAAGTGCAACTGCCTCAGTAGAGTACTCCTCCATCAATTTCCATTGGATTCCACTGAAGGGAGAGATTCAAGATCTGGGAATAAACCGCTGCTCTGGCAACATTGGGTAATTTGAACTTTAAATATAACAATTCCAAGACAGAGCAGTACTGAGACAACTTTCATTTCAGGAGTAAGTTCTCCTTTAAAGGGGTAACGGAATTATAATAATAAACAGCTATAGACTGAAAAACATTTTCTTGCCAAGCATGTGCTAGTTTTGGAAATGGGGTCTACCTTAGCACAGATATTCCATCATAAGGTGGCCATACACATAGAGATCTGCTTGTTTGGCGATATCGCCAAACGAGCGGATCTCTCCCCAATATGCCCACCTTGAGGTGGGTGATATCCGGCTGATCCGATTGAGATATAGCCAACTTGCGGCCAGATATCGATCGAGGAAGTCCATAGGATGGCCCCAAACATGGGCCAATAAGCTGCAGACAGAGTCGGCCGGTGTATGTGGGCCTTTAGACAACAGTAGAACATCTATCTACCAACATTATCTGTGAACCATAATCAAATATAAAAAAGAGTTGGGGAGCAACAAAAGCATGAAAAAAGTTAATGGGGGTGCCAACTAAGGACTGTGATTGACTATATGAAAGTTCCTATGTGGACTGTCAGCCTACAGGAGGCTCTATTTGGTTTTATGCAACTAAAACTTGCCTCCAAGCCAGGAATTCAAAAATAAGAACATGCTTTGAGGCCACCGGGAGCAACAGCCAGCGGGTTGGTAAACACCTTGTTGGTCGCAAGCAACTTGTTGAGAATCACTGATCTACAATGAAGCAGTGGCTGAACTACAGGGGGTGCAGGAGACAAGAATCTGCTACAAAGATAGTTTCTGGAGGTGCGTGGCCTAGCTCCTGACCTGGGTCCCACACCATGTAGTTATGTTTCTGTGATGAAGTTGTGGGAGCTAGTGCTATCGGTTGTATAAGATGGAATATCTAGGCAGAGGTAGAGCCCATACCCATAACTGATATTTGCTTGGAAAGAAAATGCATTGTAAGGTAGCTAACGTTTCATGGCATAAATACAAATTTGCATATGAGGAACAAACACAGATTCCTTCAAAGTGTCCTAGGGCCAATTTTATCTATAATTCCCCAGAAAACATAAATAAAAGCAGGGGAATTCCATGTATAATACCCCAGAACGCATAGCAGGATAAAATCAGGGCCAATTTTATGTATAATACCCCAGAACACACAGCAGGATAAAATCAGGGCCAATTTTATGTATAATACCCCAGAACACACAGCAGGATAAAATCAGGGCCAATTTTATGTATAATACCCCAGAACACATGGCAGGATAAATGTTGGGCCTGTAGATAATGCCCCTAAAACACTTGGTAGCAGAAACACTGTGTCAATTTTATGTCTATTACCCCCAGAACACATGGCAGGATAAATGCAGTACTGATTTAATCTATAATAAACCCAAAATCAAATTGTAGGATAAATGCATCTCTAATTTTTTATTCAATACCATTATGAACACAGGAACAGACTTGGCTGGCGGGACACCTGTTAATAATCTATAAAAATGATGGTGGGCCCTGTCAACCAGACCTGCAACTGTCTGCTGCCCGCACTGCCCCCTGATCTTCTCACTCCTGATTACAAGAACAGAAACTTGCTGGCAGAAACTGCTAATATCACAAAAACTAAAGAAAATAATTTATGTAAGTGGAAAAAAAAAAGAGCTGAAAAAAGCAATTTAACATTTTTCTTTCCATTACCCTCCCTTTCAATAGCTGGACAGTCCTGAGAAATAGGAAGGATGGTATTCAGTCACCTTTTATTTGGGCAGGAGAAAGAAAGACTTGAGAAGAGGTGACCATCTCAGGACAGAAGCTCCCTACTATAAAAAGTTAACAATTTGTTCTCATCGTACAAAGAGTTGCACCTTTGGGTGCACATCATGGGACAAAGTGCAACGTGGAAGCTGTAGACCAGCAACATCAGGGTTGTATTCCTAAATTAATATTGCATGACAAATCTTTTCCCCAGTTCTCCAGGACCAGCAGCTCTTTGCTCTCCATTCTGAGTAGTGTTGCCATCATTCTGGCCTTCAGGGGTCCCAGTGATGTCACAGGTTGATGATGTCACCGGCAGAGTGGAGGAATAGGCAGATGGGGGTGGGCCAGGCTTTACATGGTTGGAGTTGGGTTATAAGGCTGGGGTGGGGAGATTGACAGTTGAACATGGAGAAGAATAGGTGGGTTCAAGTTCATTGGTGTTGAATTTGGAATATTGGCCCCAGCCCTACCTAGTGATTTACTGGCTAGGCCAATGAAAAACCAGCTAGGGGGAGTGAATGAGCTGCACTTTTGGGTGCAAATACCAACACTGGGTACAAACTGCAATAGACATGAGCCTAATCTTTTGAGCTTATGTTGTTTGGACAATAAATCAACGTAAGCCAGAGATCCTGTCCCAAATTGATCTTAGCAGTGGTGTAACTAATATATTTCTCCCCAGGGGAGACCCAGGGTCTGCTGTACGGTCATTCTTCTCCCCAGCCCCGACTGTCATTATTATTTCTGCTGCCCTCCACAGTTGAGAAGTTGAGTAGTTGTGTGGGGAGATTGCTTGCCCTGGGACCCTCTCAAAAATATATGGGCCCGAGAGGGTAGGTCCTTCTATCTCTTTCTATCGCAGCCTACATGTTAGAGTCTATGAACTTTAGATAAAGGCACGGGGCTGGATTTACATAGCGGGTGCCCCTCGGCTCACTGTCGTTTGTTGCCCCGTCCCCTCCCTTTTATTTGCTCAAATTTTCATCATCGGGACGGAGCAATGGGAATTGGCACATGGAAATTTTAATTTCTGAACCAATGTGGGTGTGGTTGGGCAGCATGCCGCCCCCTAAAATCCTAGGCCCGGGCCTAGGTGGCCTCTCCACAAATCCGGGCCTGTCTAGGCACGAGGCACATACTTCTCTCTTCACTTCTGGAACTGAAAAAATGTTGCTGTTTTTCCACAGGGATCAGTACCCGTTACATCATCCAATTAAACCGCGCATGAAGAAACAGCCTTAATTCACACAAACAGGTAACGCATGCACAAATCACTTTCTCGGAGCCGGCGGATTGGCCAAGGCAGTTTTCATGGTTACGCTGTACCTGTCACCTCCCACACGCCTGTCAAAACAGCACTTTAGATTTCTCTCCAAATCTGCGTAGGGAGATCACCCCGCATTGAAATTCTCCGCACACTCTTACCACTTGTTTTTTCTTTTATGAAGAACACAAAAAAATGTAATGAGAGATTGAAAGATTATTAGCAATAACAGTTGCATGCGACTTTATTCCCTAACAAAGGTCTGTGTTACAGACCCCAAGGAGACACTATATTTGTGCCCCCCCTATAATTGTTATAATTATTTTGGATATCTCATCTGCAAATCTAATTGAAATTTATTATGAAATTGTTACTATACTAGGAATTTTTTTTTAATTATATCAACAACACTATTATTCATTCCTATTATTCCTTTGCATCGCAGTATAGAGGTAGACTCCTCCTATAGAATCATTGTACTACATTTCTAAATTCCGTCCAGTTTTTAAGACATAATACAAAAGGAATCCAGGGACCTGCTGCCCCAAGGAAGGGTAAAAATCTCGCCTCTGGGGTCAGTTTACAAAGTTTTAACTTTAACAGCAGATATTCGGCTCTTTTCGGACTTTATAGACTAGTGATCCCGCCTCTCTACCTTGTCCTGCAGAAGAAGAGGTATGGGCTGGGGTCAAAGGTGGTGACAAAAAGCCTCGATTGGATTAGATAATATCTAGGGACAGATTCGTATGAAATCTACTCAACTTGATAAATAAAGTGTTAACAATCCACTATAAACATAAACCCATTGTCCTACTTGCATCCTTTGTATTGTTGGAATATCCTGTTTACAGGTAAAAATTCATGTAGCCCAAAAGAACATCATGGTGTTCCCCATAGCTCCATTGCAGGACACAAACACCTACTGAAGTTAATCATTCTTCCTAACTAAATGCCTATTCTTGTGATCTAATACAATTTCATAGAATGTTCATTGTGGACGTTTGGCATTGTACTCCTCTTCTCAAGAGGTTGAGTGGAGAAGACCAGACTTGTGATGGACTTGGGTAGAAGCCAGGTCAAAACTGGGAGTCAAAATAGGCTCTGGTATTCCAAGTACCTAGAGGCCAAAACAGCCTCCGCCAGCCCACTAAATAGTGACTGTATATCATCTTACAGCAGCCCATCTGGCATTTGCCAGAACCCGCAGATTGCCAGCCAGAGCCTTGGTAGATGCTTTTGCTTTGTATTTTCTGGCTCTTGTATGGCTCTTTCTTCAGTGAGGAGCACCTTCAGACAGGAGTGGTGCGCCTGTTGGAAGAATTGTTGTGGACAGAATCTTTGTAATCCTTGGAAAGTGAGTTGTGGACCTGCAGGAAGCTGTGTTCTCTATCTGAATTTAACAGAGAGCCCACAGTCACCTTGGTGGGGTCACGGGAGGTCAGTGTGTAAAGGGAAATGTCACTAGTGGGAATGGCATTGAAACTTTTGCCCACAGGGGACGGGTCCCTGGATCTGGGCTCGGTGGATCGAGAGCTGGAACGCCTGCGGAATCGATATCGGTAGCTGGGGATGCGGGAAAAGGCAGATTTCTTGAACAGGTCAGAGTGAGATTTGGCTCTGATTTGCCTGTGCTTCTCTATAAACATGTGCACAGTCAACACCCCGACCATCTCGGCGATGATGAACGACAAGGCTCCAAAATAAAAGGACCAGCCATAAGAGTAGTTGCTTTTCTTAGAATCGCTCTGCCCAGGGTCTCCTGCGTTGGCTGAGATGTAAATGATGATACCAATGATGTTGCTCAAGCCTGAAAGACAAAATCAGTGGTCAGTCAGGTCCATCTGATGTTATTTAAAAGCTCTAGTGAATTAGAGATTTAAAGTCTGTGACACCAATCACAGCCAAAATCAAACACATATTAACAACCTGACCAGTACAACCTAAACATGTTTAATCAAACTACATATACATTTTTTGGGGGGGGGAAACAGCAGATTTTAAAAAATCCCATACTTTATCAAATGTTCTTTCACTGACGAAGTCCATACTGTGACTATAACATGCAAATGAGTTCACGAGCATGCTCAGATTGTAGCACTGCCCTGAGTATTCTACCCAGAATGCCTAGCTTTAGTAAACTCTAGAAGTATAAAGAGAAGTGCACACAGCAACTTCCACAAGGTGGCAGCACTAACACAGAAGTTTGACAGATTTCAAAATAGCTTAGAAGGTTTATTAGGCAAGCAAGAAATGTCAACTGAGCATGTGCGAGATTTCAGAGCTGCAGTTGGCTGTGAAGATATAGGTAGGAGGAGTCAGTGAAATCCAAGATGGCTGCCTCAGCTAGAACTGCAGTGGAGATAGGGGAGATTTTGCAGAAGGTATAGTGAGCTGATCATTTACATTATACAAACAATTCTAAATGTTTTAAAAATCAGATTTCTTGATCTTTCACATAGTGTATTCACTTAGTAAATCATTTTAGTTATGATTGGTGCCCTACTTCTACTTCTGTAAAAAATACAAGCACTTTCCCATTGGACCCCATTACTATTCAGCCACAGTGGAGCAGGCCCCCCCCCCCCCCCCCCCCCGGCAGATTGTGCCCTCTCTAGCCGGCTTCAGTCAGTTGCAGGTGCAAAAGAAAAAACGGCACAGAGGGGGTAGAGGGGGCCCTGGCTGCACAACCCGCTCCCGGGCCCTCCCCCACCTACTTACATGACTGCTCAGTCATACTTGCTCTATTGCTGACATGCTCCAAATCCCAGGAAATATTGCAATATTATCAACAGTTAAAGCACTATAGTCCAGAGATATCTGTGTTTCATTCCTAAACCAACATTGCTTCATGGAATATCCCCAGCACTCGAGAGCCAGGGGCTGCATTAAAATGAAAATAGTTCTCCAATGGAAATCCCAGATCTGATCAGTCTAAATCTGACTCCATATTGTTTATTCCTGAAAAACCTTTAAAGGAAAAGCTTCCTGAGAGTGCCAAGTTGTTAGACACCTTTCAGTAATTATAGTCACGTACTTGTTACCCCAAAAAGAAAATGGTGCGGTGCTGGCTGGTGCATTTTTTAACGAATAGGATCACTAGCCTGGGGTTGCAGGTAAGTGACTAGAATCACTGGTAAGTGGTGGTAATTATGCTTTAAGGACACTGCATCTGTAACTACATTACTAATCAACTAGAGACATTCTGTGGCCAGAGTAAGAGGCCACAGCCTGGGTTTTGGAGCAGTCCAGTTCAAAACCTCCTGTCCATTTTGTGCCTGTTGTAAAACCTGGAAGATCTCAACAACTTGTGTGGCACATGACGTCATAACCCTGCCACCAATATCACAACTCAAGCTCCAAATGTCACCAGCCCACCCCTTTGTCCAGATTTGGGTGCTGACATCGGTGGTAACAATAGTTTTGATCCTCCTTCACCCATCACTTGAATGGCCAAACTAGGCTTAAAGTGGACCCGTCACCCCCAAAAAATATTCAAAATCATATTTTATCACATTAGTCAAGCAAAATGAACATTAATTACACTATATAAATTATTTTAATCTTGTTTTAATCAGTCTGGGAATTCATAATTATAGCAAGCAGGCAGGAGCCATTTTGTGGACACTGTTATTAAGGCAAGCCTTGTATCATCTCAGAATCTTGTTTGTGCACCAGAATCGGGGACCCGATGTCCATCCCCATGTCCTGGCTACACAATAATGGTTAAGAGAACTGGGGGAATGTGTGGGGAGCAGTGACATCTAGGAAGTGCTGAATGGAAAGTGAAAGTAATTATCTGCCCTGCCTCTATGCCCAAGGCATAAAGGAGTGGCAGACAATATTTGATTGACAGCTGAGATTTTTAAATGAGCTTAAAGGAAAAGTAAATGTTTTTCTTTATCTCTCTGTAAATTTGCTCTAAACAGCCCCCCAGATTAATGTACCTTAGTCCCTGCTGCAAGTCTGCTCTGGTTTCTGTGTTATCAGCAGCTTCTTTCCCTTCTTCCTGGTGCAGAGTGAAGCCCAGCCCCTTAGTTTACTGAGCAGTGCATTTTGCTGCTGTTCCACAATAGAGAGGAAGAGGGAGCCAGTGTTTCATTAGTAAGCTAGTTTCCCCAAGCAAAAGCTGCTACACACACTGCTCTCTGCTATGTCACATTATGCAAATTATCTCCAAGACTAGTCTGAGAGATAAGGTCAGCTCAGAAAGCTAAGGGGCGGGGCTTCACTCTGCACCAGGAAGAAGGGAAAGAAGCTGCTGATAACACAGAAACCAGAGCAGACTTGCAGCAGGGACTAAGGTACATTAATCTGGGGGGCTGTTTAGAGCAAATTTACAGATAGAAAAAAAAAAGGTTTACTTGTTCTTTAAAACAGCTATGAATGCTTTAATAAAAAATTTAAATTGGATTTCATGTTTAATTTGAAAAGGACTTTTATTATACAGATTTTTGTGTCTGGGTGACGGGTCCACTTTAAATCTTATAGTTTCCTGACTTGGCCAAAGATCTTTATGAGCATGAAACTATATTGTCAACCTTCAATAATGCTATTTCATTCAAAAGAAGGGGTCCCTGTAATGTTAGTATAGGTTATGGCTGGCTGAGCTCATGAAATACCAGCAGGAACTAAGCTCTTCTATTGTGTTACTCTCCGTGGTACAATATATAATACAGTAGCATTAGCTAGAGAAGAGACAATATTATGGGAAACTCTTACATAGGAGGATTCATATGTATCCATTTTCTTGACACTGACCTGCTGAAACAAAGAAGATCCCCGCACTCAGAATAACATTGTGCTTGTTCTTATAGAACTCACTGGCAGCAACACAGAGACCACCAAAGAACAGGAGGCCCACACTGAGGATAGGGAAGATACTGGAAGCCCGAACAGCACCTGGGAGAGAGGAAAGAAGGATAGTCTGGTAAAGGAAATTCCTAAGCATCTCACAGGCATCTATACTATGCTATTAGAAGGGGAAGAGAAGTCATTAAACTAACCAATAAAATAATGCAAAGTATGAAAATTCCACACATTGTCTCACATTGCCTATTGCACACCAGGCCCCTTATAACCCAACGTTCTAATTGAAAGTAGGGATAATTTAGACCATATTTGCCCAGTTTCATCGGCCACATGCCCAATTCACCTGAAACCCGAACCACTTTCCAGTAGCCTTCCCTCATTTAGGGGTGTATTTATCAAAGAGTGAAGTTCCGCCACTAGAGGGAAATTCCGCCGCTCTTTATTCATTTTTATGGGATTTTTAAAGGCGTATTTATCAAAGGGTGAACTTTCACTTCACCCATTGATAAATAGGCCTTTCAAAATCCCATAGAAATGAATAAAGAGCGGCGGAATTTCTAGTGGTGGAACTTCACTCTTTGATAAATATACCCCTTAGTCTGTGACTTTGAACTGACCCACTAAAATGGAACAACTGGGAGGAAAGTAGTTACTGGGGACCAATTTCTCCTTTAGAAAAGATGAGTTACATTATTGTAGTCAATGAGAATTGAGGCCCTAAATAGGCCTGACCAATTTTTATAAAGAAAGAGCATAAGAGAACCTTCACAGAAGTTTGGAGGATAGGTCAGAAAAGAGTTGCTTGGTGACTCAGTAACTTCATGTGATATTACTTGTGCCCAGTTCGGAATTGAAACTGGGTATAAGTGGCAGATCTTCTCATTATTGGGGAAGAACAACAGAAAAGTGGATTTGGGTACTAAATTGGGTCGCTAGTTTGGCTCTTGCCCAACACTCCGATCCCATAGAGGTCCTGGCCAGTCCTCTTGGATGCAGCATATCTCACAGGGGTTTCAAACCTTCCCAATTAATATCAGCAAGTGGCCACAGTGCTATTATCATTATTTAAAATTTATTTCACTTTTGCTTGGATCTAAATGTATCCTGAGCAACGCTCAATAAACTGGTGTCCATTTCTGATGCAGGCAATTCAAAGTCCTTAACCCAGCCTGAGACCCTGAGGAATAACAATGGCATGTTGAATTGTTAGAATTGTTAGAATTGGCTGGCCGTTCTATAACATATAAAAGTTAGCCATTCTGCAAGACAGGGATACAATCGGTGCTGTTATTCCACTGGGTTGCCTCTTTAGTCTCTCTCTCTCTTTGTCTCTCTCTCTCTCTCTCTTTGTCTCTCTCTCTCTCTCTCTCTCTTTGTCTCTCTCTCTCTCTCTCTCTTTGTCTCTCTCTGTCTCTCTCTCTCTCTGTCTCTGCCACCAATAAATGAGAAACTACCCTGTCAGCCCCTGTAATGCCAGAGGCTTGAGGATTGCAACTCCCCCCCCATATCTTTATTTACCTTCCAATTTACTTTATTTACTCTTTATTTTCCAACAAACATCTTGTTCCTATCAGTTAGCTTGCTCGGGGCTCCAATCTATAGTGCACACAATTGGCTCGCAGCTCTCAAACGGTCCTGACATTATTGAAGCTGAATATTGACCGTTGAATGACTGAGGCTGATAAGGACAAATGTTCTACTCTGCTGGTTTGTGCTTAAAGGAGAATTCAAACATATCTCCCAACTGTCCCTTTTTTTTCGGGACAGTCCCTCTTTTGACAGCTCAACCTGCAGTATTGCATTTTCTCTGCACTGAAGAGCCAGAGAAAGAAACAAAGTTTCTAACTTAATTGGCATTCTGGAGAGCCCAGAACAGTTTTTGATAGTTTAGATAAAGAGAAATATTTTCAAACTTTCATAACCTGCCAAATTTGAACATGGCAATTAGAGGGTGTGGCCAAAAAATTGCTGCCCTATGTGCAAAAATTGTTTTTGTCCCTCTTTTTACTTCCAA
The DNA here is from genome assembly GCA_024363595.1 of Xenopus borealis. Classification (NCBI taxonomy): domain Eukaryota; kingdom Metazoa; phylum Chordata; class Amphibia; order Anura; family Pipidae; genus Xenopus; species Xenopus borealis. The sequence continues at coordinate 101,491,373 of CM044448.1, read as the reverse complement.
AATGTTGGGAGGTATGTTCAACCCCATATTTAAAAAAGCCCTACCCTACATAGACCCCTTTCCCTCCACCCCCCATGTCTAGATGTTACCCCGAGTATAAACTGTTGCTTATATGTTCATTTTGCAGGTAAAGTTTTCCTTTAATGAAGGTTTTCCAGGGCATTCCTACTTCATAGTTACCAGGCTGGCACAAAGCTGGACCATCAAAATGAAGTGGCACAGCTAAAACTGCAGCTTTGTGCCAGCCTGGTAACTATGAAGTAGGAATTTTCTACTCAATTAGGAGTAGGGTTGCCACCTTTTCATGAAAAAAATACAGGCCTTCCTATATATTTATCTTTTTTTTCCTATTAATAACATTGGGATCAACCCAATCAAAAATACCGGCCAGTTGGAAACCCTAATTAGGAGGAAGCAGCCCTTCAAGCACCCCCTGACCCTGGCTGTATGTGCAGTATAGTTATTATTCAGACTTTGCCATATTATAGAATTGGGGGGGGAGTGTTGCCCAGGAGTACTAGATTAGAAGAGTCACTGTGGGGGGGGGGGGCACCATTGGGGACAACAATGGGCTGGGTCACGCTACAAAAAAATATCCAGAGGGTTCTGGAAACGTACAGATGCCTTCTATCCAGCCCTCCATACAACCACTTGCTGCTGGATTGTGCCCCTCCCCCCATTGTACATAAGAACGGCTTAGGACAGGGGGGGAATTTTCAATCACTACAGAGGACATAGACCTCCTCTGGGCCCCCCACAACTATAGTTACAATGCTGCCATCATCCATGTGCCTCTAGCTTCACTTATACAGTGCTCCAAAGCCACCCAAATGGACTGGGACACCAGGGGACCACCAAAGATCTTAGACCAGAGCCATAAAACTATTATTCTTCCTCACCTCATTCAACCTCTAGTCCAGGGGTCCCCAACCTTTTTTTACCCAAGACCCACATAAATAAAAAGAATTGGGGAGGAACACAGGCATGCAAAAAGTTCCTGGGGTGCCAAATAAGGTCTCTGGTTGACTATTTGGTAGCCACTATGTGGACTGGCAGCCTACAGCCTACCTGGTTTTTATGCAACCAAAACTTGTCTCTAAGCCTAGAAATTTAAATAAGCTCCTGCTTTGGGGCCACTGAGAGCAACATCCAATGGGTTGGGGAGCAACATGTTGCTCACAAGGTACTGGTTAGGGATCACTGCTCTAGTCTATTTTCTTTACATACTATAATCCAGGGATCCCCAACCTTTTTTTACCTGTGAGCCACATTCAAATGTAAAAAGAGTTGGGGAGCAACACAATCTTGAAAAAGTCCCTGGGGTGCCAAATAAGGGCTGTGATTGGCTATTTGGTAGCCCCTTTGGGACTGGCAGCCTACAGGAGGCTCTGCTTGGCACTATACTTAGTTTTTATGCAATCAAGCCTTGCTTCCAAGCCTGGAATTCAAAAATAAGCACCTGCTAGGAGGACAATGAGAGCAACATCCAAGGGGTTGGAGAGCAACATGCTGCTCGTGAGCTACTGGTTGGGGATCACTGTTATAATCTATTATTCCATCTATTTAGCTTCTTTGTTCTTATAGAAATAGGGAAAGGCCATGAAATAGGCCAAACGCTTTGCAGCATGAGGGCCACTGACCCACTGGGAGTTTCCCTGGTATCCTGGTGGGTAGTGATGGGCGAAAACGATGCGACGCGCGCCAGAAACGATGCGACGCGCCAAAGTTGACGCAACGCGCATCAAAAGCGTCCCGTGACTCGTTTCGCTAATTTTTCTCTGGAGATTCGCCCATCACTACTGGTGGCCCACCCAAAAAACCTTAGACCAGGGGCCCACCCAAAAACCTTAGACCAGGGGCCCACCCAAAAAACTTAGACCAGGGGCCCACTCTCAGTACTAATATTCTTCATCTCCTCAATCAAACTCTATTCTCCTAGTTTGTTTTCTTTACATACTATAATCAATCATTCCCTCTATTTAGCCTCTTTGTTCTCATAGAAATAGGGAATGGCTATGAAATAGGCCAAAAGTTTAGCAGCATGAGGGCCCACTGGGAGTTTTCCTGGTATTCCGGTGGGCCAGTCTGACACTGGGTGGGCCAGTCCGACACCGCAAACAGCGATTAAAGGGGAACTATTGCAAAAATGCAAATACCAGCTTCATCAAACTGAAATATGAAACTTTCTGAATGCAATCAATTTCAAAATTCTGAACCGTTTCTGAAATAATCAAGTTTATCTTCACTATTCCTGTCTCTGCATCTCTTTCTCTTCATTCTGTCCTCATGCAGCAATTGGTTGTCAGATATTCATTGACAGTACCCTTTAATTAGCAAGGAGGACTTTGTGTATCCTTCTAAAGCAACTGAGGTTATAGTGCAACTTATCTGCAGAAAATCCCTGGAAACTGTTTATGTGTTGCTACAGAACAGCTACGGTTCAGGAGGCAATTAAAGAGAAAAGCAGATTTCATAACAAGCAACTACCATTCGGCCCCGTCGCTGCCTCAATTAAAGGCTAAAACCCAACGCTTCTTTATTATATATACACTGCTGCTTTAGTCAACACATGCAAAAATGTATTGCTTTCACTATGCAGAGATAATCATGTACGACGCAGGTGCTGCCATACTGTTTGATCATTCTCCTGAGTTTACTTTACTGCAGTGCTGTAATGAGGCAAGAGGCACCGTTTCTGGCAGCCCCTGAATAGACATTTCACGTGCACTAATTGTAAAATCCTTACGCAGTAAATATTCCGCCGTATCCTGTTCATAATCTGCATCCTCCGAGAAATGATCAATTTTCTTGCACATCCCGCGGAAGGCTCCTGTGGGAGAGAGATAAACAGTTACACAAAAGCAACTAATATATATATATACATATTGGAGAAATAAAACAAATTAGGGCACTGACGCACACTGAGATAGAATTAACCCTCTACTGACCTGTGATGAGCAACTTTCTTTTGTCTTACTGTACATGGACCACTCCACTTCCCAGGCCTGGGGGTCAGACTTACAGGCTAGAGGGAATATGTAATGGGGTATATTTTTGGGGGAAGGTGGGGGAGTAGGTAAAAGGATCACAAGTAATACTGCTACTTGGTGGCAGAGACAAATCTATAGACAGGGAGGGTTACTACACTGGAAAGAGAGCTGATATGGTTATGGGGTTAACAAAAGAAATGTTGTGCAGAGGAAATTATATAATATTGTGCGTGTTTGTGGGGCTACAGTGACTCATATCTCTGAGCTCACATAATAGCGGGTGAATCGCTCCATCAGAGACAATGGTCACTTGAGTCACGCCACACACTTGTGTAGGTAGCCCTTAGGGTTGCCACCTTTTCCTGAAAAAAATACCGGCCTTCCTGTATATTTATCTTTGTTTCCTATTAATAACATTGGGATCAACCATCAAAAATACCGGCCAGGCCTGTAAAATACCAGCCAGGTGGCAACCCTAGTTTTATAGCCCTATGGCTTCTGTGTTTAAAGGACCAGTAACATAAATTAAAAAAAAAAAAAAAATGTGTTAGTATACTTTGAAAAAAAAAAAAAACACTCAGACAAATTAAACTTTTAAATCGTAGAACCGTTATTAAGAAATAACTTACCGAAGCTCCTCTTGCGCTTCACTTCAGAAAAGGCGATCAAGTGATCCATTGTGCTAAGCTCGATTTCTCCTCCCTGCCTTTCTTATAGGAGGTAGTCAGGGATGAGAAATCGAGCTGCGCACAATGGATCGCCGCTGTTTCTGAAGAGGAGCGCAAGCGGAGTTTCAGTAAGTTATTTCTTAATAAAGGCTTTGCGATTTAAACGTTTCATTTGTCTTGGTGTTTATTCTTTTCTAAGTATACTAACGAGTTTTTTAAAAAATGTTTCTTTTGGTGTTATTGGTCCTGCTATTAAAAATGTTACCTGCACAAGTGTGTGACATGGCTCAAGTAGGGATGCACCGAATTCAGGATTCGGTTCGGGATTCGGCCAGGATTCAGCCTTTTTCAGCAGGATTCGGACGAATCCTTCTGCCTGGCCGAACCGAATCAGAATTCTAATTTGCATATGCAAATTAGAATCACGAGACTTTTTGGCACAAAACAAGGAAGTAAAAATTTTTTTCCCCTTCCCACCCATAATTTGCATATGCAAATTAGGGTTCAGATTTGGGTCGGTATTCAGCGAATCTTTCGGGAAGGATTCGGGGCTTCGGCTGAATCCAAAATAGTGGATTCAGTGCATCCCTAGACTCAAGTGACCATTGTCTCTGATGGAGCTATTTACCTGCTATTATGTGTGTTTAGAGTCACTGTAGCAGCACAAACACGCACAATATTATATAATTTCCTCTGTTCAATATTTCTTTGCCCCATCAAGCTAGTTCACCCCATAACCATATCATTAAAAAATGCACAAGCAGATGTTACTTGTCTATGTGTGTATGTATCTCTGGACACAAGGGATGCTACAAACAGATGAAAAACTTGCAGCTCTTTGTAAGAGCCCTTACACACAGGCGTTTTAACCTGCTCCCCTACGTTCCGTTTTGCTGCGTTCAGCCGCAGGGGAGCACAGGAATAAACGCACTCAATCCTTTTCAATGGGCCTATACTCACACAACCGCATGTAGGTGCTGAACGCAGATTCAGACGCAACAAGCTGCATTTTTCCTGTGTTCGGCTCCTACATGCGGTTGTGTGAGTATAGGCCAATTGAAAAGAATTGAGTGTGTCTACCAGGGGACCAGGGGGTGCAATTGCACCAGGGACGCTCACTCTCAGGGCCCACTGGAGGGGCTAGGAGAACTCCATTGTGCAATTTATAAGGGGGCCCAGGTGCCAATCCTGCACCAGGGCCCACCAGCAAGTAGTTACGTCACTGGGTCCAAATTAACCTAGCAACCATGCACCGATTTAAATAAGAGACTTGTAGCTTTACAGAGCATTTGTTTTTAGATGGGGTCAGTGACCCCCCCCCCCCATTTGTAAGCTGGAAAGACATATAATTTAAAAAAAACTATAAAAAAAGACAAAACGAAGGCCAATTGAAAAGTTGCTTAGAATTAGCCATTCTATAACACACAAAAAGTTAACTTAAAGTTAAGTTATAAAAATCTATGAATGCATCGGCAGAATTCTTCATTACATAACAAATGTGAGTCGTGTCTCTATTGTCCTTTTGAAATTTTTCACTCTGATACCAGCGCCGATATCACGTTAATGGATAAAAGCGGCAAATGAGAGCAGGGTAGGGCTGTACCTTCCATCCAGCGTCGGGGGGGGGGGGGGGGGGGATGTGAAAAATCAATGCTTTGCTGCAGGCAAGGGCAAACGTAATGAACCAAACAGTTTGTGCCATGCTCCTCATATATTTATAGAATAGCAGGACGGGTGCTTCTATTAGCGACCAGTATAGGGCCCATATACGTGCATGGATAGCCTACTTACTCCCACAGCTGACAGTGCCTTCCATTGGTGGGGGCTCTAAAATATTCATATCCTCTCTGACAGCCATAAAATCACATTGGCTTGCAGGAATTATTTCCAGGCAATTTCCAATCCTTTAAAGCACGAATTCTAAAATAAATTGCATTAACCCATGAGATTATGGATCTTGTGACCTGCAGAGCTGACACTCGTATGCTCATAAACAGGCAAAACATATCTGATTAATTATGCAAGTTATTGACAGGGCCCTAATATTCCTGGGTTCCCCACCAGCTGCTGGGTCTGCTCCTCATGATATTGCCCTGACTGCCCCTTCCAGCATAACATCAGGGGGCACATTGCAGTTTTGCAGTACAGATTGGTCGGCAGCTGCTCAGTCTCTCAGTATTTCAGCTCTGTATTCTTTACTCTGAATGAACAGGTAACGAGATCCCTGACAGGTGTCACACAATTAGAGCTGCCCTTTAGTGCTGTCACAAAGTGAGGGCAGATAATCACTCAGGTCCCTGTCTCTCAGCCAGATAATTATTGTGGCAGCAACAGGAGAGACAATTGTATCAAAACTGACAGTTTCCAAGCCCCACCTGCTTCTGTCTCCCCTGCACAAGAAATAAGGTGTAAAGCTGGCCATAGACTATAAAATCCGTTCCCAGATCTTTCCCCGATATGCCACTAACGGCAGGGCTTTATTGGAGTTATCCGAACATTTGGCCCTGGATTACGCTGAGGGCAATGGACTCCAATGGGTCAGTCGGGTTAAAATCAAACCTTCCTGATCGATATCATGGCCAGATATCGATTGGGAAGACCCATTGAAAGCCCCCATACATGGGCAGATAAGCTGCCAAACAACCAATATCACAAAATGATTTTCAAGGGATTTTGCATTTTGGCAGATTTATAATGAGCTTAGTAAGAGGCCAAGTTAGAGTCCTGCAGCGGGTTGGGTACCCACGTGTTACCCACAAAAACCTGCGTTATAGATGCGGGTTGGTGGGTTTTCGGTTCGCAGGTCAGCCCATAGGTCCAAGCAGGTAAGAATGTGGGTTGTGGGTCCCCCCACCAAACTGACACAAGCTAGACGGGTGCACCACAGGGGCTGGGCCATTGACATTAATCCTGTGTGAGCCCCCCAATAGCAGTCCTGGTTGTATCCAGTATTCTCTATCTCTTAGAACCAACAGAGACTTAGGGTGTCCACATTGGGTTCATTTATTTGGCAGAAGGGATTAGAGCAGGGGTGCCCAAAAAATTGATCAGGATCTACCAGTAGAACTTTAACTGGTGATCAGTAGATCTGAAGACACTGTCAGCAGCTTGTCCTGAGTCAAGCTTTTAATTCAAATATTTATTACGTTAAGGTTACCTAAGAAATAGATGTAAAAGTAGACCGTGCATTAGTAAAGTATGGGCAATCCTGAAGGAGAAACAGGCCAGGTGCATGGCTGACTGAGATCCCAAAGCAAGCTATCTATGTGATTGGTTAGCAGGTCCCAAAGTTGGTCAGAGATGACTGAAGCTTCATGTAGGACAGATTTGGGGCGACTTTTGCTCAAGAAAGGCATTTTGGGGTCTATACTCATTGTAGACATGTTCTAAGGCCATTTGAGCAACTACTCATCACTGATTGTAGCCTCCAAATATACAGGGTCCAAGTGAAAAAAGTGGGTTTCAGATGGAGGCCCTGCTTATGAACGCATGTTACAAATACATTGGCCTGGTCCCATCTCCCCTCTCTTTAATGGAGAAGGAAAGCTACCAAAGCAGTTTATTGCCAAGAGATTGGCCACAGTAGTGCAAGCTATAAAACTATATTTATTCTGCAGAATGCTTTACCAAACCTGAGTAAACAGCTCTAGAAGTTATCCGTTTGTTTAGGATAGCAGCTGCCATATTAGCTTGGTGTGACCACTACCTGCCTGAGTCTTTTCCTGCTCACTTTGAGCTCAGATTACAGCAGAGAGGGGAGGAGGGAGGGGCGAAAAGGGAAGGAGAGAGGAGCAAACTGGGCATGCTCAAGCCCTAGCCCTGGAGGTTTAAGCTGAAAACAGGAAGTCTGATACAGAAGCCCATGTGTACACAATAGAAGGAAAGAAATGTGGTGTTTCTTTTGACAGAGCAACATTACTTTGAGGGTTTATTATTTTATTTATATAGACCTTCCTGATAAAGTTTTCTTAATTTTATCCTTTCCTTCTTCTTTAATGTCGATTTCTTAAAGCTAAGCTCTTTTCTTCGTCCTTGGGCAATGGGCACAAGGGAGCCTACATTTCATTGCTTCATCGTCACCATCATCATCATCTACCCTCTACATTACCATTTCCACTCTTCAATAGCCATATTTAGTTTGTTTTTTAGTTGAAGTGGAAATGTTGCAGTTGTGGGGTTTTTTTTTTTTCAATATCTCTATGGTTACCAGTGCTCGGAGTGATCTCCAGGACAAGCTTGGAATCTAAAGAAAGGACCGAGGCACCCTTAATACTTTGTGCTCTTGATCAGAAAGGATGTATCTGTATCTGCTGACCCCTTGCTCGAGATACAAAGAGTAACAAAATGTTCCCTTTTAACACTTCCAAATGGCTGGTCGTTCTACCTGTAACCTCTGTACTGGAAGCAGCGTAGATGTGTATTGTACAATATAAAAGCTCTCTTTCTCAGTTGGGGATGCTAGATAGGAGGCTATAGAAGCTCTATATAATTGGGGTCACCCTGTGTACCCGCACCCTCTTTTTATCCTTGTATTGTTAAGACACAAAGCTGCCTGTCTATTCTTGTTGGCCAGTCGCACTTTGCCCTGTATTCAGCATGAAAGCAACAACAAGAAAGGCCTTTAAAGGAACATGTGGAAAACCCTCTCTAATGAAAACTCCAAAATATATGTCCAGACTTGCTTTGCTTGTAGTGAAGGCAATTATTTCTGCATCTCTAGGCTCAGGTAAGTGACAGCAGCACAGAGCATGTGAATCAAGATGGGGAGCTACTGGGGCATCTCTGGAGACACAGATCTTCCCTGCGGTTGCCTTGGGCTGGTACAGAACCCCTAAAACATACATTTGTGAAGACAAGATAATAATGAGGTTCTTCAATGGACCCTACATTCCCCAGCCTGGCACTGATATAGCTAATTAGGACATCTCTGTAAAGTTTTTTATGCCTATGAAACACAGTAGGAGCCAGAGCTGGGCCACACCGGCCAATTGCCCTACACAACCTGGCCAGCCGTGCTCATGCTGAAGCCTGTGCTGAACCGCCAAACAGCGTTCTCATATGCGCAGAGGTATAAAAAGAGGATGGGGAGTGAGGGGACAGGACATGGAATAGGAGACAGAGCAGGCACGAGCCTAATCTGCCTACCCCTTGACCCGGCCCGGCAGATACAAGGAGCCAAAGGGTCATGTAATAAAATTTGGTTGTACCAGGTATAGTCAGGGTCATTTTTCCACTAAGGTTTCCTATGCCTAGGAGCTAGGACATAAGCACAGCCCAGACCCTTCCACCAGCCAACCACAGAACAAGTGGAGCTGAGAGTGAGGGGGGGTGGAGCTGAGAGTGAGGGGGGTGGAGCTGAGAGTGAGGAGAGTACCTTCCTGTGATAGGTGTCTATGTAGACTTTCACTAGCAAGGGGAAGTGACACACCGAGGTTCCATGTCTATAGCCATAGTAACTCATAGTAGCCAAGTAGACATTTGATAAAGTCAACCTGCCTGTTGGTTATTAAATGAGAACTAAACTGAACTTATTGCACCAGCCTAAAGTTTCAGCTTGTCAATAGCAGCAATGATCCAGGACTTCAAACTTGTCACAGGGGGTCACCATCTTGGAAAGTGTCTGTGACACTCACATGCTCAGTGGGCTCTGAGCAGCTGTTGAGAAGCTAAGCTTAGGGGTCGTCACTAATTATCCAGTAGAAAATGAGGTTGGTCTGTAATATAAGATGAGACTACAGGGCTGATTATTAAATGCTGGTGCTAATTGCACTGGTTTCTGTGCTGCCATGTCTTAATTGTTCATATTAATGACTAATCAGCCTTAGACTATGATATTTCTATTCTATGTGTACTGTATATTGTGAGTGGGTCCCTAAGCTCAGTAAGTGACAGCAGCACAGAGCATGTGAATCAGTGAATCAGAATCAGAAAAGAAGATGGGGAGCTACTGGGGCATCTACTGGGGAGACACAGATCTTTACTGCTAAAGGGCTGTGGTTGCCTTGGGCTGGTACACAAGCACAAAACACAATGTACAAGATTTCTACCTACTTCTTTAGTTAAGCTTTAGTTTTCCTTTAAAGACTGGCTTCCCCTGCATTGTTTCAGGAGTAAGAAGCAGAAGAGCAGAGAATATAAACAGCCAGGCAGGTGCTGCTTTCCCTACCATCGACAGCTACAAAAACATTGTGTATTGGAAAGTCGCTTAAAATCATTTTTTTTCGTCCCATTATAGAAACGATTTTGGGGTAAGGTTCCCACCTAATAAGAAGGTGTAGAAGCATTTTATCCACCCTGCTTCATATTTAACATCTTCTTTCCTGTTACATTGCCATGAAACCCCTCCTTATCTGTAAACCTTTCATGTCTACAGTCAAGTACGGGCAAGTCCAATCTACAGCTACTGTACACTCAGATGAAGCTAATGTAAGTCAGTGAGTGATAACCCAGCTGTAAATGCTCGCAGGCCGGTGTCTTATGATGGATCTGTTTTCTAAAGTCAGACACTAAACTCATTATAATCAGCCAAGCTGAAAAATACTTCAAGGCGCAGAAATCAATTTCAGGGATTCATCTTTTTTCCGGCATATGCAATATTTTTTTTTTTTACTTTTAAAAAGCAGCTCGGGCTCCTGCCCTGAAAGTGAAGCTGATGCTGACGCTCCATCATTAACCAATGGCGTTATCATCATTATCACAGGTCAGAGCTGGGGCCGGCGGCGGATTGCTGAGGACTCACAATAACTCAGCTCTCGCATTTAATCCCCTAATGTAACTGAATCATTTAAAGGTCAACACTCTGAAACAAGGAGCTCTGCCTTAATACGCCGGCTCGGCTGAGATCTATCAGTTATATGACAAGGGGTCACGCTCAATGGTAGCCTCCTGTCCCCAGGAAGAGCTAATGCGCTGGCGTGGGTGAGACGACAGGCAGGACCCCTTCAGAGATGGGAATGGGAGGGACCACAGAAATGGACAGGAATGACCTCAAAATAAAAGCATACTGTATATTATTTATATATATATATATATATATATATATATATATATATATATCCATCCTACAGGTAGATTAAGTATTGCTGAAAGGCATAGCACCCCTTAAAATGAACTGTCCCCATGGCATAGGCAGCATCATTCTAAAACAAAATGCAATCGATCTTCAGTGTGTTTTTAAGAATAATTTAATTTGTTCTGCAGCTCTCAGGCGTGGAATTTACTGGAACTGTTGTTGAAGACTAATTTTAAAACCATCTTTTGAACAGGTGGATCCATAGCAAAGCTGAATGTCCGGATACAATTGTGTATTTTTTTTTGTTGTTGGTGTTACTGATTTGGGTTAAATGTGAACACAAATACATATCTATCTACCTTCATCATAAAATGCAGTGAAAGACAGATCTTGAGCTACCTCCAGCTTGAAAGACAGGGACAAGTGGAGCTTAAGAACAGGGACAAGTGGAGCTTAAGTACAGGGACAAGTGGAGCTTAAGAACAGGGACAAGTGGAGCTTAAGAACAGGGACAAGTGGAGCTTAAGAACAGGGACAAGTGGAGCTTAAGAACAGGGACAAGTGGAGCTTAAGTACAGGGACAAGTGGAGCTTAAGAACAGGGACAAGTGGAGCTTAAGAACAGGGACAAGTGGAGATTAAGAACAGGGACAAGTGGGCCTTAAGAAAAGGGACAAGTTGAGCTTAAGAACAGGGACAAGTGGGCCTTAAGAAAAGGGACAAGTGGAGCTTCAGAACAGAGACAAGTGGAGCTTAAGAACAGGAACATGTGGAGCTTAAGAACAGGGACACGTAGGCCTTAAAGGAGAACCAAACCCATACTTTTAAAAACCCCTCCCCCCATAGACCCCCCTCCCCCAGCCTACTTGCTACCCTGGGCAAATGCCCCTAACTTTTTACTAACCCCTTGCTATCTTCTATCCTATGTTGAGCAATCATGTAATGAGGACTTTGTGTTGCCCTCTGTGGCACAGTCAAAATGTAATATTAAAGTTCACCCTTATCATAAATCAGTGGTTCCAGGCTCTGGCGCTTTTAGGAAGGGGTAAAGCTGTGGATTAGTGTGTATAGTAAAACAGAGGATGCAAGGATTCTGGGAGCTGTAGTTCAATAACAACTAGAAGGCTGCAGATTGGATTCTATATAATGAGGCAGCACATAATTTATTTAGCCCTGGGCTCTGCCACCACTAAGGACGTCTGCCTTTCTGTAGCCCAGGGCTCTGACTCTTTCCATACAAATAAGATAGGGTTAAACAAATGGCATTATTCATTGCTTCATGCTGAATACAGATCTGTCAATGTATTTAAATGCCCCAAGCCGCCTAATCATCTTATTGTTCTGTGTTACCGACTCATAAATCGCCTGCCAAGACATGTGTTTCCTCCTAAGCGGCCTGATAGGACGGGTAAGTGGCTGCAATGGGATCAGAGATATGAGATGACAATAGGTCTCAGCTCTGTCTCAGAAATTCTGGTCTGTCTCACTCTCCCCTTGCAATGAAAGTGCGGCTCCTTTATAAGCTTTCATATCTGTTCCCTGAAACTGAGTGCAGATAGTATCATTGGCTCTAACTCTTTGCACTAATATCACAAGGAGCTGCCATACTGCATGCCTGTCTTGGTTTTCTGTAATAGGGATTCATGCTTATTCCTCAGGGCTCATTCAGTTATTGTAGGCAACACCTGGGCAGCAACCATTTGAAAGCCAAAGCATGTTCTGTACACACAGCTGGTATGAACTCCCGAAACAATGTAGCAGAACCCAGCTGATTAAAAGAATTCTGTCATGATTTTTATGGTGTAGTTTGTTTACACTGCAAATAATTCACTCTACAATATAAAATGTCATTCCTGAACCAGCAAGTGTATTTGTTTAGTTGTAATATTGGTGTTAAGGTGCATCTCAGGTCATTTTGCCTGGTCATGTGATTTCAGAAAGAGCCAGCACTTTAGGAGGGAACTGCTTTCTGATAGGCTGTTGTTTTTCCTTCTCAATGTAACTGAAGGAGTCACAGTGGGACATGGGATTTTACTACTGAGTGTTGTTCTTAGATCTACCAGGCAGCTGTTATCTTGTGTTAGGGAGCTGTTATCTCGTTACCTTCCCATTGTTCTGTTGTTAGGCTGCTGGGTGAGGGAAAGGGAGGGGGTGATATCACTCCAACTTGCAGTACAGCAGTAAAGAGTGATTGAAGTTTATCAGAGCACAAGTCACATGACTTGGGGCAGCTGGGAAATTGACAATATGTCTAGCCCCATGTCAGCTTTCCATGACAGTATCCCTTTAAGACTTTTAATGTAATGTTTATTACGTTGTAGAATGACCAATTCATGGCAGCTTTTCAATCTTTTCATTTCTTATAGTTTTCAAACGATTTGCCTTTTGGCTCGAAACACTGCCTGTTTGATAGATGCTGAAAATGAAGACCAACTGCAAATTGGCATAGATTATCACTGTCTACACCAGTGATCCCCAACCAGTAGCTCGTGAGCAACATGTTGTTCTCCAACCCCTTGGATGTTGCTCCCAGTGGCCTCAAAGCAGGTGCTTATTTTTTAATTCCAGGCTTGGATCAAGTTTTAATTGCATAAAAACGAAATATAGTACCAAGCAGGGCCTCCTTTAGGCTCCCAGTCCACATAGGGGCTACCGAATAGGCAATCACAGTCCTTATTTTGCACCCCAAGGGACCTTTTCATGCTTGTGTTGCTCCCCAACTCTTTTTACATTTGAATGTGGCTCATGGGTAGAAAAGGTTGGGGACCCCCGTTCTACGCCATACTTAAAGTTAAAGGGGAAGTCGACCCCTCCGACGCTAAAACATGAGGTTTCCTGGTGAGCCCCAGGCACCACAGTCCGACACTGTTTGTGATTCTAGAAACGGAGATCAAATATTCAAGTTTCATGTATGTAATACATATGCCACTGATGTTCTTGTCTTTTCTTTTTTCATTTTCATCCACATTATTTTTTGTCGTACTGTTTTCTTTTTGTATTTTATTATTGTTCATATATTCACATAATTGCTACTCTGTTTGATAACTGACTAGAAACGTGTGGTTTATTGTAACATTTTTATCTCGTGTTTATTGCGAACTAGCACACTAGTGTGTTACTTGGTATATGATTTTGAGTCTGCAGGAAAAAGTAGCTGTCATGTTATAATCCTCTTGCTGTGTATTGGGAAACATCCAACAAAACATGTGAAACAATGAAACACACAAACACAACTATGGGCATTTCTGTTTGGGCTGAAAAGGTTACGAGCGGTGGCAGGAGGATTCCATTCGTGTGAATGCCAAGCAGCATGTAATGGAGGTACTGGCTGTGAGGGCCAGAATCAGAGAGTTTTAGGTTATATCCCCATGGAAGAGAATCCCAAGAGACTCAGAGGTGCAAGAAACTATTAGACGGAGATGTGGTGAATCATGGGCGGGGTTTAGTCATAAAGGGATCACAAAGGTATCACCGTGCATGCAAGGGGAATTTCTTGCATTGAGGCCCCAATCGTCTCAGGCAGCAGTAGCCCCAAAGTTACCAGGGGTGGCAAAGTTTCTAGGTATTAAAGGGATCCGGTCATGGGAAAAAAACATTTTTTCAAAATGCATCAGTTAATAGTGCTGGTCCAGCAGAATTTTGCATTGAAATCCATTTCTCAAAAGAGCAAACAGATTTTTTTATATTTCATTTTGAAATCTGACATGTGGCTAGACATATTGTCAATTTCACAGCTGCCCCTGGTCATGTGACTTGTGCTCTGATAAACTTCAATCACTCTTTACTGCTGTACTGCAGGTTGGAGTGATATCACCCCCTCCCCTTTTCCCCTACAGCAGCCTAACAACAAAACAATGAGAAGGTAACCTGATAGCAGCTCCCTAACACAAGATAACAGCTGCCTGGTAGATCTAAGAACAGCACTCAATAGTAAAAACCCATGTCCCACTGCGTACTATTCAGTTACATTGAGAAGGAAAACAACAGCCTGCCAGAAAGCAGTTCCCTCCTAAAGTGCTGGCACAAGTCACATGACCGGGGCAGCTGGGAAATTGACAAAATGTCTAGCCCCATGTCAGATTTCAAAACTGAATATAAAAAAATCAGCTCTTTTGAGAAATGGATTTCAGTGCAGAAGTCTACTGGAGCAGCACTATTAAGTGATTTTGTTTTGAAAAAAAAACATGTTTTTCCATGACAGTATCCCTTTAAACTGGGAATTCAGCTCCGTTGTGCAAAATGCTACCTCCCTGGATCAGCTCCTGCACAAGAATGGTAAACACTGGGGAGTGAGGAGAGTGGCATCACAGGAGCCTCCTCGGGTGGCAAAGGGCAGAGAATCACCCCTGCAAATGGCCTAGCTCCACAACCCATCTATTCCCCCAAAAGCTTGGTACCCCTTTCTACTTACCCAATCTCTGCCTGATCTACCCCCTTTGTATCAGAATTATGTCCTCCTTACATCACAGGCCTGGCCTGTGTGTTTTGAAAAAAAAAAAAACTCCCATGACTGTATACATTTAAGTATCAGCCCCTGAATATTCTTATTTTTAGAACATTTATTCCCCGAGAGCCACTTTCAACCTTAACAGGCAAGAGCTCTCTCAAATATGTATCTTTGTGCCAGAGCCGATTCAAGGGTTAATGCAGGAGAGAGAGGAATGGGTAAGAGCGTGAGATAGATGGTAATAGGGGGTGAGTGGGGCTGCCGTAGAGAGACACGGCGATGGATGCTGCTGGGCTGTCACTTAGGATGAGAGGAAGCCCTTGTCCATTAGAACTGGCTGCTTGTAGTCTCTGCATGCATTACTGGGCAGGTCGCATGCGGGCATCATGCTAGTGCTCTATACTGACAAGTGGATCACACGCTAATTATGTGCTTGAAAGAGCATAAAAATAAACTGTAATTTGGGGACCCTTTCATGCTTGGGATTGGGAAGAACAGGCAAATATCTGCTTTATCGCTTTTAGAACACTTTATGTGCTGAAGGCGCCTGCCTGTGCAGCACAATTAAAATCCCATCGGCACGTGCCCCTGAAAGATACAATGATCAAACCATGCAAAAATGTGGCCCTGGAGATGGAAGAAATGTCCTCTCCTTCAGGTAATGAGTGCAAGCCAAACCATCCTAGCCAATCAAAAATAACAAAAATTATTTGGTGCATCTCTAAACACAATTCCTTACCCCCTGGCCAGAAGACCTGCAGAAGGAAGGATCTTCAGGAAGGGGCAGAACTCTTCAGAACCTTTTTTCAGACAAGCAAAGGTTGGTTCTACACTGGTATGTGTTCACAACAAGACCAGGTTCTGGCCAGAAGACCTGCAGATGTAAGGATATTCAGGCCCTCTGTAGTCTTGACCCCTAAGCCAGAAGTACTGCAGGGGCAAAACTCTTCAAAACCTTTTTTCAGATAAGCAAAGGTTGGTTCTACAGTGGTATGTGTTCATAATAAGACCAGGTTTAAGGGGGAAGGAGCCTGATGGCCACACATCCTGGCATAGATCATTGATTCGTAAAGAGTGTTAGGGAGGGTCTCTTTGTTCCACACCCTCCAACTAGAAAGCCAACACTGGTAAAACAGTTGTCTTTGGACCCTCCATTTCCTCACTGAAAAGGTGGATCCCAAAGTGGTATGTAGCCATAAAGGGGCCAGATTCAAGGGGAAAGGAGCCAAGATCATCGGACCCATGATTCATAAGGAGGCTAGGGAATGTCCCTTGTCCCACACCATCCAACAAGAATGTCTACAAGGGTAGAGCAGTTCTCTTCAGACCCTCCTTTACCTCACTGCAAATGCAGATTCCAAAGCACTATGCGGGGACCAGGTTCAAGGGTGAAGGAGCCTTATGCTCACACATTCCTCCCTAGATCATCAAACCCATGATTCATAAGGGGAAAGTGTAACATAGAAGTGCCATTCAATAACTGTAAACCTCTCAAGTGTGAGTTATCAGGCATCTAAGCTTTGCAAGACTTGGGGTGCAAAAGCATCGTTGTAACTGGCCACAGGATCAAGAAGCACTTTCTCACCATAGGGGCCTCAGACATTGCCCCCAACTGAAAGCAGATACTTTGCTTGATCTCAGGCAAAAGACAGAGAAGAATTAGGACCTACTATCTCACTAGCTATTGGCTGTACCAGTCTTCCACCCCTTCAGGGTATGTGAATATCAGGCCAACAGGACAATCCTGCAGAGCGATTACTGGTGCAGATCAACAACTGCTTTGCAAAAATCTCCCCAGTTTGCTAGTTGCTACAGCAGTTTCCATGTTTTTAGTTCCCCTACAAGCAAACACCATCCTTCAAATGTTTGACACTCGCTTAGAGAATCGCTGATTCAGACAGAAATAGGGTTTTCAGTCTATCAGTCTGCTATGAAAACAGCAATAAATGACTTATGCAGGGAAATGCTCATTGCCTACATATGGTAATTGTGGGAGCAGTGTTATCGACTGAGAGGGACATGGCATATGTGTGATTACCATGCATTTAAACTATACCACTGACTGACAGGTGTGGAGTGAAAACATCGAAAAGCATGTTTTATCAGCTATAGTTCCAAGAATACCTAGCACAGTACATAAGCATTTACCCCAATCAGGTTGGTCTTCATAGGATATCTAGGTGAATTGGGATTCTCCCCAATCCTAACTGGTCTTCAGGCAACTCTGAGGTTTGAAAAGATCAGATTTAAACCGTATCACAGGCATTGTGCTAAATAAGTCACCACCCCTAATCCCCATAGAAGATGTATGATCGTGATGCAGTCTTCAAAGGGTTATAGGGAAGAAACCAATATAAAAAGGACACAATTACTTTTAGGGGTTTTTTCACACAGGGCCAGCAACCCACTAACCTAATAGAACCCTCCAGTGGGATTCTGGTTGCCCTATGAACACTCAGCTCCTAATTCTTTATGCATATGACTTTTAGACAGCCCCCCCCCACACCTTCTTTGTACAAGGTTAAGAATATATGAAAACATAGTCTTGTCTGTCACCCACTTTTAGTTCCAGGCATAACTGAGATAGTAACTGACTGGGCTCCTGTCCACTGTTTTGGTTCCTCCTAGGGGGTGAGTCCCGTACAAAAGATCCACAGTTAGATATGACTTTAGACTTGAAATGTTTGGGACACTTACAAGGGATACATGGGTGATATTTTTTTGTGTAATATCACCTAATGGTCAATATCTATGCCAATGATTAACCTCCAACTTTAATATAAATCATGGAATCTTTGGGGAAAGGGCTCATTTTCTATTGTGCAGTTAACGACTAGTTTGCCATTAAATTTCCTGCATTAGAATAAAGGGATTCTCTCATATGTGCAGTGATATATCCAACTCAACACTTCACAATTCAAGAAGCTTTAGATGTCCTTTGCCCTTGTGCGTCCTATTTTCCAGGGAAGTATACATTATTGATCATACTGTATGTAAAACATCATGACAGTAATGTTTTAAATGAATAAAGACCTAAAATCCCCTGGAGCAACTTTTTGAATATCACAGGGGATCTCACGCTCAGATAACACTGAATAATGCACATATTTTAACCTCTACTTTTCGTGTATTGGTACAGAAGACCCACCACCATAAATACCATACAGTAGGTCTAGCTTCCAATGGAATGTTGTCTTTCTGTCTCCATTTATGTTTGTTGCTCAATCTCATCATTAGATTCTCTCTTCTCTACTCACTTCCATGCTTCTCTTCTCCTTCCCCCAACCCAACTTTTCTGTGCTTTGTTATCCATTCTTTCATTTTTCCTAACCTCTATTTATCCTTGCACTGACTCTTTTACATAATAACCCCATACATAATAACCCCACACACCCATTGAGTGATAATTGTCCTATTAAAGCCACTTCCTACCTCTGCCTTTAAAACTACAATTCCTTTAAAATTAGACTTGCCCTCACAGTCTCAGGTAATTTCCCCAGGAAGTGTTAAGTCCAGTTCTTGTAGCCATGGAAATCAAGGTTAAGAGAGAAAATATAGCGTACAATCATTATTTGCCATCAAAATTAACTTGCATGACACCACGGCTTATTTAATGATACATAAAAATGACCACAATAAATCTCTGTTTAATGGATGTTGCTCCTAGCAGTCATAGAAATAGAAGTGATCAGACAGGAATAATAAAGCCTGTCATTAATAGCCTTTTCTGTCTGAATGGGCTCGGAGGCGCCTGCCTGGAGAAAATGCTGGTGAGTTCCAGCCTCAGAAGATTTTCGATTGTTCTTTCTTATTTGATTCAGAAGTGAACTTTCTCTCAGCTTCTGCTTCCAATTAAATCTACTATATATATATATAAATATAGCTACATACTTACTGTATCTGTTATCCCTGTATTCACCTTGCCGTTTCTTGTGCCTTACAGCACTTTGTGCAAACATTTCCCCTTCTCTGTCTTCATTTCTTTCAATTTTCCCAATAGTTGCCCATTTGCAACAGATCTCTTCATTTTCCTGATACCTTCTTCCAATTTTCCATTTTTTTTATTTTTCCATCTTCCATCTGTCTCTCCCACCCTTCCCCCTAACTATCCTTCACTGGGTACCTTGTTTCTCCCCAATCTTTTCCCAGTTGTCTATAATGTCACAAATCTTCATACCCCACCTCCATAACATCCTTCCTGTTCCACACAACACTTTAATATGACAGTTTTAGATTAGTGCCACATGTTTAACCACAGGATAAGAATATGTTCCTATGTTCGACACTAGGCATTTCAGGCTGAGAATCTGCTCCTCCGTTGCTGCTGTTCTTGTTGATGTACCTGATGCACCTGGAAGCATTGTCTTCACTCCAGTGCAGACATCAGCGGCAGAGGAACAATTTCTCAGAGCATAGGGGAGAGCCAGATACCAGTAAGTACTGCACAGAGCTTATTTTTAATTAACCACTGGGGTTTTTCATGGCTAGAGGTGTAGCATATAACCAAGATTACATAATACATACGTAATACATACATATGCATATGAAGATTTTCATTCATCCAGGTCATGGTATATCTAATATAAGTAATTCTAAAACAACTGGACTTGTAATTGTTGAAGACGTTTCACTACTCATCCGAGCAGCTTCTTCAGTTCAACTGACTGGTATGGGAATCAAATTCAGATGCAGGGCCGCTTTAATAATGCAAATGGTGGGGCACCTGCCCAGGGCCCACTGTCCCAG
>CM044448.1:101452584-101468775 GCA_024363595.1 Xenopus borealis | reverse complement strand
CCCAGTACCTCTCTCAACCCACCCAGTACCCTCTCTCAGCCAACCCAGTACCCTCTCTCAGCCCACCCAGTACCCTCTCTCAGCCCACCCAGTAGCCTCTCTCAGCCCACCCAGTACCCTTTTAATAAATGGGCAAATGTGTCATACATCCAGAGCCCAAGTCTTCACTAGAAAAGGATAGAGCAGATGCACACCCACGGCAACAACTTCAGGTAACTGCTTGGTGCTCAGTAATGGAGGATACAGCAACCCCCTAGTCAATGTATGTAACAAGGAATACCTGCACACGAAGCTTGATTTGCAGGGAAACCCTTACTTTAATTCAAAGTGAAGAACTGCAATGTTTTTGGGGACACGCCCCTTTGTCAAGCATTTTGTGTGTCGGTATTCCTTGTTACTTTCATATGCCCAGAGCCCACCATCAGACCTTCTGTCTGCCATAGCTTTTGCTTGAAGCATCCCCTAGAATGTCAGACCCCGTATTGTAATCAGCTGCAAGTGTTCTACCCCCAAAGCACGTCCGCAGATTTATTGGGCAATTTCGAGGGCCTATCAGTGAAATCTTTGCCCTGGGCCCACTGATTGTAAAAGTGACCCAGCACCCCTCACTAATTTTACAAAGGCTTGCCTTAACTTAACCCTCCATTTGACAAGACAAGCAGATGTTATTATTTCATGAGAATGTGTAAAGGAACTACAGAAGAGAAAAGGATCTTCCCACTGTGTGCCGTTCCTTCCATGCTCCCAATCCTTTCCCTGTGAGTGTAACCCTGGGACTGACATGAGTTTTTATTCCTACAGGAAAACCAGCACAAGGCTTCAGCAGTGGCAGTGAAGAGGTTTCAACTGATCTAAATGTGTGTGAACCCCAGCGGAAGAAATTCCTATAATGAGTCACCCTTTGCTAAGCAGAGACATTGTGCTGTCAGCACTCAGACTTGCTCCCAACCCCAACACACATAATTCAGGTTCCTCTGTTGAAATCTTAAAGCCGATTAAATCTCACTCTTGCTCTCTCTCCAAGCCTGATTCTGACAGGCCATGAAAGATCTTAATGTCTCTACAACACTGGCCATAGAGACTTGTGAGAGATTATCCAGGGACTCTTGTGTTGAGTACAAGCAGCAGGGCTCTCATTCTTCCCTTGGCCTTTCCTACTGAATGTGCTTGTGATGTCTGCTCTTTTCCTGAGGCACTGTGTATTATCTTCCTTATGTTCTGCAAAGTTAAGGTTTGCCAGAGCTCATATTCATTATGATCGTTCAGCTGATGTTCATGCGGGGTTCTGATTATTCTTAATTTCTCTTTTAACTCACACTAACGCGATGTGCCTTTGATTAAAAATGTAGAAGAACATTCCGGGTTGCAATTATTGTCAGGCTAGGGAATGAAACACGCCTTTCGTTCAGTTCAAAAGCTGCTATACAGATGCGGCTTATAGAGAGTATTGCTATACTTGAGCTAGCTGGGATTCGTGGTTTCAGGATTCCAACATTAATGGGAAGCTACATGCAAGCAGCTGTTCTTCCAAACCACACTTTGTAGCAGTAACAGATATAGAAAGACGGAACGATGAAAGAGATTATTGAATAGAAAGGCTCAAATGGGTCCCCTTAAAAATGTCATATGCAATGTGGTTACTAGAAGAAAAGGACTTTCATTTGAAGCAGTGTAGGTGGTTCTTCACAGTGAGGACCGTGAGGTTGTGGAATGCACTGCCGGGTGATGTTGTGATGCTGATTCTGTTGATGCCTTTAAGAGGGGCTTGGATGATTTTTTGGACAGACATAATATCAAAGGCTATTGTGATACTAAACTCTATAGTTAGTATACTGTAGATTTGGGCAGATATCATTTATGTGAAAGTATGGAGGTGTGTGTGTGTATGGATACTGGGTTTTCATTTGGAGGGGCTGAACTTTATGGACTTTGTCTTTTTTCAACCCAATTTTACTATGTAACTATGTGGTTGTGCCTATTTACATTCCTGCATTTATGGGTGAGGCACAAGATACAGTTGATAGCAAGGGATACCAGTATCTAACACTTTGCCAAGTGTTAAAGTACAGGGTTCTTTGCATGCTCCACCAATCATTGTTTTCAAAATATAATTTAATATCCTGTATGCCCATGTCATTTCCAGTCCAAAAGCTTCTAGAAGCTCATGACCATCACAAGCCACCCTCCTAACTCACCACCTTCATTCCTGACACCTACTCCCCACCCCAAATATCCACCTTCATCCTTTGGTGGCTTCCTTCCGCATCACACTTATCTGCCTGCTTGTTGGTGGATGCTCAAGGCAAGAGTTAGAGATTGAAGCAGAGGTATGTGCCTAGTGTCATAGTGCCCCCACCATTGCACCCTAAGCATGCGCCTCTTCTGCCTATCCCTATTTCTAGCCCAGCCCTTTTCCCACTCAATGTGCTTCTCCTTTCTTCACAGGCTTAACTTTTTCATCAGTGATGTGCGAGGTCAGGAAAAACCTCAACCCTTACCAATAAAAAGTCGCCATTGTAGGACCTGTGCCCAACCTATTTCTTTTCTGTTTGCTACTTCTGTAGATGCCTCTGGTTTCAAGACAGAGAATCTTTGGGAACACAGGAGGGAACCCTAACCTGCAATGGTTGGCCAAAGTCCAACCTCAACTTGCCCAACTGGGGGTCAACCTGTGGGTCACCACAAGTTTCAAGCCAACCCTCACATCAATTTTGTGCATGCAATTTATGGATATGCAGGTCACGAAGTCTACTTACACTTGCCCTAACCTGACCTAACTTTTAGACTGGTGCCCAATCTCTATGCTGATGTTAGAGATGGTGTCATATTGGAGGTTCAACTTAACAACATCCCACCAATGACTGGAACATGGATTTGTAGAACAGCGGAAGCAGGGACAGATTTACCTAGCGGGCGCCCCTAGACTCGCTGTCGTTTGTCGCCCCTGTCCTCTCCCTTTAATTTGCTCAATTTTTCATCCTCAGGACGGAGCAATGGGAATTGGCACACAAGAAACGTAAATTTCTGAACCAAAGTGGGTGTGGTTGGGCAGCATGCCACCCCCTAAAATCCTGCCGCCCTAGGACTGGGCCTAGGTGGCCTCTACAAATCCGGGCCTGAGCGGAAGTGTACATTTACGGTTATTGGGTCGGCCTGCGCATTCACTTTTCTCACTGACATCTGGTGCAAAGTATAGTGCAAGTACACTGCAGTAAGGTGTTGTGCATTGAAAAATGGTCAAATTGTATTCCTAATCCGTATGCACTGCTTCTGCTGTTTATACTTCTAGGTAAGAACTTTTCCTTTTAAAGGAAAAGTAAATGTTTTTCTTTTTCTTTCTGTAAATTTGCTCTAAACAGCCCCCCAGATTAATGTACCTTAGTCCCTGCTGCAAGTCTGCTCTGGTTTCTGTGTTATCAGCAGCTTGTTTCCCCTTCTTCCTGGTGCAGAGTGAAGCCCCGCCCCTTAGTTTACTGAGCAGTCCATTTGCTGCTGTTCCACAATAGAGAGGAAGAGGGAGCCAGTGTTTCATTAGTAAGCTAGTTTCCCCAAGCAAAAGCTGCTACACACACTGCTCTCTGCTATGTCATAGTATGCAAATGATCTTCTGGACTAGTCCAAGAGATAAGGTCAGCTCAGAAAGCTAAGGGGCAGGGCTTCACTCTGCACCAGGAAGAAGGTGAAACAAGCTGCTGATAACACAGAAACCAGAGCAGACTTGCAGCAGGGACTAAGGTACATTAATTTGAGGGGCTGTTTAGAGCAAATTTAGAGATAGAAAAAAAAAACGTTTACTTGTTCTTTAAATGCTATGACTTCCTGGAAGCTGCTTCCAGCCCTGTTCTTTATGAGACAAATATAAAACATGGCAGGGAGGGATCATAAAAAACCCAGTTCTAGAGAAAGCTGTGGCAGTGGCTGTTTAATAGCCAGTTAAACCACCCCCATGGCAAGTTCCTCAGAGGTTGTGGCACAGAATTAAGTGACATTTTCCCCATATTTTCCTTTTCTAACTAATTAAAAAAGTAGCAACAACTTTCTTCGACAACAGCTGTTCCACCAGGATATAATTAGCAAATATTTTCTCTACAACTCTTCCACTAATCACAGTTACGCAGATGTGAAACGCGCCGATAACTGGCAAACTGGCCCTGTTCCTTGCTGAACTGACAGCAGTGGAAATAAATGTCTTTCTGTATTCTTCCCGCAGAGAGGAAAAACAGATTATAAATGAGATGGATATAAAGGAGAGGGAGTTCATATTTGCACTTTTAATCTGCAAGTACTGATAGAATTATTCATTCATTTATTGATCTTCGAATGTTTCCTGCCTGTGACAAAGTCCTCATTTTTTTTTTAATATTCTTGTATTTATTTTAAAACAACAGTGGAAAATACAGGCACAATACACTTTTATTTTTTTTGCAATTTCCTGCACTAACCTGCCATAACGTTTAGACTGTTGCCCGATCTCTGTGCTGATGTTAGAGATGATGTCAGATTGGGGGTTCAATGCAACAACATCCCACCAATGACTGGAACATAGATTTGTAGTACAGTGGCAATGTACATTTACTTTTTACATGTGCAGCCAATAGGGTTGCCACCTAGCCGGTTTTTTACCGGCCTGACCAGTATTTTTGATGGCTGATCCCAATGTTATTAATAGGAAAAAAAGATAAATATATAGGAAGACCGGTATTTTTTTTAAGAAAAGGTGGCAACCCTAGCAGCCAATAGTCCACAGAAACCTGCACATAATCTGAGCCCAATATTCCAGGGCGCAAACTGAGGCACAAAGACCTGTGGCTATCCCCATGAATACAGCACTGTCTGCGTTCAGCAGCACTGTATACACGAGGAGGGGGGGGGATTCTGATAATTTAGGCAAGCGAGTTAAGGAGCACCATTTTTGTTCTGGTTAGGAAGTACTAAATTGTTTATCTGGTGTGAGGTATAGACAGAGCAAAGAGAGAACTGAAGTAGAACTGTTCTCTATATGAGCACTAAATTGGAAGCTCTACCATGGCAGATATACAGTATGACCCCTAAAATTGTGCTGTGCGATGAAACCTGCCCTCTTATTTAACTCAAATACTAATACAAACTGTCAAATTTCTGGAACCTGCAGGAGTCATAGTCATCTTTCTCCAGCTACAGAGCCTTGGAAGACAAGGCACAACTTAAAGGGGTTGTTCACCTTTGAGTTAACTTTTAGTATAACGTAGAGAGTGATATTCTGAGACAATTTGTAATTGGTTTCCATTTTTTATTGTTTATGATTTTATAGATATTTAGCTTTTTATTCAGCAGCTCTCTATTTTGCAGTGTCAGCAATTTGGTTTCTAGGGTACAAATTACCCTAGCAACCCTGCATTGATTTGAATAAGAGACTGGAATATGAATAGGAGATGGACTGAATAGAATGATAAGTAATAAAAAGTAACAATAACAATACATTTGTAGCCTTACAGAGCATTTGTTTTCAGATGGTGTCAGTGACCCCCATTTGAAAGCTGCAAAGAAACAGAAGAAAATTGCAAATTATTAAAAAACTATGAAAAATAAATAATGAAGACCAATTGAAAAGTTTCTTAGAATTGGCCCTTCTACAATATACTAAAAGTTAACTTGAAGGTGAACCACCCCTTTAATATCACAACAGTGCCAAACTAAAAGCAGCCAAAAGGCAGGCCACAAGAAATCAGGGCAGAAGATGGAATGAAAAAAGACATGAATAAATGGAAAAGTTGAACAGAACAAGAGAACTAAAACCATGCCAAAATGAACAGGAACAAAAAGAGTTTAGGATACAAGTAGCAGAAAAGGACAGAGCATAAAGCAGAAAAGGGAGAGCAGAAAGGGCAGGAAATGGTTGAAAAAAACGGCTGAGAATAAGAACAGCCAAAGTGAAGGAAGACGGAGGAGCAGAAGGTCATGAGGGTTGTGGAATATGAAAAAAAATAAAGACTAAAGATGGGGAAAACAGACTTAAGGACACACAGTAATAATGAAAGGAATAATGAAATTGTATCATATGTAGAAAGCAAAAGAATAGAGACAAAGTACATACAAATTAAAACATACACAAAAACCACATTGTGAAATATATTTCAGTAGGTTGAATAAATTGCATGTTTGATTTAGATGTCCTTTGTAAGCCAGATAAAAACCCTTATTCTCATCACAAAAAGCAAAGCTTGGCAGCCCAGAAGTGTTTAAAGGGCAAGGAAAGTGTAAAATGGAATAAGGGTAGAAATGCTGTATTTTGTATACTAAACATAAACATGAACTTACTGCACCACAAGTCTAATCAAACAAATGATTTATGCTTTCAAAGTTGGCCACATGGGGCTGTCATCTTGTAACTTTGTTATACATCTTTGCAAGACTAGACTACATACACATGCTCAGTGTGGTCTGGGCTTCTTAGGGATCCTCATAAATGATCAAAAAACAAAGCTGCTTGAGTTCTGCATGGCTGGTAAGTAAGGCAGGGGCTCCCCCTGCTGTACATAAGCATGATTGTTTCCCTGCCAGAAGTTAGGGACCGTCTGACAATTCCTACCCACAGCACTAGATGAAGGGAGAATTTCACTGCATACAGTCAGGTTTCTTATAAAAACGGTACACATTTTTCAATTAAAATATATTGGAGATAGCTTTTCTCTCCTAAGGCCCAACAATCGGATCATAATGGAGGCCATATGGGCGGTTGTATCGCGGGACCGCATTAACGAATAGATGGTGCTGCGATTCGATGGGATTTTTAGTCCCCTCCCCCCGATCGGTAAAGCCTGTCAGAGGGCCCCATACACAGGCCGATAAGCTGCTGACTATTATCGGCCCGTGTATGGCCACCTTTAGATCTACCAGGCAGCTGTTATTTTGTGTTAGGGAGCTTTTATCTGGTTACCTTCCCATTGTTCTGTTGTTAGGCTGCTGAGGGGGGGGGGGAGAGAGGGGTGATATCACTCCAACTTGCAGTACAGCAGTAAAGAATGACTGAAGTTTATCAGAGCAGAAGTCACATGACTGGGGGCAGCTAGGAAACTGACAATATGTCTAGCCCCATGTCAGATTTCAAAATGAAATATAAAAATATCTTTGTTTGCTCTTTTGAGAAATGGATTTCAGTGCAGAATTCTGCTGGAGCAGCACTATTAACTGATGCATTTTGCCTTTAAGTAAGGACACTATATGTGTGATAGAGTGACACCTGCTGTCAGCCGATTGAGAAGTTCCTGTCTGCTCTGCCTTGTTTAATGACACCAATACACTGATATCACAAGCAACCAGCATTTGTTTGTACTAACAGTTTCCCTCGCTGATGATAGAGTCCCCTCACACTTCTACTTCTTGGAAATGTGCATGTGAAGACCCAAGACTGGCCTGTTATTGGCCAACACCGCACCCATTAACTGTGCCATTGTCAGGCATAAGCAGCCTTAGTGCTGGGAGTTGTATAATTCCATATACATTGTCTATATGAGAGGCAGCTGGACTTGAACTGAAGATACTACTTGGACGAGAGGTTAATGATGTATATCATGAGCTGGACGTGGGAAACCTTCATAGACACTCAGCTGAACGACTACTCTCAGTGAATAGGGCTTGCTTCTGCTGAACATGCTTTTTCCTATTGTTTTTAACCAAGGCCGGATTTACATAGCGGATGCCCCTAGGCCCACTGCCATTTGTCACCCCATATTCTGCCCTGTATTCACAATTTTTCATCACCAAGACCAGAGCAATGGGGATTGTTACATTGTAAATGAAAAAAAAAAATCATATCTCGTGGGTATCCCCAGTGTTTCTGGACAAATATGGGTGTGGCTGGGCAACATGCCGCCCCCTAAAATCCTGCCACCCTAGGCCCGGGCCTATGTGGCCTTTCCACAAATCCGGTCCTGTTTTTAACTTTGAGATATCTATGGGTTTTATTTCTTGCTCTGAATCAACAGGAGTGCAATGGATTGGGGAAGCAGACTTTTTGCCTACTGTTTTAATCAGGAACAATCTATGCTTTTATTTATTTTTCCAGCTAAACCAGGGGTGCCCAAAAGGTCTACCAGTAGATCTTTAGCTGTTGATCAGTAGATCTCAAGACACCGTCAACAAACAGCTTTTCTAAATCACTCTCCTGTTTTTTGTCATGCTTTTCAGTCAGGTATTTTTTACTTTAAGTTTACATAAGAAATTGTTGTTTATTAAATATAGCAATACATATTTTCCCATAAAACAGTATTTAAGTAATATTTTCCATGGAACAGAATGCTAACAGGGCTTTTATGGATGTAGAGCATAATGGGACAACATCACTAAAAGTAGACCTCACTTTATTAAAGTATGGGCACTCCTGAGCTAAACTGAGCAAACAGGGAATTTGAAGTTCCTCCATGTATAATCATATGACCAGTTGCATAGATAAAACCCCTCTGCACAATGGAATTCGGCCTACTTGTAAGCCCAAACAGTCCCAACAAAGAGTGTTTTTGTTTATACAGAGCTCAGTATCTCCTTGGGCACCTGGTCAGCGAGTGCTCATGCACCATAATTAGAGAAGGGAGAGAGAGTAATGAAGGGGAAGGGAACGTGAAGAGAGGGAGGTAGGGGGAAGTAATAGAGGGGAAGGGAGAAGAGAGGAGGGAGGCAAAAGCAACAGGGAAGTGAACCCCCCAGACTAGGGGTTTGGAAAAAAACTTTTGAACAGGTACCTGCCCAGCGCTCCCACATCTTTGCGCCCCAGGCAGGTGCCTCTTCTGCCTACCTCTAGTTCCAACCCTGGGCAAGACCTGACTGTGGGGTGACCTGCTTTATGGGGAAGGCTTTTCTGTCACTTTAATTTTGCAGGTTTTCAAGTAGGTAGGTGGCCAAAGTAGCTGGGAGAGGGGGAAACTGGAGAGCAGTTGGTGGTGGTATTTAGGACTGGTACCAACTTAGACACCAGACTTAAGGGCACCCCCTGCTGGTGAACTGTGAATTCATATGAGCCATTCACTGAAGACTTGGGTACCCCTCACCCACCAGCTCCACCTCCATATTTAGACAGTTAGACTCCAGTCTAGGCACATGAGGGCCCCCCTAAAGCTGCCAACCTAGGCATGTGCCATCGGGTTCCTATATATAATCACAGCCCTGTTGGTGAGGAAGTGTCCCTTGAAGATTTTTTCAGGGTGACCTGAGACTACTGCCACCACTGGGCTGCTCTGCTGCTATTAAATGGTGGGGATGGAGATTATGTGGCAGAATTCTTATACAGAACAATGTTAAGCTATGTAGATTTCTAGAGTAGGACTGAGTACCAGAGGATCTCCCGGCTGTTCCAGCTTTTGGATTGTTTTTATCAACCCTTCCTATTTTCAGCAATATAACATCTGTAAAGGTGGCCACACATGGAGAGATCAAATGTTGCCAAACGAGCAGATCTCTCCCTGATATGCCTACGTTGAGGTGGGTGATATCATGCCGTCCAATCTACATCTGGCAGACTGTCAGCCAGATATTGATATCGGTGAAGCCCGTCGGAGGGTTCCATACATAGGCCAATAAGCTGCCGACTCTGTCTGTCGGCAGCTTTCATTGGCTCGTGTATGGCCACCTTAACATTTCTGTATGTCTACAGCTAAACCATATGAGAACTAAGCCTGGATGCTTTTGGTGGGCCCCCCACTGTGATTTCTAACCTCACCCTCCGATGAATGCTTTTCTGTGGGCATAACCTTGCTATCTCCCCGGCTAAGAAGCACAAACACAATGAGCAAGCCCCGCAGTACGTCAGCTTCTACGTCTGATAAAATGGACTGAAAAGTGCTGAAGACGCAAAGCCGCTTCCTTAATCCAAAGTTTCACCTGCATTAATCTTGCCATAAAAAAAATCTTTCCCTCTATTCTTCCCAGGCCTGACGCGTTTCACATCCACGTCCAAATCACTACTACGCCTCTTAATCTCCCATCTCTTTTAAAAGCAAATACCTTACCAGGAACTGAGAATTTGTCTGTCAAAACTCATTACACGACCCCAATGGAACCTTTTACTTCAGCAATGACAGAGCGCGGGGCGGGGGAATTTATGTTAATATGATACGATGAGGGAGTGAGGACACCTCAAATAAGATTTGGATTAATCTCCAGAAATGCAGAGAGGAAATGAATCTTCTGCCGGATTAGTTCTGTGTAATATCCCAGCTGGCACGACTCACCCAGAAACGCTCTCTTATCGTAGATAAAACAGAAGGCTTCCCAACATTCCCCTTCCTTGGGAGATGGAGAAGTCAAAAGGAAAATGCTTTAAAGGAGTGGATCACCTTCAAGTTAAATTTAAGTACGTGATAGAATGGACAGTTCTTAGCAACTTTTAAGTTGGTCTTTATATTTTTATTTCTTATGTTTTTTTTAACTATTTGCCTATTTTCAAGATTTTGGATGGGGGTCACTGACCCCAGCAGCCCATAAATGATTGCCCTGTGATATTCATTTTATTGTTGTTTTTTTTATTACTTTTTATTCAGGTCCTGTCCTATTCATATTACCATCTCTCATTCAATCCACTAGTCTGGTTACTAGGGTGATTTGGACTCTAGTAGCCTGATAGCTGCTGAAATTTCAAAACCAAAAACCTCAATAATTCAAAACTACAAATTAAAAAAAAAATGAAGACCACTTGCAAATTGCCTGAGAACATCACTGTCCACACCATACTAAAAGTTCATTTAGCGGTGAGCAACCCCTTTAACCAATGGTGAGAACGGCTCATTAAAAGGTGCACAAAGCTCAATGTTCCCTCTAAGCTGCTTGATCATGAGTGATACTAGTGCATCCCAAAAACTGTGCAATGCACAGAAAGTGAAGAAGACTTAACTCAGTATTTAAAAAGTGCAGAGCAAGATGCAATGTGCAAAAATACATGCAAATGCCCCCCACCCATGCTGGTGTTTGCACCCTTAACATCAGTGAGATGTAGAATGTAGGGAGGTCCAGCAGGTAATGGGTTCTAAGGAGTCCTGTCCTTAAAGGGGTGGTTCGCCTTCAAGTTAACTTTTAGTATATTGTAGCAGGGCCAATTCTAAGAAACTTTTCAATTGGTCTTCATTATTTATTTTTAATAGTTTTTTAATTGTGTGCAATTTCCTTCTGTTTCTTTGCAGCTTTCAAATGGGGGTCGCTGGCACCATAAAAAATCAAATGCTCTGTAAGGCTACAAATTTGTTGTTATTGCCACTTTTTATTACTTATCATTCTATTCAGTCCATCTCCTATTCATATACCATTCTCTTATTCAAATCAGTGCAGGGTTGCTAGGGTAATTTGTACCCTAGAAACCAAATTGCTGATACTGCAAACTGGAGAGCTACTGAATAAAAAGCTAAATAACTATAAAACCACAAATAATAAAAAATTAAAACCAATTGCAAATTGTCTCAGAATATCCCTCTCTACATCATACTAAAAGTTAACTCAAAGGTGAACAACCCCTTTAATACGGTATTACCGGTGCTGTTCACCTTTACGTTGGATTTTTAAAGTGGGGTATAGAGTTCCTGTACTTGCATCTGGGTTCCTTATAAATGACCCCCAGTATAGGATCTCTCCATTTTACAAAGTGTGCTCATGTGGACTATATTCTAAAGTAACTCCAATAGACACACCATATAACTGAGAAGATATGTTTCAAGGTCTAACCATGCCTTTAAAGGACAATAAAGACAATAGTAGTGATATGGGGAGGGAGTGCCATGCTGCTTCCTTCTGCCAGAAATCATTTGACTCTTATGTTATAGCCAGTGTCGGACTGGCCCACCAGAATACCAGGAAAACTCCCGGTGGGCCAAGGTGTCAGTGGGCCCTCATGCTGCTAAACTTTTGGCCTATTTCATGGCCATTACCTATTTCTATGAGAACAAAGAGACTAAATAGATGGAATCATTGATTATAGTATGTAAAGAAAACAAACTAGGAGAATAGAGGTTGATTGAGAAGATGAAGAATATTAGTACTGAGAGTGGCCCCCTGGTCTAAGGTTTTTGGGTGGGCCCCTGGTGTCCCAGTCCGACACTGGTTATAGCACCCACATATCATGCAGGTCATCTTATATGTAGGGATGGCGCGAACCGCCGCAAAAAAGTCTTTCCAGTGAAAGAGGGTCCTCCAAAAAAAGGGTCTTTCCAGTACAAATGAGGGACAGAGGGTTGAGCTCGCAAAAGAGGGACAGTTGGGACTCGGGAGGTATGCACATTTTTTTTTTTTAGTCCAGGGGCTGCCATGTATCTGCTGGTCTGGGGTGAGAGGGCAAAAAAATGCGGCAAAAAAAAAAAGCGCCAAATTGACGCGAACCCAAAATGCGAACGTTGCGCGACGTTCACGAACTTCCGGCGAGCGCGAACAGCGGATGTTCGCGCGAACAAGTTCGCCAGCGAACTGTTCGCGCCATCCCTACTTATATGGCTACTCCCTCCTTTATTTGCTTGTAGCGGAGATGGACAGGAGACCATAGCAGGGAAGATACGGGCAAAGCCATGGCACAACAGCTTTCAAGCAAAACCAGTGCCATAAAATCATTTGAACAGGACACATTCCACAGAATGAAGAATTCTATTTGTATGTCCAATGTAATAAGATGACTTGGGGGGAGCAAACAGTGAAACGGAAGAAGCTTTCTATAAAATAACTGCTAGTAAAGTTCATTAACACAGAGGCAAAAGTTACAGGAGCTTCTGCAAATAAAAGATAGTTATGGTAGAGGGGTCACACATGTTCCGTGCCCAGGCAGCAATCTTCCGGCTGATATCCTGTTAAAGCATATGTTTTATATCGAATAACAACAGCAAGTATAGTCTCCCCCCACTGAGGTAAGGTTAGTATCTTATTAAAGGGATACTGTCATGGGGAAAAAAAAATTTTTCAAAATGCATCAGTTAATAGTGCTGCTCCAGCAGAATTCTGCATTGAAAGCCATTTCCCAAAAGAGCAAACAGATTTTTTTATATTTCGTTTTGAAATCTGACATGGGGCTAGACATATTGTCAATTTCCCAGCTGCCCCAAGTCATGTGACTTGTGCTCTGATAAACTTCAATCGCTCTTTACTGCCGTACTGCAAGTTGGAGTGATATCACTGGATATGTTGTGGGGCCCAGTAACATCTAGTTACACCACTGCTTCTCATCCACAGTACATTCTCACTGTAATGCAGTTCCTTTAAAGGGCAAGGAAAGGCAAAGAAATAAAATCCCATTTTTACTTTCTTTAATGAAAAAGAAATCTATCTCCAATATACTTTAATTTAAAAATATGTACTGTTTTTATAAGAAACCTGACTGTATGCAGTGAAATTCTCCCTTCATTTAGTGCTGTGGATAGGAATTGTCAGACGGTCCCAAACTGCTGTGCAGGGAAACACTCATACTTATGAACAGCAGGGGGAGCCCCCGCCTTACTTACCAGCCATGCAGAACTCAAGCAGCTTTGTTTTTTGATCATATATGACGATCCCTAAGCTTAGCCCAGACACTGAGCATGTGCAGTGCCAGTGTCAGACAAAGATGTTTAACAAAGTTACAAGATGACAGCCCCCTGTGGCCAACTTTGAAAGCATAAATCATTTGTTTGATTAGGCTTGTGGTGCAGTAAGTTCATGTTTATGTTTAGTATACAAAATACACCATTTCTACCCTTATTCTATTTTACACTTTCCTTGCCCTTTAATCAACCAACAATTATTGCCTGTGTGTAGCCAGCTTAAAGCACAGGTCAGATATCCAGCCTCATCCACTCCCAGACTGCCCTTTACCTGCCTTTTTGAGGAATGTTGCAACTTCACAGCTTTTCCTTGAGACAGGACTGTCTTCAAAGGGGTTACTGGCCGTGGTGTAAACTTTTAGTAAAATTGCTATTGGTTTTTATTCTCTATTATTTCTAATATTATTTGTTTTTGAGTTATTTAGCTTTTTAGCAAAAAAAAATTGTGAATCCCTCCTCCAAAGTAAATAATGTCCAAAAATAGTTAAAAATTTATGGGGCACTTACTCATTGAGCCTATGAGTAAGCGCCCCAACAGGCATGAAACGCGTCAGGCCATATTTTTTATGTCTTAATAAATGTATTGAATTTTTAACTATTTTTGGACAATATTTACTTTGCAAAAATTTGCAAAAACTGTACTGTAAAGAACTGTGAGTATATCCTCTCATTTTCTACTTGGATTTCCTCATATTCATTCATTGATTATCTACTATTACCATTTTTGGGCATTATGCTTCATCCTCCATAGAATAATTTAGCTTTTTATTCAAGAGCACTTAACTTAGCAATTTCCGCAATCTGGTTGCTAGGGTTCAAATTACTTTAGCAACGTGCATTGATTCAAATAAGAGCCTGGAATATGAATAGGAGAGGCCTGAATAGAAAGATGAGTAATAAAAAGTAGCAATAAAAATACATGTGTAGCCTTACAGAGCATTTGTTTTTAGATGGGGTCAGCGACCCCCATTTGAAAGCTGGAAAGAGCCAGAAGACAAGGGAAAATCATTAAAAAAAAAAGTTGCTTAGAGTTGGCCATTAGATAACATGCTAAAAACTTCAACCTTTAAGTCTGGTGCCACCATAGTCACTGGACCTCAGTCCATACCCTTCCCATTGTGAAGGAAGACTACCCCTCCATTGGCTCCACCACCGGATTTAGCCGAAACACAAGCTAGAGGGAAATTTTTTCTTGTTAGGTGATTTTCTTTTTTATATAAGCTTCTCCCTTACAGCTGCCCCCCCCCCCTCTGTGTGCTTAAAGGAACAGTAACACCAAAAAAATTAAAGTGTTTTAAAGTAATGAAAATATCATATAGTGTTACCCTGCGCTGTTAAAAATTATCTGTTTGCTTCAGAAACACTACTATAGTTCATATAAACAAGCTGCTGAGTAGCAATGGCGGAAATTGAAAAAAGGCTACATGGCACAGGAACAGTAATGGATAACAGATAACATTATGTTTTACAGAGCTTATCTGCTGTGTAACTTAAGCCTTTTCTCCTTTGACTAGTTGCCCCCATGGCAATATATAAACAATAGTAGTGCTTCTGAAACAAACACTGCATTTTTACCAGTGCAGGGAAAAACTGCATTCCGTTTTTATTACTTCAAAACAATGACATTTTTTGATGTTACTGTTCCTTTAAATAGTAATACAGACCTCCCTGGAGGCAATACAGGAGAAATTATAGTCCTAAGTAATAGCAATAAGTGATTAATAAATGACCCCCCTTATCCCACACATTTACACATAGTGAACCCCAATACACAAGACATAAATGTCGGAAGCAATGGATATTATATCAACAAATTCCTAAGCCCTTGGTTTAATTCAAAGGCGCTCGTCTCCCATCCCCTTTATTAAACGCTGTTCTTTTCCGTCAGCCCGCGAGTCAGCCAACGCGGGGTTTGAAGATTATTCAAAGGTCACATCACTCATAGAATGTTCTCCCATTCCATCAATAGCAAATTTGATGACCACCCCCCATTCCCTGCCTGGATAGAGATACTCCCCAAGCATTTCGCCCTTCATCTACTTTATTTACAGGCTCATTCCTCTAGTGTAGGTAGGTTAGTGGAAATAAATGAAATGTGTGAGAATTCAGAAAGAAGTGTCAGCAGTCCCTGCTCTCATTATGAAAATCTATTTTGCTTTGTTAAATGAGAAATGAAAGGTTTTGGAATCCTCCCTCCCCCCATACACACACAGGCTCACACTTATTAGCATCTAGGAACAATTGTCATAGGATGTAATGAACTATAAGCCCCACCCCAACCTGCATCTGGGGCAGGGGTCCCCAACCCTTTTTACCCATGAGCCACATTCAAATGTAATAGTTGGGGAGCAACACAAGTATGAAAAAGTCCCTGTGCCAAATAAGGACTGTGATTGGCTATTGGTAGCTCCTATGAGGCCTGGCAGCCCCTATGAGGCTCTGTTTGGCAGTACAGCTGTTTTTTATACAACCAAAACCTACCTCCAAGCCTGGAATTCAAAAATAAGCACCTGCTTTGAGGCAACATCCAAGGGGTTTGGGAAGCAACATGTTCCTTATGAGCCACTGGTTGGGGATAGCTGCCCTAGGGAACCCACCAGAGCCTACTAACAAAAAGGCTGCTTAAAGGGATACTGTCATGGGGAAAACATGTTTTTTTTTTTTTTTTTTTTTT
>CM044448.1:101366051-101452200 GCA_024363595.1 Xenopus borealis | reverse complement strand
TTCAATCACTCTTTACTGCTGTACTGCAAGTTGGAGTGATATCACCTCCCTCCCTTTCCTGCCCAGACAGTGATGGACTGGCCCACCGGGAAACCAGGAAAACTCCTGGTGGGCCCAGGTGTCAGTGGGCCCTCTTGCTTCTACCATTTGGCCTATTTCATGGACATTACCTATTTCTTTATGGGAAAATAAGAGGTTTAACAATGGAGGAACAAAGAATAGTAAGTAGATATAAAAGACTAGAAGAATAAAAAGTTTAAGGGAGAAGAGGGGTAATAATAGTTTGTAAGGTGGGCCCACTGTCTAAGGTTTTATGGTGGGCTCCTGGCATCCCATTCTGACACTGCCTGCTGTCCCACAGTCACAGTCCCTTTCCAGAGAATATCCCCACTGCTACTATAGGCACTGCTTACTATATCTGCCCTGAAGTCTAACAACATCCGCGGGAAGGTAACCAGATAACAGCTCCCTAACACAAGATAACAGCTGCCTGGTAGATCTAAGAACAACACTCAATAGTAAAATCCAAGTCCCACTGTGTACTATTCAGTTACATTGAGAAGGAAACACAACAGCCTGCCAGAAAGCAGTTCCCTCCTAAAGTACTGGCACAAGTCACATGACCAGGGGCAGCTGGGAAATTGACAAAATATCTAGCCCCATGTCAGATTTCAGAATTGAATTTAAAAAAATCTTTTTGCTCTTTTGAGAAATGGATTTCAGTGCAGAAGTCAACTGGAGCAGCACTATTAACTGATGTGTTTTGAAAAAAAACATATTTTCTCATGACAGTATCCCTTTAAAGTGTCTCATTACTATAATGAGGATGAAGCATGTCGTACATGTGACCCTTTATATTCTGAGCAGAGTGAATGGGAGTAAATAAATACAAGCCACAGACACACCCAACTTCTCTTATAAATCAATTAATTGGGGGGGGGTAGACAAACAATAAGTTAATATCAAGTAATGAATATACAATTATAGAAGCAGTTGAGTTAGCCCTTGTAGCTACAGGAACAAAACAGCGTTTAATAACAGTTACTGCACTGCTCACACTCACCATGCTGAGGTTCTGAGCGTATAGACCCAGAAAGGGTAACTGAGACCCGACAGCATTGGATAGGAGCTGGAAACAGTAGCTGAGACCAAAAAGGCTTAATAAGATCAGTGGGGTAACTAGATATTACTGGGCCACAGCAAATTCTTTTTCAGGCCCCCCAAAATGTCTAGAGGTTGACCTGTTTTACCAGCATTATTGTACATGAGTTAGGGCCTATACCTTGTGGGTCCCCCTACAGTCTCAGGATCTGCTTTCTCTGTAGTTAGAATACGATTATTCTTACTGTAAATTAGGAGGCTTGATATAGAGGAAAATTAACAGATAGTATGAGCCCAGGCTAAATCATATCCAATGGTGTCTGTAGCAAAGCCACTGAGTTAACACCTTGCAGAGATGACTCAACAGCTTCTCTCAGGTTGATGGACCAATGTCAGACATCTGTTTTCTCTTGAAAAGGCAAAGGTTTAATTTGTCCTTTAAATGAGATGCAAAGTGAGAGAAGAAACAAAACTTAATTAGGGTTTCCCAATTTCATTCTCAATGTGAAGCCATTTCGACTGTTAAAATGGGGACCTTGGGGCGGTGGCTGTTGAAGCAGCAGTCTCAGGGTTAAATGAAGATGCAGCTGGTTCCTCCAATGAGATGCCGCTCAGCATACAATTGGGGTTCTACTGGGGGGGGGGAGCTGTTTGCCCTCTGGTTCTGTACAGGTTGTAAAGTCCCCCACTGACTAGTTATAGGGTCCTGCCAGTGATCTGACATAGACCTAATATACTTACTCACCTCCAGCAAAGCACTATACTGTTACTGTTCTATGTGACTTTATTTAGTGCCCTTTAGTGAACCCATCTTTGGTCTGTGCTGAATTCTACTGACTATAACAGAAGCGTATGATAACATAACTTGATGGAAGTAGCAGGGTCGGGATATAACCATACACGCAGGGGTGTAACTACAGACGATGCAGACCCTGAGGCTGCAGGGGGGCAGGAGGTGTAGGGGGCCCCACGAGGCCCAAATAATGAGCAACTTTAACATATATCTGCAGAACAGGACAATTTCTGGATATGGCGGGGCCTTAAAATGAATCTGCTGTGGGGCATCTAGTTACACCACTGCATACACAATTCTACCTCTTCCCTTCAGGAGCTTTACCAGCCCCCCAAAAGTAGATTATAACTCCCAAAAAATGAACATGGGTAAAGCCATTATTCACAGACTACTGAAAGGACTGTACCTTCGAGGCAACAGGTTCTCCATAGACCTGAGTGGGTCATGACTTCTTCATTCTTCTTGCTGGTCTCATTGTCATTGGTGGACTTTGCCTTGCAGACCCCTCGGGAATAAAGCCAATAGTCGGTGCCCACTGCAATGGTCATCAGACTGAAAGCTGCAAAGGCCCCCACGGTGGTGATTAGCATCTGAACTCCTCGTTCACACATCCTCATAGTGGAGCATTGCAGTGGAGCCTAAAGCTACAGAGGAACATTAGGGTGGCTGGCGTTGCCCCTGTGCTAGATGAGGCTTCTGCTGTGGATTTCGGAGTCCCTTATAGTCTGTGATGTAATGGAATCAAAAGACCAAATAAATAAATAACACTGGCACTTCAGGGCAAATGAGGAGTATTTATAGTTGGAAGCGATGAGCCCCCTTTGGGATGTGACCTTGGGTTGATACTGTCCGACCTACAGCTCCCAGGGCAGCCCAGGCATACCCAATGTTTTAATCAATTAAACCCCCGACAGCTGGAGCGCTGGGATGTACTTTTTATTATCACAGTGAAGTAAACCCTGCCCTAGAGCTTGGCTTCTCCCCGGCTGTGGTGCTGAAGGAACAGCTCAAAAGCGCCGCGTGATCAAAGTTCCAGTCGCCCCGTGGTGCTGAAGGAACAGCTCCCGCCAGCGCTCAGCAATGGGGAAGCCCGTGCGTCCCGTACACTCCGCTACAGCGATCGTGCGCGTTTCTATGGCGTGTTACAGCATCGGCCGCTCTCCCAGCTGCTTGATCGTGGCTTTAGCGACAGCCCAGCGCCGATCTTCTGGGGGTACAGATCGGACACTTTAACCCAGTAATGGCTTTTCACTTGCTGCTCAGTTGTAGGACGCGTCTCATCAGAACGGTCGCTGCTTTTTCTGGCTGCTGGGTGGAGTGGAGCCCAATGGCGAGCCCGCTGTTCATTATGGCATCACCAGAAGATTCTGTAGTTGAATGGCACCTTCATCATTCCCTTCCACGGGGGTTTGTTATTCAGACAGACGTGAGTGTCTCCTGCTCCACAATCAGCTTCTCCAAGTCCTTTAATCTCCCTCAGAAAGTTTCTCCCTCCTGTGGCTCATCCCCAATACTCTTCCCAGTAAAGACTTCCTGGAGAGCCTTCCTTGCAACCCCCATACGCAAAGCTGAGACCCTTATATTATTTCTACATCTCCCCTCCTCTCCACAAGCATCCTGCATACATCTGTCTGCTTCATTTTGGCTCCTCTCTGATTCACGTCTTTCTCCCTCCTTACAAATCCCCTCCAGACCCCTGCACACAATAATCTCCTCTCTATCCCCTAATCTTCCTTTTTCACTACCCTCTTTCTCTCTTGCCCCTCTGCCTTTCCATTGCTGGCTATTTGCCCCTTACTCCTTATTATCCCTTCTTCTCAGGCTTTCCCTTCTTCCCCTTTTCATTCAATAACCCCTTTCTGTGATAGTGAGGTTATTCCAGCGCCTCATATAGCTCCAGTCTTCTGCCACTCAGGATTTCATTATGCACAGGCTGAAGCCTACTGATGCAGAGAGAATTAGGCTCTGGAGAAGGCAGATTTCCTTTAAAGGGGCAACGAGCTCAGTGAGACTGGGGGAGCTAATCATCTGAGCAACACACACACACACACACACACACACACAAATACACACACACACACACACACACACACACACACACACAAATACACACACACACATGCAAAAACCACTGCCTCCTATTCCTAAACGAGCTCAGCTCATACCCCCCCAGGGCACTGCATCATTTATTGTACTAAAAGCATGACAGCTGGAAATGATTTTTCCCCCCTCCATGTATGACTAAGAATCCTGAGATTAAATAACAGAAGCAGCCTTCTATGGGATTTGGGGTAAGTGAAAGTGATCTGAACATAAGTTATGCTAATTTATGCAATCCCAATTAAATTAATAATGAGATCAGCCATAAATTAGTGAAATAAGAAAATTCTGGCAGAATATTATCCTTGTACAGTAAGCGTGCCTATACCCCTCTGAAAGGCTGCTTTTATATTCCTTAAGATTGTAAGCTCTTGAGGCAGGAGGATGTGTTGCCCTTAATTCTGCAGAATAGGTAGCAATGATTTATAGCCAGAGCCTTCTGGGATGGGGAGCGAAGTTATTACTAATATGGCTAATTTATAATCCTGCAGTGCTGTACAGCAGAAAGGAATAAACTGATAAAAGAGACAAAGAAGACCCTGCTTATTAAAGATTACAATCTAAAAGGAGAAGTCTATTTGAGACTCAAAGTGTGGGGGTATAGAGGAAAGAAAAAAGAAACAAGAAGAAATATTTAATAATAATCTATGGCTTGCCCATATGTTTTTGGACTACAAATCCCAGCAGCCACCAATAGACCAACAACAATCAGCTGCAGTGTCATTGAGGCTGGTTAAACATGAAACAGCAACAGGTAATAGTTTTTCATCTGACCAGGCACATTTTCTGGATAAATGGCCTGTTTTGAGTGTGGAAGCCCGGGAAAAATAATCTGGGGCTAAAACTTTCAACGTTTCTATCCCAATGTTTCTATATGTAACCTTGTTATGAGCTAAAGGGAGCCAGCTAAAGGCCAGTTATGGGGAGAATTAGAGTGAGTATGTATTTGTGCCCTGGGTACCCCTGGACCTATAATGGGATGACTTTCTCCCCAGTTGTTTGTATATATCTGTAACTTTGTCATGATCTAAGGAGGACAAGCCTGAAGGCCAGTTAGGGGGAGATTTGGGGTGAGTGCTCATTTGTGCCTTGGATATTGGGCCTCTTACTCAAGTCAAACACTTAGGAGTAAACCTTCTAATATATATATGTAAAATATATCCTAGACCCTGAATAAACAATATATCAGTACAAACAATCTGCAGTATCAAATATCGCCAATAAGTAGTGATGGGCGAATTTATTCGCCAGGGGTGAATTCGCAGCGAATTCCCGCGATTTTCCGCTGACGAATAAATTCGCGAATCGCCAGCGAAATTTCGCTTAGCAAAAATTCGCTGTAAAAACGAGTCGCGCGTCAGAAAAGCGTCCTGCGACTCGTTTCGTGAATTTTTCGCCAATTCGCAAATTTCTCTGGTAATTCGCGAATTTTTCAGCGAAGCGAATCTCAGGAGATTCGCCCATCGCTACCAATAAGTAAAGCACTAGATTTAGTGTGCATTTGCCACTGATAGATTTACATTCAGGTGGTCACCCAAAGCCCATAGTTTAAAGGGGGCCCATCATCTGCTAAACCAGGGCCCTAGCTCTTTATCATTCACACATGCCTAGCTCCAGTGAGCACAGGGAGTGTATTTTCCCTTATAGTAATGATGGAGTCACTGTAACAAGTGTGCAGTGTAAGGATTGGGAAAGATAATATCCAGGTGGCAGTTGCAGTCCATGGAATAAAAAGGTTGCCCAGAAATTCATGATGAACAAAACATGAGCAGATATAACAGGTCCCCTTCTATTGATCATGAAATCAGCCTTGATTAGCGGGAGCAAGCTGAGTGGAATTTCCTGTTAGCAATTTACCTAATGAATATTAAACATGTCATCACTTGCGGAGGAATTTCCCATAAGCCCACGTGATGACATTGGGATGCCCTCTGTTCCACTAGGCACATATTTCATTAAATACCCAGCTGCAGATACAGAGGTATGTAGACATCAAATGTCTTTTGGGTTGGGTCAACCTTGGGATTCAGGTGTCATCGCAATTCCACCATCCAGTAGCTCATCTCCCAGGCCACTGAAGGTCTGTGCATTCCAAAACAAAGCTCGCTAATTTTTGCACTTTTCTCAGATGCCCTAAATAACCCCTGTGAGGTTGTCTTCCATGGACACCCCCTCTTCTTGATGGGTAACTGTAGGTGCTCACACTCTCTGCACTTATAGAAATGTCTCAAGCAAGGGGCAGGACAAAGATGTCATGAAGATATGGACCTTAGGTGGACAACTTTGCAGGTAGGATGGTTCCTGTACAACCCAGAAGCTTTATGTAGCATGTACATTACTTCTGGAAGTGTATCATGTCAATCTAAATGTTCTTTTACTAGTATAACAACACAGAATATTCTGTACCAGTTTCCATGTTTAGAACTTGGGACAGATAATGTCCTACCTATATGGAAAACACATATTTAAAGGGCAAGGGAAGGCAAAGAAATAAAATCCCATGTATACTTTCTTTAATGAAAAATAAATCTATCTCCAATATACTTTCATTAAAAAATGTGTACCATTTTTATAAGAAACCTGACTGTATGTAGTGAAATTCTCCCTTCATTTAGTGCTGTGGATAATAATTGTCAGACGTTCCCTAACTTCTGGCAGGGAAACAATCATACTTATGAACAGCAGGGGGAGCCCCTGCCTTACTTACCAGCCATGCAGAACTCAAGCAGCTTTGCTTTTTGATCATTTATGAGGATCCCTAAGAAGCCCAGACCACACTGAGCATGTGTATGTAGTCTAGTCTTGCAAAGATGTATAACAAAGTTACAAGATGACAGCCCCCTGTGGCCAACTTTGAAAGCATAAATCATTTGTTTGATTAGACTTGTGGTGCAGTAAGTTCGTGTTTATACACGAACTTATTCAGCATTTCTATCCTTATTCTATTTTACACTTTCCTTGCCCTTTAAACACATATTTGAAACTTCTAGCCCTCAACAACAACTTTCAGGAGTGCTTGGCCAGCCCACAAGCAGCTACAAAAGCGGATGATCTAGTACACAAAAGCTGCAGGACTCTTTTCCCTAGTCTTATCTTATTATACACAACAAAATACTTTTACTGATATGCATTTAGCCTGGCCATAAAAAGGCATCGGGTGTCAAGTTAAGGTCTGGAAACTTCCAACACTCAAACTCAACCTTTAAGAACCAACAATCCTACAAGTAGCTACAAAAGCAGATGATCTAGTACTGTATGTAAGAGCTCCAGGTCTCTTTCCCTAGTCTAGTTTCCAGTAGGATGTTGGGTTACCCCCCCTCTGGGCAATATTGGTTAAGCCTAAAGCTCCCCATAGACGCAACGATATTTCCCTGCCGAACGACCGATTTTAGGGAAATCCGACCAATCTGTCAAATTATCGTGCGGTTAGTGGGATACAAATGATCGTTCATCTCACGATTTTTCGCCCGACATTGGTCTGATGATTGATCGGCCAGGTTAGAAAATCTTTATCGGTTCCCATACAATCTACCTATGTTTGCAGGGCAAGCAGGCTGCGATCCTTCAGTTTTTGCTGGCAATATCACATGAAATGGTCTTTTTATTTGATGGACACATCGGACATTTAAACGATCGTTTTGAGACAATCGTGCTCTCACGATAATTATTGGATCTTTCAAAAATCTACGTCTATGGCCAGCTTTAGTCTAATTTGCTTGTTTGGTTTGTATCTGTCTTATATATAGTGTTTATTCTGCTACTTCTTGGGATCTGGAATAGGAGCAACTTGAAGAGTAAATAGCAAGTGATTTCAGAGGGCCAGTTATTTCTTCAGAGCCACACGGGGTTGTTTGTGCTTATTACCTGCTCCCTGAGCCAGAGGCCTACCTGTTCCTGAAAAGAGAGTGATACCATACAGCTCTACCTCTCCTTCTATGAACAATCCCATCACCAATGCCACTAAGTGATTTGCTGCTCGGGAGCTGTAACCTCCCAGCGATCAATTGTCCCCGGCGTCCCTCCAGGGCATTTTCCAGCTCCAAACAGCTGCTTTCCAAAGCCCTTAACAATATGTTACAGAGAATTGCTATACAGCACAATGCAAGGTCTGACCGCATGCAAGAAATGTTTATTTAATACATAAACACATATCCAGCCTCCTTGCAAAGAACACAGAGACACAGAGATGTCGGCACCCAGTCCCTTTGAACTGCCCTTCCTATCACCTGGTCAACAAGGGGTAGATTTTACTGTATATAACTGAATGCTATTTAATCCTCTGTTTCTAGTCATATTTTGCAGGGGGGATTCCATAACATCATGTAGTAAGGAAAAGGCATTTGGTCACATAGCTAATGGATATATATACATTGCCCAACATAAGCCTAATGAGTAGAGTTTGTATTGAAAATGAATTCTTACTAGAGGGGTCGTTGTGTCTATACCTGCTTCTAGAACGCTTGTATAATGTTGCCAAACACTATTGTATCCGTTATTTCTGTTGAATCATGGGGAAGCGCACCTAGTGACAAAGGTGGACACCACCATAAAGGGGAGTCCCTATAATCAAGCACCTCCTATCACCAGGTGATGCTCAGTTCTCAGGTGCACATGGAAGAACCATGGAGCAGTCGCATGAA
This sequence comes from Xenopus borealis, assembly GCA_024363595.1. Classification (NCBI taxonomy): domain Eukaryota; kingdom Metazoa; phylum Chordata; class Amphibia; order Anura; family Pipidae; genus Xenopus; species Xenopus borealis. Next base: position 101,443,566 of record CM044448.1, on the reverse strand, counting down.
AGTTTTTTAAATTCAATGCTCCACGTTGTAGAGCAAATACCAGTAACCATAGATTCCCTAAATGAAGCTGGTAGACGAAGGTACATTCTCAGCACCAGGCTTTGTTTAGAATATGAGAAGCAGTTCATGGGGATCAAAACGAGGCACTGATCATAAACAAGGCCATTTCTTCCTATTAGGAATTCCTGCCTCTGTCACTTCCACTGTAGGAGATAATAATAAGGTTACATAAGATATCAAACAGCTGCAGTGGCTCTCTGTGCTCCAATGGCTGAGTAGAAGCTTACAGTGCGGCAGTAGCTCACAAGAATATAGAGAATATCAAAGAAGCCAAGGCAAAGTGTCTCACAGCAACAACTGATCTACAGCACATTTGGATTAATCGCCCTAAAGGAGGCCATTAGGAATGATCACAGCCAACAAACATTATTTCAGAAGCTCTTGTTGTGTACTTACCTACACCAGTTATTATCATTTCATGCTGTAATGGGAAGGGCATCCATGTAAGGCAAATATTGTCCTGGGGTTCACAGGCTGAATGGACCCCCCCAGTGTATCATGTAAAACTGTTTTGTGGGGGCAGAATCATTCATCTCTAGAAACATGGCTTCCACCGATGTACACTTTTTTGTTTCTGTGGGGACTTCAGCGAAGATTTGTCCCTTAATATTGTTCATTTTATTGTGCCCAATGTTTGTCGTGCTTTGGAACGAGAAGGTTTTCAGTAGGAGGTTGCCTTTGAAGATCACATTACTAATGCGGAAATGCATTTAAATGGCAGAAGATAACTTTTTCCAAAGTAAAAGACAAGGTAACTTTAAGCAGGTATTTGACTGTGCATTATTCAAAGCAGGGTTTGTTTTTGCCTCAAAATACATTACAAATAAAGATATCAGATACAACAAACAAATTAAAATTAATTTCTCTGAAACCAGAACAGGGTTATCCACTGGAAGTCTGCATTTATATAAGATTCTCTATGATAAACCTCATACTATTATTGCACAAACCCCAACTCAAGCGAGAACTCGCTTTTACCCCTTTATCACAGGTGATGACTCATTGATCCCAACACCTACACAGGACTTTAAAGGGCAAGGAAAGTGTAAAATAGAATAAGTCTAGAAATGCTGTATTTTGTATACTAAACATAAACATGAACTTACTGCACCACAAGCCTAATCAAACAAATGATTTATGCTTTCAAAGTTGGCCACAGGGGGCTGTCATCTTGTAACTTTGTTATACATCTTTGCAAGACTAGACTACATACACATGCTCAGTGTGGTCTGGGCTTCTTAGGGATCGTCATAAATGATCAAAAAACAAAGCTGCTTGAGTTCTGCATAGCTGGTAAGTAAGGCAGGGGCTCCCCCTGCTGTTCATAAGTATGATTGTTTCCCTGCCAGAAGTTAGGGACCGTCTGACAATTCCTATCCACAGCAATACATGAAGGGAGAATTTCACTGCATACAGTCAGGTTTCTTATAAAAAATGGTACACATTTTTTAATTAAAATATATTGGAGATAGATTTCTTTTTCATTAAAGAAAATAAAAATGGGATTTTATTTCTTTGCCTTTCCTTGCCCTTTAAGACTGAGTGAACACAGTCCCTGTTGTTGTCCTCATCTGCTAGACCAGTGATCCCTAAGCAGTATCTCGTGAGCAACATGTTGCTCCCCAACCCCTTGGATGTTGCTCCCAGTGGTCTCAAAGCAGATACAGCTCCCTACATCTAGCAGGTAACACCCATTGCATAAAATGCACTTTTGAAAAAGTAATTTTTGTGTTCTACTTATGGAATGACCACGTAAGGTCCCATGTAAAGTAAATTTAACATGAGGGACAACTGTGACCCATTTCTTTGTTCACTAGTTACAGATAATATTCTTATATGAAGGCCAGATTGCTATTTGAACTTCAAATGATAGAGGTTTGTTTTATTGAGCCGGCAGCTTTGGAGAGTACATTGTGGTTCATTATGAATGTTCTTTAATCTTTTGGGTCTCTCACTTATTGTCTACAATGTCTGGTGTAGCACAGACAGAGAAGAAATTGTGTCTGTGTGCAGAATAGGTCCACGGCTGGCTAACAAGAATTTATGTATGGCAGAAGTAAGTGATTTTATTGATGGAACCATGAAATCGGATCACCTGGAGGTTAATGGGGACTATATGAAGTCCCGCATCTCAAGGGAGCACAGAATGGCAGCCTATCTACAAGAAGAACACAAGTATAATGAGAGTCATTAGTTAGAGGGACCTGGGAGTGCACAGTCCTTTAATGACTGCAAAGTGAGACTGATATCCAACTTTGCATGACTTCATCTCTCTTCATCTTAGTTAATGCGGATAGTTTTTTGGCTCTAGCTGCTGCCTGTATCTATGTTAAAGACCTAATCAGCTTTTATGCCTTCTCGTTTTTTATTGTTACCCATGGATTTGAAATAATAAGAACTGAAAACATACAGTATATCCTGCCTTTTGTTTTATTTCCCATCTGGTATTACCAGTAGCAGAGTAAACACACACATTTTCTTATCACTTCCCATAGGCCTCCTATTGTGTTTTAATCTCATTATAAGAAGATAGAAAAGGGTTGTGATCTAAAAGTCCAGTAGTGTGTATGGCATCACTGTGAGTTGGGCAATTGAACAGGGCAGAAAGTTTGCATTGAGCATGGCAGAGACACTTTCCTATGGTTTGGTGGCTTATCAATCTTATGATCATAATTTTGTAACTAAAAAACCCCTGTCTTTGTACACATGCAGCTGCATAGGTTACTTATATGACAGGGGACCAGGGAATGTGCATTGATCAATCTCTCCTCTATATGGCCAGATCAGTAGCACTTCCATTGTATTGTAGTACATTTTTATTTAGCTATGGACTGCTCCCACAACCTTTCTTTTTTGCCTTCTCAAAACTACCCTGGACATGTGTGTTTTTTATGGCATCACTTGGGGAGCCAGTCAACCCCAAGTCGTTCTAGATTTCAGATTTAACCTGAAATTGGGTTTGAAATCTAATTTAATTTTGCAGACATTCTAACAGCCAATTATATGTTGGTACTACCCATACCTGTAACTTCATAGTAAGGGCTTTGACCAAAGGATGCATCTCAAAGCCAGGCTTGAACCCAAAAGCTCTCAAAACTACTCCTCTAACCCATGCACTCATGTATGCAAACTCCAGTGCGCCGAATACTAAGTTTCCACATGAATAATACAAGATTTGCTTAGCCCCACCCCCAGCTCTGAGTGATTATTAAGATATTCTCGTAAAAATGATAGTAAGATTAAAATGAGAGACCCATAGGAGTAGGCCCAGTCTGAATAGTTTTGAAACAGCTCAAAAATGTGATGTTGTTGGCCTTTTAATATTCCTCTCCCTAAAGGGGATTTTGCCATCAAAATAATTATCTCCACGATCAAAGCCTCATGCAAGGCTTTTGCTGAGCAGTCATGTTTTATACCATGGGATGTTACTCTTTAGGGCAAGATCAATGAATCTCTGGCTAGAGGGATCATTTTAATGTAAGGAGGAAAAGCAAGGGAGACCAGAGCACACGTGTTAGAAGACCAGGACAAACGCTTTGTTCCGTAACACATGGGTTAAATGTCACCGTCCATAGTGGATACACCAGATGGGGACCAGTGATGTAAACATGGACATCCATCATCTGTTAACATTGTCCATATGAAACCAGACTTATCCACATTCAATTGTAGTTCTCACTGTTCCAAAACCAATGCGACCCATGGGTTCGGGGTGAAGATCTGGTTCGGTGTGGGTTATTATTATCCAGCTATAACACACATATTTTTATTCATGTGCTGCACTTCAGAACACTAGGCTCATCATCTTGCATCCTGAGGCCAGCAGCCTCCATGCTCCCCCCTTTCCCACTCCACACTTAACACATGAGCATGTGAGAGGGGGGCTGCATCGCTACTGCAATAAGCACAATAGAGCTCTCTGCACTAGCGGAACCAAATTTCAGGGTTAAAACCCCAATATTCAGCTCCTAAAGTTACAAGAGACATCTCTTCATCTGTCATCTCGCCTCATGAAAGGAGTGGCCCTGCTCATCATAACATAGTAACATAGTAAGTTCAACCATCACGTTCAACCTTTTAACTGGTTTTTAACCTGCCTAACTGCTAGTTGATCCAGAGGAAGACAAAAACACTTCTGAAACCTCTACAATTTGCCTCAGAGGGGGAAAATTTCTTCCTGACTCCAAAATTGTAATCGGAGCAGTCCCTGGATCAACTTATATAATGAGCTATCTTCCATAACTCTGTATTCCCTCACTTGCTAAACACCATCCAACCCCTTCTTAAAGCTATCTAATGTATCAGCCTGTACCACTGATTCAGGGAGAGAATGGGAAAGTTAAGGTGGGTGGGGGTTGTCAAATTTCACAAATTAGACTCATGTAAAGGTCATCTCCACTGAACTTTGGAGTACTGGAGATTAGATGAATTGGAGCACTAAATTAAACAGACATGATCTCCAACCCTAGTGTCCAACCTCACTAATACTTTGGGGAATATCCCACCAACAACAGTAGAGAGCCTGCCCACAATAATTGTGAGTGTTACAGTATCAGTGGGAGGTTCAAATTCAAATGAATCCACTAGATTTGGAATGAGATGGAATGGAAGGTGACTAGAGACTTTAGTCATGTTATCTGCTGTGGCTGCCTCCAGTGTTGTAAAATAGCTCTTATATGTGTGTGTGTGTATATCTATACAGTACTGCATATATATTCAGTATTTGATGGCAATGACCCTTTAAGGATACACCGGGCTAGCAATTTTCACTGCCTATTTTGGCCACAATAATAGCCCTACCAACCCAAGATTAGACTCGGCAGCTCTGCTTTCGACTTTATTTTTCTCATTCTTGTTCTTGAAAAGACATTTATTTATTTTCACGTGTCTCGTTTCAGTCCTACAAATCAAAGTGACACGAAGACATCTTGAATCATAGATTCCGGGACGCGTACTTCACTTGGTGTGAAATTAATTCACTGTTGTAAATTCGAGGGGAATAAAAAAAAAGACACCGTGAACATAATCAGTATTCATTACAGCCCATAGATTAAGTGAGAGAAGTACAGTGCTTCGTTTTTTGCCTGATCCATGAATAATTCCAATGGATCCACGGGGACATATTTACAAATTACCTTTGCTTTACCGGTATAATGACTTCTACTGCTGAGGAAAATACTTGGGCTTGGTGTTTTCTACTGCGACAGAATGACAGGAGAACGTTGGCTTCTTAGTGAGTAAGTGGACGTAAGGTTTATGAAGATGGAACATCTAATTTTAGAGGGAGAGGTGGGACTTGGAGTTGGGTGGTGGGGTTGGATACATTTGTAGTATAGAAAGAAAGACGAGGGGAGAGACTAATAAACACTGAGAGTGAGAAGGGGCAGGAATACAGAAGGAAACAAAAAGTAGGTCTATGAGGGGTGATAGATGGTAGAAAGAGCAACAACAACAGTGCAAATGACTTCATGCCTTTATAGATTGTATAGCAGGTGTACAATATGACTTGCAAGCTCAATTAGCCTTTCCCTACACATTGGATTCATTAGGCAATTAAAAGTGTCTCACCAAGGTAAATATCAATACTGGATTCTTAGCAGCGGGCTGGGGAATTAATAACAGGAGAAGTTAAGTTATTCACTATATGAATCATGGTAGATGAGGCTGGAAAAAAGACAAACATTCATCAAGATCCAATTGAAACCTTCCAGGTAATCCTTCTGTTACTGTAGTGGGACAGTTATTCGTTATTATCCATTTATTACATGGTCTAGGGCAGGATTATAGTACAATGATCCAAAGAGGTCAACAGGGTTCTTGTGTTTCTTCTCCAGCCCATGAGCCTTCAGTTGGACAGCCATGTTCTAGTGGATCAGAGGCCTGACAAACACCTTCAGAGAATGTGTACTACTGTATTCATGGACTGTGATGTCCACCTTGTTGAATTGCCGTCACCTAAATGTCCTTCTCTTAATAATGAATTTAGCCAAGCTCCCATTGGCTGAGAGTAGCAAAGTTATTTCACTGTCATGATAATGTGTGTCAAGTACCAAGTGTTCAGAGAGCAGGGATGTTTGCTAAAAAAAAGTAGGAGACATGGGATATGCTAATTACAGTCAGTCAACTGGCCACAGTGGCTCATCTTTAGACCCCCTCTTTGTCTCTGCTCATCCTCATACTAACGCTCTAAGACAGGGGGTAATTCATTTAGGAAAATATGTCTAAGATCTTTGGTCCAGTTCTGTTGGGCAGAAGTGCAGTAGATGTGGTCTACTAAGATTGTGCCAACGTGGTGGTGCCACATGAATGCCAGCTTTCTGAACCAATGTCTGAAGGCCTGCATGGATTGAGATGTGGCTGGAGGACCATGAAGAGATCTGTTAATGTTACATACTCTATTTGGACTCGGGATGAGAGTGATGTTCTGCAGGGTCCTGTTTTGGGTCCACTTTTATTGAATCTGTTTATTAAAGGGATACTGTCATGGGAAAAATATTTTTTTTAAACACATCAGTTAATAGTGCTGCTCCAGCAGAATTCTGCATTGAAATCCGTTTCTCAAAAGAGCAAATAGATTTTTTTATATTTCATCTTGAAATCTGACATGGGGCTAGACATACTGTCAATTTTCCAGCTGCCCCAAGTCATGTGCCTTCTGCTATGATAAACTTCAATCACTCTTTACAGCTGTACTGCAAGTTGGAGTGATATCACCCCTCCCTTTCTCCGACCCAGCAGCCTAACAACAGAACAATGGGAAGGTAAACAGATAACAGCTCCCTAACACAAGATAACAGCTGCCTGGTAGATCTAAGAACAGCACTCAATAGTAAAACCCATGTCCCACTGTGTACTATTCAGTTACATTGAGAAGGAAAACAACAGCCTGCCAGAAAGCAGTTCCCTCCTAAAGTGCTGGCACAAGTCACATGACCAGGGGCAGCTGGGAAATTGACAAAATGTCTAGCCCCATGTCAGATTTCAAAACTGAATATTAAAAAATCTGTTTGCTCTTTTGAGAAACGGATTTTAGTGCAGAAGTCTACTAGAGGAGCACTATTAACTGATAGCGTTTTGAAAGACAGTTCATTATAACAGTTAAGAAAATAAATGCATAACAATTGATCCCATCCTGAATATATTGTCTTGGACAAATTTGTGTTCAGCTTACCAGTGCAGATAAGGTTATGTTATAGGAATTCGTCCAGACTACCAACATCCTTAATGACACAGGTAAATCCTTGATGGTGGAGTACCCAGGGGTGCTTCTGGATGATAAATTAAAGCAAGCAATGCCAGTCAGGGGTAAGAAGAGCCAATGTTTTTTTTTCTGTTTTAAAGGGGACATACAATGTGAGGAGAGGACAATTCCTACTGCTATTAGTATAATGTTGAGGTATGGACAGGCCAGTTTCATTTCAGACAGGATTGTTTTCACTTTCTCAGATGACCTGGAGACAGATTTAGACATTGGTTCCACCTTCCTCTGGATCAGTTAAAATCTATAACTCATTTGATCCTTTTCAGCCTCAACCACTAGCTTGTAGGGGGGAGGCTGGGAGTTGTGGTGTCAGGGTACAAAATGGTCTTCCAAAACAATAGTCCCAACTAATGATGGGCGAATTTATTAGCTTGGGGTGAATTTGCTGCGAATTCCCGTGATTCGCCACTGGCGAATACATTTGTGAAACGCCAGGAAAAATTCACCTTGCAAAGATTCGCCGGCATCCATTTTTTCAACGCCGGTGAAAAATGGACGCCCGCGTCAAAAATGAGGTTTCGCCAATTTTTCACCAGTTGGCAAAAAAATAGCGAAATGCTAAATGGTGAAGCAAAATGCCCCAGATTTGCCCATCACTCGTCCCAATCATTTCATGCTTATATTTACAAGGCAGTGACTATAAAAACATAAAACTTCCAATAAGAATTGACTGTGTCCGCTATCTATGAAGAATGACCCATGTACTGAACTACAACTTGCATGGTTAGAAGGAAAGCCCATTTCTTTTTGGAATACATTGCTGTTCCCAAGCAGCCTATTCTATTGAAATGCCTATAATAAACAGCTCTATGGCTTATAATATCATTTATGATTGAATTTTACACCTTCATTTTAAGGTTTTTTTATTAGCACCACCATCCAAGAGAGCTCTTATGATTTTAATGCAGGCATGCTCATAATTATTCATTACTCTTATACTTACAATAAATGAGCTCTAGTCTCTTAAACCCTTTCTTATTTCCTGTGTGCATGTAGGTTAGATTTTATGTTGTCACTGGGGATAGATTTAAATGGACATTTCCTATTCCAGGGAGCTCCATGCCAAGGGAACATTGCAATGTGAAGCATTTAAAGGGCAAGGAAAGTGTAAAATAGAATAAGGCTAGAAATGGTGTATTTTGTATACTAAACATAAACATGAACTTACTGCACCACAAGCCTAATCAAACAAATGATTTATGCTTTCAAAGTTGGCCACAGGGGGCTGTCGTCTTGTAACTTTGTTATACATCTTTGCAAGACCAAGACTTTGCACATGCTCAGTGTGGTCTGGGCTTCTTAGTTCTTGTTCAAAAAACAAAGCTGCTGGAGTTCTGCATGGCTGGTAAGTAAGGCAGGGGCTCCCCCTGCTGTTCAGAAGTATTACTGTTTCCCTGCCAGAAGTTTGGGACCGTCTGACAATTCCTATCCACAGAACTAAATGAAGGGAGAATTTCACTGCACACAGTCAGGTTTCTTATAAAAACGGTACATATTTTTTAAATTAAAGTATATTGGAGATAGATTTCTTTTTCATTAAAGAAAGTAAAAATTGGATTTTATTTCTTTGCCTTTCCTTGCCCTTTAAAGGGACTGGTAGTTTCTTGAATGGTATACAGTTTAATTAATATCATTCTATTGTATCGAATACCACACTTTATCTGCATAATTTTTGCCGATAATTGGATTTCATCTGTTTAATGTGAAAATCAAATTAAATATTTTCAAAAATGAAATTAATTTGGGACTGGTGCCAAAAAAAACATCCACATAAAAAACAAAACGGGCAGTTCACTTTGCACTCATCCCCAAACACTGGCAAGATGCACATTAATTCACAATAAAAATGAAATAATAATAATAAGTTTATCCAAGTCAGTCTGTATCTGATACATTAACATGTTGCAAATTCCAGCGATTCGCAGCTGGCGAATAAATTTGCGAAAATTCTCGAAAAAAAACAAGTCGCAAAAAACGTGCCGCGACTCTTTTCGCTAATTTTTTCGCCAATCGAAACTGGGTAGATTCGCCCATCACTAGTAATAGGTGCCAATGAGCCCAGCACATTATTGCTTTTGGTGGTAGCTTCCTTTGCTATATGTGATAGGTATAGAAGCAATGAAGGTATAGGGCAGGGGTCCCCAACCTTTTTTGCTCGTGAGCCACATTTAAATGTAAAAAAGAGTTGGAGAGAAACACAAGCATGAAAAAGTCCATGTGGATGTCACATAAGAGCTCTGATTGGCTTTTTGGTAGCCCCTATATGGACTGGCAGCCTACAGGAGAGAATGTTTGGCAGGACATCTGTTTTTTATACAATTAAAACTTGCCTCCAAGCCTGGAATTCAAAAATAATCACCTGCTTTGAGGCCACTGGGAGCAACATCCAAGGGGTTGGAGAGCAACATGTTGCTCATGAGCTACTGGTTGGGGATCACTGGTATAGGGCATTCTGGAAACCACTTGCAGATCAGACTGAAAAAATCAATTGAAAAAGTAAAAAATCTTTATTTAAACAACCATGTGAAGTTTTACGCATATCATGTCCATCTGACACTTAGGGGCATATTTATCAAGGGTCGAATTTCGAGGGTTAAAAACCCTCGAATTCGACCCCTGAAATTTTCACAAAGTAAAATCCGACGAAATCAAATTCGTAGGATTTTACCGCTATTCGATCTATTCGAATAGCGTTCATCCGATTTTTCGAAAAGATCGTACAAATTCATCTGATTTCACGCAAAAATCATACGAATGGTACGATTCTTACAATTTTTTTGGAAAAATCGAATGATTTCTATTTGAACAAAAAAAACTTCCCATAGGCAAATATAGCAACTCGGTAGGTTTAATCTGGCGAAGTAGGCAATTGAATACATTTTTAAAGGGCAAGTACTTCGAATGGTCGAATGGTCGAACAATTTTCTTATTCGAATCGTACCATTTATTTGAATAATTCGATTCTATTGAATGATTAATTAGAATCATTCGATTCGATCAAATTTAGCAAATTCGATGGTCGAAGTAGCTCCCAAAAAAATTTGAAAATCAAATTTCTTGCATTCGAATCCTTCACCCTGGTCATGTGACTTGTGCCAGCAGGATGGAAATGCTTTCTGGCAGGCTGTTTTTTTTCCTTCTCAATGTAACTGAATGGAATGCAGTGGGACCTGGATTTTACTATTGAGTGTTGTTCTTAGATCTACCGGGCAGCTGTTATCTTGTGTTAGGGAGCTGTTATCTGGTTACCTTCCCATTGTTCTGTTGTTAGGCTGATGGGTGGGGGAAAGGGAGGTGGTGATATCACTCCAACTTGCAGTACAGCAGTAAAGAATGACTGAAGTTTATCAGAGCACAAGTCACATGACTTGGGGCAGCTGGGAAATTGACAATATGTCTAACCTCATGTCAGATTTCAAAATTAATTATAAAAAAATCTGTTTGCTCTTTTAAGAAATGGATTTCAGTGCAGAATTCTGCTGGAGCAGCGCTATTAACTGATGTGTTTTGAAGAAATTTTTTTTCCCATGACAGTATCCCTTTAAATAAAGATGTTTTTACTTTTTAAATTGATTCTTTTGGGCTGATCTGCCAGTGGTTCCCGGGTGCCTTATACCTTCATTGCTTCTTAAAGGACTAATTCGCTCCCCTGAGCCGAGGGCCTGGGGCGGGAGCACTTGGGCCATTGATTCACCTTGGTAAGTTCTCTACATTCATTGGGCAACTTTGTTCTTCTATTTTGCCTTTTGTATATATGAAAGGTCCCATAGAGTCGGCATGAGCATTTGGATAACTGCAATGAGGTATCGAACCAACCTGCAAGTGGGCAATTTCCTCTGTACAGGGTGAATGTGTTATTGTTCAGATACTAGTGTTTGTATGGAATAGGATTTGACTGTATACATGTCAAAAAATGCCATTCTGCACCATTACTATAGGTTCAAAAGCAAATACCTCTCTACATAGGATGAGTTGTATGTTCTTTTCAGTCTTGCTAATCTAATATTTCCTCTCCTTACTAGTGCCCCTCCCTTGAGTCAGGCCCCAGAAGTCAATGAAATCTCCTGGGCACAAATAGATCTGGCACCACTGCAGCATAAAGGGACCAAAGTATTAAGGGCATATGAGAAATTGAGGCTGTTAAACTGAAAATGAGAAATGTTTTCTGTCTATGAATCTTCATTGCTTTCCCCTTGTTGCCACCATTGCCTCCCTGTTAATATGAGCACAGGCGGGGACATTGAAGTAGCTTTGGCAGCAATTAATTAGCGTATAATCGGAAATCTGCCAACCTGAAGGTGCAGCTCCTGCAATCTGATTGGTTCTCAGCCCTTTACGGGTGGAAAAACATTAGGAAGACGTTATAAACTTTCCGGATTGTTTGGGTAACTCTAAACCATTGCCATGATGATAAGGCAGGGAGGGTTGTCAGCAGGTCTGACTTTTAAGAACTAGCATCATTAGTTAATAGTGTCCATATCTTTCATCTGCTTGGGAGGGAAGGAACCACAGTAACCCTTGCGGTATTCACTGGCAATGCAGCGTTCCCATTATAGAAGCCCCATCACAATTAAAGCGAGAACAATGAGGACAATGGAAGTAATGAAGGCTTGTTGGGAGAAACCTCAGCTCGGCTTCTAATGAGCAGAGAACTTCACACGGCAACGTTCCATTGATCTAGGGCTGTGAGGGAGCCTTCGGTGCAGAATAATGAGCGGAATACCATCCTGCTGCAGATGGAATCTCGAAACAGACATGTCCAACAAGCTGGCTTCTTAACTGCTTGAAAACTTCAACTCCCGGAATACTTAAAACAGGAAACAGTGTATGATGTTTGCCTCCCTGGTGCAGGACATTATTGTGGGGCACACATATAGTTAAAGGGCAAGGAAAGGCAAAGAAATAAAATCCCATTTTTTACTTTCTTTAATGAAAAAGAAATCTATCTCCAAAATACTTTAATTATAAAATGTGTACTGTTTTTATAAGATACCTGACTGTATGCAGTGAAATTCTCCCTTCATTTAGTGCTGTGGATAGGAATTGTCAGACGGTCCCTAACTTCTGGCAGGGAAACAGTCATACTTATGAGCAGCAGGGGGAGCCTCTGTCTTACTTACCAGCCATGCAGAACTCAAGCAGCTTTGTTTTTTGATCATTTATGATGATCCCTAAGAAGCTCAGACCACACTGAGCATGTGTATGTAGTCTAGTCTTGCAAAGATGTATAACAAAGTTACAAGATGACAGCCCCCTGTGGCCAACTTTGAAAGCATAAATCATTTGTTTGATTAGGCTTGTGGTGCAGTAAGTTCATGTTTATGTTTAGTATACAAAATACAGCATTTCTAGCCTCATTCTATTTTAGACTTTTCTTGCCCTTTAAGGCATAGTTCCCAATATCCTACTGTGTTTGGTAATTTCCAATGAACCTTAAGCTTAATTTCTCACAGCAGCCCAGAACACACAGAGCATGTGCAGTGCCACTGACACCAGGGCCAGAACTAGAGGTGGGCAGAAGAGGCATCTGCCTATGGCACAATAATAAGAGGGTGCTTGGAAGGTACCTTTTAAGCCTCTTCTGACCACCCCTAGCCTCGTCCGCTGCCCTCACTACCTCTCCCTTCCCTCCCTCCTCCCCTTCGCCTCCCCCTCCTTGTCCTCCCTCCCTTCCCTCACCACCGCTCTGTTACTGCACGCAATCGGGAGCGCACACATTGGGTAAGGGGTTTGCAGGCTGGGTTGCCAAGGGTGCCCAGTCAGCTTGGCCCGGGTCCTGACTGACACTCAAAAGATGGTCTAACATGATCCAAAAATAGGACAAGTTTGAAGGCCTGCAGCATTACTGATACGGTTGCTGAACTTTTGGACTATAACAGAACCAGGAAATTTTAACATTTTTGGGAAACTGGGGAAAATGGGGATGGTCCCAAGAAAACCAGGACACATGGAAGACATAGAGAAAGAGCACCAGTACTGTGCATGCTTTCCTATACAAATTTTTACTAGGAGCTGAAGATACACTGTACCCAAGAGAGGGAGAATAAAGTGTAAACAGGTTCTTTTGTGACCAACGCATTCCTACCCTCCTACCTATACTGTATGTAGTTGCTCAGTTGTCTCTGGTCATTTAGACATGGATAGTGTTGGGGAAAATTATAATGGGAACTTGTTCTAGGGCCCTCCGGGGGCCAAATGTTGATAAAAGTGGAAACTCAACAAAGGTCACCTAAGATAGGGCTCTTAGATAGGGCAAGTGACAACCACAGGAAAGTCCTCATGATTCCCCATCCCCCGGCCCTTTCCCAAGCCAAGTGATTTGATCTTGACAGAGAAACACAGAACCAAAATAATTTAAAAGTGTATCTTTTATTATTATCAAGTCATACATGCAGATCTGGAACAGAAGCCCCAGGACTGAATACATCTCTGGACAACGGAAGACAATTTCAGTAGGCACCACAAATATCCAGTCGCTGCCTCCATCCCAAGCTTTAGTACACAAAAATGGAATGGGAATTTATTATTAATTAACATTTATTTCTATAGCACCAACTAATTTCGTAGCGCTGTAGAACTTGGTCTCCTAATTTACCCCTAAAAAAGGCAATATGTGCCAATAGGAGGCTTTGGCAGGCAATGCAATGATTGGTGTATGGAGAGCAATGAAGAACTAGATACCTGACTATGTCATAGGGCAGCTTGCTTTTATTAATGAACAAGAGTAATATCTCCTTCTATTAATGCATATTGTAAATGACAAGGGTTGATTTATTGGTTAAGGGGGGGGGGAATAATATCTGAAATTACCTTACTTTGCCAGGTAGGTGGGTAAGCCCAATGTTGCATATATATATATATATACACACATGTAAAGAAACAAAGAGCTTTCTCTCCTGCTTGTCAGGACTATCATTTATTCCCTTTATCTGTAAATTCCCATCACACACACCCTAAATAGTAATTTCAGCAAGACCATTTACAGTACAAAGTTGCGACAAGAGACTTTAAATCTCTGTCCATGGTGTGATATGATCTGCGGAGAGGCAAGCTGATTTTATTTTGGCTTTCGGTTGGGACTCAAGGATAGTGTAGCCAATTCCTGAGTCTGATCCTTGCTTTGGGCAAGTTAGTTGCTTAACCTGTACCTTAGCCACCAAGCTCTGCAGAGCTGTGGTTGTATAAGTGTACTGAAATCTATGCAATTTCTGTAAATAAAAAGTATATTTAAAGGGCAAGGAAAGGCAAAGAAATAAAATCCCATTTTTACTTTCTTTAATGAAAAAGAAATCTATCTCCAATATACTTTAATTAAAAAATGTGTATCGTTTTTATAAGAAACCTGACTGTATGCAGTGAAATTCTTCCTTCATTTACTGCTGTGTATAGGAATTGTCAGACGGTCCCTAACTTCTGGCAGGGAAACAATCATACTTATTAACAGCAGGGGGAGCCCCCGCCTTACTTACCAGCCATGCAGAACTCCAGCAGCTTTGTTTTTTGATCATTTATGATGACCCCTAAGAAGCCCAGACCACACTGAGCATGTGTATGTAGTCTAGTCTTGCAAAGATGTATAACAAAGTTACAAGATGACAGCCCCCTGTGGCCAACTTTGAAAGCATAAATCATTTGTTTGATTAGGCTTGTGGTGCAGTAAGTTCATATTTATGTTTAGTATACAAAATACAGCATTTCTAGCCTTATTCTATTTTACACTTTCCTTGTCCGTTAAGACTTTGCTAAAGCATTTGATACAATACCACACAGAAGATTACTGGTCATATTGACCTGGAAAATAATATTTGTACCTGGATAGAGAACTGGCTAAAAGATAGACTACAACGAGTGGTGGTAAATGGCATATTTTCTAATTGGACCAGTGTTGTTAGTGGGGTACCGCAGGGATCTGTACTGGGTCCCTTGCTTTTCACCTTGTTTATTAATGGAAATTGAAAGTGCCCTCCTCCAGCTTCCATGATAAGTGAAAAGTTATGCACTTTGATAGACATAACAAAAAGTTTGTTGGGGTAGTCTTAAAGGAACAGTAACACCAAAAAATGAAAGTGTTTGATTTTTTTTTTTAAATATAATGCACTGTTGCCCTGAACTGGTACAACTCATCTACTATAGTTTATATAAACAAGCTGCTGTGTAGCCATGGGGGCAGCCATTGAAGCACAGGATACACAGTAGATAACAGATAAGTACTACTATAGTTTATATAAACAAGCTGCTGTGTAGCCATGGTGGCAGCCATTGAAGCACAGGATACACAGTAGATAACAGATAAGTACTACTATAGTTTATATAAACAAGCTGCTGTGTAGCCATGGGGGCAGCCATTGAAGCACAGGATACACAGTAGATAACAGATAAGTACTACTATAGTTTATATAAACAAGCTGCTGTGTATCCATGGGGGGCAGCCATTCAAGCACAGGATACACAGTAGATAACAGATAAGTACTACTGTAGTTTATATAAACAAGCTGCTGTGTAGCCATGGGGGCAGCCATTCAAGCACAGGATACACAGTAGATAACAGATAAGTACTACTATAGTTTATATAAACAAGCTGCTGTGTATCCATGGGGGGCAGCCATTCAAAGCTGAAAAACAGCAGCTTGTTTATAAAAAATATAGCTGTGTTTCTATAGCAAACACCTCGATTTTACCAGTGGAGTTCAACAGTACATTATATTTTTATTTCTTTAAACCACTTTCATTTTTTGTGTTACTGTTCCTTTAATTGAGAAGGAGCTGGGGATCAGAAGATATTATGGGAGATCTTTTTTCTAAAAGAACACCAGAGGTCACCCCTTCAGACTAGAAGAAAAGGACTTTCATTTAAAGGAACAGAGTAGGTGGTTCTTCACAGTGAGGACAGTGAGGTTGTGGAATGCACTGCCGGGTGATGTTGTGATGCTCATTCTGTTGATGCTTTTAAAAGGGGCCTGGATGATTTCTTGGACAAATATAATATCCAAAGCTATTGTGATCTATTGTGATTGATGATTTCTCATTAGTTAGTATAGTTATTATTGTATATATAGTAAAAGAGTGTATAAATATGTGCACTGGGGTTCGTTTGGAAAGGTTGAACCTGATGAAAATGTGTCTTTTTACAAGCCAAATTAACCAAGTAACTATATCAATATTATTGTTATTCTGCAACATCAAAAAAGGATACATGTACAACTCCCAGTATCCGCCAACAGCAAGGCCTGGAGCTGTAACTGGGGTCACCAATACATGTTCCCTGGCCTATGTCATCATAAATGTGGGCCGTCCAATGACAGGGCTGAAGTAATGAAAGTGTCCAGGGAAGGCTGAAATTATCTGTTGCTCATCAGTGAAGGAAGAAACCCTTATCTGCAAACACTAGCTCTCCTGGGCTCTACCTATTAGAAACCAATGATATCATTAGCCTACTAGTTGTTATGGGTGCACTTTATTAGACAATGAGCCTTTCATTAGACAAACATATTCAGACCAAAATCTATGTAATCTGATATAGTTCAGGAACAGTTGCAGGCTCCTACGTTGGATTTCAGATTTGGGTCCCTGCGTCCTTCTAAATCTGGACCTCCCTGATTGCTTACTCTGGAAAGGAACCAACACTAAGGAGTAAAGATAGATTAGAGACTGAGCATATCATTCCATTACATTTTTTTGTCTATGGTAATTTGTTTACTGTCAGTTATTTCATCTTCTTGTCTTTCCACCTCTTGACATAAAATAATTAGCTGCAACAAAAACCAATCTAACTGAGGCTGTAGGAGAGGGATTATCTGCTTTGCTCTTTTTTCTTCCTAGACTCCAATGCTATAAATCATAGAGGTTACTCTGTAATTGCTGGAAAGCCAAAAGAGCTTGTTGCCAGCTTCAAAGGGATTAGAAAGATGAGGTTTTTTTTTCAGCTGGAACCTGCAGGGTTTAATATTTAGGTGTAAAAATGCACATATCTTGAGTTTAAAGGAATAAGACATGCACTGAGATTACTATCTAGAGTAGGGTTTAGTCAATATACCAATACCATCAGCCCCATTCCTCCCATATCTTAGAAAAATCATCGAAATGTTTTTATGGGTGCTAACCATTATCTCAGCATGGTTGCCTAGAGCATGGGTCAAAACAATGTCCTCCCCAAACATATCTATTTAGGGTTCATCTACAGATCCATGTACACAACTATCAGTTGAGAACCCATGGGATTATGGATAGAGCCCATGGCTTGGTGTGCATAGACCACCTTATCAGTTCAATTAGGTCCACCACTTGGGTGGCCATATCTGACAAAGATTTACTTATTTGATAATGTTCAGAAACAAGCATAATGAAAGCTAATTTATGATTGGCTGCAATCGTTGGCGATACACTGGTGCCCATTGGATTTGTTATAGAGACCCACTCAGTTGCACAACATGGGTGATTAATACATTATTAGTATCCCTTTAAGGACAAGTTTCCCAAATTGTAGGGGCTGCCATCTCAGGGTGTGCTTGAAGCAGTAATGGGGTAGCTAAGCTTGAAGGTCCTTTAGGTTGAGATTTAGTGATAACATCCAATTGCTCTTCTAGATACCTCAGAAAGCCCAACTAGAAGGTCAATCAAGATAGGATTTGGAGCACAACATTCTCCTGGATATTCTTGGACCAATGGCTGAGCAATGGTTTCCTACATTTTTCACTATTTTATTATCTAAGGGCTTTAAGGCAGTTCCCATTCCAGCAGGACATGTAATAAACACAAAACACTCTCATATCTCCATCTCCTTCTATAAATAATACATGGCTTATTCCCCACAGCTAAAAAGACATCGCCAAATCTATCCAACACCCACCCGTGTGCAGAATCTATGGCTCGGAGCAAGCTGGCGTTTTGAGTTTCTTTATGGGAAAGCTTCTTGTAGGATATGAGATAAGTGTAAAGGGGTGATAACATCTCCGCAGAGGCTTGTGCTATTCAGGTTTATCAGAGCAGCTAACGTGACTAAGGGAGTAATGAAACTTTCAAGAGGATTATGTTAAGAGTGTGTATGGCAGGCAGCAAAATCTCAGATCCATGACCCACATTATTCTAAGGAATGCGAAGGGGATCTTCTTGGCTATGGGAATAAGACATGGTGGCTTTTTAATTGAAAATCAGCAGGTGCAAAGGGGATGAGGCTGATAATCTGGAAGCAATGCCTTATCAGAAGCCAAACAGGTAAGATTAAGAGCAAACTGGTGTGGGGGGGTGGGGGATTGGAGGACTGCAATTTATTGAGTGCTAAAATGGATACATCTGAGGGAGAAATCAGAAGGAAATATGGAATCGCTGTTGGACTGGACCTCCTAGGGCCGGCAGACAAGCTGACACTCAAACAACGCTATAGAGAGAACTGCATGTTACACATATTAGAGAATCGTATGCAGGAAACAAGAAAGAAATGATGTGGTCCATGTCTGGCACCAACTGGGATATCCCCTGGCCGTCCTGATCCTGAATCAATGTATATGGATGTGTATACCCTGTCTTTATATTAAAGAGAAACAGTCAGTTGATCAGATGTCTCTAAAACATTATATACTCATTCTCAGGTGAATAACATATGAGTGGGGCCACCCTGCAAAAAAAATATAAGCAGGGCACAACAGGCTTGGTTTGCGTTTAGGGTTGCCGCTGTCTGGTTTTGACCCCGGAAGTCTGGTTTTTTGAAGGGCTACCTGGGTCTGCTCGGTTTTCCTAATTTAGATTCCAGCCCCCCCCCCCGATGCGTCACGGCTCCGCCCTGTTATGTCACATCCCTGCCCCTGCCCGGAGTCAGATTGGGCAAAAGGTGGCAACCCTATTTGCATTACAAACTTGCAATTTCTATTTATTCCTCCACCCACCAATTTTTACCTTTTTTTTGGACCTGAGAAGACCGCCATACAGTAGACCCCAGGACATTCAACCCTCACCCCTTTCAAACTGAACACATATGGAATCCACAGCCTGCATGGCTAATTAGCATTTCACTTAGATGCATGGCTGCAGAATGAACTGCTAATTAGCCATACAGGCGGTGGATTCCATGTGTTTGGTTTTAAAGGGATGATGTGGCAACCCTAGTCAGTGGCGTAACCACCAGGGGAGCAGTGGGAGCAATTGCACCAGGGCCCGCTCCCTCTCAGGGGCCCGCAAGAGAGTCTAGGAGGACAACAATGTGCAATTCATAGGGGGAAAGCCTGATAGGGGGGCCCGGGTGCCATTCCTGCACCAGGGCCCACCAGCAAGTAGTTACGCCACTGACCCTAGTACCCCCGCTGTATTATAGCTACGCCACTGATTTATTTTCATTGTCTGGCACCTATTCTGTCTAACAGTTTGGGGTATAATAATAACAACAGATTCCCAGGTAAATCCAGCAAATTTTTCTTTTCAATTAATTGTTTTGGGCATTATGACCTGTCTCAAAAATAGGGTCACAACACACCATGTTTGCCATAAGATTAAAAAAAACAAAAAAAATCTTCCCAAAACAGACATGGATTTGCCATCTCACCACGGCCCTACATCTTGTCACTTTATCCTGCTACTGCCCAGAATTGAACTTGTCTGGGATGTAAGTTTGCACGTGCCAGACTAACCCTTTGGTGCCATGGAACCTGCAACACTTTCCAGCTGACTGACTCCATAATAAGACTATGCATAATGTAAGACAGTTCCCTCATTCACTGTAAGGCCTGTCGTCTATACATGAGCCATGGGTTGTACAGGGTTATCAGCCTGGATTTGAGGAAAGGTCTCATAAGCTGGAATGTGGGTAACAGACTGACCCTACTCTTGAATATGAATAAATATCATTTGTTTAATAAATATGTTCCATTTACATCAGGGGTGTCCAACCTTTCGGCTTCCCTGGGCCACATTGGAAAAAGAAAAATTGTCTGGGGCCACACATGAAATACACAAACACTTTTGATTTGTAAAAGTAAAGAAAATACACTGAAAAGAACTACAGTACCAGTTGGAGAACCAGATATGAAGTTTCCTCCTGGGCCGCAGGTTGGACACCCCTGATTTACATTGTTTTACATAGGAAATGAGGTTCCCAGGCATGTCGTCAAGTTCAACCTTTAGTCCAAGTAAATCCTGCATAATATTGATTTAAACAATTATCAGATAGGCTGGTGTGTTGTGGGATATATATATATATATATATATATATATATATATATATATACTATAGAGATATAATGTACATTATGTGTGTGTGCATATAATGAAGAACGTTTAGTGAAGACCATGGAGTGTGGCCTGTTCATCCTCCCGAGTGCAAGTTAACAAGCCATGGGTCAGTAGCCAAGCCCCATGAAGGTGAGCCAAAATAAACTGGCCTGGGGTGGCACAAACTGTGAAATAGGTCCTGCAGACATTATAAGCTTGATCTACAATTAAAAATTGCCTTTAATTTCTCTGCCTACTCAAACCAACCCAAAGAAGTCCCTTCCTGAACCTGCCCACTCCCTGCCAAACCAAAATTAATGTTAGTACTTCGGGACAGGGCATCCTTGGAATCACAAATTACATCACACAGTGGCAAGGACGCCGGGGACCCCCTTGGTTTTTAAAGCTGTGGGTGGACTGGGTACCCACCTGCACCCCCCACACACACACACATCAGGACTTTCCCATCTGAATCCTGACTGATAACCAGATATGATGCAGATATCTGTGGGTACCCAAATCACAGGAGGACTCCAGCGAGTATTGACACCTTTTAGTTCTGCCCCTACCGCCCAGTGATGTAGAGGGTGGAGGCGGAGCAGTGAGGGATGGGGTTGACATCTCAGGGGCGGGGTTGTGATGTTTCAGGGGTGGGTTGTGACCTTTTGGGGCGGAGTCATGATGTTTCGAAGCCAGTTTAGCCAGGAAGGGACTGCAGCACTTGGATAAGTTGAATAGGGGAACTGAAAGGGGCAGATCTGAGGCAGACCAGGGGTGGAACAATAGGGATTACAAATTTACCGGCCATTAAATTGCAGAGAAATTTGTAATACTGTTCTTGGCAGGTATTTTACCAATAAGGCTGGTGAAGAACCAGTCAGGTGGCTACCCATAATTTTACCCATGTGCTAGAGTCCTGCCACTAAATATCTCCTGCTAAATCCGGCATCAGAACAAAGATGTGGGCAAGTTCCCTTACTGCATTTAGCACATGCACAGGGGAGATGGACCACTGGTGTATTGTGGGATAAGAAGGAGGCATAGACCAATCATATGCGAGCTTGAAAATGAAATGCATCAAACCTTTAATCTGTGAATTTGGAAATACTGTTCATATATTGGAAATACTGTTAAAGTGCCATTTATTGACTACCCAGCAGCATTAGGAACAGCCATTGATGTTAAGCCTTTATTGTCAGGACATAACCAGTTGTGAAAGTGGGATGTTGGACACTGACAATGGAAGACTCCATGAGTCCAATGAATCCCCTGCTTTACGAGCAGTTATGGGTTATTAGCCATTTAATAACATGATAATTCATACAGATACTGCCGTGACCTCTGTGGGTCCTTAACCGTCAATCACTCTTGGCACGTGCTGAAAAACGGTGCTCATTTGTGCGGCCGATGGTTACATTTGTCTACAAAAGATATAGACTGAGGTTTTTTTTTTCCTCCTATTTGTCTGGAATGAAAAACAAACAAAATCACTGCCGGTCTCCCTTGAAAATATGGATTTGTTGCTATTAAATCTCAGCCATGCACGGCATGTAAATGAATGTCAGCGGGGGCCACAGGTTATATGAATGTCAGACTATTCTGGATGTTTATTTACTTCTGTGCCAGGGCTGGGAAACTGAATCAAATACACAACGACTTTCATTATACCCACCAGGAACCCATTGCACTTAGTTCATGCTTCTACTTTTTGCCTCCCGGCAGTTGCAGGGTCTGCCTCCTCTATAGTTACCCTTGCTATAATGAATGTAAGCAAACTTAGTGATTTTTCGTGCTGGGGAGTTTATTGCCCTCATTTGGCTAACCCAAGCATCCAGTGGCATCAGGACGTTGCACCTACGTCTCTAGGCCAAGCTATACCTGTTGGAGATCATACAACAATAGGAAAGCAATGGAAGGGGACAAGGAAGGCTGGGGACAGCCAATCTGAGACAATGGCAAGCAGGCCCGGACTGGCAATCTGTGTGTTAGGGCAAATGCCAGATGGGCTGCTATAAGGTCCCATAGAAAGTCAGTGTTTAGTGGGCTGGTGGGGACTGTTTGGGCCTCTGTGTGGGCTGATTGGGCCTCTTGTGTACCTGAAATGCCAGGGCCTATTTTGATTCTCAGTCCAGTCCTGATGGCAAGATACAGTAAATTATAAGCCAGTGGCATCTTAACACTGGGTCTGCTTCCTCTGTACTGTTGGTGACCTGCATTTTTGTTTGCATCGTTGGTGAATTTGGCCAGGGGGGCGGTGGGAATAAAAATGGGGGGCTGGGTCCCCATTGTTACACCTCTACTCACCAGGTCTTAATTACAAAGTGTGCAGCAGGGGGCAAAATGCAAAAAAAATGGGCACAAACCACAATGTTTTATGCACCATAAAGCACCTGCCGTCCATGCCTTTGCAATGGAGCACAAAGACCTGCACTTCTTTCATGAATGCAGTGTTGCCTGCATTCAATAGAGCGCTATTCATGAGAGGCAGGCTGGGGGAGATAAGTGGGGATCTCCTTGGATGTCCCTTAGGTTCCCTGTCATTCAAATGTGGAACCTAAGCACCAGTAGGTGCAGGACCCAGTGGAATCTTTACACCCCTCTGAGTACAAGGCTGAGCTGCACTTGAAACTCTATGTTTTGCACAATGGATTCAGTTCAAACTGCACAATTCCACAGGCACTTAGATGTATAACTTTGCCCCCATTGGATTAATAAAAAATGTCAAACAAAAACATAAAATTCAAAAGAGGGAGCTCCCCCGTGCTTTAAATTAATTTGTGTGTGTATTTATTTTTCTGTACAGAATGCATACTGGGGGTATTCATATTTACCTGCAGCAGAAAGCACATTTGCATTTCACAAAGAAGCAGACGATAACATATTAAAGGTGTTTTTACACCTCTATCTATCGTTCCCATCATGTGTCAAAAAGAAGATGGTTGATGGCTGGAGGCTTTAGGGGGCCTCATTACTATGCCTCAATATTACTGGAAACTGTAGAACAGCTAAAACACTCATTATTGCAGGCAGGGGTGGTGGCGTTTACTGAAAAACCTGAGGAATGGAGTATGGGCACATTGCCTGTAGTTAAAAAGAACTTAAATAGAAATGCAAGGGATATACTGTATGCTGAGATATTAAATATTGTCAATAAATTACCAACAACAGTGGGGGGGGCTGCAGGTTGGAGATCACAGACTTCCAAGTTCTTTTCAAACAATGCACTGTCTTGCCTTGTAGTGCCAATGACTTTGCCATGTGATCAACTTCTTAGGTGGGAGGGCTTTAATTTAGCACTGGAACCATGCCACTTAATTTTCATTACTCTTGTATTGAAGTTCTCCAAAATACCATCATTAGCTTAGGCTACACTTGCATAGCTACTTCACACAGGATCCATCTGCTGGCTAAGCTGATGAGAGTTTTGGTCAAAGGTCTAAAAACATACGTATTCAAGAGCAATTGCAAGCATGATACCCAATAGAATGGATGCCATTCTGAGAGAATAAGAACTCTACCTGGCTTGGCTAACATACCTATCCATGGGCAAATGCAAAGCATGGTGCCCGGTGTGCACCACCATGAGGTCAAAGCTTGGTCTGTTTTGTAGTAGAGAACTAACCAGAGAATTAAATTGTAAGCCTGTCATCCCAATTATGCTCATCAGAACTTCATTGAAACACATTTTTATCTCTAAATTTGGAGTTGGCTTAGATGTTTCACTAGAGGGGGAGCAATGAATTGCCTCCCCGTGTTTGATAGGATTGGAAACTCCAGCAGTATCCTGGGTTGTACAATATCTGTTTATATGGAGGATGGTTAATGCCAGTTTGTAGTCCTGGCATTTAATGGATTCCATGAGAGCTAATTTGTTGAAGGTCAGTTGTTTTTAACAGTGAAGGACTCATAGTCTACCTGGAGGCTTGTCTACTGGTTAACATATTCAAGCATTTCAGGGTCAGACCATATTGAAATATCCAAGATATGCATCTAATACCATCATTTTGTCAAAAAAAGAGTTTAAAACATAGATTAAAACCAAACCATGTGCAACGTTTCCACTACCAAGAGGGCCTGCTCACAAAGCCTCTCCAGTAACCACGAAGCAATCATTGGTAGCATCCAGCCTGTGAGGTCCAAAACACGATCAAGGTTTTGTTCATGTGAAGACTAAGTTTTACCGCTAGGTCCCATGAAAAGAGAGCTCGTCCTACACCACGATCACAAACTCCGGGTTCACGTAGGAGAATCCGGCAAACTCATTTTGATCCAGGTTCATGATAAAGAGTTTGTCGGTGGGCGTGAGCTCGACAGGTTGGCGGGTGAACTCCTTGTCAAAATTAGAGGTGTCTTTCCTGTCCTTCTGTATAAGGGGAAGAAGGGAACAAACTTTTTGTTATACGAATCAGAGAGTATAAACTAATGATGAATGAAGGGTGCCACACCATCACTTGCCATGTGCTGATGGACTGTATTATATATTCCCTGCTTCACACAAACACACCCAACTCAGTCCATCCTGGAAGCACCACTCCAGTCAACCAACGAGTCTTTTTGGTTATCATTGATATTGTGTTGCTCACATTTTAGATCCAATATACAAGTTCCTTGACATTGCCATGCAAGTTATTCTTATCAAGTACTTGTAGAAATCTTCACTAAGATCCATAAAATTGCCAGCGCAGGCTTCGCTGGCGTTCGCCGCACTTCACCAGGCGAATTTTCGCCAGTGCTATGCAAATTCACTAAAGTGCGAATTTACGCTCAGGTCGGCTGTAGTAGTTACGCTAGTGTTACTTCGCTAGACATAGCGCAATTATGCTAGTGAAGCCTAATTTGCATACGGCGTGAATTTCAAAATATAATATGTGTATGTTACAGCCACTACATTCCACTACACAAGCCCAGGAAACCTTTAATAAATAAAATAAAGTTGTCCTATTGCCCTACATGTGCCACCCATTTAGTTGTGTCGCCATATGTTAGGAAATGTAGGGGGGAAGGAGGGTAACCCCCCCCCCAAAAAAAACAATCTTTTTCAGACTATCACCCACAATGGTAGAACACGCCACAGCGTTTTTTTGGGACTTAGAAAAAATTTATAATTTTTTTTCCCAACTCCTTTTCTATTGAACTTCGCCTGGTCTGAGCAGGCGAAGTGAAGTCTAGCGTAAGTGGTAACGTTCAGCAAAAAGTTGATCTTAGTGAATTTGCATAATTACGATCCTTCTTCATTTTAGCAATATATGTGGAGTCTCGGGTCTACTAGGAGTATATGTGGAGCCTAGGGTCTATTAGGAATATATGTGGAGCCTAGGGTATATTAGGAGTATATGTGGAGCCTCAGGTCTATTAGGAATATATGTGGAGCCTCAGGTCTATTAGGAATATATGTGGAGCCTAGGGTATATTAGGAGTATATGTGGAGCCTCAGGTCTATTAGGAATATATGTGGAGCCTAGGGTATATTAGGAGTATATGTGGAGTCTCGGGTCTACTAGGAGTATATGTGGAGCCTCAGGTCTATTAGGAATATATGTGGAGCCTAGGGTCTATTAGGAATAAATGTGGATCCTCAGGTCTATTAGGAATATATGTGGAGCCTAGGGTATATTAGGAATATATGTGGAGTCTCGGGTCTACTAGGAGTATATGTGGAGCCTCAGGTCTATTAGGAATATATGTGGAGCCTCGGGTCTATTAGGAATATATGTGGAGCCTCGGGTCTATTAGGAATATATGTGGAGCCTAGGGTCTATTAGGAATTAAAAGGTGGGTTTCATTGAGGTCTAAACAACAACTAAAACTTGCACATCAGTTGGGATGTTTTATAAGTTATTTACTCATTTTCTCTGGCTCACAGCCCAATCACTCTTAAAGGAGCAGTAACATCAAAAAAAGCAAAGTGTTTTAAAGTAATAGAAATATGACACAAAGTTGCCCTGCACTGGAAGACCTGTTGTGTTTGGTGCAGAAACACTACTATTGTTTATATAAATAAGCTGCTGTGCAGCAACGGGGGCAGCAATTCAAAGGAGATAAGGTCTGAAGAACATAATGGTGTTATCTGTTGTCCACTATTTAACCTGTGCCGTATAGACTTTTTTTTCAATTTCCGCCATTGCTACACAGCAGCTTGTTTATATAAACTATAGTAGTACTTATCGCTATAGTAGTAATTATACGTTATCTACTGTGTATCCTTTGCTTGAATGGCTGCCCCCATGGCTACACAGCAGCTTGTTTATATAAAGTATAGTAGTACTTATCTGTTATCTACTGTGTATCCTGTGCTTGAATGGCTGCTCCCATGGCTACACAGCAGCTTGTTTGTATAAACTATAGTAGTACTTATCTGTTATCTACTGTGTATCCTGTGCTTGACTGGCTGCCCCCATGGCTACACAGCAGCTTGTTTATATAAACTATAGTAGCACTTATCTGTTATCTACTGTGTATCCTGTGCTTGATTGGCTGCCCCCATGGCTACACAGCAGATTGTTTGTATAAACTATAGTAGTACTTATCTGTTATCTACTGTGTATCCTGTGCTTGAATGGCTGCCCCCATGGCTACACAGCAGCTTATTTATATAAACTATAGTAGTACTTATCTGTTATCTACTGTGTATCCTGTGCTTGAATGGCTGCTCCCACAGATACACAGCAGCTTGTTTATATAAAATATAGTAGTACTTATCTGTTATCTACTGTGTATCCTGTGCTTGAATGGCTGCCCCCATGGCTACACAGCAGCTTGTTTATATAAACTATAGTAGTGTTTCTGAAGGAAACATCAGTTTTACATGTTTTACATGTCCTGTAGATAAGTCCTATAGGGTAGAGCATGGAAGGTGCCTCACTGTTGGGTAATGGTGAATATTATGTAATACAATGCTCTCCATGCAGGCTATGTGGAGCAGAAAGGCCATTAAACCTGCAGAGTAAGATGAGCCTGATTGGTGGAGCAAATACGATATAGACATACTCGGAGTTCCATGACCTGTATAAAAATATGGTCATGAAACTCCTCGGTAACTTATAATATCCTTATATTTTACAAGAGGGGGTACTTTATTCTATATATATATATATATATATATATATATATATATATATATATATATATATATAAAAACATGATTTAAATGGCTATATCCCCCCTGCAGTATGTTGCGGCCATGCTTGGCAGTGTAGGGGTTAAGCCCCTGCAGGAATGGCACATCTTCACCCATCTCTCTGCAAGATGCCCAGAGCTCACATGTTCTGACAGTTACCAGGCAACCGCTCCACTACGCTACACAGAGCACGCTGCATGATAAATGTGGGCCCCGGTGATCTCTCTATTCCAAGAGCGGAGACTTGGCCTCTTATAGGGAGCTTTCCTCTAGCTCTGGCCTCGGGGTTATAAAGGGACACACACACATAAGCTACTGGCATCGCCCGAGCCTTTCCGGGGTTAATTCACTTACGTCTCTTTCATAAATCGGAAAATATAACCTAAAAATAAGGACTTTATGATTTCTGTTTCTTGTTTACGGAGTAGGATGATGTTATTACACCAGTGAAAAGCAAGGATGATGGGCGCTGCTTACTAACAGGGTAAACATCTTGGACCCAAGTTGCTGCTGCTAAGCTCATTTATAAAGGCGCAAAGCTTTCACCTGTTTAAAGGAGAACTAAACCCTAAAAATGAATATGGCTAAAAATATAATGTTTTATACACTGATCTTATTGCACAAGGCTAAAGTTTCAGCTTGTCAATAGCAGCAATGATCCAGGACTTCAAACTTGTCAAAGGGGGTCACCATCTTGGAAAGTGTCTGTGGGCTCTGAGCAGCTGTTGAGAAGTAGTGATGGGCGAATTTAATCGCCTGTTGCGAAATCACAGCGAATTCCCACGATTCACCGCGAAACGCCAGCAAAATTTTGCCTTGACGAAAATTCACTGGCGTCTCGATTGCGGATTTTTCTCAGTTTTGCGGAAAATTCGGCGAAGGCAGATTCGCCCATCACTATTGAGAAGCTAAGCTTAGGGGTTGTCACTAATTATCCTGGCTGTAATATAAGCTGATGCTACAGGTTTGCTGATTATTAAATTCTGATGCAGCTAATTGCACTGGTTTCTAATTATCTGTATTAATGACTAATCAGCCTTATATTGTGACTATATTTCTATTACACTATGGGGCAGATTTACTTAGGGTCAAATTCGAGGATTAAAAAACCCTCCAATTCGACCATCAAATATTTATCGAATTTTCGATAAATCGAACAAAAAATATTTGATCGATCGATAAAATCATTCGAATCGAACAATTCGAACATTTTTAACCATTCAATCGAATTTCTTTTATTCGATTTTAAAAAAAGTTGAAAAAATAGCAATTCGGTAGGTTAAATCTGGCGAACTAGGCATTCGAATAAAAATTTAAAGGGCAAGTAATTCGACCATTGAATAGTCGAATATATTCGAATAGATTTTTATTCAAGCTATTCTAATCATTCGATTCTATCGAATTTTTATAATTCGATTGTTGAAGTGGCCAGAAAACCTATTCGAAAATTCGAATCTTTTTAAAAATTGGATCGAATTTCGAATCATTCACCCGAATTTAGTAAATCTGTCCCTATGTGTACTGTATATTGTGAGTGGGTCCCTAAGCTCAGTAAGTGACAGCAGCACAGAGCATGTGAATCAGTGAATCAGTAGAAAAGAAGATGGGGAGCTACTGGGGCATCTACTGGGGAGACACAGATCTTTACTGCTAAAGGGCTGTGGTTGCCTTGGGCTGGTACACAAGCACAAAACATCATGTACAACATTTATAGCTACTTCTTTAGTTAAGCTTTAGTTTTCCTTTAAAGGCACAGGTGGGGTGGGGCAAGCTCTCCAATGAAGCAGGTGTAAAGTGTAGGCTCCCACTGTGCAGCTAGACCATAGCCACTAGATATGAGCCCATTTTGCCCCTACTACTAATGCACCTGCCAGGCAAATGGAAGCAGAAGAGTCCGTCCATGTGCACTCGAGCATGAAGTCTACATTGCCAACCACTGGCCAAGGATCGAGGGCTGCTCTGTGCTCTCATTGAATTGTACAGAAGAAATCTCTGCCACAGCACATTTCAGTGTCTCCCCTCACTGCGAGTCATTCAGAATGACAGCCTGTCCTGCAAGGAGCAATAGCTAGAATTGTAAGGAAAACATACAAAGCCTTTAGCTAGAGATTACCAGCTCTTAAAGTGCAACTACGCTTTTTTTTTTGTTTGTTTTTCCTTTATCGAATTGAAATTGAATGCATGATTATATACTGTATCTATGGAACCCACCTTCTTCTCATCGCCCAAAGGCCTTCTGCAGTGCTGAAACCCTTTTACAAGAAGACGGGAGTAGGTGTAGGGTTGCAGTTCAACGGCATCGCCTAAAGCCACCCAGTGATTTAATTATTCAGTCGGGGCTCAGAGTGCTTAGAATGAGGCATGTGAGAAGATACTGGGCTCGTTATAAAAGGCAAAAGCATATTACCCACAATGCACCTGTGTCCACTTGCTTTGTGGCCAGTACATTGCTCTCCATATTGGAGGTGGAAATGGCTGCACCTGCCATAGAAGGAGCTGTATTTGGGCACCAACATTCACAAAGGAACTCTGAGCACCGGTGAATGCAGTGAGCCCATCACTCACTCTGTACTTAAAGGGGTTGTTCGCCGTTAAATTAACTTTTATTATGATGTAGAGAGCGATATTCTGAGACAATTTGCAATTGGGTTTAATTTTTTATTATTTGTGGATTTTAAGTTATTTAGCTTTTTATTCAGCAGCTCCCCACCATTCTGGTTGATAGTAGGGATGCACCGAATCCACTATTTTGGATTAGGCCGAACCCCCGAATACTTAGAGAAAGATTTGGCCGAATACCGAACCCGAACCCTATTTTGCATATGTAGATTAGGGGGGGAAGGGGAAAACATTTGTTACTTCCTTGTTTTGTGACAAAAAGTCACGCAATTTCCCTCCCGCCCTTAATTTGCATATGCAAATTAGGGTTTGGATTCGGTTCAGCTGGGCAGAAGGATTCGTCCGAATCCTGCTGAAAAAGGCCGAATCCTGAACCAAATCCTGTATTCGGTGCATCCCTAGTTGATAGGGCCTAAATTGCCCTAGCAACCATGCATTGATTTGAATAAGAGACTAGGAAATGAACAGGGGAGAGATCCTGAATAGACTGATGAGTAATAAAAATAGCGATAACCGCATATCCGTAGCTTTACAGAGCATTTGTTTTTAAATGGGGTCGGTGAACCTCATTTGATAGCTGGAAAGAGTCAGAAGAAAGGCAAATAATTAAAACACTTTAAAAAAATGAAGACCAACTGAAAAGTTGACCGTTATATAACATACTATAAGTTAACTTAAAGGTGAACCACTCCTTTAAGTCTGGAAATTGAACCAATCACTGCTTCTGTGGTGGCGCCCATAGTCTGAATAGTTGTATATACTGAACTGTTTGGCCACAAACTGCATTGACCAGAAAGGACTAAGCCAGGATTTCTCCCACTTCTGCTGTGTCCCATTCACCTGCCAAGAAGGAGCATCAGCAGATCGTCTGCCAAAATAGACCACCCTTGTTGCCAAGGTAGCCAGGCAGTCAGATTGGAATCAGCCACACTTCTTTAAAAGGCTACCTGAAATTATAATCATATCTTGCAAGGACAATACATAATATGGGGCTGGTAGGTTTAGATAGAACCTTTATCTACTGGCCTAAAGACATACAGTATGTGGCTGCTTCTTCACCCAATGTCACCACCCTGGGGCCAACAATCATGAATACTACTATTTTATATGGGACCTTGTTTGGCCTGTAC
Source organism: Xenopus borealis (assembly GCA_024363595.1). NCBI lineage: Eukaryota > Metazoa > Chordata > Amphibia > Anura > Pipidae > Xenopus > Xenopus borealis. Next base: position 101,412,182 of record CM044448.1, on the reverse strand, counting down.
ACAGTGCTGGGCCAAATGGACCTGGCTCCCCTGCGCTCTCCACGCCCAACCCCCCCCCCCCCTGTGCGCGGCTATTCGTCCCTGGAGCTCCCTCCTGAGTGATTGCCAGAGGGAGGGTAAGTGAGTTGGTAAGCGAGGGGAGGGGAGAGAGCGCCGGCGGGGGGCATCTGGATGGCAGAGCAGTGAACATGGGGCAGGCAGAAGACAGGTACCTGCCCAGCGCCCCCTTTGGTTGCGCCCTAGGCTGGTGCCTCTTCTGCCTGCCCCTAGTTCCGGCCCTGCCTGTACACATACAACAGGCAAAGGTCAGGCTAAAAGTGAGGCGTAAGTATTCAATTGTCCATGTCGCATCATGATATTGGCTCTTAGAACTGCAATTAAAATTTGGAGGTAATTTTTTCTTAGTTTGATAAATGTTATTGGTAGGCTATTATATGTGTAAGTTCCATCGTTAAATAATTAAATTGGGTTGAAAAAAGACAAAGGCCATCAAGTTCAACCCCTCCAAATTAAAAACCCAGCATACACACACACACATCTCCACTCTTTCACACAAACCATATATGCCCATAGCTATACTAACTATAGAGTTTAGTATCACAATAGCCTTTGATATTATGTCTGTCCAAAAGAATCATCCAAACCCCTCTTAAAAGCATCAACAGAATGAGCATCACAACATCACCCGGCAGTGCATTCCACAACCTCACTGTCCTCACTGTGAAGAACCACCTACTCTGTTCCTTTAAATGAAAGTCCTTTTCTTCTAGTCTGAAGGGGTGGCCTCTGGTGATCCTCTTTATGGGTAAAAAGGTCCCCTGATATTTGTCTATAATGTCCTCTAATGTATTTGTAAAGTGTAATCATGTCCCCTCGCAAGCGCCTTTTTTCCAGAGAAAACAACCCCAACCTGGACAGTCTCCCAGTCTCATAATTTAAGTCTTCCCTCATCCCCCTAACCAGTTTAGTTGACCAGGTCTGGTTAATCAAAATGTGTACATTTGGGATAAAGTCATCAGATGACCTGAACAAATGAATGTTCTTCCTTTCATTGGTCTATGGCAGTGATCCCCAAACAGTAGCTCATGAGCAACATGTTCACCAATCCCTTGGGTGTTGCTCCCAGTGGAATCAAATCAGGTGCTTAATTTGTAATTCCTGGCAAACTTTAACTGCATAAAAACTATTTGTACTGTCACATTTGCACATTTTCATGCTTGTGTTGCTCCCCAACTCTTTACATCTGAATGTGGTTTTCACAGCTTAAAAAAAAAAAAGGTGCAGGACCCCTGGGGGTAGATTCATCAAAGAGTGAAGTTAAGAGTGAAGTTAAGAGTGAAGTTCCGCCACTAGAGGGAAATTCCACAGCTCTCAATTAATTTCTATGGGATTTTTAAAAGCGTATTCATCAAAGGGTGAACTTTCACTTCACCCTTTGATGAATAAGCCTTGCAAAATCCCATAGAAATGAATTGAGAGCTGTGGAATTTCCCTCTAGTGGCGGAACTTCACTCTTTGATGAATCTCCCCCCTGGTCTCTGGAATTACTGAGGACATGCAGATGCAAGAACAGTAACAATCAGGGAGTTCTGGGTGTAGACATGATTCATGTTTGAAACCTGGGGTCTAGATGCTGAAAATCCGTCTGTTGCATTTTATTGGTATGGAAAGTTTTATTGGCACATGACATTAACAACAGAGGATCAATACAGATGACAAAACATGAGGAGCTGTGGATGATGGGACAAAAAAAAATAATGTGGGGGACGGGGGAAGTGAGCCCTGGAAAGACGTACCCTTTCTGCAGTGAGTACTTTAGAGGAGTCACAATGAGACCAGATAGATGTAAAATGTATGGAGCAGGAATGGGCAGCCTGCAGCTCTCACAGCTGTCACTGAACTACAACATCTGCAAGGCTGTCAGTTTTTTATCCCCCCACCATACACAAAACACACCAGATGTCTGCCTTCCTTGATACGAGGAATTACATGTAGTCGAGGTATCTGAGCAAGATCTACCACCACAGCTGCATTGCCACAATTCCCTTTACTAAGTACCCTAAGTCGGCATCATGAAATTATTATTAAATGACTCGAAAGAGCTAGGGGGGCAACTGCTGGGGTCTTCTGGTCACTAAGGGAAGGTCTACTAGAAGATTACAATCCATTAGAAGCTCCATGAGTCTCAGATGAGGTCTTGGACCTTATACCCAATGGCATTTTTTATTCTAGCTCATCTGCAAACAAAAGTATTGCCCTACTTACCCCATGTTGTGCCGTTCTGCAATCGGGTCAAGTGACCCAAGGTTGGATGTAGAAACTGCCTGGGCTAGAGTTTTTGGAGACCCTATGATTAGAAAGCTCTGAAAACCAGCAATGAGGCCTCCCATAGAGTCGTATTTAAACAATTCTTCATTTTTGACCCACCACTTGATGATACACTAGAATACATCTATGCAGATGGCAAAACAGTACTGGTGGGGCTTCTATTTTTAATAGTGTCAATTCTTCTTATTCAGAAAGGCAAAGCCCCAGCTATTCCAGGTAACAGACCCCAAAAACTAGAGTAGTTTTTCCTAGTGCTCTAATCTTTGTGTATTGGGTGTGCGGTGAGAAATAGACAAATCTAAAGAAATGTTCTGGAAAACTGAAAGTGACGATTCATGATACTTGGTGATAATTGGCTGAAGAGTATATTCGGAAGGAGAGTATATTTGTTTTTTAATAAAATCCAAGAGACTATCTCTTATTAAAACAATAGGCCTTGAACAATTAATGTACAATGCCCCTTAAAGGGGTTGTTCACCTTTGAGTTAACTTTTAGTATAATGCAGAGAGTGATATTCTGAGACAATTTGCAATTGGTTTTCATTTTTCATTGTTTGTGGTTTTATAGATATTTAGCTTTTTATTCAGCAGCTCTCTATTTTGCAGTGTCGGCAATTTAGTTTCTAGGGTACAAATTACCCTAGCAACCCTGCATTGATTAGAATAAGAGACTGGAATATGAATAGGAGAGGGACTGAATAGAATGATCAGTAATAAAAAGTGGCAATAACAATACATTTGTAGCCTTACAGAGCATTTGTTTTAGATGGTGTCAGTGACCCCCATTTGAAAGCTGCAAAGAAATATAAGAAAATTGCAAATAATTAAAAAACTATGAAAAATAAATAATGAAGACCAATTGAAAACTTTCTTAGAATTGGCCCTTCTACAATATACCAAAAGTTAACTTGAAGGGGAACCACCCCTTTAAAAGCTGTTAGAGGCAACAATCTGAATAATTGATTATAACTAAGTGGTGCCATATACTTGTCAGATTATAAGATAATGTTAAGTCACATGTGGTGTACGGCCCGCTTCTCTCCACCTGCTCTTTGTAGGCAGCCGGAAAGAAGAGGATACGCTTTCATCCACCGCTCCGTGTAGTGTCCAAACACAGCATTGGGAGCTACAGGGAGTGGAGGTTGGCTATTAACTACAGGCGGAGAGAAGCGGACCATACATCATTTGTTACTGTGTCCTAAAACTTCAGTTGTAAAATGAATGAGGTACATTGGTCAGTGCTCTATCTTGCCTCATTGTTTTATGACGGTCAAAAGTTTGCAAGATGTTTGTTGGCAACTGAATCCCTCCTAGAACAAAATCTCAGTCTAGCCTTTTCTAGAAAGCAGCTGTATTTTTGTGCCCAGAGCACACTGAGCATGTGCAGTGCCACTGGCACTCATATAGATAGCCTAACAAGATCCAAAATGGGGAGCTGCTGTGGACAACTTTGAAAGTCTGGATCATTACTGTTATTGGGCTGTTGAACCCCAAGGCTGGATTTGGTTCAGCTTCCTTTGTAGCCAGCCAAAGTGTGTACAGTAAAAACTAGTCATTATTTGGGATAACCCAGGAAACACCAGTCTGCCTAAAAAAAGACCAGGCTCAGCTTGTTATAGTTATTTTATGGCCAATGGTGATGACATGCATTACAGTGGACATGGACCCCAGTACCTGAACATGGATAATGGGAACTGGTTAGAATTGGCTTAGAAATATGAGCTCAACGATGACACAAATAGTAATGTAGCTGAGACTTGCTAGGTTGGCTTGCTTCTTTTATAGGGACATAGGCAGCAGATGTCTCCTTATGGCATTTGTGATGCCACATCCAATGCCAGGGGTCCACCAGAAAACCTTAGGCTGAGGGGCAACTTTCCAAACTATTATTCTCCTCACCCAGACTCTTTAATCTACTACTCTCTTTCTCTACACAGTATACATTATTAAGCCTCTTTGTTCCCATAAAGAAATGACCATGAAATAAGCCAAATGGTTAGAAGCAAGAGGGCCCACTAACACCTGGGCCAACCGGGAGTTTTTCTGGTATACCAGTAGGCCAGTCCGACACTGGCCACATCAATCATAACAGCATCTGATTGCGATACTCTCTATTTATCAAGATAAAGAAGGATCATAGACTGATATATCAGAATATTTGCTATTAAAAATAAAGTCCTTTGTGACTATAGGGAGATTTAAAGCGGCTCTCTGAAGCCGGGAAGCTGTTCTAGTGATTTATGCATTGGGCACTGTGTGGAAGGTGTTTATGGACAATATTTATAGGGCAGACATTATTTTAAAAATTAAATATGAACAATATTAAAAAAACTGCCAAAATGTCACAAAAGAACCTTCATTTGACACAAAACATGAGGGCATGACCTTTTTTTTAAAGGTTTTTGCATAAACAAAGGTCAGTAACCCATATTCGCAGGCTCGTACAGGGACTCCTACTGCTGAACAACATGCAGAAGGTAATGGGTTAATGCATGGCCAAAGCTGCATGCAGAAAGGACAATTTGTAGAGAAGCCTCAGGCTGTTCCAGAGTTAGTGCATTATCTCCTTCGCTCATGCAGAAAGGATGGTGGTGTTTGGGGGGGAGCACAGTCATAGAGGAACATCTGCTGAAGTTTGCGGTCGATACAGTTTGGCTCATTTAGAAATAAATACAAGGCCTGTACTGCCATCTTTAGAATACAGTCCCTTCAACCAGAGCAAGAGATATTTGGAAGGGCTCTGTTCAATGACTTGGCTAAAACAGAACTCACACTTAACCAATTGGGGGAAAGAAAGCAGTCAAGAAACATGGTGTAACTTGTCAGAACTCCACAAGGTGTTGGTGTTACACTTACAAGATTGAAAGACCCAATGGATCTGCAACTCCTTAATGATCTCCCACTGGATCCTTCACAAAACAATTGTGGCATAAATCATTATTAGGGGGTTATGTGGATTCAGAGCCCAACCAGAGCAACAAAACTAAAAAACTATATGGTGACTTTGACCATTCTGAAAACCTTTTTTGCCTCTAAAAAACAGACAAAGAGGGTCAAGAGAGGAGGCCAATCACTATTCAGGGTTTGTAGTCTCCTTCAACAATCCATCAGAACCTGTTCCAATCTCACAGTTATTGATATGTTCTTTTGGGGGGGCTGTGGACGGTTGATTGGATTTGGTCCCATGCTGTAAATGCCAAGCCACACCTACCACAGCCGGAAGCAGAAAGGTTATCATAGGGAAAAGACACAGCAAGAGAGAGGGTTGCCCAGCTTACACTGTTAGAGGCAAATATCCATGCTCTATCTAACGATTGGGTAAATGTTCTTTTTTTTGTTTTTTTAAACATTTGAATGCACTTTTTTTCTTTGCTTGCTAATAGAGACAAGAGGATTTGACTACAGGGCTCTCCTCACAGCGATTCGATGGTCACACGCGCAGGGTGAGGGAGTTGTGCAGACACAGAATGGTGTTATAAACACACAGAGAGGCCTGGCCGGACTGGGGCACCCAATGAGAGGTGATGCACAGGTGGGGCTGCCTAGTCCTTGGACAGGCCCTTCTTTAGTCCTTCTCCTCCTCTTTTGAAAAAACAGAGCTAACATAGGAAAAGCCTTCAAATTCTGATTGGTCAATGTTCTGGATGACCTCCTGGTCGGGCGGAGTGAGCACTGGTGGGTGGCGGGTAAAAAACTTGTCGAAGTTCTCAGCATTTCGGCCGCACTATGGGAGGAAGGGGAAGGGAGGGAGAAAGAGAAAGCATGGGAAATGGGAATAAACATAAATAAATAAAATAGGGATGTCAAAGCAAACAAAAGGGTTGGAAAACATTTTGATTGAAATAAGTGGAGATAATTGATTAAAGAAAGAAAAACAAATAAATTCAAAACATAGCTTCACATTAGATCATGCTCAGCATGTCTAGCTAGGGTTCTCAAAGAATTGCCTCCTGGCCAACATCCAGACCATTTTCACATCTGATTTGGTCCCTCAAAGTATAACCCACTAGCCATCATCCAGACCATTTTCACATCTGGGTTGGACCCTCAAGAAATAATGTTTTTTCAATGTTCCCATGCTCTAAATGAGAACTAGCTGTCCCATGCAACTTGAAGGGACGCTCCTCTGGACAGCAGAGAAAGAACTAATTCACTGTTCTTTGTACTTAAATGGCATGTGAAGCTTTTTAGTGCATTTCAATTCCCTGCTATGAGCAAAAGCAGGACAGCCATAAAAGGTCGGTTTGTTATACTGGACCCAACAGTAATTGGTCCATCATACTTCATAGAATTAAATATTGGTCACTACAGTCCAAGCAATAATTGCACTCAGCTGCACTGATGAGAGGGTCAGACATTTTTCAACCAGTGTCACTAACTCAAGCCTGCTACTTCCCAATCCACGCCCAACCCAATTTACTCTTCCATTTTATGACCCACACCAATTCCTTCAGTGCAAATCATAAATTGGAGGCATCAACCACCAGAGAGAAGACACTGGAGAGATAATGTTGCTAATCCTTACTTAAAATCGTATCCACCCCCTACCAAAACCCATGCCCTGAACATCCCCAGCTGTAAGTAAACCCTTGGATACCATAGGTTTCAGGTCAACTTACTCTTCAATATCAAGGGACACCTGGAAAAACATGGTCAGAAGTTTGAGGACAAAGCCAGACGTACAAAGATCATTTTGTAATGTGAAGCCAGAAACATTCTCAGTATATGGCAAGCAGCATGGACAAAACAAGTGTTAAAACAATGGAACAACATAAAGCAACATAAACAATCTAAGTCTATACAGTCGGGAGCCAGGAAATTCTTTGTCACAAGTTCAATGCATAGGAAGGAATAACAGCTCATGAGTTGTGCTTGCAGGCTGCAATCTGTGCAGCTTTTCTGCTAGCAACGAAATATAAGGGTGAGGGTGGTGCCTCTTTCAGAGCAATGTCACATAGTTTCATACCTTTAGGTTTCTCTGCTGCACAGTGGTGGCAAATTCAGGGAGCACCCCCCCCCCCCAGCAGGAAATAAACATGAATGCAAGGTGCCTAAAAACATGGCTGTCTGAGCGACCAATAGATTTGGTGGTACACGGGCTACTGAATCAACACAATATCAAACATAAAAACGCTGGTGACAGAGGCTTAGTAGGAAATAGTTCTGATGAAGTGCATGTTGGTATAATATGAAAATACTTTACTGTCCTCCAGTAGACGAAGTAAAGGAATGATGGCTGCTGGTGCTGATGCATAGGAGAGAAGGGCAACTGATACCTTTCTAATGTACCTTTACTCCAATAAGGGGGAAACTAACATTTACCCCTCAAAAAGCTTTGTCACAGAAGACTAAAATGTGACTGATTACATTTTGTAAGGTCAAAAAAAACAGTTGAATACTCCCATCATTCAACTGTTCTGAATAGTCCTGAATAGTCCTGAACAGAACAGCAGAAAGGTGACCTCAATTCAATTGTCCACTTACATGGTAGCACAAATAGGAATGATCTTATGATTTGTCCTCCTGGGTCAAGGATCTTATCATAATGGGGGGGGGGGGGTCCACTTACAACTATCAGGAGAAGACACTCGCCTGATCGGATTTTCATTCACGCCTAATTGTTATTAGACTTTCCAAGAGCCACATACACATGAGAAGATGCTGAGTTGGTCTGGAGAGGCTGAGTCAGCAGCATTTATTAGCCCATGCATGGCCAGCTTTACAACCTTTCTACCTAATCTTTGCAGCGACAGAGGTTAGAGGCCCTGCATGTCTGAATATTGTTGTCTTACAAGTCTTGCCTTATAAGTAGCCTACACCTGGGTGTACAGCTACAAGCTGTCCCCGGTCACATCACTCATCACTACTGGAGCAGCTTTTCATTCTAACCTAACCCCCAATACAGATTCTTGATGCCGTAACCCTGCCTCTCTGTGTGCATGTCACTTCATTATTTCACCTTGAATGGGGTTTTAAACAACAACCGGGACCAAAATACCTTTTATTTGCAGAAATATAAGGGGGGGGGTGCATCATTCAAACCCCTATGATGCTGCATCTGGTTCTTGTGGCATTATTAACCACTGACCCATTTTTACTTTCCTAATGTCCTCTTTCTATAGCTCCAGCTTTCTCACTCTTAATTCCTGCTCAGTTGACTGTAAAAAGACTGTCCTGGGCATTCAGTGTGCTGAAAGGTGTGAAATGGGATTGGCAGAGATATACCAGGAGTCAAGGAATGCTACTGCAAGAAGGGTTAAAGGACCAGGAAAGCAAAATACTGAAATAGTACTGAAATAATTACTATGTGATTACCATTGGAGGTTTGGAGAAGAGGTCATGGGTTTTTACTGTAGTGAGTAAAACTACTGGCCCAGAACATCGACACATTTGGCTGGTCAACCTCAGGAATGGTAATGGATTGTTTTGTTTAATGGGGGGGTCATCATGAAGCATCCAAAAGCAAATTCAAAGGACATTTTACATATACAACCACAAGGGATATATTTAATTTCCCCAAACAAGCTCAAAGAGAGCTAATGATGAACCAGCAAAGAATACAGGAGAGAAACAAGTACATTGTCTGCTCACCATCCATGCCCCGAATCCTCCAACCCACTACACGGACATTAAGGGGCAGATTTATCATTGGTCGAATTTCGAATAAAAAAAAAAATTAGAAATTCGACCATATGAATAAAAGGGAAGTAAAATCCTTCGAATTCGACTATCGAATTCGAAAGGATTTTACCGCAATTCGATCGATCGAACAAAAAAAATAATTGATCGATAAATCGTTCGAAACGATCAATTCGAACAATTTCATCGATCGAATTTTTTTTAGTCGATCAAAACTAATGATTCCCAATTCGGCAGCTTGGTTCTGGCGAAGTAGGTGGTCGAATAAAAATTTAAAGGGGAAGTAATTTGACCATCGAATAGTCGAATATTTGAATAAAATTTTATTCGAATATTTGAATTATTCGAATTCCAATATTCGATGGTCGAATTTGCCTAATTTGCATATTCGAAGATTGAAATTCGAATTTATTTTAAATTCGATCGAACTTCGAAATATTCACGTGAATTGAGTAAATCTGACCCCAAGTGGATTGCATAACATGGACAGGCAATGCTGACAGTTGTGACATAACCTGTTCACTGACTTCAACTCATTGCTAACTCTGGTTTCTCACCATGGCCACTGGGATTTTATTTAAGTTAATGATCACCAAAGTCTTATATTTCAGGTGAGCCTCAGCCATGCCATGACATCCTACACTGTACCCATCACCATGATCCCAATCTCAGTGCTATTTTCTAATGTAAATCAAGTGTATTTCCAGTGATTTTTACAGGCGGTGTTAAAGGAGAACTAAACCGTAAACATGAATATGGCTAAAAATGCCATGTTTTATATACTGAATTTATTTCACCAGCCTAAAGTTTCCGCTTGTAATTAGCAGCAATGATCCAGGAATTCAAACTTGTCACAGGGGGTCACCATCTTGGAAAGTGTCTGTGACACTCACATGCTCAGTGGGCTCTGAGCAGCTGTTGAGAAGCTAAGCTTAGGGGTCATCACTAATTATCCAGCAGAAAATAAGGTTGGTCTGTAATATAAGATGAGGCTACAGGGCTGATTATAAAATTATGATGCTAATTGCACTGGTTTCTGTGCTGCCATGTAGTAATAATTTGTCTTAATGACTAATCAGCCTTATATTGTGACTATATTTCTATGACACTATCAGGTGTATATTGTGAGTGGGTCCCTAAGCTCAGTAAGTGACAGCAGCACAGAGCATGTGAATCAGTGAATCAGAATCAGAAAAGAAGATGGGGAGCTACTGGGGCATCTACTGGGGAGACACAGATCTTTACTGCTAAAGGGCTGTGGTTGCCTTTGGCTGGTACACAAGCACAAAACATAATGTACAACATTTCTTCCTACTTCTTTAATTAAGCTTTAGTTCTCCTTTAAAGCTAATTCAAGTGCAGATTACAGGGAGCAGTTAGTGGGAAAAGTTACACTCACAGCTGGCAATTCACATTAATTAGCAAAACTGTAATCACTGAAAAAATATCACAGAAATATGTTCAAACTTTCATAACCTGCCAAATTTTGTAAAATGAACAAGGTAATTAGGGGGTATGGCCACAAAAATGGGCGTGGTCAAAAAAGTCACTGCACTAGGTGTAGCAACATTTTTGTCCCTCTTTTTATTTGCAAAATGTTGGGAGGTACGAACTTACAGCAGTATTTGTTCCCTACCTACACACAACACCAGGCCCTTAAAGAACATATACATAGAGAGAGAAAGAGAGATAAAGAGAGAGAAAGAGAGATAGAGCGAGATAGAGAAAGAGAGAAAGATAGAGAAAGAAAGAGAGAGAAATAGAGAAAGAAAGGAAGAGATAGAGAAAGAGAGAGAAAGAAAGAGAGAAAGGCAGAGAGAGAGAGAGAGAGAGAGAGACAGAGAGATGTTGCACTGAAAACGAGGCATGAAAACAGATGGTGCATTTTTAATAACTGTTACTGCAAACTCCAAAGATTAAATTATTCAGACTGCTGCTGTCTTGTAAACTGTCAGAATCCCTCAGCCTCTCCTGCTCAAGCTAAAATAGGTCACAGAAAGGCAAACACGAGCCAGGGGTGTGGTGTGGAGCAGTCACGTGACCCGGCCACGTTTCCCTCTGCTCCTCCCACACCACCAGCACCACAGCTTTACTCAGCCCTCAGGCTGAACTGGATATATAAGAACTTCCTGGATAGGCAGGCGCAAAGGATCATGGGTCGGTGTCTGTCAAAGGAGGACTGCTGGGACGATTACAAATGGCTTGCAATACTAGCTTTCATATTTAGAGGGATGCAGAGATGCAGTCCCTAATCACACTAATGGAAACTGTCCACTATTATGAAAAGCCAGAAGGGAAACATGGCTCGCCCTCTCGCCACTCTGCATTCTTTTGCCCTGACCAAAAAAGGAATCAGCAGCAGTTGGTTTCACCAGAAAAACAAAATGTTACGTTAAAGGAGAATTCAACCCCCTAGGTGCAAAAATCCCTTCCCTGCGTAGGCCAAACCTCCCTCCTCCACCTGGCCTACCTCCCCCCCCCCCCCCCCCCCCCCCCGCGGGCAAATGCCCCTAACTGGTTACTTCACGTGGCCATCTTCGCCCAAGCGTTTTTCTTCCTGTATTCAGTGGCGTTTGGTGGAGCAGTAGGAGGCATTTGCCGGTTCGGATCTACTGCGCATGCCCTGAAACTCACACAGTTTCTAAAAAAACAAATCAGAAACTTTGTGACTTTTGGGCGCATGCGCAGTTAGAGGCATTTGCCGGTACGGAGCTACTGCGCTTGCGTCTGAATTTCACCAAGTTTCCAATTTCTTTTTTCGCATGTGCTGAAAGTCACAAAGTTTCTGAAAAAAGAAATCGGAAACTTCGTAAAATCCGGGCAAATGCCTCCAACTGTGCATGCGCCCAAAAGTCACCAAGTTTCCAATTTCTTTTTCAGAAACTTCATGACTTTCGGCACATGGGTAGTAGATCTGAACCAGCAAATGCCACCTACTGCGCATGCCCCACCGATGCCTACAGGAAGAAGAGCGCTTGGGCGAAAATGGCTGCCATGAACTCCGCTAGACAGGACCTAGAAGAAAGGGTAAGTAACAAGTTAGGGGCATTTGCCTGGGGGGGAGGTAGGCTGGGGGGCCTACGCAGGGGAGGGATTTTTGCTCCTAGGAGTTGAATTCTCCTAAGGACGCAAAAAAAAGAAAAAATACAACAAATGTTCAGCTCAGAATTAAATTAACACATTAAAGAGTATATAATGCCTTCAGCATCAAAAATATATATATACATATATATATATATATATATATATATATATTTCACACATAAAATGCCAGAGGAATACCACCAATGCCGCCTTGTGCGTCTTAGCAGTGAAAAGAATGGCATTGCCCTGTCTTGGGGCAAACAAGTGGCTATGGTTTATATAACAGTAGCAGGAGACAGGTCACTCTACTTCCTGGTATTAGTGGCCACAGACTCATTGAGAAGCGTTTTACGAAGGCCGCAACACAATTCTGTATGAGTTGAGGGTCTTGGGGCATGTTTTGAACCAGAACAGAATAGCTCTATGCAATATTCTCCTGCAATTTTAGAGGGGAATGACTGACAAACAGCACCACTTTAATGGACGTCTAGCCACTAACTGTGACAATGGCTCCAGAAAAAAAGTACACTGTGGCTCCACGAAGTGCATGGACACGACACACGTCACAGGATACAAACACACAACATCCAGCAGCAACACAACAGTGTACGCTCAGCAAACACATTGTACAATCAGCTACAGTGTTAATGAGACAGAGGCACACGACTGCCATATGTACAAACACAGACATTCAAGGAGGGAGAACAAACGCACGAGAAACCTACAGCAGACAAACGCACAAGAAACCCACATGAGACAAATGCACAAGAAACCTACAGCAGACAAACGCACGAGAAACCCACATGAGACAAACGCACGAGAAACCCACATGAGACAAATGCAAGAGAAACCCACAGGAGATAAACGCACAAGAATCCTACAGCAGACAAACACACAAGAAACCCACATGAGACAAATGCAAGAGAAACCCACAGTAGACAAACGCACAAGAAACCCACAGTAGACAAACGCACAAGAAACCCACAGTAGACAAACACACAAGAAACCCACAGTAGACAAACGCACAATCACAGAGCACAGAGCACTCAGCAGCTGGTGAAAGAGTGAAAGGCTGCCTGTTGTTGTAGGACTCACCGCCTTTGGCTTGTAGGGGGGTTGAATCTCTTTTCTTTCCAGCTTCTCCCAGTCTATGTATCGGAAAAAGGCATGATCCTTAATGTCTCGTTCCCCCTCTGGGCCACAGCCCAGCCGCTTCCCAGGATGCTTTGTCATCAGCTGCAAAGGGAAAAACAAGCTGCATGAATAAAATAAGATCTCTATTTTATTCTATAAACCACAACATAAAAGGAGAAACTAATGGTACAGCTAAAGCCTTAGGAATTGAACATGTTGAGGTTACAGAGTTGTCCCACCAATCCATGCAGATCTGCATCTGTGATTTCCCCCACTAATATGCCTGCTTAGTGCATTGCAAGCAACAATGAGCAGAACCAGACAATCCCGTCATCAACAGTGAGACATGAGGTGGTACTTCTGTATGGAGCCCAGTCATTGCTACGGGCCCTGATAACCGATATCCTGGATAAAACTGTTACGGTAGCCCATCCAGAAGACAAAGGGTGAGCCCACTGTCAGCATAGGGCTGGTGTACTTAGGAATGGGCACAGCAGCACTATTCTGGGTATCAAAACAGAAAATAAATGACAAAAGCAAAAACAAGCTGCAGTTGCATGTCCAAAAGTCTATTAAAGGAAAACTATAACCCCAAAATGAATACTTGAGCAACAGATATGAAATAAGTGGCATATTAAAGAATCTTACCAAACTGGAATATATATTTAAGTAAATATTGCCCTTTTACATCTCTTGCCTTGAACCCCCATTTCATGATGGTCTGTGTGCTGCCTCAGAGATCACCTGACCAGAAATATTTCAACTTTAACTGTAACAGGAAGAAGTGTTGAAGCAAAAGACACAACTCTGTCTGTTAATTGGCTCATGTGACCTAAATTTATAATTTGTTTGGTAAGTTTGCATGCACCGTTGAATCATACGATCCCAGGAGGCTGTCCTTGTTTTTTATGATTACCCAATGGCACATGCTATTTAAAAAGTATATTATTATTAAAATTTACAGGAAGCAGGGTTTTAAAAATTAGTTGTTTTATGCAATATCTTTTTATAGAGACCTACATTGTTCGGGGGATATAGTTTTCTTTTAAACTCATAATACTTTTTACACCTGAAATAGTAGGCAGCATTTTCTTTTGCGTGCCATTGCATTGGATTTTGACTGGGAATCATTGCTGGAATTTGGGAGGGATGCACAGGGATGTCATCCCTTCACTTCTTTATATTTGTGAAATAGCATCCCCTCAACGGGGAGGGAAGAGTTTTGCACCCCAGATCTTTCTTTTGCCCCTCTCCACTCTGCATGCAAATAAAATGCAGAAGTAAAATAAAATATAGTTAAATATATAGGAGATTAGAGCTATGGCATCGATATACAAAAGCTATGGCGCTCATTCATGGAAGCTATGGAAATGATCTATGGAAGCTACGGCACGGATATACCAAAGCTATGCTACCAATAGACCCTGGACAGCATGGATATACTTAAAGGGCAAGGAAAGTGTAAAATAGAGTGAGGCTAGAAATGCTGTATTTTGTATACTAAACATAAACATGAACTTACTGCACCACAAGCCTAATCAAACAAATGATTTATGCTTTCAAAGTTGGCCACAGGGGGCTGTCATCTTGTAACTTTGTTATACATCTTTGCAAGACTAGACTACATACACATGCTCAGTGTGGTCTGGGCTTCTTAGGGATCGTCATAAATGATCAAAAAACAAAGCTGCTGAAGTTCTGCATGGCTGGTAAGTAAGGCAGGGGCTCTCCCTGCTGTTCATAAGTATGATTGTTTCCCTGCCAGAAGTTAGGGACTGTCTGACAATTACTATCCACAGCACTAAATGAAGGGAGAATTTCACTGCATACAGTCAGGTTTCTTATAAAAACGGTACACATTTTTTAATTAAAGTATATTGGAGGTAGATTTATTTTTCATTAAAGAAAGTAAAAATGTAATTTTACTTATTTGCCTTTCCTTCCCCTTTAAGCCATAGCACCAATTTACTGAAATTAAAGCACTGATTTCTGAATCTCTGGTGCCTATATACTGGAACTTTGGCACAGATATTCTGAAGCTATAGCACCTATATACTGAATTTATGGCACTGATGTACTGAACTATGCTATGGCATCTACTGTATACAGTATGTTGATGCTGTGGCACTGATATCCTACAGTTTTAGCACCAATATACTGAATCTATGGCACTGAACTGAAGAGAGACAGGTGTGGAAGAGATGAATGCGTAGCACACAGACACAAAGACTATTGCAATAATCATAGCATTACTATGGAGCATTGTTGAAAGGATACAATGAGTATTGGGGTACTCTGTGTTTGCTTTCTTATGGTAAGAACTGGACAAATATACAACCTGTGGCCTTCTAGCTATTATTAAAATACAAATCCCAGCATCATCAAACAGCCTAAAGAGGCTGGAGTTAATCCCTGATATGGGCTCCCTTATGCACACACTCCTACAGCCACAGCCCAATAAAAGTTGTTCTGCCTCTTTAAATATGCTTGCCAAATACCATTCCGCAGCTCCAGTAGAAAATTAGGGATGGGTTATCATTGGACATAGCACAGGACATGAGTCAGTGCCTCTTGGCAGATACAATTCTAACTCCCCCCGTACAGCTCCAGCCATTCCCTATTAGATATGAGCAGATCAATTGTAATCAGCCTTTGCATTCCACCGCTGGGAGCACTTTCTGTCTATTGATCCATGTGTCTAATCAATGTGTGCCAGTCTCTCTCCGTGTGTTCCCAACATGTGTTTCCCACTCCCAACAACACGGCAGAGGTGTGTGGCCCCGGGCGGCAGTTTTGCTGAAGTTTGTTCTGCATATTTCACACTCTGGGAGCAGAGTGTTGATTCATAACGCAGGGCTTTGTGCGACGCCAAACAGGCGACAAGAACTGGATTTACCTTTTTTTTTAGGAATATGGTGGGGGAAATAGAAAAGGCAAACTGTTTTTAAACCCAAAACAGACATCTGTTTTCATTCTGTGCTGTAGCAGAAAATGCCACTATCTCAGGCTGGCAGAGAGAGAGCTGGAATCTGTGGATAAGGCACTGCCTTGTTACCTGTGCCAATTCACCCTCATTTTCTCCTGCCAGTAGGGTAGAGACTACTCAAGCAGATGTTTGGATCACCTTACCCTTTGGATTTATTCAGTGTTTGTCAAAAATAAAAACGTAACTAGAGCAGACGTGCCCTTTCCTGGCAGGACACACTGCACCCTATCAAAAGCAATCCGAGAAGGTTATTCAGGCCTTCTCTATACATAGGTACATTGGGACAGTTTAGAAGCTTGTCAGGGAGTGTTTAATGGGCAATACTTGATGGTGGTTCAGTAAAATCTCATGATAAACATGGGAACAAGCACTGGAACGCCAAGGGGCACAATTCAAAGCACTTTATACATGCACCCCAGCTCTGCACCTTGCATTCCATTACAAATTGTGCACAAGATGCAGAGCAAAGCTTTGATGGGTGCAAGGGATGCCAGTACTGGAATTCGCTGAATCCTTGAGCTTGGCCGAACCAAATCCTAAAACACTTCTTACCTTCCTGTCCCTAATTTGCATATGCAAATTAGGATTCAGTTTGGTATTTGGCTGAATCTTTCATGAAGGATTCGGGGATTCGGCCGAATCCCAAAGAGTGGATTCAGTGCATCCTTAGTAGGGATGCCCTACCTATGTCCTACCTATATATAACATAATTTTATATATATTTTATAAATCTCAGGATATATAAATCAAGGATCCTAGTAAAGGTTCTAGAAAGGACCAAAATGTTGTGAAAATAAAAGGTTTAAGTTTTTAAAAAGGGTGTGCCAGTCTTAAAGGACAAGGAAACCATAAAAATTAATTGGACTAAAAATGCCATGTTTTATAAACTGAACTTATTACACCAGACTAATATCCAGGACTTCAAACTTGTCACAGGGGGTCACCATCTTGGAAAGTGTCTGTGACTCTCACATGCTCAGTGGGCTCTGAGCAGCTGCTGAAAAGCTAAGCTTAGGGGTCGTCACTAATTATCCAGCAGAAAATGAGGTTCCCCTGTAATATGAGATGATGCTACAGAGCTGATTATTAAATTCTGATGCTAATTGCTCTGGTTTCTGTGCTGCCATGTAGTAATTATCTGTATTAATGACTAATCAGCCTTACATTGTGACTATATTTCTATTCTATGTGTACTGTATATTGTGAGTGGGTCCCTAAGCTCAGTAAGTGACAGCAGCACAGAGCATGTGAATCAGTGAATCAGAATCAGAAAAGAAGATGGGGAGCTACTGGGGCATCTACTGTGGAGACACAGATCTTTTAGGGAAGGGGCAAATGGGCAGAATTAGGCGATTAGTGGCCAGGCGACTAAATCTCCCCGAATCTGCATGTCTGCTCCAACCCTAAAGGGCTGTGGTTGCCTTGGGCTGATAAAGAAGCCCAAAACATAATGTACAACATTTCTAACCTACTTCTTTAGTTTAACTTTCCTTGTCCTTTAAGATCATTTTTTATATATTTGATGTGACTGTGGACCCCATACACACACACACACACACACATACATACAGACCTGCACTGTAAGAAGTGTCTTAAAGAAGGGGCACTTTCTATTGCACATTTAGGAGATGCAACTGATTACCCATAATCACAGGGAATGGGAATGGTTCTTTCATATTGACCTGTCAGCAATGAAGTTATACCCATACACAAGGAATTAATGGTCAAAATGTAGCCGGATTTATTGTAAAAAGGGGGGGGGGAATTATTCCAGAGTTTCCAAAGTATTCTATAACAAAAAGGACCATGACAGCCGGTCCATAGACTAGAATATAGCTCATTTGTAGGCAGGACGGCTAGCTTTCTTGTTCTTAGGGTAACACGAGCGTCTATGGATCACCAGTAGAGTTCAGCCCCAAGCAGCCAATTATCTGCAAAAAGCAGGGAGTATCCTTCTATCTTGGAATCAGTAGAGAGCAGGGAGAGAATCAATACTGACTTATCTGTTTGTCTGGGTTTTGTGGGTTTGCCTTTGCCAATAAGTGAAGAGCAGATGGCGGCGTTTCAGGTAAGCAAGTGAAGAAAGTAGGTCGCCAAGTACAAACTAGTCTCCTGAAAAGTTTCAGAGGAAGCAGGAAATGTGGCATTTGTTTTTGGAAGAACCAGTGTGATTACAGCAGCAAACTTCAAGATTGCTCATATTTGTATCTATATATATATATATACCAGAGGTGGCTTTTTGCCGCCCCTGGTAACTGGCCGCTCCGTGCTGCCTGATGCAAGATTCTCACCTTCCCTCATGGCTTGAGCGGCCCTGAGTGCGCAGACAATGCCTACAGGAACAGGAGTTGGTATAGCAATATTTGCAGGTCTAGTATCCCATAGAAACCTGATGTTTCATTTCAAACAGGTCACAAGTAAATGCTATTTTGCTGACTGGTCGTTATGGGTTACAAGACCTGTTTCAGACATTTTACTACATTACCCCCTCAGAATGACATTTACAAACCCAGGAGTCATTTGGTGCAACCCTCAGCATTGCTGCAAATCTGTACCTGTATTAGTAAGCAACAGCTACTGTTTATTGCATTCTGTGACCCTTCCCTTTAATCCTTTTGACTGCTTATAGCATTAACCCTTACCCCTTTACAGATGGCCACAGCTTCCTTGGACATTGATTTGGGATATGCTACATTGTGCTCCATGATGGACTGGAATAATTCATCCTCATCTTCACCTTCGAAAGGAGCCTAAGAAGGGTAAGAAAGAAGGAGGCGGTCAATGAAAGCTCAGTAAAAGGATGGCCGTATTGTAGCAGCTGTGAAAACGGAGGATCATTTACCTGTCCGGCTAACATCTCATACAACAGGATCCCGAACGCCCACCAATCCACTGATTTGGCATAGGGCTGGTAAGCTATAATCTGAATGGAGTAAAAAAGGATAAGTAGCAGTGCCTGTAGGTTTTCATACAGATAATGTCATGTAAACACATGGGCAGCTGAATGCACCCCTGAGTGCTGTAGCGGGGAAAGGGGCTGTTTGCATTGGAATTTCTCATGGGCTTTTTAATCCAAGATCCATCTGACTAATGAAAATACTTGCAGTGTGTGACAGGTTAGTCAGCTACATTGCCCCCCTGGGAATGGCGTTCTAGAACAGCACACCTTAAAGGGGCAGGAGACAGAGCAGTGTTGTGCACACGATAAATATTACAGACCCTTTATATAGGGTTACCAGCTTTACTAGAAAAAAATACCGGCCTTCCAATATATTTAAGTTTTTTCCCTATTAATAACATTGCGATCAACCATCAAAAATACCGGCCAGGCCTGTAAAATACCGGCCAGGTGGCAACCCTATATAGGCCATAAACTTTATGTTCCTTATGGTACTGATAGCTGATAGCATGGACAGAACTTTTTTTTCTAGATACTACAGTATATTGCTTGCCTTGTTTGAAATAAGCTATGTAGGCCATGTTGCTACTGTTGTCTATGGGAATGCGTGCATGTATTCAGCAAAGGCACATCTGTTGACTGGCCTACCTGAGTACCAGACCCATTGGGTAAGGTATTGATCCCCAATCAGTGGCCTCAAACCAGGTGCTTATTTTTGAATTATAGGCTTGGAGGCAAGTTTTTGTTGCATAAAAACCACATGTCCTGCCAAACAGAGCCTCCTGTGGGCTGATAGCTCCCATTGGGACTTCCAAGCAGCTAAGCCTCCCTGGAGCATTTTTAATGCATGGGTCGCTCCTCGACTGTTTCTACAGTTGAATGTGGCTCAAGTGTTAAAAAAAAGTTGGGGACCTCTGGGTTAAAAACAGGATTACTGTAAGAATGTGGCTTTTTGCCAAAACCATCCACAAATTGGAAGCACAGGCCCTACTGAGGGCCCCACTCATGGCTCAATAAGGAGCCATGTTGGCAACAACTACCAGCCAATGTATGACCACCTCTATTCTCTCTTTAGCTACACATTGTAAACCTACTACTGTCCTAGCAGCCATAATGGCGTACAAGCAATTAAAAAATGCATTTGTAAATAGTGATAATGATTAGTGAATTTCTCCCATATTGAAACGTTGAAAAATGTGTGCACGGAAAATTCGTGAAAATCTGATATTTTCATCAAAAATTCGTAAAAAAAAAAAAAATGGATATTTTCACGGAATATTAGTGAAATCGTACATTTTCACGAAAACTCGTGAAAATCGGAAATGGACGCTAGCATTAAAGTCAATGGGCGCAAGTCCAAAACATTTTCGCGGGCGAATTTTCGTGAATTATTCGGTGGCGAATACACGTAAATTCGCTGTGAATTCGTGCCAGGCGAATTTATTCACCCATCATTATAAACGGTAAACAATATGGAGAGAAAAAAGGGGTTCAATTAAAAACATAAAGGCAAAGTTAGGCGCACTGCGTAATTATACTGCGACTTCATGCTAGCAACACCCACTGACATGAAAGTCAATTGTCGAGAACTGTGATCAAAGGGGCTTAGACTGAATTATAAGCAAATCCCCTGTTTGTTAGAGAAGCCACTTGTTAGCTCAGTTCCCCAGCGTTGGATAGACATAACTGGTGTGGTTACCTCGGGGGCTATGTAGTCTGGCGTGCCACAGAAGGTCTTTGTCGTTATCCCATCCCACATGTTCTCCTTACACATGCCGAAGTCTGCGATCTTTATGTGCCCTTCTGAATCCAGCATGACGTTATCCAGTTTTAGGTCCCTGTGAAGGTGGGTAGATTGGTCCTGAGTATCTTCAGGTTACTGTGTTGTACGAAGGAAACTCTAAAAGGGAACTTCTTGCTGAACTGCAGCCTAAATTTCTGAAATATAGAATTCCCCACCAGTATGGAGACGGCAGAGAAGTGCCAGAAAGCAACATTGCCAACTCCCATACATCTGAATGGGAAACAGGTACAGGTATGGGACCTGTTATCCAGATCGCTAGGGACCTGGGGTTTTCTGGATAACATATGCCTCTGTAATTTGGATCTTCATACCTTAAGTCTACCAGAAAATCACATAAACATTAAATAAACCCAACAGGCTGGTTATGATTCCAATAAGGATTAATTATATCTTAGTTGGGATCAAGTACAAGGTACAGGTATGGGACCTGTTATCCAGGACTTGGAGTTTTCCAGATAATGGATCTTTCTGTAATTTAGATCTTCATACCTTAAGTCTACTAGAAAATCATGAAATAAACCCAATAGGCGGGTTTTGCTTCCAATAAGGATTAATTATATCTTAGTTGGGATCAAGTATAAAGATACAGTTTTATTATTACAGAGAAAAGGGATATCATTTTTAATAAATTGGAAAAAAATGGGAGATGAGCTTTCAGAAATTTGGAAATTACTGGATAACAGGTTTCTGGATAACGGATCCCACATCTTTCTAGAAGGAGGAGAATGTGCATCCTGTGCCATAAGCCTAATACAGATGCTGTCATTTGTTTTCGCACGTCACTCAGTAAAAATATATCATGCAAGCATGGAATCCGTTATCCACAAAGCTCTGAATTACGGAAGTCTCTCATAGACTTCTCGTTTTAGCCAAATAATTCCATTTTTTAAAAATGATTTCCTTTTTCTGTGTAATAATAAAACAGTAGCTTGTACTTGATCCCAACTAAGTTATAATTAATCCTTATTGGAAGCAAAACCAGCCTATTGGGTTTATTTAATGTTTATGTGATTTTCTAGTAGACAAAAAGTATGAAATGGAATCCGTTATCCAGAAAGCTCTGAATTACGGAAGTCTCTCATAGACTTCTCGTTTTAGCCAAATAATTAAAATTTTTAAAAATGATTTCCTTTCTCTGTGTAATAATAAAACAGCAGCTTGTACTTGATCCCAACTAAGATACAATTAATCCTTATTGGAAGTAAAACCAGCTTATTGGGTTTATTTAACGTTTACATGATTTTCTAGTAGACAAAAAGTATGAAGATCTGAATTATGGAAAGAATTATCAGGAAAGCCCCAGGGCCAGTGCATTCTGGATTACAGGCCTCATGTCTGTATATATCAGACACCTGAGGCATGAATACCCTGTAATAAATATATTTAAACAATGTTTAGTTGTGTAATTTCTGTCACATGTCACAATGAAAGTTGTGCATTATTACTGTATAAATAAAATAGCATAGCCACCCTATTGTAAAATATGAGGATATTAGAAGTCACCTTGGAGTTCTGTTATCTCAGCCTTCTGTCTTGTGCTTTTATAAAGCCATTTAACTCCTTGGTGACTTATTATATCTTAATATCCTTTCAGTGGGTTTCATAGAGAATTTCAGACCACTGGGCTCTATTATAAAAATAGCTGGAATCTCACACCATAAAGCATAAGAGAACTGCTGTGTTGTTTGAGAAAGGAAGGGCCCTACACAAGAGAATGAAACAATGGAGGCTATCCAATGAACAGTAATGTTATGCAAGGTGATTAACCAATCGGCAGACCTGTAGACAATGCCTTTGCTGTGCAGGAAGAGCAGGCCGATGGCTATCTCTGCTGCATAGAATCTGTATAGGAATAGAAAAAAGGCATAAATTAGAGAGAGTTCGACAAATTAAAGGGGTTGTACACCTTCACAACAACTAGTTGTTTTCAGATAGATCACCAGAAATACTGACTTTTTCCAATTGCTGTCTATTTTCTATTTGTAACCGTTTTTCTAATATTGAAGTATAAAGTGTCATTTTCCACCTTCTAAAGCAGCTCTGGGAGGGGGGGGGTCGCCGCCCCCCGCCACTGTTCTAAACTGATACATTTAATGGATACATTTCTTGTCTTTGTCCCTGCTGAGCAGAATCCCTGGGTTTCATTACAGGCAGCTGTTAGAATTGATACAATAGTTGCTAATACTCCAGGGATGCTGCTGAGAAATGGATCAACTAAATGTTGCTTAATTGTATCAGTTTAGAGTCTGCCCCTAAATTACTGAGCTGCCAGACTCAAACACCAGAGACACCAACATTTAACTTAAAACTTTTGGAAAAACAGTAAAAAATAAATAATGGAAAGTAATTGAAAAAAGTCTTTATTTATGGAGAACAATCTGAAACCCACTGAACAAAAAAAGTGTTTGGAAGGTGAACAACCCCTTTAAGAATAAAATGAAAGAACTGATACAACGTCTATTCCTATGCATTGTATCTGTAGCTGGCCCAGTTCCCTGCAATTAAAGGCCAAGATCTGCCTGAGAGATTCTGTAAGTCAAACCAAGCAGAATGGAAGCAGGGAGAGGATTGCATTATGGGAAGGGTGCCAAGCCAGCACTGTCCTTGCATAACCGGAGCTGTGCAACCATCTGATTAAATAAGTCCTACAAGGGATTAGAGGAGAAGCTGATTCTGGGGAGATTGGGCACTGCGGGAGGCTGCACTGCGGGAGGCTGAGCATACAGACAATGGGAGAGTGAGGGGAAGAGGAAGGAAACACTGGAAGCCCAGAGGACCAGCTCTGCATTTAGAAGAAGGGTATAGGGGTGTGGGGTCATTTTGGGGAGTAACATCAAACTTTAAGTGGTTCAGGAGAGATGAAGGGAGGCCCTAAATTAGTTAAGTGGTTTTAGAGTTCCTTTAAAGGACAATCATCTACACAATTATCTCCAGCATCATCTTAACCCTTCCTTTTGTCATACAGCATATGAGCAGTAACCCAGTATATAGGGAAATTAAAACTGTACATAATAATCATCGTCGTACATAAAAGCCATATATGATGTATAAAATATATCCTAATGAATGGTGGTTAGTGGTATTATCAGGTACAATTAATGCTTCATATACCACCGATTGTAAAAAATATGAGACTATTAGATTAGCTGTCAGCCTGGAGTTTCATGGGAATTTTGTCTGGGGTTTATATCCCCAGGGACAATCCTAATAACTTTACCTACAATAGGGGGGGGGGTCATTAATTCCTAGATCTTTTACAGTAACCCCATAACAATCCCACTGGCAGTTTCCTTGGCTTACACTGCATGTGGTTCCTTGAATCGGCCAACCTGCTGGATCTGGTACATGAGGTCTCCGCCGTTGACATACTCCATGACAAAGTAAAGGCGATCCTGCCAGAACACAGTAAATTACAGTGAGTTAGGGGGTTGGGGGAACCAACCTGCTCTGCTTTCATTCTACTCCACTACTCTCTTATATGAAGCATTCCATCACCAAACTGCCTAAGACACCAAGGGGCAGATCTATCATTAGGGACGCATCAAATCCATCATTTTTGGATGCAGAAGTATTCCAGGTCCTTGGTAAAATATTCTGGAACACTACCAACCCCAACACCTGAATTTGAATATTGATATCTGAATATTCTCACCATTGTCTGGAAACAGGAGTGTAGGTGAGTGAGGAAAGGGGGCTTCCCAGACAGAGCCAAGACCCTCTTCTCTACCATTGTGCACTCAACATCATCGTCCTGAATCACCACGTCCTTCTTCAGGATCTTTATTGCATAGAGCTCATCTGTTCCTTTCCTCTCTGCCAGAATCACCTATGGGTGGAGAGAAGTATTCCTTAGTAAACACAGATGCATAAATGATGGATTGATGAAATGGAGCCTTGGGTAATTAGCGGACATGGTGGAAGTTGTAGGTCCAGAAGAGTTGCAAAGACAACCGTCCAACTGACAAATCAAGCCATTGCTTGCCTGACCAGATCCTAAAGTTCCTCAAGAAACCCATTAACTCAAGTGAGTAGGCCAGATTGTCTAATTTAGATAGGAACTCAAGCCCAAAAGCATAAATACCTCCAAGGATGTAAGGACTCTACTGTACCTGAAGGTTGTTGTACATACAAATACAGCAGCATTGATTATTGTTCATAGAGCTTGAAGCTCGGGACTGCAGGATCGGACTGGTGATGGGGGGACCCACCGGGTTACTAACCTCAGCCCCCCCCCCATGCGCGAATATCGGCGCGCAGCGAAACGTGGGAATTCACCCCTGAATTCGCCCATCACTAGTGAATGTCTTTATTCCTCACTCACATTAGGTTGAAACGCGTTGATGTAAGTGTGGAATAAAGACGTTTACCACTTTGAATTGATGGAGCAAGCTGTGACTGCTTTCAATCATTGGACTATATATATATATATATATATCTCAACCATGTCCATAGAAGGAACACCCAGGCACAAGTTTACATTTTTTCATGTGTGCCGATATCCCAGATGCATATATATATATATATATATATATATATATATATATATATATATATATATATATAAAACTTTCAAAAAAGATGTTGCACTCAAGGCTTTAGCTTTATTAGGATCAATGTTTTGACAATGGGGTCTTTATCAAGATCCTGATAAAGACCCAATTGAGGGTCGAAACGTTGATTCTAATAAAGCTTTTTTACATTGCATAAGTTCCTAGAGTGCAAAAGCTTTTTTGAAAGTTTTATATAATACTTCTGTTAGCAGCAGGGCATTATCTCCCTTTTAAGTGTGTGCAGCAGCCTCATGGACTTATATATATATTATATATATATATACACACACACGTTAGAAAGAAGGCGTTAAAAAGAAGAGAGGTTGATGGAATCAGCTAGAGCTGGGAGCTGGTATCAGGCAGAGACAAACAGCCCATCTCCCATTCTTATGCAGGTAGTCTATGGGAAGGCTAATTAGCATATTTATATCATTCTGCCATTCGCGCCTTTTAATGGTGTTTACCTTTATGTTTGCTCAATTAAAGAGGAGAATCTGGGAAGGGACGGTTTTATTCTGCCAGCTGCCGTGTGCTTTCTGTAGGCAGGCAGGATTAGGCGCTTGTAGGCAGGAGGAACAGATACGAGATTTGCTGATGAATACAGACCTGTGTTTTTACATTTGCAGCCGGCAAAATGCTGCTCAGAAGGGTTTTGTACCCCAAGCAGGCAAAATAATGTCTGGGACATTAGCACTCGACAAACCCATGAATAGGGAGGTGGTGCAGGCAGCATTTAACTGCTTGTGTACTGGTGCCTAGTATGAAAGGGGGCAATATATACCCCCTTTTCAACATGAGTGAAATGAATAGGGCCTGTGCTGAACATAATTTCTGCCTATTGTTTAAGAAATAACGTTTTTTTTATTTCCTGCACTAAACTAAATTGAAACTAAAGTCATATTCTACTTCTTGACCCCTGCAAGCACAATAAAAACAGATCAGAAGTCTACTTAGAAGCCATCCACATAAACAAACCCCTCCCTTCCCTCCAGCTGACACCTGTTATGCTTTCAGATAAACAACAGCTTGTAGGTTGTAAAGCAGATCTTTTCTTGTACTTAAGAATACTATAAAACCCCAGACCCATTCGCAATGCTGCACAAGGTGCCAATGAGAATGGACTCTACATTTTAGGGCCCTTTTTTTCAGAATAAGGGAGCAGATGATCAACTGCCAAATTTCACCTGATTAAAAAAGCCCCCTACCTAGACAGAACATTAGAGGGTGCTCATGTTAACATATTAATGAGAGCAGTGCCAGGATAATAAAATATAAAATAAGTAATAGAACTTACAAAATTGCTCAGAAGAGTAATGTTATCATTAAGTTGTAGGGGTGGATATATATCCCCTTTAAATGAACAGTAGAAATTATGAATTTGACTTTCCCATCATCCCCTCTTGAATCACTGTGCCCTCAATTCCTATAACAGTCCTGGTACTCACCTTCCCAAAGCTCCCTTTGCCCAGAACCTTCAAGAAGTTGAAGTCTGACACTTTCATACGGTCCCGGTTTGCATTGTTGTCCACCTTCGGCACTGGGTTCACCGCCTTCTCTTCAACTGCTTTGGTCCCGGGGCCGATTTTAGCTCTCTGGCCACAAATAAATACAGAGAGAGAGAAATGAATGAGCATGTTGATTAAAATAAGGGAATATAATATATTCAAGATCAAGAGCCGTCCAGTTATATACAGGAGAGGGTATTTAGAGAGGCCCAGCAGGGGCTCCAAAGCTGTTTAATGCGACTGTGACCTGAAGACAGAATCAGAATCGGAATATAAAGAGCAGATGGCCTTGGTGTTTAGGGGTGAAAACGCAAGAACCCAAGAAACCAAAAGGGAAAAGTAAATTATTGTTGGTATTGCCTATAGTCTTGAGACTACATTTCCCAGCATTCATCAACTAACAACAAAGGATAAAAGCATGCTGGGAATTCTGGTGGAGCAAAATCTTGATACGGAATGATCACACGCAGTAAGGGTTCCAATATGTGTTCACACTGCATTTCATTTCTATGTCACTATATAGACAGTCAGTCTCTTTGATCAAAGACATTGTGGGGTTCAGCAAGATGGGTGTCAGTGGCACCATATGGTAAGGGGAACTTTACGATGGAATCTATGAATAAAGCCTAATGTTTTATATTAGACAGCTGTTCATTTTGTACACGGGGGACATTCTGATTTTGTCTTCGGGTCACAGTCGCATTAAACAGCTTTGGAGCCCCTGCTGGGCCTCTCTAAATACCCTCTCCTTCATATAACTGGAAGACTCTGGATCTTGAATATGCCGAGGTGCAGCTTATTCCCGTGCTTTATTTATTTATTAAAAATGCCGTACAGAGGAGGCAGCACAGGGCTCAGTCTGCCATGAAATTCCATTAGCCCCGATTCCAGCAGTTCAATTTGTTGTTGTTCCCAGCTTCTGCAGATAACAGGCTCTCCAGCAATCTCCCGGCTACAGCCGCAGCTAATTGGTTATTGCGAGGTTGTTTGGGGCCCTTTCTCAAGGTCACATGCAGCCTGTATATAAAACCCCTGTACCTTTGCAGTATAAACTAAAAGAGATATAACAGTGATAGACAAGCCCTGGATGCGTTGAGCTTTCTTCCTTTGCATTAAAGCAGAATCAGGTCCAGTGCACAAGAATCCCTCTCCCATTAATATTTATATTGCGCACATTAGACATCATTCACCTCAGTCCTTGCCCCAGTGGAGCTTACAATGTAGATCCCTATAACATTTTATGTCAGGGTTTACATCACCTTTAAAACTCTATTATGTATTACTTTTATTTTCCTGGCTGTCATTAGATGGCGCTCTTGCTTTCACATGTTTGCGCTACCTTGGGTATAATGCATCTCAATGAAACGCCTGTTAATCCCTGACAGATTCTTCTCCATTTAAAGGTGCCAAACAGAACTCAGATCACCAAGGATCTGACAAATGAAGCAAAACAAACCAATGAGCCCTCTACAACATTAACATGATTCTTCTAGATGCCCCTGAATGACTTTGGCAAACAAGTTTATGGATTATCCATGTATCCATGTACAACAGCTACAGGGATTCCATTATTTAATTGTGAATATGGTTGTAGTACAAATAATTTCCTCCTTATCTTAGGTATGCAATGTGAGTGACTTGTATTATTCTTTCTTTAATTTGCATGCTGATGTAAGTGGCACTTACTCCCTGCTCCAGTGCAATTTCATGCCCATTATATATCCTTTCTATAAAAGAAACCATTTCCTCATGGTGCATGGCAATTGCAGGGTTCAGCAGGGCTCCATTACTAAGAAGGAGCTGGGTCAAAATGTTCTGCATATGTAACTTGCCATGGCACATTATTACTCATCCTGTATGCTACCCATAGTCAGGTCCCAAGACTACAGCTACACACAGTACATACACCATACTAGCTTTCTCCACTCATCTTTTCTCTTCCTAAGTTGTTTCATGAATTCTACATTTCTCTTCTTTTCCTTGACCCTTGTTATTCCTTTGTGTCCTTCTCTTCTTCAAGTTTCTTCTTATTTTTTCCAGTCCCTTCTTAGTCTTTGACTTCTTCCACCAGTTTGATTATCTTCTTTCCCATTCTACTCACTCTTCACCTTTATTTTATGCTCCCTCCTTCGACTTTTTCTCCCAAAACCATTCGTTTACAATGACTCATGTCCTCAACCACCTTTTTATTTCTCTACACTGAAATGGGTTCTATCACCACTCATTTACATACTCAAACAGATGGAGGACCACACCTTACTTCATACCTTCAGGGATATTTTGAAATGTCATCACTTACAAGATATTTTGGGTCACCACTCACCAGAGACAAGAAGTTAAGTACATGTATATACATATATGGCGTCCTTTTCTGGAAAAAAAAGTGGTCTTCTATGGGCCCTACTGGCAATGCTCCCTTTGTCTTATTCTCCCCTTTACTTATGCCCACCACCCTTCCTTTCACCACTTTTCCAATCTATTCTAATCTTCTGGCATCTATAAAAAAAGAGAACTCAAAGACCAAAACATTCTTCATTTACAAAGCACAAGAACAGGCTTCCAAGGAGAAAAACACCACAATGTGGGGGCAACTGAGCCAAAGGCAGGTGGTAAGTAAAGGGCTTGATTGCTCCTTGCACTCAATGGCCCACCCTAGCTTGGACATCTGAATAAAGAACAAGTTATCAGATTTTCAAGAAGGTGCCCATGTGCCTCCCCAGTCTACCTCAATGCCTGCTGATGCCAGATGAAGGTGGCACTGTATTTATGAGAGAAGCATCAGCCATTTGGCTGAATTCTGGAGTGGAAAGACCTACATTTATGCGAACATTGCATTTTATTTGATCTTTCCACCCTGATCTGTGTAAAGTCAGTGAGGACTCTACCATCCTTCAAAGAGGGCTCTACCACCCTTCAAAGAGGGCTTTACCACCCTTCAAAGAGGGCTTTACCACCCTTCAAAGAGGACTCTATCACCTTTCAAAGAGGGCTCTATCACCTTTCAAAGAGGGCTCTACACCCTTCAAAGAGGACTCTATCACCCTTCAAAGAAAACTCTACCATCCTTCAAAGAGGACTCTAACATCCTTCAGAGAAGACGCTACCATCCTTCAGAGGACTCTATCATCTTTCAATGAGGGCTCTACCATCCTTTAAAGAGGACTCGACCACCTTTCAAAGAGAGCTCTACCATCCTTCATATATACTCAAACTGATGGAAAACGCTTTTGTCTTGGCTTTTAATAGCGCTCCTTAAGGGAATATGTGAGGGGCTTGCTTTGCAACTGTACTTAGAGGTAAAAAACAATCTGTCACTGAGCTTTAACTATTAAATACTGTCTTAAAGTGTTTTTCTTTTACACAAAGAAGTGTTATTCATTTCAAAAGAGACAATTGGCTAGTGTAGTGTTTCACATAGACAAATTGGTTTGGAAACCCAGAATATTCTAGGGAGCACTTCAGTACAGGCAGTCTCTGGAGTCACCTAAACAATATTTAATGTATTCTTTTCAGCCGAGTGCTGGAACTTCAAACGGCATCCAATAAGCACAATGCAGCAGCAGATAAAGAAGTGATCCTGCAGCTATTAGGCACTGCGCTTTGATTGGACGTAGAAGTCACTATCTTCCCTTTCCTTGGTATGAAATAATAATATCCCTCAACAGAGCTGAGCTAAAGGGTCTGCTTCCTCTATACTTACTCCCCTGGTTCTCTTGGTGAGTCAAAAGAGTCAATGTTGCATTGGACAAGAGTCTTCTGAGCAGGAAGCAGAAAGAGAAAAGGAAAGACACAATTCACACCCTGCATATCCTTCTTGAAGAGCAGTGATGTCCAACATCTGTGGTTCTGAAATTTTTCTGGCCTACATAGTGGAGGGCCGATAATGGAAGCCAGTGTTGATCATTCCCTGTTATTAAACCACACCCACTTTAAACCACACCCATGTTACCCCAAGACCATGTCCACATTCATTGTGGTAGCACACCAAAAAACCAAATGGTTGGTGCTCACTGCAGGGTTATCACTTATTATTCATATGTGAAAAAAGTTGTCATATTGAGACATACCCTTAAATCCAGATACCTCCTCTTCCCCTGTGCACGCTCAGCACATGATCAAACACCTTAGGGGCCCTAACAATAATTTATTTTCAAATGCTAACAAATCCCCAAAACAAATACCAGGCTTATATTCCACAGGCTGAGCAGGGCACACACAGGTAGAGCAGGGCACACACAGGAAGAGCAGGGCACACTCAGGAAGAGC
This sequence comes from Xenopus borealis, assembly GCA_024363595.1. Classification (NCBI taxonomy): domain Eukaryota; kingdom Metazoa; phylum Chordata; class Amphibia; order Anura; family Pipidae; genus Xenopus; species Xenopus borealis. The sequence continues at coordinate 101,380,987 of CM044448.1, read as the reverse complement.
AGGACACACTCAGGCAGCAGCAGGGCACACAAAGGCAGAGAAGTGCACACACAGGCAGAGTATATCACACACAGGTAGAACAGGGCACACAAGCAGAGTATGGTACACATAAGCAGGGCACACACAGGCAGAGTATGTCACACACAGGCAAAGCAGGGCACACAATGGCAGAGCAGGGCACACACAGGCAGAGTATGGCACACATACGCAGAGCAGGGCACACAAACAGGCACAGTATGTCACACCCAGACAGATCAGGGCACACAGGCAGAGCAGGGAATACACAGGCAGAGTATGGCACACCTAAGAAGAACAGGGCACACACAGGCAGAGTATCTCACACACAGGCAGAGCAGTGCACACACAGACAGAGTATGGCACACAAGCAGAGCAGGCCACACGCAGGCAGAGCAGGCCACACACAGGCAGAGTATGTCATACACAGGTAGAGTTTGTCACACACATTCAGAGTTTGTCACACACAGGCAGAGCAGGACACACACAGGCAGAGTATGTCAAACACAGGCAGAGCAGGGCACACACAGGCAGAGTATGGCACACATAAGCAGAGCAGGGCACACACAGGCAGAGTATGTCACACACAGGCAGAGCAGGGCACACACAGGCAGAGCAGGGCACACACAGGCAGAGTATGGCGCACATAAGCAGAGCAGGGCACACACAGGCAGAGCAGGGCACACACAGGCAGAGTATGTCACACACAGGCAGAGCAGGACACACACAGGCAGAGCAGGGCACACACAGGCAGAGTATGTCACACACAGGCAGAGCAGAGAACACAAGGAACATAGGGAAGACAGAACAGAGAAGGAGACAGAGAAACACTCTAAGATGTACTACGTACAGTGACACAGTGCTGGTACCCAAATAGCATTTTGTATTAAGTGTGAACAGGTGAACAATGTGGGCAGTTTCAGTCTGGGTCTCAGGTGTGAACAGTACAGGGCTTTAGGGGTGTCAACAATAGAGGTGTCACAAGTGTGAACAATGCAGAGGGGTCATAGGTGTGAACAATACAGGGGATTAGTCTGAATTTAAGGTTTAAATAATGCAGGGCCCAGTTAATCTCTGTAGTGATGCCATTTAAAACTTACACATGTAAGGTGGGTGGAGGGCCACATTGGGGGATGGCGGGCCACCGCCAGTTGGACAGCCCTCTTCCAGAAGATTACAGCCCTGTTCCAGAGGATTGCCTGTGTTTGCATTTAAAGACCACAAAACTATAGAGACAACAATGAAAATTACCTCAAACTTCTGACGCAGCTCTTCGTTGCCCTCTTCTCCTTCAGGTGGCACAGGTACATTAAAGTATTCTCCCTCCTCCTGGCTTAGCAACTTGAACCTGGGATCAGATATAGAAAAGCTTGTGATGCATGATCATAAGTGAAGCTGACTTAGAATAGTTGTGGCTCTCGCACGCCCTCTGTATCAGGCTGATTAGAGACGCCTGGTGCTCAATGGTGGAGATCCGGCAACCTCCCACAAGACAGCATCCAAAGAAATCCAATGGCACACAGGACTTATCAAACACACAAGTGTTTATTGCAATTAGCGGTGCAACGTTTCGGGGTTACCCCCTTTGTCAAGCATACGGTAACATGATGTGATGACATATAAATACCTTAAACAATGAACAAGTCATTAACCAATTATCCCACCATAAGTGAAGCTGGCCATGTCTATGTAGGCTGGTGGTTGAGGACCACGTGAATGGGCAATGCGGTCCTAACCAGGTATATGGCAAATCCCCTGGCAGGTATTGAGGTAGCAGAACATTATCTGTCCCCAAACAGGGGCCAATGAGCTACCAACTCAATCTGGAGGAGCTTAAAGGGCAAGGAAAAGTGTAAAATAGAATAAGGGTAGAAATGCTGTCATCTTGTAACTTTGTTATACATCTTTGCAAGACTAGACTACATACACATGCTCAGTGTGGTCTGGGCTTCTTAGGGATCATCATAAATGATTAAAAAACAAAGCTGCTTGAGTTCTGCATGGCTGGTAAGTAAGGCAGGAGCTCCCCCTGCTGTTCATAAGTATGATTGTTTCCCTGCCAGAAGTTAGGGACTGCCTGACAATTCCTATCCACAGCAGTAAATGAAGGGAGAATTTCACTGCATACAGTCAGGTTTCTTATAAAAACGGTACACATTTTTTAATGAAAGTATATTGGAGATCGAAGTATAAATAAAACAGATATGGAGTAGCAGCCTCTGATGGGAGCCAAGGGAGGGATGGGTAAGGGGTACTTAACTTTGAATAATTCAGTAGGATTGCAGTTCCATGGCATGGGTATGGATTTGCTAATACATAACCCTTCATCAAATATTTATTTGTGCTCAACCTTATCTTAAGGAAACAATACATTTCACTTACAATTTATATCAGCAAGAATGGAGGTGGTGTGGTCCCCAGGGAGCAGGAAGGGGGGAATTCTATATCATGCACCAAGAAGGGAGTAGGGCAAGTGGGTTTCTACTGGGACCCTCATAATTGTGGGTGTCCGATGCCCTATATTTACACCATAAATACCAATAATTCCCTTAATCCTATAGTTTCATCTAAGGAGCATGTAATCACAATAAGATTGGTTCAGGCTGGAATTTCTGTTCAACTTCCTGTCCTGCCTGTCCAATCGCATGCTTCTTTATGTATTTAGGGTGTATATCAAGTGAACAGGACACATGGTTAAAGGAGAAGGAAATGTTAAAACTAAGTAAGCTTTATCAGAAAGGCCTATATACATACACCAATAAACTCTCACAGCAATGCTGATCTGAGTCCTCTGTCAAAAGAATCACTGAATTTCTGTCCTTCTATTGTTTACACATGGGCTTTTGTATCAGACTTCCTGGCTTCAGCTTAAACCTCCTTGCCCTGGGCGTGAGCATGCTCAGTTTGATCCTCTCTCCCTCTTCCCTTCCAACTGTAATCTGAGCCAAGAGCTATGAGTGGGCAGGGAGAGGCAGGAAGTGATGTCACAGCAAGCTAATATGTCAGCTGTATCCTAAGCAAACAGAGACAGCTTCTAGAGCTGTTTACTCAGGTATGGTAAAGCATTCTACAGAATAAATATAGCGTTTTAGCTTGCACTATTATGGATAATCTATTAGAGATAAACTGCCTCAGTAATTTTCCTTCTTCTTTAAGTTCACAGGTAGAACTACTGGGTGGAGGTTAATACAAAGACGTTCAAGTCCAACAAAAATTTTAAAGGAGAACTAAAGCTTAACTAAAGAAGTAGCTAGAAATGTTGTACATGATGTTTTGTGCCCACTGAGCATGTGAGTGTCACAGACTCTTTCCAAGATGGTGACCCCCTGTGACAAGTTTGAAGTCCTGGATCATTGCTGCTATTGACAAGCTGAAAATTTAGGCTGGTGCAATAAGTTCAGTATATAAAATTTTTCATTTGTAACCATATTCATTTTTAGTAGGGATGCACCGAATTCACTATTTTGGATTCGGCCGAACCCCAGAATCCTTCCTGGAAGATTCGGCCGAATACTGAACCGAATCCAACCCCTAATTTGCATATGCAAATTAGGGGTGGGAAGGGGAAATTTTTTTAACTTTCTTGTTTTGTGCCTAAAAGTCACGTGATTTCCCTCCCTGTCCCTAATTTGCATATGCAAATTAGGATTCGGTTCGGCCAGGGAGAACCAAATCTTGGATTCGGTGCATCCCTAATTTTTAGGGGTTAGTTCTCTTTTAAAGGGCAAGGAATCCACCTCAAAAAGAAAATGATGGATAGCAAATCAGAAGTGGAAGGGTTACGGTTAAACAGGAAAAGCTCAGAAGGGGCTTTTCATATGGAAGAAGACAAGAGAACAATGGAGGTTGAAATGATTTCCTGCAGACAGCCATGATAACAGCCTTCATGCATCACAGGATCAAAAAAAAGGAAATGAGAATTGGACAGAATTGGACAGATAGGGGCGCTGGGAGATTAGTAGACAAATGTACGCAACAGACTGTGTTGCATTGAGGCAGCTCACGCGCTCCACCAGGCATGGAGGGTACTGAATGTCATCTGAGCCTTATCCAGTAGAATCAATGTGGTCACTGCAAGCAGCCTAGCAAAACAGACTGTTGTACTGGGCACAGCGGGGGGAGTGTATAATCTGGTCCAGAGCATAGTACCTGCCCTCTGGGCCCCTTACCATACCACATTGATCTCTAACTGAAGGTCACAGCAATGGCTACAGACTCATAGGTCATGAATTGATGAGATTCTGGCCTATGTTTACTATATATAGGGGGAAAAAGTATTTGGGTCTTGGGGAATGCTGGGATTTGTAGTGCAACTGCATCCGCAGGTTCAATGGATGGTAATCTCTGAAACAGAGTGTTTACAAAAGCTTTATGTGATTTCTGGGAGTGGCTGAGTAATCATATGACTTGTAGCCACACCCAACTGACTGACTGCTTAGTAATCATGGAACTGTAGCCACGCCCCGACTAACCAACTACTTAAAGGAACAGTAACACCAAAAAATGTAAGTGTTTTAAAGGAAAGACAATATAATTTACTTTTTTCATGCATTGGCAAAACTGGTGTGTTAACTTCAGAAACATAACTATAGTTTATATAAACACACTGCTGTGTATCCATGGGGGGCAGCCATTCAAGCACAGGATGCACAGTAGAAAACAGACAAGTACTACTATAGTTTATATAAACAAGCTGTTGTGTAACCATGGGGGCAGCCATTCGAGCACAGGATACAGAGTAGATAACAGATAAGTACTACTATAGTTTATATAAAAAAGCTGCTGTGTAGCCATGGGGGCAGCCATTCAAGCACAGGATACACAGTAGATAACAGATAAGTACTACTATAGTTTATATAAACAAGCTGCTGTGTAGCCATGGGGGCAGCCATACAAGCACATGATACACAGTAGATAACAGATATTTACTGAAGAATCTTTTATCTGCTGTGTACCCTGTGCCTTTTCTCCTTTTTCAGCTTTGAATGGCTGCCCCAAGGATACCCAGAAGTATAATTATATAAAAAAACTATAGTTGTGTTTCTGAAACCAACACTCCAGTTTTACCAGTGCACGGCAACAGTACATTATATTTTCATTGCTTTAGGACACTTAAAATTTTTGGTTTTACTGTTCCTTTAACAATCACATGAACTGTAGCCACTTCCAGTGACTTAACTAGATGTTACTGGGCCCCACAGAAATTTATGGCCCTAAAATGTTGCTAAGCTTACCAATTCTGCCAAGATATGTTTTCATTGCTCATTAATTACGGCCTCAATGGGCCCTCTAACCTCCTGGGCCCCCCTGTAACCCGCAGGGTCTGCTTCATTTGTAGATACGCCCATGGCCACACCCCCACAAACTGACAGCTCAGTAATCATATGACTTGATTCCCAGCTCTGTACTTACCAACCGTCTACGCCAGCCTTCAGTAGCTCTGAAATCCCAAACGACAGGGACCCCATGAAATCATTCCTACTGGTTAAGTCCCAGTCCCAGATTTCCACAGATAACCTGCGATCTTTATCGGATTCCTTCAGCTGGCTGGGGGAGAAGAGAAGATGTTGAACACAAGCCACAGAGAGAGTGCCCACCCCTATCAGGGTTTACTACTCACAATTTAAAGGTCTCGTTAAAGGCTGGGTTCAGGGAACACTTGATAGTTCTGGTCTTTTGTTTGCTCTCACTCTTTGGGTCTGGGATGAGTTTCAGTTTTACATACGGGTCGGAAAGCCCATTGGGGTCCATCGGAACTAGATTTTTTCCATCTCCGACTGCAGACAAGACAAATGAGTCAATGAGAAGGGAGGGGTGATACAAAGCAGCAGTAAGCCTAATTCTGCTCATTGTTTGTCATCAACACACATCTGTACTACAAAAGCACTATCATTTCATAGCTACAATACAGTAGGGTGTGGCCAACAGAACAATGGGTGTGGTCTGAGGCCACAAATGGAGCTTTCCATTACATTGATAATTCCTTAACTTTTTTCACAGCCTAAACAGAGAGACATCTTTAATAAAGGCCAGGAAATGTATCCCCCTAAACTAAGCACCATTCTGTTTAAAAATGATTAGTGTATAGTGACCCTTTAAATAACGTAATTTAAAATATTTCCACTTACCTAAATAGGCAGCATAGCATGAATGCACATCCAGTTGTCTGCAATGAGGGTTTCTTCTCAACAATTTTACAAACAATTGCTAAAAATTGTATTTGTATTTTTGGTCTGTATTCTCTTGCCAGGGAAGATCCTTGTTATTATCTCAGTAATTACCCAGAGGTCAAAACTAGACTGCAGCTAGCCAGCTCCCGTGTATTGTCTATTTAAAGGGAAGCTCACCTAAAAATGTACTTTGCGGATCTTGTAAAGAGGATTTTTAGTGATCACTAAACTGGAATGTAAAAATTTTATCAGGTTGCTATGGTCAATCATCTTAGCAACCAGTAGAAAAATGACATTTATATACTGGGATAGAGATGGCCATTAAAAAAAAATAAAAAAAAGGCCATGGTTATGGGGAAACAGCTTTCAGTTCCAAGGGCACATTAATCAAAAATACAAAACGAAAAAGTATCCCGTAACTTATACTTTCATTAAAAGTAGAGTTTGAGTTTCTTTTTGTATTTTTGATCTAATCAACCAGAACCAACACTAAAGGGGGTTATCAAAATCCAAAAGTATCTCAGTATTTTCTGAAAGCTACTCCAACCAAATCCATGACGCCCCAAAAACTCAGATTTATTTTGCCCAAAAACCACGAAATCTTTGGACTATTGCACGAAACCCAGCTGTATTCTCCCATTGACTTCTACATGAACTCAGCAGGTCTGAGTTAGAGTACTTTTTTATTTAGACTTTTAACAGCCTCTGGGTTTTGATAAATTTCCGAAAAATTCTATTATTTTTCCCATTAAAAATTTGGATTTTATAATAAAAAAAGGAAAAAAAATTGATTTTTTTTTGGAGTTTTTGGCATCCGGACTATAGGCAAGAGTTTTTCTGATCTTTTAAAATGACTTTTTTTTGGGGCCTCTCCAGTCTACAACCAATTCAGTCAATAAAACCCACCCCCAACTACTTATTGGGTATGTTTGCCCTTTAATAATGACTTGTCCGCTTTGCTTATGTCCAAGCACTTTTTAGCTCCTGCTTATAGTTGAGCCTAACATGGATACAAGGACCCGTTTTGCTTCATCAAAAATTAGCGAAACGGCATAAAACCGCCGTCTATGGGCGTCAGTATTTGTTTTGTTGCACAATGCAGCACGTCAAATTGTTATTGTCACGCAACAATTTTCTCACCCATTGGAGTCTATGGGCATTTTTGTTGCAAAACTCGTCAGAAAAGCTTTGCTCATTACTACTGACACGATATCAGCGAGTGAAATATCCATGAATCAGTAGTGACACCTAGTGGTGACAGAAGGAAACGTCAGACTCAGAGGTCACATGGACGGCAGATAAAGCTGCGGATATCGGTTGTTTAGACAGCTTATCTGCCCACGGGTCTTCCCAATCGATATCTGGCCACAATATAGATCGGGAAGGTTTGATTTTAACCCGGCCGACCCGTCGGAGTCCATTGCCCTTGTAATCTGATTGTTCGGTCATAGGGCTAAACATTCAGATTACCCCGATATAGCCCTGTCATTAGTGGCATATCGGGTGAAAGATCCGCTAGTTTGGCGACAACTTTGCGTCTATGGCCGGCTTTATTCTGGCCATTTATCAGCTTATCTAGAGTCGATCAGAAGCTACAATGATCACTTAATTAGCACTTAATTAATCCTCCTTAAAGGGCAAGGAACGGCAAATAAATAAAATCCCATTTTTACTTTCTTTAATGAAAAAGAAACCTATCTCCAATATACTTTAATTAAAAAATGTGTACCGTTTTTATAAGAAACCTGACTGTATGCAGTGAAATTCTCCCTTCATTTAGTGCTGTGGATAGGAATTGTCAGACGGTCCCTAACTTCTGGCAGGGAAACAATCATACTTATGAATAGCAGGGGCAGCCCCTTCCTTACTCACCAGCCATGCAGAACTCAAGCAGCTTTGTTTTTTGATCATTTATGACGATCCCTAAGAAGCCCAGACCACACTGAGCATGTGTATGTAGTCTAGTCTTGCAAAGATGTATAACAAAGTTACAAGATGACAGCCCCCTGTGGCCAACTTTGAAAGCATAAATCATTTGTTTGATTAGGCTTGTGGTGCAGTAAGTTCATGTTTATGTTTAGTATACAAAATACAGCATTTCTAGCCTTATTCTATTTTACACTTTCCTTGCCCTTTAATAAACGAAAGCTTTTTCCAGCAGGAGAGGTGTGATGAATGCTTTGTGCAATGTTGGGGTGCAGTGAGACCCAGATGTCCCAGGTTAGTTTCAGCTAAAGCCCAGAGTTGACATGCCCATGCATATCCTATTTGTATAGTTTCTCCCTCTATTAAAAGGGAGACCATAAAGACCATCCCTGTACCCAGTGCAGGCCGCTGATAGAATGATATAGAGAATTATGCATTTGGGGAGCAGGGTTGCCTTGGAACTCACCAGTCACCGTCAGTACATTCTCGCTGATCTCAGCCTTGATGTGAATCCTTCCTCTGCGCTCCGTGTGGTCGGTGCCACACAGACTTGGCACGTTCATTACGCAGCGCTTGTGGACATTCATCATGCAGGCTGGAGGGGGGGGAGAGAGGGGGGCAGCGTTATCAGAAGTCCAGTGCTCTTCAGTCACCATCAGGGAATTTAAGGGCTGGTTCCCCTTTAAAATAACTTTCAGTATGTTATAGAATGCAAAATATTTGTAAAAAAACAGAGCGACACACCGCCTCTTGGAGTAAAAAATACTGTTTATTAGACCATTAAAAAATTAAGTAGCTGGAGTGCAGAGGACTCCTAACGCGTTTTGGGAACACCTCTAAATCATCGGCTAGAGTAAGAGGTTTTCCCGAAACGCATTAGGAGTCCTATGCACTCCAGCTACCAAATTTTTTAATTATCTAATAAACAGTATTTTTTACTCTATTTGTAGCTCTATTTTTTTTTTTTTTTACAAATATTCTGTAAGCTGCAGCTGAGAAGCCCTGCATGATTAAGGGCACACCTTGTCCTCATTATACCCTCCAGAGCATTTTGGAAGGGGTGTTTGAGTCTGTGCCCTGTTAATGTTACAGAATGGCCAACTATAAGCATTATTAGCTTTCAGGGGCGTAACTACAGAGGAAGCAGACCTATGGGGGGTATAGGGGCCCCACAGGGGCCAGGGCCCTAGTTAATGAGCATTTTAAACATATACCAGTAATACAGATCAACCTCTGGATATTTTGGGGGCCCTGGAATTAATTTGCTGTGGAGCCACTGTTTGTTTTCTTCTTCTTCTGACTGTTTATAGCTTTCAAATAAAGGGTCACCGACCCCCACATAAAGACAAATGCTCAATAATGCTACACATGTATTATTAGTATTGCTATTTTTTATTAATATTATTCAACTTCCTCTCCTAGGGCCTGTCCTATTGATATTCCAGTCTCTTATTCATATCGATCTACTTAGTTCCTTGGGTAATTTGGACCCTAGCAACCAGATTGCTGAAATTGCAAACTGAAGAGGTGCTAAATAACTCCAAAACCACACCTAATTAAAAATGAAAAACAATTGCAAACTTAGTTACAAGGGTCACCCAAGTACTGGTCATTTCTCTAAATGTTTCATCATTAATGTACAGATGCTGCCATGTGTTTGCCCCAAGCATGGCACACAGTCATACTCACTTCTTCAACCTGCTTTTCTAATGTTGGCCACTAGAGGTCTCAACACACCAAGAAAATAGGGGAAACTGCAATCTGTCAAGGTCAAATTTATAAAAAATGCTCTGGGTATTGGGGATCTACTGCAAACAGACTCTTCGCCTTCTCAAGGGCGATATTGTGATATCGGTATGGGGAGGTAGGGTAATGCATGTGATGATACATTTCTAATGTACATTTCCATGCATGTGTATCAGAGGCACAATTATTTCTACAGAAAGCAAACATACTGTTTCTATGCAGTTTCTTTGGCAGCCTCTAGGGGCGCCACCTATTCAGTTCTGTACAGACAGTCACTACATTTTTAGTCCTATGGTAGATACTGTCTTTGTGTGGCCTCTCTGCTCATACAATGTGGTGGGGCAGAGTAAGGTTGTTGCTCTGGCTTCTGTGATGCACGTTTAGAGTGTAAGCTTCTTGAGCAAGGTGTGACTTACTTTCACATTTCATCCCCTGGTGGATGAGACCGTACAGCAATGAGCCGCAGTGGTCGCAGAAGGTCGGGCTGGAGTACGTGTGGATTTTGAACTTGTGTTTGCTCCGGGGGTCCTGGTGGGGGGGAGACATAAGAGTAGAAATAGGCTCAGCACAAGGGTAAATAACATAACTATTCACTAGGGGAGATGGGCAGCACTGGGCACCATGGCATTCACAAGTATGGGAGCCATTTCCTTGGTATCAGTACCAAAAACAGCATTGTCATACTATACTATAAAATACATCATTTGAAATAACACTTTGTGATGTCATCAGTGAGAACAGACACTTAGTGATGTCATTTGTCTCACTGCAACTTGAGTATATTGAATCACATGATACTTATATATAACAAAAAAGGGCAGATTAGTCCCTGATGGTGAACTACAACTCCCAGCATGCCAGCAAACAGGCTGAGACTGAGAGCTACAGAGTGTGGGCAGTCACAGAGCCATTAATTACACACAGGGAAGTAGCATCAATAATGAGTGAGCCCGGCGCTCCACTCGGCAGGACACAAAGGCGCTTCATTAGGCAGCTCTTTAATGGCTCCCGCAGCAAGACTCTCGCTCTCATCTGTAGAGGCACAGCACGAGGGGATCTTTTATTTATTGACCCAACCCTTTAAAGAGCATGTAAAGGCAAAAAATAAAATCCCATTTTTATTTTTTAGTGAAAAAGAAATCTATATCCATTATACTTTAATTATAAAATGTGTACTATTTTAATAAGAAACCTGACTGTTTGCAGTGAAATTCTCCCTTCATTTACTGCTGTGGATAGGAATTGTCAGACGGTCCCTTACTGCTGGGCAGGGAAACAATCATACTTATGAACAGCAGGGGGAGCCCCGCCTTACCTCCCAGCCATGCAAAACTCCAGCATCTTTGTTTGTTTCCCTGTAGAGCAGTCGGTGACTGTGTAGAGATTTGTATTGGATTTTATTTTTGCCTTTACATCCCCTTTACTGTTTCCAACTCCAGCTGCAGGGACAAAGATCATGGAGCCAGATTTAAACAGATAAACTGGGATTCTATTTGGAGGATTATTTTGCTGCAGCCACTGGTTCTGCAGAGTTGGAGAAAGTTTGTATTAAACAATACAAAAACTATAAAATCCACATTAGATCACATGACAACACAGGACCCAGTGCAGTCTGTATATTCTGATTATTAATCAGTCTTGCTGTATCGGCTTCTGGCAGATATTATTTGACTTGTGCCGATTTGATCATTTATGACGATCCCTAAGAAGGCCAGACCACACTGAGCATGTGTATGTAGTCTAGTCTTGCAAAGATGTATAACAAAGTTACAAGATGACAGCCCCCTGTGGCCAACTTTGAAAGCATAAATCATTTGTTTGATTAGGCTTTTGGTGCAGTAAGTTCATGTTTATGTTTAGTATACAAAATACAGCATTTCTACCCTTATTCTATTTTACACTTTCCTTGCCCTTTAAGGCAAGGCTTGATTGTGCACAATATGTCTGCCATGGCTTAAATTAAAGAGACCCAACCACCCCCTTATGATTATCTCTGGAATCTTTGAGACTGTGGGACACACACAATATACAACGTACATGTCACAGAGAGGCACCAACAAAGAATATATAGGGAAGATAAGAACCTAATCTATTTGCCCCCATATACTTTCAGCTGTGGAGAATTCTCATACAGCCCAACAGCAGTTCTTACATGACCAGCAGCAGTGTGCCCCTTCAGAATCCTATAAGAAGTCCTCATTTACACCTCATCCAGAACAAGAGAACTTGTAGTCCTCTTCAAGACCAAGCAATATAGGAGCTCTCACAGCCCTAACACTGTAAGCAATATGGGAGCTCCATACCTCCCAACTGTTCACTTTTTCACAGGACAGTCCAGATGTTGACAGCTCACCCTGCAGTCCTGGATTGTTACTGAACTGTCCCAGCTTTCTCTCTAATCTCCTGCACTCAACAGCCAGAAAAATATATAAAGTTTCTTAATTGGCCCAGAGTACGTGACAGGTGCACTTCGATACTTTTGTAACAATTAAAGATAAGCAAAGAAACAACTGTAACAATTTAAAATAAGCAGGTCTCTTAGGGAAACTGTGACTTGCAGCTTAAAGGTCAATTCACCTTCATTAGCAAAACAGTAGTGAACATGTAATTAGGGGGTATCTACACAAGAACTAAAATCAAACACAGTGTAGCTGATCAGCACACCTAATACATACAGAGAGAGAGAGAGAGAGAGAGAGAAAGAGAGAGGGAGTGAGAGAGAGAGAGTGAGAGAGAGATAGATCAATGCATGAGTGACCTCTAGTGACCAAAAGAGGAAATTATAGAAAAACAAAACTAATATGCTCATGCATTTAAATAAAAAACTGAATTTATTAAAGCATATTAAAATCCATTAGACCTCACAAAACGCCTGACGCATTTCATGCTTACCCAGCACTTAAACATAGGAATCTATTAAGGTCAGCATGAAACTTAGGCTTTTTTGTGAAGTCTAATGGATTTTTCTATGTCCTAATAAATTCAGTTTGTTATTTAAATGCATGAGCGTATTAGTTTTGTTTTTCTCTAATTGGGGGGTGTGGTGACAAAAATGGTTAAAAAAGTTTGCAAGTTTTTGTCCCTCTTTCTATCTCCAAAATATTGGGAGGTATGCAGCTCTCATGTACAGTCGTCACTCACAAACACACACCAAGCAAAAAAACAGCACTAATACATACTATAAGCAAAACAAAGACATTGCAGTACATGAACAATAAAATGGCAACAAACCCCATGTTTTTACCAAAATACACTTTGCAGAATTAGAAATGTAAGACATTTAATCTATTGCTGATGTGGAATAAAAGCCCTTCACTCTCTGTGTGTTGGAAGGAATTAAATGAAGCAGACAACCTAACCTGGTTAGGGTGAGATGGGCTAAAAGGAGCCAAAAAGCCCTTCATGTGCAAGACATGCAGTGTAAAGTCTTCTGAAAACAGAAGGTATTTACTTGCCTCGTGCCAAACACATAGCACTTCCTTAAAGGAAAACTATACCCTGAAAATGAATTTTTGAGCAACGGATAGTTTATATCAAATCAAGTGACATATTAAAGAATCTTACCTACCTGGTATATATATTTAAGTAAATATTGACTTTTACATCTCTTGCCTTGAACCACCATTTCATGATGGTCTGTGTGCTGCCTCAGAGATCACCTGACCAGAAATATTTCAACTCTAACTGTAACAGGAAGAAGTGTGGAAGCAAAATACACAACTCTGTCTGTTAATTGGCTCATGTGACCTAACTTTATAGTTTGTTTGGTAAGTTTGTGTGCACCGTTGGATCCTAGGACCCCAGGAGGCTGTCCTTATTTTTTAAAATGGCAATTTTCTATTTATGATTACCCAATGGCACATGCTACTAAAAAAGTATATTATAATGAAAATAGTTTATTTACATGAAGCAGGGTTTTACATATGAGTTGTTTTATGCAATATCTTTTTATAGAGACCTACATTGTTCGGGGGGTATAGTTTTCCTTTAATGCCAAAAATTAGACATTTGCTCTCACATAAGGAATTATGGGCGGAGACATGCAAATCACTCCCAGTGGCCAACTATACATCCATTTTATAGCACAGATGAAGCCTAATGGTTCAGAGCCATATACAGTAAATCCAAACTTGCAGACAACCAGGTTCAGTCTTGTTAGATCTCATCAGTGCAAGATATTGGAACATGGCATCTGAGTGGGTAGCACTTATGCAGTAGTGAAGCTAACCTGGTTAGGGCGAGACGGGCTAAGAGGAGCCAAAAAGCCCTTCACATGCAAGACATGCAGTTATTTACTTGCCTTGGATTTATGGCTCTGAACCATTAGGATGTATCTGTGCTACAGTATAAAACCAGCAGTTCTGGGTGCATAGTTGGCCAATGGGATATTAAAAAAATAATTTGCATAACTCCGCCCATAAAACATCTGCCCATAATGAACGTTAAACATTTTTGGTATTAAGGAGGTGCTATCTATGTGTATGGCACGAGTTAAGCAAATACCTTTTGATTTCAGAAGGCTTTGTGCCTTTTCCCACATGTTGCCGCTCCTCTCCAGCAGACAAGGGGTTAATAATTTCTTTCTGAATTCTTACATTCTTCAGTGCATTTAATCAGCTCGTGAGTCGCATTGTTGCATGCTGCAGTGCTGGGCTCACTCTTCCCATAATACCAGGACTGAATACACACACAGCAGAGTGAGTCTAGGGCCGGTCATTCAGCCGGATATTAATGTGGGATTTTCTCAGCAAGGGAAGCAGCTGAGGGAGAACACGGGAGAGCTTATGGGAATAAGATGAGATAGAGGAATGGAGTTGCCATACACATCACACGTGGTGATTACATTGCCCTGGAGATTCCTGTGGGCCATAAAAATGGTGACTGATGGCTTATGGCTACCTACCTAGGGTAGGTTTCATCACACATGTCGATTATGAACAGCTCCATTCTTGTTAAAGGGAAAATATTTACCCCACCCGCTCATAAGTATAATGGTAACGGAGGATGCTCTTTGCACACAGTAGGGGCCAGGACTGGACTGAGAATCAAAATAGGCCCTGGCATTTCAGGTACACAGAG